>CM035847.1:153759319-154413422 GCA_020510985.1 Pholidichthys leucotaenia | reverse complement strand
TTCAGCGTTAAGTTGCTATCACCATGGCGTCCAGACCGGAAGTCTCGGAAGTATATTCATTTTGACTGCTTCAATTCTTTGTGCAGTACCCAAGAATGGTATCATATTCCATCTTGCTAGGTCAGATTTTATTTTTGTCATCAGTGGATCATAGTCTAGTGTTATAATTTTGTTGAGTTGTTTCGGGATATTGACCCCCAGATATTTCATAGATTCCATCTCCCAGTTAGTTTTGAATTTGCTTAGTAAATATTGATTTGGGTTATAGTTGAATGTTAAAATTTGGGTTTTATGCATGTTTAATTCGTACCCCGATAACTCTCCATACTCTGAAAAAACTGAGATTAGTTCTCGAAAAGAGGTGTCCGGCTGCCCCAGGTATATTAAAATGTCATCAGCAAAGAGTGCTATTTTATGTTCCTTCTGACCAAGTGTAATACCTTGAATTTTTTGACTCTGTTTTATCCATTGGCTCAGAGGTTCTATGAAGATTGCAAAGAGCAGTGGAGACAAGGGGCAGCTCTGACAACATCCTCTTTCCAGTTCAAAAGATGATGATAATTTACCATTAATCCTTATTTTAGCTGTTGGTTTTTTATATAATGCTTGGATAGTTCTAATGAAGTTGTTATGAAAATTGAAACTAGATAAGATTCTATATAGGAAAGACCAGTCAACCGAATCAAATGCTTTTTCAGCATTTAATCCCAATATGACTGCATTTAAATTATATTTTTTTTAATATGATGAATTATGTGTAAAGTGCGTCTAATGTTATCTTGTGTCTGTCTTTGTCTTATAAAATCTGTTTGGTCTAAATGAATTACAGTAAGTCTGTCAGTATATTTTCTAACCTTTTGGCAAGGATAGCGGTAAAAAGTTTATAGTCCTGATTTAACACACTGGTCTGTAGTTGGAGCAGTCTAGTTTATCCTTTTCAGGTTTAGGTATGACTGCAATGACCCCTTCTCTCCAGGATGGGGGGGGGGATTTCCCCTGTGTGGATGACATAGTTAAATGTTTTCAGGAGGAGAGGAGATAGTTGCTGTTTAAAGGTTTTGTACCACTCTGCTGTATAACCATCTGCTCCTGGGGATTTGTTAGCTTTAAGTTTCATAATTGCTTTTTCCAATTCTTTAGGTTGTATTTCTGCCAGTAGTTTTTTATTTTGTGACTCAGTAAGTTGGGGAAGATTTAATGTATTTAGGAAGGCTTCGGATGTGTCTTTGTGTTTTTTGAGGGAGTACAAGTTCTTGTAATAATTCTCGAAACTTTTAAGAATTTCCTGAATTCTAAATTGTATTTCCTTTGATACTGGGTCTCTGATTTTGTAGATTGCTCTCTCCATTTGTTGTTTCCTCAATTTATAGGCTGGTAATTTTTCCGATTTGCTACCTGTTTCATAATATTTTTGTTTCAGAAATGTAAGTTTCTTCTGGATTTAAATTGCATAGATCTCGTTTATTTGTTTTTTTATTTCCTTAATTTTGAGACAGTCATTAGAATGAGTGTTGTCTTTGTGCTCTTTTTCTAGTTTCTTAAGTTCTGACTCTAATGTGATTAGTTTTTCTTGTCTCAATTTCTTTTGGAGTGCCAGTTTTGCGGTAATCTTTCCCCTTATTACAGCTTTGCATGCGTCCCACAGTATTAAAGGGGATACTTCTCCATTATCATTTTCTTCCAAATATCTGAGAATATCTGATTCCAATTCATCTTTCAGTGGTCCTTTCAGCACATTTGAATTTAACCTCCAAGAAAATGTATTATTTGTGTATTTTTGGATATTTAAGTCCATATAGATCGGACTGTGGTCAGAGAGATCCATCAGTCCTATTTTACATGTTTTTACTCTTCCAATGTCTCTATTAAACATAAAAAAATAGTCAATCCTTGAGTATGATGAATGTGGTGCTGAGTAAAATGTATAATCTTTTACACTGGGGTTGAATTCCCTCCACACGTCACAGATTCCCAATTCATTTAGTAGCATCCTAGTTTTTCTACTTTGAGTGTTATTTTGACGTGGAGAATTACCTGATGCATCCCAGTATGGATTCAGTCTTAGATTGAAGTCTCCACCACATATCACTAAACCTTGGGCTTTAGTTATCATTAGGTCAAATACATTTTTATAAAATTCCAGTTAGCCCCTGGAGGTGCATATACATTCAGCAGGGTGATATCTTCACCCTCTAGCCGACCAAGTACCATGCCAAATCTCCCTTCTTCATCTTTGTCTTCTGAATTTTTTTCAAATATAATTTTGGTTGAGATCAATGTTGCTACCCCCCTCCTCCTCCCTGACTTATATGAAGAGATCAGTTTAAACTCTTGTCTTTTAAGTTTTGTGTGCTCCAAGTCTGTTAGGTGGGTCTCCTGTAAAAATACGTATTATTCCTGCTTTGTCTTTTTTCATTTTGCCTAGAATCTTGGATCTTTTAACTGGATTCAGGATCCCTTTTACATTATATGAGATTATTTTGGTTACACCCTGTTTCTCCATTGTATTGTCTTATTTAGTATAACAGTATAGTGGCCCTCTTTTATGCTACTCAAAAACTGAAAGAACATTAAGAACATAGTATATAAAACTTAAAAACAAAAAACTGTCAAAAGATCTTCCTGAACTGAGGTCTTTTTAGCGACCTTAGAAGAGCCTTGATGGTGTGTTGGCTCTGAGGGAAATTCCTCAAACTTTGTTACGTGCTGAGGGCCCTCTCTTACCCCTGTAAGTTGTCCCATGTTTTTAACGTGATTTTCAGATCCCAATCCGAACTTGTAATGATTCTTTTTTTTTTTTATGCCTATACCCTATGAAATTGTGCGCAACCTCCCACCACCATCACAGCAAACAATAACTTTTATACAGTATCTGTTAGTGTGGAGAGTTCATGTGGTTCATTGTCACATTTCTATTTTAACAAGTTGTTTTTTTTAAAGACTTATTTGTTTCTAATATTATGACTGTTCCATGAAATGTTGTACCACTTCATATTTGCTGATCCTGCATCTCCTTTAATGTCTGTTACCTTGTAGGAGGAGGGTTGTATGCGCAGATTGACTAAAAATATCGTTATTCCCTCCTGAAAGCGTCCAGTTTTTCCTTATAGCCCTGGCGCTGGGTTTCCCGCTGCTGGCCCGTGGATTTTGAGGGTCTCTGTGTGCACCACGTTTGAGCCTTGATTCTTTCAATCGGGTCTGCTGCGGGTTTATACACTGTTACCAGGAGCCCTCTTCTCGCCATATCCCTGGTTGCTTCTTCCACCGAGTTGTAGAGACACGTCTCTTCCCCGTAAAAAACCCTCAGCTTCGCCGGAAATGGAGTTTGAAAGCGCAGTTTCTTCTCTCTTAGTACCTTTTTAGCGTCATTGTATTCACGACGCTTTTTAAGGACCTCCGGGGCGTAGTCATGCTCCACAAAAACTTTTCTTTCTTGGTGCATTAATCCTTTTTTCTGCCAAGCCAGTCTCAAAACCTCTTCTTTTGTTCTGAAGTTGGAAAACTTCACCACCACCGATCGCGGGGGGGGGGGGGGACAAGGTGAAAAATCAGGAAAATTATTGGCATGGCAGATTATACAATTAGAATTTAAAACACCAATTACCAGTATTATAAGCAACGGACAGGCAGTTGTAGATCCTTTAGAAATTAATAGTGCCTTTAGAGATTATTATGAAAAATTATATGATACAAAAAATGAAACTGACTTAACAAAACTAAATGGGTTTTTGGACGGATTATCTATACCGTGTATTCCAAATGAAAATAGGGAGATACTGGAGTCAAAAATTAGTCAAGAAGAAGTTGGGCTAGCCATTGATAATATGAAAGCAGGAAAAAGTGCGGGACCTGATGGTCTTCCAGTTGACCTCTATAAAAAATTTAAGAATAAATTAATAAAACCATTTTTGGAAATGGTTTTAGAAGCATTTCAAAATAGTAATTTACCACCATACATGAATAATGCCTTAATTATACTGTTGCCAAAACCAGGTAAACCCTCTAATAAATGTGAAAACATGAGACTAATAAGCCTATTAAATGCAGACCTTAAGATAATCTGTAAAATTTTAGTAAGACGACTACAAGAAATATTACCAAATATTATTAACCGAGATCAGAATGGCTTTATAATGGGAAGACAAGGCTTCCATAATGTAAGAAGACTATTTAATATTATTTACTCTAATAAAGAAGCACCGGATACAGCTCTCCTATCATTGGACGCAGAAAAGGCCTTTGATAGGGTTGAATGGCCCTTTCTTTTTGAAGTTCTACAAAGGTTTGGACTTGGAAATAATTTCATAAAATGGGTTCAGATAATATACAATAATGCTACAGCAGAAATCCTAACAAATAGCAATATCTCAAAATCAATAAAAATCAATAGAGGATGTCGACAAGGCTGTCCACTTTCACCTTTACTGTTTACTATGGCAACTGAACCTTTAGCGATGGCAGTACGTTTACATCCACAAATATATGGAATTAAAGTAGGACCAACAGAACATAAAATCTCCCTGTATGCTGATGACATAATTTTGTTTAAGTCGAATCTTAAAAAATCAATTCCGACCTTGTTAAATTTAATAAAGAACTTTGGGGAAATATCAGGATATAAAATAAATAAAACTAAATCTTCAATATTAATGCTAAATGAGACCCAGAGAAATCACCCAGCTCCTGAGGTAAATCAATTCAATGTTGTAAATCAGTTTAAATACTTAGGAATTCAAATTGTGCCTAAGTTAGAATCAGTCGCCAGTGCCAACTATGAAGCCTTAATGACAGATATTAATGAGTTGCTTCAGAGATGGATGTCACTACCAATGTCGATGATCGGGAGAATTAATATACTTAAAAGTAATATCTTACCCAAAACACTATATTTATTTCAATACATTCCTTTACCACCACCTTCAGATCTATTCTCAAGAATTAAAAAAAAGTTAGTGGAATTTTTATGGAATAATAGGAAGGCTAGATTACGTCTGTCCTTACTATATTTACCATTTGATCGTGGAGGTCTGAAATGTCCAAACTTTATGTTGTATTACTGGTCAGCACAACTGAGGTCTATGACATATTATTTTTCATCAAATGATCTCCCTCACTGGACTGAAATGGAATCATACAAGTTACCTTTACCTCTTCCCTTATTGTTATACTCAGACTCGGCTAAAAAATTACAGAAACAAGTTAAAAATCCTATTGTAAAGCATATGATCAAAATATGGTGTGAAATCAAAAAAATATTTAAAAGAACCACACTTATTGTCACAATTTAGCCCAATATGGGGTAATCAATATTTTACACCAGGGAGAGCGGATGCTGTATTTAAATTATGGAATTTAAAAGGGATTCAAAAGATTCAAGACTTATATTTGTCACGTTCAGATAACATAATGTCTTTTTAAGAACTGAGGGTCAAATTTTATCTTAATAGAACACATTTTTTTAAATATCTTCAACTTAGGAATTTTATTCGATCAAATCAAAATAATGTTCTCACCCAACCTACTTATTCATCCTTGGAAAAAATTTTGACTAAAGATAGTAAGAGAAAGGGTATTATTTCAGAGTTTTATAACTCATTGACACTATCCTCAAGTGAAAACTCACAGAAAAGAATGAATTATTGGAAAGACCTGCAAATTGAAATTTCAGAGGAACAATGGGAATTAGCTTGCACATAAGCTCAAACCAAATCAATAAATGTACGTCTTAAATTGATACATTTTAAATGGTTAATGCGGATGTATATTACACCGGTGGAGTTAAATAGATATAACAAAAACATACCAGATACGTGCACAAAATGTATGGAAAGTAAAGGAACCCTATTTCATTGTTTATGGGAATGTAGAAAAATTAGAATGTTTTGGGAAGAGGTGAGGGTAACAATTGAAAAAATAATTTCAAAACAATTCATATTGAACTCCAAACTGTTTTTGTTGGGTCTGTATCCAGAAAAGCATAATTTTAATAAAAGTGAAAGAACATTCATAGACCTCAGTTTGCTTAATGCCAAAAAATGTATTGCACTACTGTGGAAAAAGATTCATAGACCAGATGTGACTCAGTGGTTAAGACAGATGTTAACAAACCTTCCACTAGAAAGAATAACACACATATTGAAATCAAAGGAAATTGTGTTTGAGAATATATGGAGACCTTTCATTGATTATGTAAAGAAATTAAACTCAACTTCTGAAGAAGGTGAATGATGTGTGTGGACCTTGTAAATTCCAAATTGGTGAATGTATAACATGTATACTTATGTAATGGATTACCTAGGCTAAACAGAGGAGCATTGTTTGACTTGCTTTTGTTAATGGTTGTTGGTGTTTTTAGAACATTTATTTTTAATTCACTTTAGTGTTAGTGTTTGATTGTTTGTGTCATGTTTGTTAAAAAAAGGTTCAATAAAAAATACTGTGGAAAAAAAAAAAAAACCTGTGTACCAGGTTTAGTGACCCTAGCTTTCTTTGTTGTTGAGACAGTTTATAAGCCATGTTGATGTTGACCTTTGACCTTGCGATCCCAAAACCACAGTCACACTTTAGGATGACAGGTGAACCTGCGTACCAGGTTTGGTGGCCCTGGCTTTACTCATACAGTAATAAGGCATAAGGAATGTTAACCTTGACCTTTGACCTTCTGGCCCCAAACTAGGGATGATAAGATACGATAAGCCTTTATTAGTCCCACAACGGGGAAATTCCAGGATTGCAACAGCACAGGGATAGCAACACTAAGAGCAACAATCAAGAAGACAAGAAAAACAAGAGCAGCGAATATACACTACCGTTCAAAAGTTTGGGGTCACTTAGAAATTTCCTTATTTTTGAAAGAAAAGCACTGTTTTTTTCAATTAAGATAACTTTAAACTAATCAGAAATACACTCTAATATCTAATATACATTGCTAATGTGGTAAATGACTATTCAAGCTGCAAATGTCTGGTTTTTGGTGCAATATCTACATAGGTGTATAGAGGCCCATTTCCAGCAACTATCACTCCAGTGTTCTAATGGTACAATGTGTTTGCTCATTGCGTCAGAAGGCTAATGGATGATTAGAAAACCCTTGTGCAATCATGTTAGCACAGCTGAAAACAGTTTAGCTGGTTAGAGAAGCTATAAAACTGACCTTCCTTTGAGCAGGTTGAGTATCTGGAAAAAATTCTTATTTCAAATACAAATCATTATTTCTAACCTTGTCAATGTCTTGACTATATTTTCTATTCATTTTACAACTCATGGTGGTAAATAAGTGTGACTTTTCATGGAAAACACAAAATAATTGTCTGGGTGACCCCAAACTTTTGAACGGTAGTGTACATATGTACATATAAATATATAAACACATTGCGGAGCATTGTAGCTAGATGGAATAAATATATAAATATATATACACACAGTGTGGAGCATTGTAGCTAGATGGAATAAACAGCATAACCGTCTACTTAGTTATACTATATTGGCTGCACGGTGGCGCAGTGGTTTAGCACTGTGGCAGCACAGTTTTACCCTCGGCCGGGGGATCGCGGGGATCATGAGATCGTCGGTTCGATCCCAGCCCCCGACCAACAGTGAGCTGTGTGGAGTTTGCATGTTCTCCCCGTGTTGCGCGGGTTTACTCCGGGATTTCTCCGGTTTCCTCCCGCACACCAAAAACATGTAGGTTTAGGGCGCTCGCGCATGCAGCGACCAGCAGCCGGTGGCTTGTCACCAGACTGCAAACCAAGTCTACCTACAGGTACAAATAAGTAACAAAAAAAAAAAAAAAATACTACATAGTATGAATATGTACCCATACATATTGTCACCCTCCGTAGCGACCGATATTGTCCTAGTTGTATACTGGAGGGGACCACTGTGTAAGTCTATTGCGTCTTTTGCATTCAATACTATTAGGTGGTCACGTTTTTTTTGCTATCTCTGCGAGCAGCCCTGCTTAGGTTATACAGTCTGACTGCCGTAGGTAGGAAGGACCTGCGAAACCTCTCGGTTGCGCACCTAGGATGATATAGTCTGCTGCTAAATGAGCTCCTCAGTGCATTCAGTATGTCCTGCATAGGGTGGGACTCGGACTCCAGCAGAGATGACAGTTTAGCCACCATCCTTCTCTCTCTTATCTCCTCCACTGGGTCAAGGCGCTGCCCCGGGACAGAGCTAGCTTTCTTGATCAGTTTGTTCAGTCTCTTCCTATCGGCTGCTGTAATGCCACTGCCCCAGCAGACCACTCCAAAAGTGATGGCTGATGCCACCACCGTGTCGTAGAATGTCTTCAGCAGCGCCCCTTGTACACCAAAAGACCTGAGTCTCCTCAGTAGGAACAGCCTGCGCTGTCCCTTCTTGTAGAGTGCGTCGGTATTGTGTGACCAGTCTAGTTTATTGTTCAGATGAACACCCAGGTACTTGTAGGATGTCACCATCTCAATGTCTGTTCCCTGTATGTTTACTGGTGCTGTGAGGGGTTGTCCTTGCCTGCGGCAGTCCACCTCCAGCTCCTTAGTTTTCCTCGCGTTGATCTGGAGGCAGTTCCGACGGCACCAGTCCACGAAGTCCTGGATAAGTCCTCTGTACTCAGCTTCATCTCCGTTGGAGATGAGGCCGACGATCGCAGAGTCGTCAGAGAACTTCTGTAGATGGCAGTGTGTTGTGTTGTGTGAGAAGTCCGCAGTATAAAGGGTGAACAGGAAGGGAGCCGATGATCGTGTCGGACACACAGTCCCGGGTTCTCACAAACTGTGGCCGGTTGGTGAGGTAGTCCAGGATCCATGATGACAGGTGCTGGTCCACCCCTGCACACAGCAGCTTGTCCTTCAGGATCATCGGTTGGATGGTGATGAAAGCACTGGAGAAGTCAAAGAACATGATCCTCACCGCATTCCCGGGCTTCTCCAGGTGGGACAGAGAACGGTGAAGGAGGAAGATCAGTGCATCCTCCACCCCAATGCCATGCTGGTAGGCGAAATGGAGTGGATCCATCGCTGGTCCCACCAGGGGGCGGAGGTGAGCAAGAAGCAGTCTCTCCAGGGTCTTCATCATGTGGGACGTCAGGGCCACTGGTCTGTAGCTGTTCAGGTCTTTGGGGTGGGAAGTCTTTGGTACAGGTACCACACAAGATGTTTTCCACGACTGTGGTACCCTCCCCAGCTTCAGGCTCAGGTTGAAGATGAGCTCCACAATCCCACACAGCTGGTCTGCACAGGACTTGAGGAGCTTTGCGCTGATGCCGTCCGGTCCCGACGCCTTCCTCGCCTTGATCTTCTTCAGCTCCGTCCTCACCTGGGTCTTAGTGAGGGTCATGTTGGGGGGCTGTGTGTTGGGAGTGGGGGGGGGGGTGTTGGTGGAGTGGGGAGTGGGCAGCAGGACTTGATTTCTTTAGAGGCAGCAGTGGTTGTTGTGCAGTCAGGGGGAGGGCGGTTGGTCAAACCTATTAAAAAACAGGTTCAGATTGTTCACCCACTCCCTGCCCCTTGTGGCCTGGGAGGAGGTATTCTGAAGCCCAGAGATGGTTTAAAGGTTTCTCCAGACCCCACCAATGTCGCTCTGTTGCAGCTTGTCCTCCATCTTCCTCCTGAAGCTGTCCTTGCCTTCTCTGATCTTCCTCCTCAGCTCCCTCTGTACGGACTTCAGCATCTCCCTGTTCCCCGACCTGAAGATCCTCTTCTTCTCTCTCAGAAGTGTTTTTATCTCAGGGTTGATCCAGGGTTTGTTGTTCGAGCAACACCGTATGGTCTTGGTGGGTACGGTGTTGTCCACACAGAAGCTGATGTAGTCCGTGATGGTGTGAGTGAGGCCATCGATGTCCTCACCATGTGGATCGCAGAGCTGTTCCCAGGCAGTGGTTTCAAAACAGCCCTTTAGAGTGTCCATTGCCTCCTCAGACCATAACTTCACTGTGCGCATGACCGGAGGTTGTCTGAGCACTAGGGGTTTGTACACCGGCAGGAGAAGAACCAAGTTGTGATCCAATCTCCTGAGTGGGGGGAGTGGTGATAAGGTGTACGCCTCCTTAGTGTCTGCGTAGAATAAGTCCAGTGTTTTATTGTCTCTAGAGTGGCATGTGACATACTGGGTGAACGTGGGTAGAATGGGAGACAGTGAAATATGGTTGAAATCGCCTGAGATGAAGAGAAGAGCATCTGGGTGTTCTGTCTGCAGCCTGCCAGTTACTGAGTGGATGACATCACGCGCTGTCCCAGCGTTCGCCGTCGGATTTGCATAAATAACAATGCAGAGCACGTGTGAGTATTCCCTCAGGAGATACAGTATGTTGGCCGCATGCTAACAGCTAGCAACTCCATGTCTTTGTTGCAGTGCTGTTGTTTAACTATGATACGTCCCAGTCTGCACCAGTTGTTATTGACATACATCATCACTCCTCCGCCCCTTGCCTTCCCACTGTCTGGTGTTCGGTCTGCCCGTATTGCGTGGAAACCCTCCAGTTCAATGTTAGCATCTGTTGCTAGTTCTGTTAGCCACGTCTCCATGAATAGCATCAGGCTACACACTCTGTATATGCTCTCGTAGCAGGAGATAGCCGCTAGCTCATCTGTTTTTCTGAGTAGCGATCGTACATTCCCCATAATAACGGATGGGAGGGCGGGTCTGTACCTTATATTCCTCGCCCGCCGTCTTATTCCAGCATGACATCCATGCCGTTTCCGTCTTATTTCTCCCGGTATGTTGAGTTTTTGCATTAGCATCGTGGGCCGGTTAAGTGCTAACAGCTAGTCCTTATTGTACCGCCTCCTACAAGAAACAGTGGATCCGTCCGCTGGCTCAGGAGACATTTGGGCGATCTACGTGTCTGTGATGGATCAAGGTGTCACCGAAACAGAAAGATTAGCAAGAGAGCCAGACAGTAAATAGAAATAGGAAGAAATTGATCCGCTGTTGCAAAAAGGCAGTCTACTCGTGTGGCACCGGAAGTGATTTTCTATTAATTGACGATAAGAATTTAGTTGACTTAAATTAGTTGTCAATTAATTGATCTCTCAGCAGTCCTTTTCAATGGGAGCGTATTTTATGAAATGCAGTGGCGGTGGTGTCCAGGTGGGGGCGCAAGCAGTCACCCACTGCCGCATTTCAACTAAAAAAGCAGAAGAAGACACCAAGCCCCCAGAGCTCATGTGCTGTGCAGAGCGAAAAAACTTGCCCTTCCGGGTTATGTTGGAGAATCACAACAAGTTCCAATGGTACGTTCCAATGTCCACCCGCCTATTTCACATCAACAGGGCGGAGAAACAGACTGCAGCAGGCTACACGAGCACAAAATCCTACCTGCCGCTAGACGAAAAAGAAAACCAGACTCAAGTTCCCACTGAGGTAACAGACAACAGAAGGAGTCCATATCGTACCGGGTTTGCCTGGATTTCCGGGGTACTGTGATAATGTTTAACATGCAACAGATGAAGCAGCTCACAGTTTATTTTCCTGTTAAAACAGTCTACCAGTGCATCTCAGCAATTAGAACGTTAAAGTTTTTTTTAATACACAGTGGTGTGAAAAAGTGTTTGGCCCTGTCCTGATTTCTCATTTTTTTGTATGTTTGTCACACTTAAATGTTTCAGATCATCAAACAAATTTAAATATTAGACAAAGATAACACAAGTAAACACAAAATGCAGTTTTTAAATGGTGTTCATTATTAAGGGTAAAAAAATCCAAGCCTACTTGGCACTGTGTGAAAAAGTGATTGCCCCCCCATTGACATAAATTAACTGTGGTTTATCACTCTTGGGGCGAAGCACGCCACGCAGCTGCAGACCGACACCAGTGGCGGATTGATGTCCAGGCCTTATGTGCCTCCTGGCACAGAGAGAATTAAGGTTAAGGTTAAGGTATCACATCTTTGGAAACCTGAGTTCAATTTCTCTAGCCACACCCAGGCCTGATTACTGCCACACCTGTTCTCAATCAAGAAATCACTTAAATAGGACTTGCCTGACAAAGTGAAGTAGACCAAAAGATCCTCAAAAGCTAGACATGCTGTGATCCAAAGAAATTCAGGAACAAATGAGAAACACGGTAACTGAGATCTATCAGTCTGGAAAATGCTATAAAGCCATTTCTAAAGCTTTGGGACTCCAGCAAACCACAGCGAAAGCCATTATTCACAAATGGCGAAAATATGGAACAGAGGTGAACCTTCTCAGGAGTTGCCAGCCGACCAAAATTACCCCATGAGCGCAGCAACGAGTCATCCAAGAGGTCACAAAAGACCCCATAACATCCAAAGATCTGCAGGCCTCACTTGCCTCAGTTAATGTCAGTGTTCATGACTCTACCATAAGAAAGAGACTGGGCAAAAATGGCCTGCATGGCAGAGTTCCAAGATGAAAACCACTGCTGAGCAAAAAGAACAAAGGTAGGGCTGGGAACGATCCCAAATTTCCAGAATCGATTTGATTCCGATTCTTGAGGTTCTGAATCGATACAATTCCGATTCAATCCAATCCCGATTCGATCAGGGAAATTACCATTTTAATAGCCATTTTACTTGCCAGGAAAAAAAAAAATCTTCCGAGACCTACTGCTGCAAATTGTACCAAGAATACTCTAACTTTAATACATAAATTATCACATACAGAACTGACCCAAAATCACTTACAATAATGCACTTTTTATTATTTAACTTATGATTTCACCTCCTCATAGATCGTCACCTTATCGTGGTGGGGGGGTTTACGTGCCCCAGTGATCCCAGAAGCTATGTTGTCCGGGGGCAATTTGCCTCTGATAGGGTCTCCCAAGACAAACTGGTCCTGGGTGAAGGGCCAGACTAAGAACGATCCAACAGACTCTCATGATAAATTGTATATCAAGGATTCAGTGTACCCCGCCCGGTATGGGGTTACCGATGCCCCACCCTGGAGCCAGGCCTGGGGGAGGGGCTCGAAGGCTAGCGTCTGGTGGCCGGGTTTCCACCCATGGGACCCGGCCGGGCTCAGCCCGAAGGAGTTACATGGGTCCGCCCTCCAGTGGGTTCACCACCTGCAGGAGGGATCATGGGGGTCCGGTGCTATGTGGATTAGGTGGCGGTCAAAGGCGGAGACCTTGGCGGACTGATCCCAAGCTTTCTAAACTGGCTTTTGGTACGTGGAATGTCACCTCTCTGGTGGGGAAGGAGCCTGAGCTGGTGTACGAGGTTGAGCGATACCGGCTAGATATAGTCGGCCTCACCTCAACACACAGCTCTGGTTCTGGAACCAGTCTCCTGGAGAGGGGCTGGAGCTTGGCCTTTTCTGGAGTTGCCCCGGGCGAAAGGCGACGAGCAGGGTTGGGTATTCTTGTATCGCCCCACCTTGCTGCCTCTATATTGGAGTTTTCCCCGGTGGACGAAAGGGTTGCTTCCCTGCGCCTTCGGGTTGGGAAACGGGTCCTGACCATCATTTGTGCCTATGCACCAAATGATGTTTCAGAGTACCCACCCTTTTTGGAGTCTGTGACTGGGGTGCTGGAGGGTGCTCCTCCTGGAGACTCCATGGTCCTACTGGGGACTTCAATGCGCATGTGGGCAACGACAATGAAACCTGGAGGGGGGTGATTGGGAGGAACGGCCTGCCCGATCTGAACCCGAGTGGTGTTCAGTTATTGGACTTCTGTGCTAAGCACAGTCTGTCCATAACGAACACCATGTTCAAGCATAAGGGTGTCCATATGTGCACCTGGCACCAGGACACCCTAGGTCGCAGGTCGATGATCGATTTTGTTATCGTATCATCAGACCTGTGACCGTATGTCTTGGACACCCGAGTAAAGAGAGGTGCAGAGCTGTCAACTGATCACCACCTGGTGGTGAGTTGGATCCGATGGCAGGGGAGGAAGCCATTCAGACCTGGTAGACCCAAACGTATAGTGAGGGTGTGCTGGGAGCGTCTGGCTGAGGCCCCTGTCCGGGAGGTCTTCAACTCCCACCTCCGGAAGAACTTCAACCACATTCCGAGGGAGTCTGGAGACATGGAGTCTGAATGGGCCATGTTCTCCACCTCTGTTGTTGAAACGGCGGCCCAGAGCTGCGGCCGCAAGGTGGTCGGTGCATCTCGTGGTGGCAACCCCCGAACCAAGTGGTGGACACCAGTGGTGAGGGGGGCCATTAAGCTGAAGAAGGAGTCCTATCGAGCTTGGTTGGCTTGTGGGACTCCCGAAGCAGCTGAGGTGTACCGGCAGGCCAAGCGGAGTGCAGCTCGGGTGGTTGCTGAAGCAAAAACCCGGGTATGGGAGGAGTTCGGTGAGGCCATGGAACAAGACTTTCGGTCGGCTTCAAAGAGATTCTGGCAAACTGTTCGGCGGCTCAGGAGGGGAAAGCAGCTCCCCGTCCACACTGTGTATGGTGCGGATGGGACACTGTTGACTTCAACTGGGGATATCGTTGGGCGGTGGAAGGAATACTTCAAGGATCTCCTCAATCCCACTGATACGCCTTCCACAGAGGAAGCAGGGTTTGGGGACGAGGGGGATGACTCGCCTATCACAGGGGCTGAGGTCGCCAAGGTGGTTAAAAATCTCCTTGGTGGCCGGGCCCCGGGGGTGGACAAGATTCGCCCTGAGTACCTCAAGGCCCTGGATGTTGTTGGGTTGTCATGGTTGACACGCCTCTGCAACATTGCGTGGAGGTCGGGGGCAGTGCCTTTGGCATGGCAAACCGGGGTGGTGGTTCCTCTCTTCAAAAAAGGGGACTGGAGGATGTGCTCCAACTTTAGAGGGATCACACTCCTCAGCCTCCCTGGGAAGGTCTATGCCAAGGTACTGGAGCGGAGAGTCCGGCCGTTGGTCGAACCTTGGATTCAGGAGGAGCAATGTGGTTTTCGTCCTGGCCGTGGCACATCGGACCAGCTCTTTACCCTCTCGAGAATTCTTGAGGGTTTGTGGGAGTTTGCCCAACCAGTTTACATGTGTTTTGTGGACTTGGAGAAGGCATTTGACCGCGTCCCTCGTGGATTTTTGTGGAGGGTGCTTCGGGAGTATGGGGTATCGGGCTTGTTGTTAAGATAAGATAAGATAAGCCTTTATTTGTCCCACAACGGGGAAATTCCAGGATTGCAACAGCACAGGGATAGCAACACTCAGAGCAACAATCAGAAGGCAAGGGGGAAAAAAAAAAAAAAAAAAAAAAAAAAGCAAGCAAGCAAGAGCAGCTAATATACATATGTACATATTACTATAAATATATATATACACACAGACACACAGTGTAGAGCACTGTAGCTGGATGGGATAAATAAATGAGTATATAAACACACAGTACGGAGCATTGCAGCTAGATGGAATAAATATGTAAATATATAAACAGTGCGGAGCAATGTAGCTAGATGGAATAATATGTAGATATACGTATAAACACACAGTACGGAGCATTGCAGCTAGATGGAATGAATATATAGATATATAAATATAAACAAACACACCCAGTGCGGAGCATTGTAGCTAGATGGAATAAATATGTAAATGTATAAACACACACAGTGCAGAGCATTGTTGCTAGATGGGATGAAACAGCACAACCGTCTACTTAGTTATCCTACATGGTATGATTATGTGCCCATACATATTCTCACCCTCCGTAGCTACCGGTACTTTCCTAGTTGTATGCCGGAGGGGACCATTGTGTAAGTCTATTGCATCTTTTGCATTCAAAAAACTATTAGGTTGTTACGTCTTTTTGCTATCTCTGCGAGCAGCCCTGCTTAGGTTGTACAGTCTGACAGCCGTTGGTAGGAAGGACCTGCGAAACCTCTCGGTTGTGCACCTGGGATGATGTAGTCTGCTGCTAAATGAGCTCCTCAGTGCATTCAGTATGTTGTTACGAGCTATTCGGTCTCTGTACGACCGTTGTGAGAGTTTGGGTCATATTGCCAACACTCGGTCGGAGTCATTCCCAGTGAGAGTTGGACTCCACCAGGGCTGCCCTTTGTCACCGATCCTGTTCATAATTTTTATGGACAGGATTTCTAGGCGCAGCCAGGGAATGGAGGGTGTCATGCTTGGTGACCACAGGATCTCATCTCTGTTGTTTGCAGATGATGTTGTCCTGTTGGCTTCATCCAGCAATGACCTACAGCTCTTGCTGGGACGGTTTGCCGCTGAGTGTGAAGCAGCTGGGATGAGAATCAGTACCTCCAAGTCCGAGTCCATGGTCCTCAGCCGGAAAAAGGTGGATTGTCCTCTCCGGGTTGGGGACAGGCTCCTGCCCCAAGTGGAGGAGTTTAAGTATCTTGGGGTCTTGTTCACGAGTGAGGGGAAAATGGAGCGAGAGATCGACAGACGGATTGGAGCAGCATCTGCAGTGATGCGGATGCGGTACCGGTCTGTTGTGGTGAAGAGGGAGCTTAGTTCTTAGGCAAAGCTGTCGAGTTACCAGTCAATCTACGTTCCTACTCTCACCTATGGTCACGAGCTTTGGGTAATGACCGAAAGAACGAGATCGCGGATACAAGCGGCTGAAATGAGCTTTCTCCATAGGATTGCTGGACTCACCCTCAGAGATAGGGTGAGGAGCTCAGTCATCCGGGAGAGGCTCAGAGTAGAACCGCTGCTCCTCCACATTGAAAGGAGTCAGTTGAGGTGGTATGGGCATCTGATTAGGATGCCTTCTGGACGCCTCCCACTTGAGGTGTTTCAGGCACGTCCCACTGGGAGGAGACCCCGGGGCAAACCTAGGACTCGGTGGAGAGACTATGTCTCCCAGCTGGTCTGGGAACGCCTTGGTATCCCCTCTGAAGAGCTGGAGCAGGTGGCTGGGGAGAGGGAAGTTTGGGCTTCTCTGCTTGAACTGCTGCCTCCGCGACCCGGACCTCCGGAAAAGCAGTAGAAGATGGATGGATGGATGGATGAACTTATGATTTCACAAAGTGCTCACAAGTGTCTTCTTTAGTGCAAAGGGTGTGTAGTGTCAAGTTAACAACCCAGAGTCCGTAAACAAATTCAATGCATGAAGCATGTCGACATAATCTCACTGTATTTCAGTCCCTCCAGGATTTTGTTGGCCGTTGTTGTGAATGTTGTGGCCCAAAAAGCCTGAATTTGTGGGAGCTTTTCCAAAAAGGTCACATTTTTAGAGTTTTTTTGCTGGTCTACGCAACGCCACAAGAAAAGCACAGGATTGCCAAAAATTTCCTGTTAATGATTTATGTAGAATTAAATGCTCAGTAAAATTGTCAAAAAATAACCAACATTGAATACTTGCTGAGAACTTAAATTAAAAAAAAGAAATAAACTAGAAAAGCACTCATAGAGCGCATACCTCCACCAAAGCTCCTTCCATTTCTCATGGATCATCTCCAAAATGTAATGGGTTTGTGTGTAGGCCTATGGAGTTTTTGCGTATGACGTCAGGGGGCGTGCCGCACTGGCCCGTGAGAGTGTGCCGCCATATTGGATGGCAAGAAACAACAGCAGCAGCAGGGTGAAACAAACCATATAGCTCACGTGTACCTACAAACTCAGCAAGATGGTGTACTCCTGTTGTTCCCCCTGATAAGGGGATAAGCGGGGAATTAAATGGCCGGTGTGAAATGCAAAAAAAAAAAAAAGTTGGATTTTTGAATAATTACCTTCACTGACGTAATCTCTCGCTTTCTCATAACAGGCTGCACGGTGGAGCAGTGGTTTAGCACTGTGGCAGCACAATTTACCCTCGGCCGGGGGATCGCGGGGATCATGAGACCGTGGGCTCGATCCCAGCCCCCGACCAACAGTGAGCTGTGTGGAGTTTGCATGTTCTCCCCGTGTTGCATGGGTTTACTCCGGGATTTCTCCGGTTTCCTCCCGCATACCAAAAACATGTAGGTTTAGGGCGCTCGCGCACGCAGCGGCCGGTGGCTTGTCACCAGACTGCAAACCAAATCTACCTACAGGTACAAATAAGTAACAAAAAAAAAACAAAAAAAAAAAAACCTTTCTGGTTTGGGGGCGCCTCTCTGCTTGCTACAAAGGACAATGCACACATGAAAGGGGAGAAAACTATTGTAAATGTGCATAAAATCAGGTACGTTTTAACGCGGCGCACCGTGGAGAGCCTTTAAAAAAAAAAAAGAACACGCAGCGCGCTTCACTCACCTCCGAGTCCGAGGAGCTGCTGTTGTTTTCCGACTCGTTCACCAGCGAAGACTTCACATCATCCACCATCCCTTTCGGCTGACACGTTTTCCGATATCTTTTCCTCCTGCTCCCCTTCGTCTTTGAAAGATATCATCTCATCGTTTGCCCCCAAATCATCCCCGCTGAGCAGATTACTGGCAGTCATTGTTCTGCTAATTGCTCCAGCTGTGCGCTCTGCTTGTCGGTGGGGGTTACCTCACACCCGCCACCTCCGTTCAACTGAGGCATTTCGGCACACCAGAGGAGCGCACGGGAGCAAGATTAAAAACACCCGTCTGCTGTTATGACTGCTGACAATGACTCCACTGAATCTGACACAGACATCGCAGACACAGTGTCAGAGGCCACAGTGTCAGTTGCTGAAGAGGATGATAGGGATGTTATTATGTCAGACTGTGTCTGTGTGTTCTCCTCACTCATTCTGATCGCTAAACAGTACAAGTTACGCCTGAGTTGTCACAGTAACTGCTGCTCTTGCCATCCAAGATGGCAGCACCTACGGCGTGTTTATGTTTAACCCCCACGAGTCACGTGAATTTTACGAGCCTATGCAAAAACTCTATAGCCACTTGTGGTGAAAATTGCATCAAAGTCTGTCCATCAGTTATGGAGTATTGTTGCTAACACACTGTGAGAAGATAAGAGCCTTGGCTGAGGTATACATTGTCAAATCATCACCAAAATATAATGGGTTCCCCTCTAGCCCAAGAACCACCTCTGGTGAAAATTTCATCCAAATCCATCCAGTAGTTTTTGTGTAATCCTGCTGCACAAATACAAACAAAGGCCTTGGTGGAGGTATGCACTCTCAGATAATCACCAAAATCTAATCATCTGTTCCCCGTGCCATTACACACCTTTCCTGAAAATTTTGTCAAAATCCGTTCTAGGGATGGGCATTCGGTGAAATTTTCTTCACTGATCGCCGGGAGAATTAATGATTAATAATTGGTTAATCATTAACATTTTTAGGTAGGTAGACTGCATTAGAACATCAGGTATCAGCACGGAGGGCACGGAGAGCCGCACAACTCAAATCTACCTCTCTCTCTTAAATCTCTCTCTCTCTGTTCTCGTGTTTGCTCGGCTTGGGAATCTCGCAAGCTGATTGGCCGAGACGTTTCACCCCGCAAGCTGATTGGCCGAGACGTTTTACCCAGCTCTCTCTCCCTGCCGAGCGGCCACCCAACAAACGAAGACCGCATTCATTGCTCTATCGCTCGTATTGCTTAGTCTAGCCGCGTGGAACTTTTTGCTGTTCTCTTGTGCCATTTTGTGCGAAATAGTCTTCCCGTCGAGGCACTACGCCGCCTCCTGCAGCTTCCCTCGACGTGTGTACACCGAATCTTCATGACCTTCTCAATAAAGTTTCTGAAAAAAAAAAAAAATCTTCACGACCGCCATTACTCAGCGCGCAACCACTGTTGGCGGTTTCTTCGCGTAATAAGGGTGTTCCATGGACCCTGTCGATGAGGTATATTTGTATGCTGCATTGCAGTGATTGCAGTACACCTGGTCATTTTTTAAATTGAAATGGTCCCACGCAACACTTCGCCGTAACCGCCTCATGATTTGGCGATCGCCCTACGGAAGCCCGCATGTATCAACGGAGGCACGCCAGGGTACGGCGATGGTGTAATGTTGCCCCCTGGTGCCCAAATTTTGCCATTGCATTGTTTGAGGACGGCCGTGCACTAGGCCTTAATAACCTTGGATTGTTTAAAAAAAAAAAAAAAAAACGGTTTGTCGACGAAAATGAACTTCCTCGGTGAAATTCTTAATGATCAATTATCGGTTAATCGGTAAATTATGCCCATCCCTAATCCGTTCATAACTTTTTGAGTTATGTTGGTAACAGACAGACAGACAAACCCCGGTATTAGTCATTACATCAACTAAACTGCACTGAATGCATATTAAGAGTATGGAGAAAATTATGGCAGCACCTTCTTGAATCTTGAATTTACAAACTAAGACCCTGAAAAATTTGAGGTCTTCTTCCGTGCTGAAATCCACAATGAAGCAGGGATGGCTCCTCCACTGACAACCTCTTCCCTTCAGAACGTCTCAGTGCAGGATGGACCTTGGAGTGGAAACCCAGTCTTCACAGATGTAAAGGGGGAGATGAAAAGAATAGATTTCACAGTAAAATTAATAATCATATTTTTAAATCCCCACACCACAGTAGGGTTTGATAATTTATTAGTTTGTTGTTTTTTTTATTTTTTGTTGTTTACATTTTAACTTCAAATTAACTTTCAATTTTTGAAAAGGGTTTCAGTTCATTTCCTAGGAAGTTCTACTGAGTAAAAATTGCTCGTACTGCAGCCTTTACTAATTCTGCCATTTTCATTTTGTGATTCATTATCTTCAGATTGCTCACTTAAGTGCTAGAAGTCCATAATCTCATAAAATATACCTTTATTCTGCATTTATTCACAGCGCTTAACCAACAGTTAACTCTGTATCCATAATTTGTACAAGAAACCACCATCATGCCAGATAAATTATTAATTTATGACACAAATGTTAAAACAATCATTTACTTACAATTTCAGCAGCTCCCAAGTCTCCCTCTCTCTTCACGGGTTTCAGCCAGTCTCCGTGGGCTTTCAGTTTATCAACTGTCAACTTCATGTTCCAACTCAGCGCAACACGTAGTAAAAAACCGTTTATCCCCGCTTTATGAAAAACATTCTGAAGCTGCTAAGGATAGTCTATACGGTGACGTTTTTAATAAATTAAGAGACATGCACGTTCAACAACTCCGCTCATGTAAACATGGAAGTAAAGACGGAGGCACATGCCGCAGGGAACTCTTGCCGGGACAGAACCGTTTTAACACCATAGAAGAAGAACTGGCATATCTGTTAGCTTGTTAGCTCCATTAGCGCTCCGGGTGTTTCTGGTTCTTGGCCATGGTTCCTGGCTCACTGACCCAGTTTCGACATGATCAGACTCAGCAGACGTTCATAGATGTAAAAGCATTATATTAAAAGCTCGATCTGTGGATTTTGTGGATCGATCCATATCGATTTATCGATCTTTTGAACCCACCCCTACTTAAAAGGCTCGTCTCAGTTTTACCAGAAAACATCTTGATGATCCCCAAGACTTTTGGGAAAATACTCTGTGGACTGACGAGACAAAAGCTTAACTTTTTGGAAGGGGTGTGTCCCATTACATCCGGCATAAAAGCAACAGCATTTCAGAAAAGGAACATCATACCAACAGTAAAATATGGTGGTGGTAGTGTGATGGTCTGGGGCTGTTTTGCTGCTTCAGGACCTGGAAGACTTGCTGTAGTCAATGGAACCATGAATTCTGCTGTCTACCAAAAAGTCCTGAAGGAGAATGTCCGGCCATCTGTTCATGACTTCAAGCTGAAGCACACTTGGGTTCTGCAGCAGGACAATGATCCAAAACACACCAGCAAGTCCACCTCTGAATGGCTTTTAAGAAAACCAAAATGAAGACTTTGGAGTGGCCTAGTCAACGTCCTGACCTGAATATCATTGAGATACTGTGGCATAGCCTTAAAAAGGCAGTTCATGCTCAAAAACCCTCCAATGTGGCTGAATTACAACAATTCTGCAAAGATCAGTGGGCCAAAATTCCTCCACAGCGCTGTAAAAGACTCATTGCCAGTTATCGCAAATGCTTGATTGCAGTTGTTGCTGCTAAGGGTGGCCCAGCCAGTTATTAGGTTTAGGGGCAATCACTTTTTCACACAGGGCCATGTAGGTTTGGATTTTTTTCCCTTAATAATAAACGCCTTCATTTAAAAACTGCATTTTGCGTTTACTTGTGTTATCTTTATCTAATATTTAAATTTGTTTGATGATCGGAAACATTTAAGTGTGACAAACATACAAAAAAAAAATGAGAAATCAGGAAGGGGGCAAACACTTTTTCACACCACTGTAACTAGTAAAGATAAATTTTATGATATTGGTAATAGTTTTTAAAATAAAAACAAATCATGACATTTGAAATTTACAGAGATGTACCGGCACACTATACAGTACAAAATGTGTTAAACTACAAAAATGCCATTGTCTGTAGTAAAAAAAAAAAAAAAAAAAAAAAAAAAAATGCAAATGGTACAATGAATCACTGAGGAATATGATGTTCATGTTTTATACAGGATATGAAAAAACAGCAACTTTTTATATGTTAAAGATAGACCGTATTGTACTGAGGGAAATTCAGATTCTCAGGAAAAATCTCGCTTATCAATTAATCGTTAACCAGTCGATAAGGTGAATCAATTATCAATTCATGAATTAATTGATAACTTGTATCCCTACCCCAAACCCATAGTCTGAGGTCAGGATCCCAAGGTGAATCTGTGTAGCAATTTTGGTGACCCTAGCTTTCTTTGTTGTCGAGATATAGTTTATAATCTATTTTGATGTTCCATGTTGAATGTTGCAGCATTGCACCGAGACAAATTCCTAGTTTGTGTACTACATGAACAATGGCAATAAATCTCATTCTGATTCTGATTCTGATTGATGTTGATCTTTGATCTCGTGATCCCAAAACCACAGTCACACTTCAGGGTCACAGGGTGAACCCGTGTTCCAAGTTTGGTGACTAGGGATGTTAATGATTAATTGACTTTCAATTAACTGTCGATAAGAATTTAGTTGCCTAAATTAAATTAGTTGCCAATTAATTGATAACTTAGCAGTCCTTTTCAATGGGAACTTATTCTATGAAATGTAGTGGCTTCAGCATCCAGGTAGGGGCACACGCAGTCACCCACTGCCTCATTTCAACCAAAAAAGCAGAAGACACTAAGCCCTTCCGGGTTACGTCAAAGAGCCACCACTGATCTATAGAGAAAACAGTCTAAACAGATCAGTGAGAGCCACAAGTTCCAATGGCCCGTTCCAATGTCCACTCGTCAAATCAACAGGGCGGAGAAACGGACTGCAGCAATTCAATTCAATTCAACTTTATTTATATAGCGCCATTTCACAACAACAGTCATCTCATAGCACCATCAACTGTAGGGGGAACCCTCACAGTTGCAGAAAGACCCCAGCAATCAGGCGATCCCCTGTGAGCAAGCACTTGGCGACGGTGGAGAGGAAAAACTCCCTTTTAACAGGAAGAAACCTCCAGCAGAACCAGGCTCAGGAAGGGGCAGTCATCTGCTGCGACTGGCTGGGGGGTGAGGGGATAGAGAAGATGAAAAGAACAGCCATGTAGAAAGCAAACAGCACGATGGGGACTCGATCTATGGGAGAGAACAAACAGATGTTAATGACCAGCAAAAAAAAATATTTCATTGAGAGTGAGGAAAGGAGTGAGGCCCAGTGCATTACTGGAGGTCCCCCGGCTGACTAAACCTATTAGCAGCATAACTAAGGGAGGGTTCAGAAACACATGATCCCTCCCTAATTGTAGGCTATATCAAAAAGGTAGGTTTTAGCCCTATTCTTAAAAACAGAGATCGAGTCTGACTCCCGAATCCAGATTGGCAGCTGGTTCCACAGGAGAGGAGCTTGATAACTGAAGGCGCTGTCTCCCATTGTACTTTTGGAGATTCTAGGTATTACAAGTAATCCTGCATTTTGGGAGCATAGTGTTCTGTTAGGATAATACGGTAGTATCAGATCTTTTAAAGGTGAACTGAAACCACCTTTTTGCGCAAAAAGTAGAATAGCAGATTAATTCCTTATTACCTATTGTATTTTTCAACACATAAAAGAAATTTTTAGGCCGTGCGATGGCCAAGCTATAAGCCGATAAACTTTTGCCTCTGGCTGGCAGTGCCAAACAAACCTGAAGTAGTGCAGACGACGCTGCGTGACGTCACAAGTGTGACCCTTATCAAAACAACAATGGCAGATGATAGCAGTTCCAGCAGTGGATCTGGATCTGATAGCAGATCCAAGATGGCGCCCACAGCGGTCGACATGGTGCTTCGCTGCGCTCTTTGTTTGTTTTTGTTTGTCAATTGTGTGTCTGCTTGCACTTATACCCGTGAAGAACTTCTAAATATCAGGACTTTCACCCCCACGGACCTCCTCCCAGTTTTTCTAGCCCCTGCCGCCGATCTGGTTTATTGTTTGGCTCGGAGAGTGAGACGGCGAAAGAGAGGTAGACGAGCGGGCGCTCTCGTGCGGCTTCGCAGGAGAGGCTCGCGAACGGCGCTGCCTGGCATATTTCTGTCCAATACCAACTCTCTCTCTAACAAGGTAGATGAACTGAGACTGCTGATGCGTTTTAAGGACCTCGCCTCCTCAGCTGTCCTCTGCTTTACTGAGACCTGGCTCCGGGAAAATGTACCGGACAGCGCGCTGCGCCTCGACGGCTTTCAGCTCTTCCGTGCTGATCGTGACACAGAGCTTTCCGGCAAGACCACAGGAGGCGGTGTCTGCTTCTACATCAACTGCAGCTGGTGCTCTGATGTAACGGTAATTTCCAAACACTGTTCTCCTGCCTTGGAATTTCTTGTTATCAATTGCAAGCCCTTCTATTCCCCGCGGGAGTTTGCTTCTTTCATAATGATCGCTGTGTACGCCCCTCCCGACGCGGACACTCGCGAAGCTCAGCGCGTGCTCGCGGATCACATTCAACACACAGAGCGGAGTTTTCCAGACTCGCTGATTATTGTGGCTGGCGACTTTAATCAGTGCAATCTGAGCCACGATCTCCCCCGCTACAAACAGTTTATTAAATGCCCCACCAGAGGATTAAACACACTGGATCACTGTTACACCACAGTGAAAGACGCATATCGCGCTGTCCCTCGAGCTGCGCCGGGATTATCTGATCACGTGATGGTTCACCTCATTCCCACATACAGACAGAGATTGAAGCTCACTAAACCTGTTGTGAGCACTACGAAGATACGGACCAGTGATGCTGAGGAGAAGCTGGAAACGTGCATGGAAATATCTGACTGGGGCATGCTTAAAGGAGCCACGCATGATCTGGATGAGTACACAGACACTGTGAACTCATATACCCACTTTTGTGAAGAGAACATTCTTCCATCACGCACCAGGGTGAGTTACTCTAATGACAAACCCTGGTTCACAGCTAAGCTCAGACAGATCAGGAAGGAGAAGGAAGCAGCGCTGAAAAGTGGAGACAGGGACTGCTACAGGGAGGTTAAATACCGGTTTAACAGAGAGCTGAAGAGGGCTAAATCTCTATACTCAGAGAGACTCCAGCAGCAGTTCACTGCTAATGATTCGGCTTCCGTGTGGAGAGGACTGAGGCAAATCACCAACTATCGACCTAAGGCTCCTAAAGGTCAGGATGACAAAGCCCTTTGTCAAAGACTGTCCCAACACTATGCCCGTTTTGACACCTCGTCATCTGTGTCCAACTCCCCCCCTCCCTCCAGCTCCACAGCCTCCACATTCCCTACTTCATTTAAGGCACCCCCCCTCCTCCCCCCCTCCCCTTATCATCAGTGAGCAGGATGTGCTCAAACAGTTCTCCAGACTGAACCCGCGCAAGGCCCCCGGCCCAGACGGCGTGTCTCCCTCCACCCTGAGACTCTGTGCGAAACAGCTGGCTCCTGTATTCACAGACATTTTTAACACCTCCCTTAAGTTATGCCACGTGCCGTCCTGCCTCAAATCCTCCACCATCATCCCTGTCCCCAAGAAGCCACGGATCACTGGACTTAATGACTACAGACCTGTAGCGCTCACCTCTGTAGTCATGAAGTCCTTTGAGCGCCTGGTCCTGTCCCACCTCAAGTCCATCACCACCCCTCTCCTGGACCCGCTGCAGTTTGCCTACCGAGCCAACAGGTCTGTAGACGATGCAGTCAACCTGGCCCTCCACTCCATCCTGCAGCACCTGGACTCCCCGGGAACCTACGCCAGGATCCTGTTTGTGGACTTCAGCTCCGCATTCAACACCATCCGCCCCGCTCTGCTCCGGGACAAGCTGTCCCTGCTCAACGTGCCTGACTCCCTCTGCAGGTGGATCATCGACTTCCTGACGGACCGGAGGCAGCATGTGCGGCTGGGAAAGACTGTCTCAGACTATACTAGCATCAGCACCGGATCACCCCAGGGCTGTGTACTTTCCCCCCTACTCTTCTCCCTTTACACCAACTCCTGCACCTCCAGCCACCAGTCTGTCAAGTTGATCAAGTTTGCGGACGACACCACCCTCATCGGGCTCATCTCCAACGGCGACGAGTCCGCCTACAGGAGAGAGGTGGCCCAGCTGGCGTCCTGGTGCAGCAATAACAACCTGCAGCTGAACGCTCTGAAGACAGTGGAGATGATTGTGGACTTCAGGAAAGTCACTACTCCTCTGCCCCCCCTCACCCTCTCAGGCTCTCCCATCACCACTGCTGATTCCTTCCGCTTCCTAGGCACTACCATCACCAGGGACCTCAAATGGGAGCTGACCATCAGCTCACTCATCAAAAAAGCCCAGCAGAGGATGTTCTTCCTGCGGCAGCTGAGGAAGCTCAAGCTACCCACCAAGATGTTAGTGCAGTTCTACACAGCCATCATCGAGTCCATCCTCACCACCTCCATAACCGTGTGGTACGCAGGAGCCACTGCCAGGGACAGACTAAGGCTGCAGCGCGTCGTGCGCACTGCTGAGAAGGTGATCGGCTGCAAGCTCCCATCTCTCCAGGATCTGTACATCTCCAGGACCCGGAGGCGTGCTGGCCGGATCATAGCCGATCCCTCACACCCTGGTCACGTACTGTTTGCCCCCCTCCCCTCTGGTAGAAGACTTCGGTCCATCCAGACTAAAACCTCCCGTCACATGAACAGCTTCTTCCCCTCTGCCATTAGACTGCTGAACACTAAGTGACTTATTGACTCTCGTGCACCATGTACAGCAGCTCAACCAGACTCATGTCAATCATCACTGTTTTCTTCCTGCATTACCGACTGCACTATATAGTTCTTCACAGTATCTGCTGCTGGCTAATATATATTTTAACTGTTGACCAGTATCACTTAATCTTATCCTACACTTTATTACATGTATAGTTTATTTCTCTTATCCTATCATGTTTAATGTTGCAGCATTGTACCGAGACAAATTCCTAGTTTGTGTACTACATGAACAATGGCAATAAACCTGATTCTGATTCTGATTCAGTCAAGAACACCAGAGTTTTCAGAGTGAAGAGGCATTCAGGATCGGTGACGAGACAGAGGAGGATGCAGGAGTGTCAAGTGAACAGGAAGAGAACGAGAGAGGCATCGAACCGTACAGATTTGAGCCAAAATTTTCGGGGGATTCCGGCACCGACTCAGAGTCAGACCGCAGCAGTGATGGGGAGGAGAGTCGCTTATTGAATACAGAATGGTGAGTCTTCACTTCTCTACTTTGGCATGTTTGGGGTGTCAGGATAAGGAAAATTAACAATAAAAAAGAAAAAAAAAAACCATCAGCATTTTTCCAACTTATTATTTATACATAGGGCTAGAACTGTACAATAGCCTGGCCGTGTACACACTTATTTGTACCCGTAGGTAGATTTGGTTTGCAGTCTGGTGACAAGCCACAGACTGCTGGTCGCTGCGTGCGCGAGCTAAACCTACATGTTTTTGGTATGAGGGAGGAAACCGGAGAAATCCCGGAGTAAACCCACGCAACACGGGGAGAACATGCAAACTCCACACAGCTCACTGTTGGTCGGGGGCTGGGATTGAGCCCACGGTGTCATGATCCCCGTGATCCCCCGGCCGAGGGTAAACTGTGCTGCCACAGTGCTAAACCACTGCGCCACCGTGCAGCCCAAAAAACTTGGCATTGAATAGACACATCCGTGGCGTAGGGTTAACATGTGTATTCAGGACAGGTTCCATGACCATGGGCTATGTATTACAATACTTCTACAGACTATAGTGGCAATACACATGAACAGAACTGGCCTCTGCATTTGACTGTGCTATTTATAAATAATATCTATATCTAGAAACGCATTGCTTCCCGGCCGCTTTTCCTCCCCTTTTCTTTTCTTTCGTCGCCATGACAGCTTTCCTTGGCCACTGAACAGATCTTCCCAGGTGTTGGAAGTGTTTTGTAGTCGACTATCACGACAAAATGCACCAAAAACAACCAGTGTCGACGTGGTCGCAATGGTAAACATGAGGACTGCGTCCCATTTGTGACGTCACACGGAACTCCGGCTGCACTTCCGGATAATCGGCGGATTCGTAGGATTTTTCAGGGCGGGAAACTTAAAATGGCGATTTTCTCCAAGATTCCGGGATTGGTGGAGTGGGTGCCAATGATAAATTATCTTTATAATTGTATGTACTATCACCCAGTGCCGTTCAATGCCGTTCACTTCAGTTCACCTTTAAATAAAAAGGAGCCCGATTGTTTAGAGCTTTGTAAGTAAGAAGAAGGATTTTAAACTTAATTCTAAACTCTATGGGAAGCCAATGAAGGGAGGCCAGAACCGGAGAGATATGATCTCTCTTTCTAGTACCTGTTAAAACTCTTGCTGCAGCATTTTGGATCAGCTGAAGACTTTTTAAAGATGTTTTAGGACAGCCTGATAATAAAGAATTACAATAATCTAATCTAGAGCTAACAAAAGCGTGGATCAGTTTCTCAGCATCACTCTGAGACAAGATGCTCCTAATCTTGGCAATATTACGCAAATGATAGAAGGCAGTCTTAGAAACAAATTTAATATGTGAACTGAAGGACAGATCTTGATCAAAAATAATTCCAAGGTTCCTCACAGAGCTATTAAGAGAAAGAGTAACCGCATCCAAACTGCAAGTTTGATTTGGAAAGGAATTTCTAAGGTTTTTTGGACCAACAAGAATGACTTCAGTCTTATCTGAATTTAATAGCAGGAAATTACAAGTCATCCAAGCTTTGATTTCCTTAAGACAGGCTTCTAACTTGGCTAACTGATTACTATCATCTGGCTTCATTGACAGGTATAATTGTGTGTCATCTGCATAACAATGAAAATGTATACAGTGCTTTCTAATAATGTTGCCTAACGGAAGCATATATAAACTAAAAAGAGTAGGGCCTAGCACAGATCCCTGTGGAACTCCATGACTAAGCTTTGAGTTGAAAGAAAGCTCATTATTTACATGAACAAACTGGAACCTATCAGATAAATAAGATCTAAACCACTGCAACGAAGTTCCATTAAGTCCAACATAGTGTTCTAATCTATCAAGTAGAATATTATGATCGATAGTATCAAAAGCTGCACTAAGGTCTAAAAGGACAAGTACAGAAACCAGTCCATTATCAGATGCGATGAGGAGGTCGTTAGTGACCTTCGCTAAGGCTGTTTCAGTACTATGATGGATTCTAAACCCAGATTGAAACTCTTCAAGTAAACCATTTCCCTGCAGGTGGTCAAATAATTGCATAGCAACAACTCTTTCTAAGATTTTTGAAATGAAAGGGAGATTAGAGATTGGTCTATAGTTAGCTAAAGCTCCTGGATCTAGCATTGGCTTTTTGAGTAAGGGTTTAATTACAGCCGTTTTAAAAGCCTGCGGTACATGGCCTAAAGTTAATGAAGAATTGATTATATGAAGAATAAAGCTACCAATAAGTGGGAAGACTTCTTTAAATAACCTGGTAGGAATAGGGTCTAAAAGACAAGTTGAAGGTTTGGATGAGGAAACTATTTTGTCTAACTCACAAAGGTCGATTGGAGTAAACTCATCAAGACAGACATCAATAGAAGGAGTTGTAGTAGTTACAGTATTTAAGTTAACTGTGGGAAGAAACTGACTGATTTTATCTCTGATGGATGAAATTTTATTATTGAAAAAGTTCATAAAGTCCTGACTAGTAAGCTCTAAGGGAATGCTAGGATTGACAGAGTCCTGACTCTTTGTCAACCTGGCTACAGTGCTGAAAAGAAACCTGGGATTATTCTTGTTCTCTTCTATTAATGCAGAGTAATAACTCGTTCTAGCTTTTCTAAGAGATTTTTTATAAATTAAAAGATGATTTCTCCAAGCTAAATAGATTTCATCTATATTAGTGGAGCGCCATTTTCTTTCTAACTGACGAGTCTTCTGTTTTCAGCTACGAGTTTCTGTGTTGAACCAAGGAGTTAGAAATCTCTGATTAGACTTTTTCTTTTTTAAGGGGGCCACCAAGTCTAGAGTCTGATGCAGAGAAGCTGTAACACTATCCACCATGTTATCAATTACAGAAGGAGCAAGCTGTCTATAGCTTATTTCCGTTGTGTTGACACATGGCATAGAGGAAACAATCTGCATAAATTTGGTAACAGCATCATCTGAGAGGCATCTACTGTAATAATATTTTTCTTTAGGAGCCAAATAGTCAGAAATAGTAAAATCAAAGGTTAACAGACAATGGTCTGACAGTACAGGGTTATGAGGAGACACTACAAGATTTTCTATTTCTATACCATATGTCAGAACAAGGTCCAATGTATGGTGGAGGTAATGAGTAGAATTTCCTACTTTCTGAGAAAACCCAATCGAGTCTAATATTAAATTAAATGCCACATTAAGGCAGTCAGTATCTACATCCACATGTATATTAAAGTCCACTACTATAATTATTCTATCAGATTTCAGCACTAAATCAGCTAAGAAATCAGCAAATTCCGATAAAAATTCTGAGTAGGTTGATGGGGGACGATAAACTATGGCAAATAAAATTGGGTTTAACCTAAAATTGCTAAAGTGCCCAATACTGAGGACCAGGCCCTCAAAGGAATTATAACATGTTTTTTGCTTTACATTAACTAGTAATTTGGAATGGTAAATTGTTGCTACTCCTCCTCCACGACCAGAACTTCTGGGATTTTGACAGTTTAAATAACCAGAGGGAGTTGATTCATTTAAACCAACATAATCCTCTTGCCCTAACCAAGTCTCTGTAAGGGAAATTAAATCAATCTGATGATCAATTAACAGATCATGGACTAACAGAGACTTGGGAGTTAGAGACCTAATATTTAATAAACCACATTTAATTTTTAAATTATGAGGAGGAACAGAGGCCAAATCATTCAATTTAGAGGCTTTATGTTTACTTTGAGTTTTACCAATATTTTGCTTAATCACTTTGGGATGCTTATATATTATATTTTTATTTACTTTGGAGGGAGCAGACAATGATTCTCTGATGGGGAAGACAGGGGCTAAGCTGAGGGGTGGCGGATGAAGAGGAGCTGCAGAGAGGCGTGTAAGACTGCGACTCTGCTTCCTGGTCCCAACTCTGAGTAGTCAATGTTTTGGAAATTTGGATAAAAAGGATGCAGCAGGCTACACAAGCGCAAAAACATGGTTTACCAGCAGGTCGCACCAAATAACCTGCTTGTGCCTTGACAAGCTTGCTCCACAAAAATCTCTGAGTTTCAACACTTCCCTACTGGGAAACTGGAAATTTTTGCGCACGGACTACATTTTCCAGCAAAGTGAACCTGTTAAAATGAGTCTGGTAAGGATCATTATATGGAAGTAACCACAGAGAAAAGGCTTAATTAGATCACTCAGGTCAACTGCAGTGCACAGTGTCAGTAGGGACGGGCAGCATGTGGGATAAGTTCAGTGTGAAGGGGGCAGTTGGTGGTGCATGCTCAATCAGGAGCGTCCTGGTTGAGGAGGTGGTGGAGCGAGCACACACTGGGGCGAATTGAAGGGTAACCAAAAACATATCCCCGCTGCCTCCCTTGAACCTGCCGCTAGACGGCAAAGCAGACCAGACTCAAGTTGCCACTGAGGTAACAAACACCAGAGGGAGCCCAGATCGTACTGGGTTTGCCTGGATTTCCCGGGTACTGTGATAATATTTAACATGCAACAGATGAAGCAGCTCAGTTAATTTTCCAGTTAAAACAATCTACCAGTGCATCTCAGTAAATTAGAATGTGAAAGTTTTTTTTAATATAACTAAAAAAGATAAATTTATGATATTGGTAGTAGTTTTTAAAATAAATAAAAAAAATCATGACATTTGTAATTTACTGAGATGCACTAGCACATAGTACACACTATACAGTGCAAAATTTGTTAAACTACAAAAAATGCCATTGTCTGTAGTAAAAAAAAAAAAATCCAAATGGTACAATAAATCATTGAGGAATATAATGTTCATGTTTTATTGAGTATATGGAAAAAAACAGCAACTTTTTAGACCATATTGTACCGAGGGAAATTCTGATTCTCAGGAAAAACGGCATTTACCAATCAATCATTAACTGATCGATAAGGTGACTCAATTATCAATTAATGAATTAATTGATAACTTGCATCCCTATTGGTGACCCCAACTTTACTCATTGTACAGTGATAAGGCATAAGAAATGTTAACATTGCAGGGTTTCCTCTGGTAAAATTTCTGCCAAGGCGATATGATTTTATTAAGAAAAATACATGAAGCAATGACTTAGCACTGGAGGCGTTTATCATGGTTTTAACTCACTGTTAATGGGAGCAATAATGGAAGAGTCGCTTAGATAAGAGACGTGGTTAGAATTCATATGCAGCTGGCTTCATATGAAGGGAAAGGCAAGGGGGACTGATGAATTGCTGAGGATATATTTTACCAGCCACTACAATATTACAGCAAATACAAAATTATGGTCAAAAATGTAAATTGTTATAAGGAAAAAGTAAAAAAAAATTACCACAGTCTGTTTCAAATTTATCTTAAAAAAAAAAAAAAAAAAAAAAAAAAAAAAAAATAATTTTATTTTTTTTTAAAAAGACAAAAATTAGTCATAAAATAATCCACAAATTTATAATAAAGTTTCAAATGTACAAGAAAAGTCAATTTTACAAGAGGAAATTACAAATTTGAGGAGCATGGTTTCAACTTTAGAGTTACAGTAGAAAACTAAGAAAATTGTTATAAATTTTTGAGAAAAATCTCAAACCTTCAAAACTGAAGTCATTGTTCAAGTTTTTAAGGGGCTGCTCTTTGTACCCTAAACTCAACTAGAAATTTTTGGTTGTCTACTTTTAATTATTAATTTCAAAGCACAGCTTTTACATGAGTAGAATTTCTGGTTGCTATACCCACCTGATCAAATAATTTAAGTATGCATAAGTACATTACTGTTATGAATATTTCTTTCCCTTCCCTACTCTCTCAATGGAAAACAAACACTAGAACAAAAATACAAAAAATACACATATTTTTGTCATTTATGTAAACCATGACAAAAAAAAAAATCCTACAGGACAAAACATGACACTTGATATTTTCTAACCTGTTTGTATACCACCATAGACAGAGAGAGAACCTGAATTAGACAGAGCTCAGAGAGGGCAAGATGAGACAGAAGAGAGGAGCCAAGGAGAGGAAAGTGTTCAGGCAAAAGAAGGAGAGAAGGATAACACCACTAAAAAGTAAACACAGGATGTCTGGGTGGGACCCCAACTGGCCCAATAATCAAGCCTCGGTTGTACAATACTTCAAACGTAAGTTCCATATGCAACATTACTGTGTAAAATTTTAAAAAGAAACAAATAATATAAAATTAACATATTCCAGTATGTTTACTCACACCCCCCCCCCCCCCCGGGAATAATATGTTGCCACTGCACCAAGGTCTTTTAGCCAGAGGAAACACTGCCTTGACCTCTGACCTTTTGACCCCAAACCCATAGTCAGAGTTCAGGATCCCAAGGTGAACCTGTATACCAGGTTTGGTAGCCCTAGCTGTACTCGTTTTATAGTAATAGTACATGTAGCATTTACCATAGTGCAACTGCAATGTTAACTTTGAACCTTTGATCCCTTGACCCTAAACCCATAGTTAGGTGAGGGTGTAAGTCATCCAAGATGTGTATAGATACAACTACTGTATCGATTTGAAAAGTCTACAATAGATAGACAGACTTTATTGATCCCAAAATGTGAAATTACAGTGCAACAGCAGCATGACAGTAGACAACCAAAATGACAGAAACACACACATCATAAAAGAAAAAGGGATTACCCAAGGGAAAGTAAAACTGCCTAAATAACTTATATACATCGTAAATGAACAAATGATGGCCTGTATAGATACATGACTCAATCTTGCTGTACAACGCAGAACTATCGGGCGCAGGGTGCAATGTGAGGTACCAATTAGACTGCAAGGTGCAGTAGGGCTGGGCAAAATGACAAAAAATTCATATCACGATATAAGTCATTTTGTATCACGATAACGATATATATCACGATATACATTTTCTATAAATTCTACAGTTTAGATAATTATATAAAAAGGACCATCTCTTTTTTTTTTTGCTTTTTTTACATGTACCGTTTTTTCCTCATAATTTTGCAGTGTTATAAAATAGTTTTGTAATGTGCATTTGAGACTTGATTCTCAGAAATTTCAGGTTTTTCTTCTAAATCATATATGAATAAAAAGTAAACATCAATAAGTAAAATATTTCCTGAACCAGAGAACAGCAAAAAAATAAAAAATAAAAAAAAAATAGATAACATAAAATATGTCTGAAATGAGAAAATTACCCATGGCTGTCACCTACAGATATAAATTAGCTGTTAGTTTAAATACAGCCTGCCATTCTGGCCAGATTTAACCTATTTGCTTCTTTGTAAAAATATTTCAGATTGGTCATGATCTGAAAGTCAAAGACACAAAAGGTAATGTAATAAAATACATGTGATGACTTTATTCATTATCACTACTTGACTAATTAAAATGATTAGAAATCAAATAAATTACATTAAGAGGCAACCTGCTCCTCCGACCCGTTATAATGTATTTATTATTTATTTTGCATGTATGTGCCACCATCATACACTTTTGCGGCTTTAATGTTTTTTCAGACAAAACTAAGAAACTCAGCAGTAATTTAAGCCAAAGAAACAATGGTCTGCCACATTCCATTTCCAGTTAGCACAACTTAGTATCGTCATTTAGCATTTTATAATTAGATATGGTGTTACTTACCTCCTATTAAAACGAGGTTAGCAAGCCATCCTCTCTGACGCAGCACGATGAAAAACGGTCCCACATCCCTGGCAAACAGCAGTAGCAGCTATCTGAACCAGTAGTTTGGAGTTAGCATTAGCATCCACCGGACTGAAGCCTAGGTGGCTAGGCACGAGACACCTGTTCCACTGTGTGCACAGCAGAGGAGAGACGGGGCGCTGACCAGTAGTGATGAGGAGCTTTTCTGAATAAACGGAAGTATGTGCATTTTAAATAATGATATAAACGACAGACTATTCTATAAAACGACAGATGTTTTTATATCGTCATCCGATATATATAGTCATGTCGCACAGCCCTAAGGCGCAGTATGGCAGCATTGTTATGACCAGAATTCAACATGAGAGTGTGTTATTGTATAGTGAAATGGCATGTGGCAGGAAAGATGTCCAGTACCTGACCGTTCGGCAGCAAAGCTGTAGCAGTTTGCTGGATAAAGTGCTCCGTTGTTAGTGTGTTTAGAAGATTTAGGGAAAAATCTAACCTTGTGGTGACACTAGACACTGAGGGTGGACATTCTCTCACACCCAGAACCAGGAAGAGGGGCTGAACAATGGACTGAAGGTGGTAGCCCCCCAGCGGGGTAATTAGACCAGACTATGAGGCGCCTTTGCCCCCTACTGCTCCGTACTGTAGCATGTAGCACAGGGAGGTGAATGTATGTGATGAATGTAACGTGTTATGATAATCATGCCACACATTGCCTTTGTTCATACCCATGCATAATGCGCCGGCCCCAGTCTCTATGCGAGGTAATAAAGTTATATACACAGAACGCAGAAAGACTGGGGAGGCTTCTAGGCTTTTCTACAGGCTCTTCTACAGGGACTTGGCCCCAGCGTGGACAGGCTGTACATTTACAGTTAGGCACAGAAATATTTGGACAGTGACACAATCTTCATGATTTGGGCTCTGCATGCCACCACATTGGATTTGAAATGAAACAACTACAACGGAATTGAAGTGCAGACTTTAAGGTTTAATTCAAGGAGTTGAACAAAAATATATGATTAAACATGCAGGAATTGTAGCTATTTTTATACTAACGCTCCTCATTTCAGGGGCTCAAAAGTAATTGGACAAATAAACATAACCCTAAGTAAAATGTTACTTTTCAATATTTTGTTGAGAATCCTTTGCAGGCAATGACTGCCTGAAGTCTGGAACCCATGGACATCACCAAACGCTGGGTTTCCTCCTTTGTGATGCTTTGCCAGGCCTTTACTGCAGCTGTCTTCAGCTGTTGCTTGTTTGTGGGTCTTTCTGCCTTAAGTTTTGTCTTGAGCAAGTGAAATGCATGCTTGACTGGGTTGAGATCTAGTGATTGACTCGATCATTGCAGAATATTCCACTTCTTTGCTTTAAAAAACTCCTGGTGTGGCACATATGTTGGGTTCATATTTCCCACAAATGTATTGTTGTATGTGTATTTGGTGCTTCACGTCTCGCGGGACAAAGAAGGTCTGGATCGGCAGAGATCTGCAGGAGATAACGAGGAGGTGTGAGATTTGGCCTTTTGTCTCAGAGAAGATGCCCCAGAAGGATTTCTGGATCATTGAAGAATGAGAGACAATGGTGACAGATCAAAGAGTTGCATTGTGACTGGGATTAAGTACCATGTGACTGTATGTTTGCTAAAGCACCATGTGACTTAGGTTTCGATGCTCCAGGAGTATAAAAGTGTGATGTTACATTGATCAGCCTCTTTTCTTGTTGAGAGGATGATAGAGCATGTGTTCTGACAATAAAGCTGAACCTGAGAAATAAACTCAGTCTCATCCTTGAGCACATCCTCTACACTGGTGACCCTCGACAAATTATGGCCGGTGACGACCTTCCCGCACCGGACTCTTCAGGAGCCAGCCGGGCTTATGCAACTACCGCAGTCCAGCTGCCTGATTTCTGGCAACATAGCCCGCGCTCCTGGTTTAACACTGTCGAGGCACAGTTCCATCTTCGGGGAATTTCGGCTGATGCCACGAAATTCTACCATGTAGTCGCAAAGCTGGACAGCCTCACAGCCCAGCGGGTGGAGAACCTGACTAACCACCCACCAGACGACGACAAGTATGGCGCAGTGAAAGCCGCTCTCATCCGTGCTTTCATCCCCTCACTGGGAGAGCGAGCAGAGAAGCTCCTGGTGCTGACTGAAGGAGAGGCAGACAGGCCCGCAGACCTGATGGCGAAGATGCTGAGCCTGAGAGACGACGAAGATGATGGCTTTATCTTCACCCATCTTTTCCTCAGGACACTACCGTCAGCGGTGAGAGTTACCCTGGCCAGTTCACAGCTGCTGGCCCACCGGGATTACCACAAGCTGGGCCAGGAGGCGCAGCGACTCATCGACGCCCATAGGCGACACACGGCCACGACGGCAGCAGCGGAGCTGAGCGCAACGCCCGGAGACAGTAGGGGGCCTGAGGCTGCAGCACCAGATTCGCTGACGTCAGCAGCGGCGGAGGCCAGGAGACACGAAGCGAGCGTCGTCGTCTGCTTTTACCATCGACGTTTCGCCGAGAGGGCACGCAAGTGCATTCCACCGTGCCAGTTCAAGCGCTCGGGAAACGCCAGGACCGGAAGTCGGTAGCAGCTGCGGCTCTCGGCGCGACGAACAAGCTGCTCTACCTGACAGACGCGCGATCAGGGAGGGAGTTCCTTGTGGACACAGGCTCCCAGCTGAGTTTCATCACACCTTCCCACGCTGACCGGCTGGCGCCTTCCAGCGGACCCCTGGTGTTGGCGGCGAACGGCTCGACAATCAAGACCTTCGGGGAGAAGACCCTCCCCCTGTCTTTTCACGGCCGGGCATTCGAGTGGATTTTCGTCATAGCGGCAGTCAGTTATAACATGTTAGGTGCTGATTTTTTGTGCTCGAATGGTTTATTAGTTGATCTTGTTGTCTTTCCACTCTATTTCCTGCACAGCCCGGGTGGTCCCGCCTACTGCACAGGCCAACGTCACAGCTGCGGGTGGTAAGTTCCAAGCACTACTCTCTCAGTTCCCAGCACTCACAGTCCCAACGTTTTCGGCGTCAGTGGCTAAACACGGGGTGGAACATTTTATCACCACCTCCGGCCCTCCCGTTTTTGCAAAAGCTCGGCGCTTGGACTCAGCTAAACTGGCCATAGCGCGCGAGGAATTCGCCAACCTGGAAAAGCTGGACATCATTAGACGCTCCAACAGCCCCTGGGCTTCACCACTACACATGGTCCCAAAGGCTGATGGCTCGTGGCGGCCTTGCGGTGATTTCCGCAGGTTGAATAACGCTTCAACACACGACCGCTACCCGATTCCGCACATCTAGGATTTTTTGATTCATTTAGCGGGGGCGCGCATTTTTTCTAAAATAGATTTGGTGCGCTGCTACCATCAAGTCCCAGTACGCGCTCAGGACATACCCAAAACAGCGGTAATAACTCCTTTCGGGCTTTTCGAGTTTTTGCGCATGCCATTTGGACTCAAGGGTGCCGCGCAGACTTTCCAGCGCATGATGGATGCAGTTTTATGAGACCTCCCTTTCGTGTTCGTCTACTTGGATGACATTTTGGTAGCCAGCACGTCTGAAGACGAACATGAAAGCCACCTCACAGCGGTTTTTCGGAGGCTGGCGGAGCACGGGTTAATAATTAATCCAGCGAAGTGTCAGTTTGGGGTGGCGCAAATTGATTTTTTGGGACATCGCGTTTCGCCAGAAGGAGCGATCCCTCTGCCCGATAAAGTACGCGCAATAACAAACTTTCCCCAACCTCAGACGGTCAAAGCATTGCAGGAATTTTTGGGAATGGTTAATTTTTATAACAGTTTCCTCCCTAGCGCAGCGCAGCTCATGCAACCATTGTACGCGGCACTTAAAAACAAAAACCCACAAGTAAAATTGAATGGTCTCCAGAACGGGAACGCGCATTCTCCCAAGTCAAATCAGCCCTGGCAAACGCGGTTTTGTTAGCACACCCGGTGCCAACGGCCCACATGGTGCTCACCACGGACGCTTCCGATTTAGCGGTGGGGGCGGTTGTTGAGCAGTTTGTAGCAGGGAGCTGGCAGCCGCTCGCGTTTTTCAGCAAAACCTTGCGTGATAATGAGCGAAAATACAGCGCGTTCGACAGGGAGCTTTTGGCCCTGCATTTGACCATCCGCCATTTCCAGTTCTGGCTGGAGGGGCACCGTTTCACCGCGTTTGTGGACCACAAGCCGCTAACGTTTGCGATGGCCAAGATTTCAGAGCCTTGGTCGGGCCGGCAGCAAAGACAGCTGGCCACGATATCGGAGTTCACCACCGATATTCAGCATGTCGCGGGCAAACGCAATGTAGTGGCAGACTGTCTTTCGCGTGCAGTAGCAGCGCCAGGCCCCGTGGGGGCAGGCTCGGCAGCCGTGGCCTCGGGCCAGGGTTGTGGTGCGGAAGCGCACGCAGCCCCGGTCCGCGTAGGTTTAGATTATGCAGCCATGGCCGCAGAGCAGGTTAGCGACGCGGATGTGCGCGCGCTCCAGTCTGGACCAACAGGGTTAAGGCTGGAGCACAGGGTGCAGCAAATAGGTATGCCCCCCCCTAATGCCGCCCCGTGGTTCCAGCTGCGTGGCGCCGCCGCGTTTTTGACTCAATCCATTCTCTGGCCCACCCGGGGATCCGCGCATCGATTAAGATGGTGGGGGAGAAATTTGTTTGGCCGGGGTTGCGTAAACAGGTCAAGGAATGGGCAGCAGCCTGCGTAGCGTGTCAGCGAGCCAAAATACACAAGTACACTAGAGCTCCTTTGGACCCTTTTCACATCCCGGCTAAGCGATTTGATCATGTTCTTGTGGACTTGGTGGGTCCTCTTCCGTTGTCGCAGGGGTGCACACACCTTTTGACGATGGTAGACCGCACCACGCGTTGGCCAGAAGTGGTTCCTCTGGCGTCAACTATAGCAGAAGAAGTTGCACGCGCGTTTTTAACAGCTTGGGTTGCGCGTTTTGGAGTTCAGTCGGACATAACGTCCGACAGGAGTCCCCAATTTGTTTCCGAACTCTGGTCATCGATGGCCCACAGCCTAGGGGTGAAGATTCACCGCACTACCGCGTATAACCCCCAGGCTAACGGTTTGGGCGAACGCTTTCATAGGTCATTGAAAGCAGCCCTCAGAGCGTCTCTTACGGATACAAATTGGGTGGATAAACTTCCATGGGTTTTATTGGGGTTGCGTTCTGCACCTAAGGAGGATTTGCAGGCCTCTCCAGCTGAATTAGTTTTTGCACAACCCCTCCATTTGCCAGGAGAATTCCTTCCCGACAATCCTCCGCCAAATTGCCCCCCCGATCAACTGTTGCAGAGCGGCACAGGATCAAACACCCTTCCTGGCCCAGTTCATCACAGTTTTCCACGCGTTTTTGTGCCGAAGGCTTTGAAAAATGCAGAGTTTGTTTTTGTTAGACATGATGCACAACGCCCAGGTTTGCGGCCGCCTTATGACGGGCCTTTCAGAGTGTTGGAAACAGGGGAGAAGCATTTTTTGCTATATTTAGGAGGCAGAGAAGAGTTGATTTGCATAAACAGACTCAAACCCGCTTTTGTTCTGGCTGATGAACACGTGCAGTTGGCGAGGGCCCCCCACCGTGGCAGGCCGCCGAGAAGGCATTCTTCGGACCCCCCACAGAGACGTGCTAACAGTTCTGATCCACAGGTGCAGGAGGATGCTGCTGAAGGAACAATGCCGACTTACAGCAGATATGGCAGGAGGTTAAGACCTAAACAATTGGTGGATTGATTTTTGATATGTGGTTATGTTTTCTGTCATTCATTTCTGATGATGTTTTGTCCCTTAGTAGACGTTTGGGGGGGTTATGTGGCACATATGTTGGGTTCATATTTCCCACAAATGTATTGCTGTATGTGTATTGGGTGCTTCACGTCTCGCGGGACAAAGAAGGTCTGGATCGGCAGAGATCTGCAGGAGATAACGAGGAGGTGTGAGATTTGGCCTTTTGTCTCAGAGAAGATGCCCCAGAAGGATTTCCGGATCATTGAAGAATGAGAGACAATGGCGACAGATCAAAGAGTTGCATTGTGACTGGGACTAAGTACCATGTGACTGTATGTTTGCTAAAGCACCATGTGACTTAGGTTTCGATGCTCCAGGAGTATAAAAGTGTGATGTTACATTGATCAGCCTCTTTTCTTGTTGAGAGGATGATAGAGCATGTGTTCTGACAATAAAGCTGAACCTGAGAAATAAACTCAGTCTCATCCTTGAGCACATCCTCTACACTGGGTTGCTTTTGCAGTATGTTTTGGATCATTGTCCAACTGTACTGTGAAGCGCCGTCCAATCAACTTTGCTGCATTTGGCTGAATCTGAGCAGAAAGTATATCCCTATACACTTCAGAATTCATCCGACTGCTTCTGTCTTTTGTCACATCATCAATAAACACAAGTGACCCAGTGCCATTGGAAGCCATGCATGCCCATGCCATCACACTGCCTCCACCATGTTTTACAGAAGATGTGGTGTGCTTTGGATCATGAGCTGTTCCAATTCTTCTCCAAACTTTCTTCTTCCCATCATTCTGGCACAGGTTGTTCTTAGTCTCATCTGTCCAAAGAATGCTGTTCCAGAACTGGGCTGGCTTCTTCAGGTGTTTTTTGACAAAGTCAATTCTGGCCTTTCTATTTCTGAGGCTGATTCATGGTTTGCACCTTGTGGTGAATCCTTTGTATTTACTCTCATGAAGTCTTCTCTTTATGGTAGACTTAGATACTGATACACCTACTTCCTGGAGAGCGTTCTTCCCTTGAGTGGATGTTGTGAAGGGTTGTTCTTCACCATGGAAAGGATTCTGCGATCATACACCACTGTTGTCTTCCGTGGACGTCCAGGCCTTTTTGAGTTCCCAAGCTCACCAGTGCACTCTTTTTTTCTCAGAATGTACCAAACTGTTGATTTGGCCACTCCTAATATTTCTGCTATCTCTCTGATGGATTTCTTCTTTTTTTTTTTTTTTTTCCAGCCTCAGAATCAGAATCAGAATCAGAATCAGGTTTATTGCCATTGTTCATGTAGTACACAAACTAGGAATTTGTCTCGGTACAATGCTGCAACATTAAACATGATAAGATAAGAGAAATAAACTATACATGTAATAAAGTGTAGGATAAGATTAAGTGATACTGGTCAACAGTTAAAATATATATTAGCCAGCAGCAGATACTGTGGAGAACTATATAGTGCAGTCGGTAATGCAGGAAGAAAACAGTGATGATTGACATGAGTCTGGTTGAGCTGCTGTACATGGTGCACGAGAGTCACTTAGTGTTCAGCAGTCTAATGGCAGAGGGGAAGAAGCTGTTCATGTGACGGGAGGTTTTAGTCTGGATGGACCAGGATGGTCTATTTCACCTCCATTGAGAGCTCCTTTGACCGCATGTTGTGTGTTCACAGCAACAGCTTCCAAATGCAAACGCCACACCTGGAAAAAACTCCAGACCTTTTAACTGCTTAATTGATGACAGGTAAACAAGGGAAGAGCCCATGCAGCCTTGTTATTTTTTTTTTGCAGCCTTCTGAGTCAATTGTCCAATTACTTTTGGTCCCTTGAAAAAGAGGCGGCTACGTATTAAAGAGCTGTAATTCCTAAACCCTTGCTCCAATTTGGATGTGAATACTCTCAAATTACAGCTGAGAGTCTGCACTTTAAGCCCATATTGATTATATAATTGTATCCTGAATATGTTTTTGTAAACAGCTAAAATAACAAAACTTGTGTCACTGTCCAAATATTTTTGGGCCTAACTGTATGTTAGAGGGTGAATAAAGATTCTATGTCGACCTACGCTCGTGCCTCACCTCCACATCCTTCCCTTTTACCCTCTACAGTGGTGACCCCAAGTGAGATGGACCGTCTACTCCCTTTCACTGCGCTGTGGACTCCGCAGTACCAGGGATTGCCTGCATCCTTCTCATCCACAGTGGAGCGCACGCGCCTGCTCCTCTCTCCACACTGGTGACCTCAAGGGCCGAAGAGAGCGTGCGGTGCAGGGGCCGAGAAGTACCAGGATCAGCGAGACGAGCACCGCACAGAAACAGCCTGAAAGGGGAAGATTGGCGCCGTCTGCGTGTTTGAATCAAGCTCCCCGACCCTGGCTTCTCCTCCCAACAGTGGAGTTTTGGCGCACAGAAGCCCCGTGTGCACACCGCAGGATTACGAGGACAGCCCAACTTAAAGCTACATCACCACGGCACGCGCCACGCACCAGGAACAAACCAGCTCCACCAACTTATACACTGTCCTCAGCCGCTGCAAATTCCCAGGGAACACGGCCGATCGCCATCCTCGGATCCTTTAGGTTTTGCACATCGCACCTAAGGCTGCCAGGCAGTCTCGCCGACAGAACTTAGATTTGTTTCTCAGCCGCTGCGCATCAACTGGGGAATTAAGCAGACTGCTTTCCCAGGAGCCATTAGGACTGCCCCCACATCTAAAGCAAGACTGCCAAGTTCCCTGACACAGCTTGAGTTGGTTTCATGGCCGTGATGCACTCTCGGGGAATTGGGCCATTCGCCTCCCCCAGATCCTGGCAGGACCGGGCCCACACAAGGAGTTGTCAGAGACACTTTTTTCACAGCTGCTGCGGATCACCGTAAGGTTTACCAGAAAAGTCCCTCACCCGAGGTTGATCTGCACGTAATTTTTGCACGGCCCAGACACTTCTGACGTCCCAGGCCGGCACTCTGTTGTTTCCCCCCACCTCCCCCTCATCCTTCACATTGTTCGGCCCGCACCTCTGTCCCAAAGAGCTGCCGATCGCCAGCTTTATTCCATCAGCACAACACGCACTGGCCCCCATGCGCCCACGAACCATGGCCGTTCAACGTGTTGGAACTTGGAGCGGAGCAGAAAGTGCTTTTCACCCTTCCCCCTTTCCCCCCACGGACTGACACGCCCTCCGACACACTTCACCAGCAGGACAGTCCGACTGGAGCGGCAACCCCCCATGGGCGCCGACTCGACCCCAAAGGACCGGGGGGGAACACTTGAGTGCACAACCCCCTCCCCCCCCCCCAAGAAAAGATTGATAACATTAACAAACATTGCACATCCACCATTGTGGTTTGTTTTAAGTCACCACATGTGTGAGTAGGAACCTCTTTTTATAACTACACATTTCATTACACACATATCAGTCAAGCAAAAATTTCTAGTAGAGTTAAGGATGCAAAAAGCACCCACTTAAAAACCTAAGTAACTTCACACTTCAGTCTTGAAGGCTTGAGGTTTTTCTCAAAAATCTATAACAATTTTATTATCATTTTCTACTTTTCTCTGTAAATTTATATAAATTTGAAACCATTTTCCTCAAATTTGTAATTTCCTCTTGTAAAATTGACTTTTCTTGTACATTTGAAACTTTATTATAAATTTGTGATTATATTATTTTATGGCTAATTTTTGTCTATTTTTTAATAAAATTACTGGGGTTTTTTTTATGAATTTGAAACAGACTGGTAAAATTTTGACTTTTTTTCCTTATACAATTTACACTTTTGACCATAATTTTGCAGAGCCAGAACAGAACAATAATTTAACTCCGATTTCAAAGAAAAAAATTAATAAAATTGTATTAATGAAACAAATTAACTTCAATTGCCAAAGATTCAGTTATTTGTTATATTTCTATACATTTATAGTTTTTAGGACTCTCCTCACCAACCACAGAGCAGGAAAAACCTCCCTTATTTTAAATCCAAATGTTGCCATGTTTAGTTTGTCTGAAGGTTGTTGACGGATTAAAGTCATTGACTTCATAAATTTCATTCATATTAACTTGTCAGGTACATAATAATGAACATAAATTATTGTAATGGCTGGTGAAGTAAATCCTCAGTGATTCAGTCACTCTTGCCTCTTTTCCCTGCTGCATATGAATCCTAACCACACACCTGTTTGCTAAGCAACTCTTATTGCTCCCGTTACCAGCAGGTTAAAACCACCATAAATGCTTCCATTGCTTACATACCTCTTCTGATTTTTTTCCGTGTTTAAAGTATTTTAATAAGCTCATGCTTCTCTCGGACAGCGACGCTAGCGAGACACTCTGCCTGGTCTGATGACTGGAGTGATTATGCGTGTGGGGCACTTCTGAACTCCACGCGGATGATGGTCACACGCATTGTTTGTGTGCACGCTTGCTGACCATCATTCCTTCGTATTTTATCTTAAATTTATATTTCCTTGGTGTGGCCTGGGCCCGAGGGCCACTCAGAGTTTGCTTCAGGGCTGCATGTGGCCCACGGGCCGCTAATTGAATCGTCGGCCTCCGTCGGTCTATGATGACCATGGAAGAGAATCCTAAACGTCTACTCTGCTGGAACAGCACCGCCTGTGGCTGAACAGGCTGATGCGCGAATGGCAGTCCCTGTCACACAGGTCACACTTGTGGGTGGTCTCCGTGCTGCTGGGTCTGTGGCGGTTCTTCCTGCGGGTCCTTTTTTCATCTGCTGCAGCAGTCAGTCTCTCTTCACCCGCCTTGAGCTGTCTGGTCAGGGTGCCTCTCCATTTGGAGCGGTCCGTTGCAAGGTCCTCCCAGCGCTCTGTGTTGATCTCCAGGGCCTTCATGTCTCTCGTGCAGACGTCTCTAAAGCGCAGCTGTGGGCGGCCAACGTCTCTCCTGCCAGTCGCCAGTTCTCCATAGAGGACGTCTTTGGGGATTCTGCCATCCTCCATACGGTGAATGTGGCCTAGCCAGCGGAGCCTGCGCTGCCTGAGTAGAGTAAACATGGAGGGAAGGCCGGCGCGGGACAGAACTTCTGTGTTGGACAATTTGTCCTGCCAGAATATGTCCAGGATGTGGCGAATGCAGCGCAAGTGGAAGGAGTTCAGTCTCTTTTTCTGCCGGGCGTATGTTGTCCACGTCTCACTCCCATAGAGCAGTGTGCTGATGACGCAGGCGTTGTACACTGCCATCTTCGTCTTGACAGAGAGTTTGGGATTCTCCCACACTCGTGTGGTGAGGCGAGCGAGTGTGAAGGCTGATTTTCCAATCCTCTTGTCGATCTCTGTATCAAGGGAGAGGTTGTTGCTGATCGTGGACCCCAGGTACGTGAACTGGTTCACGACCTCCAGCTCGGAGTCGTCGATGGTGATGGTTGGTGGTGCTTCCATGCCTTGCGCCAAGACGTTAGTCTTCTTCAGGCTGATGGTAAGCCCGAAGTCCTTGCATGCCTGGGAGAAGCGGTCCAACAGGGTCTGAAGCTCCTGCTGTGTGTGGGTTGCGACTGCAGCGTCGTCTGCGAACAGCAAGTCTCTGATTAGAGCCTCGCTTACTTTGGTTCTGGCTTTCAGGCAGGCGAGGTTGAAAAGCCTGCCGTCAGATCTTGTGTGCAGGTACATTCCCTCTGTTGCTGTGCTGAAGGCATGCCTCAGGAGCATAGCAAAGAAAATCCCAAAGAGGGTTGGCGCAAGTACACAGCCCTGTTTCACTCCGCTGCGTATGTTGAATGGCTCTGAGACGTTGCCGTCGTGCTGCACCATCCCCTGCATGTTGGTGTGAAACGATTCGATGAGGCTTTGCAACTTTGGTGGGCATCCTATCTTTGGCAGGATCTTGAAAAGGCCCTGAAGGCAACGTACAGGGGCATGTTCTGTTCTCTGCATTTCTCCTGGAGTTGGCGGATGGAGAATATCATGTCTACCGTCGATCGCTCAGCGCGGAAGCCACACTGAGACTCGGGGTAGACACGTTTGGCAAGCTTCTGTAGATGAATGAGAACAACTCGTGCGCAGACTTTGCCAACAACGCTGAGGAGGGAGATGCCCCTGTAGTTGTTGCAGTCGCTTCTCTCCCCTTTGTTTTTGTAGAGGGTGATGATCTTGGCGTCCCTCATGTCCTGTGGTACGGCACTTTCCTTCCAGCACTGGCAGAGGACGTCATGCAATGGCAGCAGTAGGGCGGACTTGCAGTGCTTGATCAGGTCGGGGGGTATGCCGTCGTTGCCGGGTGCCTTGCCAGCGGCCAAGCTATCAATGGCCTTGCTGAGTTCACCGATGGTTGGCTCGGCGTCAAGTTCGTCCATGGATGGCAGGCAGTCGATGGCATCAAGGGCTGACGGTGTCACGGTGTTCTGTCTGGAGTAGAGGTCGGAGTAGTGTTCCACCCATCTCTCAATCTGCTTGTTCTTTTCTGTGATCATCTCCCCAGTGGAGGATTTGAGGGGGGCTGTCTTGCTCTGAGTCGGACCAAGTGCTTTCTTGATGCCATTGTACATACCACGGATGTTCCCTGTTATGGCAGCGGTTTGAATGTCTTGGCTGAGCCGAGTCCAGTACTCGTTGGTACAGCGCCGAGCAGTCTGCTGAACTTTGCTTCTCGCAGCCCTAAGAATCTGGAGATTCTTCTCGTTTGGGTACTTCTTGTACTCAGCAAGTGCTGAGCGCTTGGCTTCAATGACGGGGGTCATCTCGGTCAACTTGGCATCAAACCAGTCCTGTGACCTCGAGGTCTTCCTCCCAAAGGTAGCCAAGGCTGTGCGGTGGATGGTGTTTCGCAGCTCTTCCCACTTCTGCTTTGCAGATTCTCCTTCTTGTGGTACACCAAGTTCCTTCTCAAAATGGAGGCAAACTGCTCAACAAGTTCTGGTTGGGCCATCTTGCTGGTGTGAATCCGTGCCTTTCCAGGCTGTCTAGCACGATGGAATTTCTTCAGCTGCAGCTTGACCTTGCAACACACCAATGAATGGTCTGTGTCGCAATCTGCACTCTGGAACGAACAGGTGATTAGCACGTTCTTCAGTGAGGTGCGCCTGGTCAGGATCAAGTCCAGCTGGTGCCAGTGCTTTGAGCGCGGATGTCGCCAGGAAACCTTGTGTTGGGGCTTGGTCTTGAAGAACGAGTTTGTGATGCACAGATCGTGATATGTGCAGAACTCGAGCAGCCGCTGTCCGTTGTCGTTCATTCTGCCCACGCCAAATGGTCCAAGACAGGAGGGCCAGGAGTCGTGGTCAGAATTGAATAGGCCTGTCTTATTGGGTCGAACAATATATCAATCAAATCTAGACAGCCACGCCAGTCTTTTGGGCTTCCATTTCCGGTTCAATCTACCAGAAATGTAGGTTTGTTTGGTGTTTTTATCACGTACGCCACAAAGGGACGGCATTTGCCAGCTGAGTTTCAAACAATGCTCCAATTTTATGGGCAGTTTCCCCCGTCGTCATCAAGTTGGACAATAAATCTTACTCAGATGGATTTATTGGACCTTTTGTAATACAAATGGACCATATTTGTTGGACTATCATTAATTCGAGGACAGCAAGGAAGCTTCTTGGGTGTGTCAATGCTATGTTGCTAGACTACGCTAGCTTACTTAAAGTCCTATTTAAATCCAGTGTTATGATTTTGTCTGAAATCCGTTTTAATAACCAAATAAGACGAAATTCTAAGCGTTCAAATGATGTACGGCATGACCACCTACTCTAAACAGGTTTACCACACTTCACTGCATTGCAGCTGAGACATTTATTACCCCCCTCCCCCTTCCCGCCACGGTACCTGGAACATTAAGAGGTTTTAAAACCTACAAAAACACAATTTTCCAGTTAATGACCCCTTTTTAAGGGTTGACTTGGTATGAAAAATGCAAACACGCCCCATTTGAACTATCACGACCAAAATATAAGAAAACAAGCCAGAATGGCATGAGACACATTATCAGCTGTGGATTAATGAACCACCTGGTGTAGTACAGTGACCAGAAATTACAACAAAAAGCCACAAAATCACTGGTCTTGCTGATTCACATTGCAGAGCTAGCCATGCAACAATCCAGTAGCCCGGGTGATTCTGGTCAAAAAACAACACTGACCAGAATGTCATGAAATATAATATTGACTGTGAATGGTAGCCTACCATTCAAGAGAGCTCATCCACCCCACAGCTTGGAAGTTGTGGGCTCAAGCCCCAGCCAGGTTATACCAAAGATCAGATAAAAATTGTACTTTCTGCCTTCTAGTTTGGTGCTCAGCATAACAGAATGCGAAAAGGAAAGCTACAGCACAGAGCTACTCAAGGATTGACCCCCCTGTAGCCTCCACTACCTAAAGTAGCTGTGTAGCCTAGGGTCACAGAAATGGAGATAGGCACCACCTAGGGCTCTGCGATATGGCGATATATATTGGATGACGATACAAAAACGTCTATCATTTCACAGAATACTCTATCATTTATATCGTATTTAAAATGCACATACACCCATTTATTCAGTAAAGTTCCTACCTCAACACTACTTGTTAACGCCCCATCTCTTCCCTGCAGTGCGCGACTGCGCACAGCGAGACAGGTGTGGTGGGTGGCTAGGTGTCAGTCCGGTAAGTTGCTAATGCAAACTCCAAATTACTGGTTCAGATAGCTGCTACTCCTGTTTGCTAGGGATGTGGGACGTCCTGCGTCAGAGAGGATAGTTTGTTAGCCTCATTTTAATAGAAGGTAAGTAATGTTAACACCATTATAAAATGCTAAATGACGATGTTAAGTTGTGCTCACTGGAAACCAGAACAGACCATAGTTTGTTTTTTTGGTTTTTTTTTTAAATTACTGCCAAGTTTCTTAGTTTTGTCTGAAAAAAATGTTATTAAAGCCGCAAAATTTTCACTGTTCTTATTTTCTTATCTTCTAAATTATTGCTCTGAGTGTTGCTATCCCTATGCTGTTGCAATCCTGGAATTTCCCCATTGTGGGACTAATAAAGGCTTATCTCATCTTAAAAGTGCATGATGGTGGCACATACACACAAAATAAATAATAAATACATTAAAACAGGTAGGAGGAGCAAGTTGGCTCTTAATGTAATTTATCTGATTTCTTCATTCATTCATCTTCTTCCACTTAATCCTTTTCGGGTCGTGGGGGGGCTGGAGCCTATCCCAGCATCTTTGGGCGAGAGGCAGGGTACACCCTGGACAGATCGCCAGTCCATCGCAGGGCCAACACAGAGAGACAGACAACAATTCACTCTCACAGTCATACCTTAGGATAATTTAGAATCCCCAGTTTGATGCCAATTAACCTAACTTGCATGTTTTTGGCATGTGGGAGGAAACCGGAGAAATCCCGGCGTAAACCCATGCAGACACGGGGAGAACATGCAAACTCCACACAGATCACTGCTGGTCGGGGGCTGGTATCAAACCCAGGATCCCCCGGCCAAGGGTGAGTTGTTGTGCTGCCGCAGTGCTAACCACTCCGCCACTTTAATTAGTCAAGTATTGATAATGAATAAAGTTAAAGTCATCACATGTATTTTATTACATTACCTATTGTGTCTTTGATTTTCAGATCATGACCAATCTGAAATATTTTTACGAAGAAGCAAAGAGGTTAAATCAGGCCAGAATGGCAGGCTTTAGGTTGCAGGTTTACCCTTAAATCTTCATTGATTTAAACCAACAGCCAATTTATATCTGTAGATGACAGCCATGGGTAATTTTCTCATTTTCAGACTTTTTTTTATGTTTTTTTTTTTTTTTTTTTTTTTCCCCCTCCTTTGGGGGGGAGGCCATTCTCCTCTGGCTCAGGAAATTTTTAACTTATTGATGTTTACTTTTTAGTCATATATGATTTAGAAGAAAAACCTGAAATTTCTGAGAATCAAGTCTCAAATGCACATTACAAAACTATTTTATAACACTGCAAAATTGAGGGAAAACGGTACATGTAAAAAAAGAGATGGTCCTTTTTATATGATTATCTAAAGCAGGGGTGTCCAATCATGTGCCACAGAGGGCCAAGACCCTGCAGGCTTTACCTCTAACCAGTGTCTTCAACAGCAGATTTTAGTGAATTTCTTCCCACTGTTTGCTGGTAAGTGAAAACACCTGCTGAAGAGACTGGGTAAAAGAGAAAACCTGCAGGGTCTTGATCCTCCATGGCACATGATTGGATACCCCTGATCTATCTAAACTGTAGAATTTACAGAAAATGTATATCGTGATATACAATGGTGTGGAAAAAGTGTTTGCCTACTTCCTGATTTCTCATTTTTTTGTATGTTTGTCACACTTAAATGTTTCAGATCATCAAACAAATTTAAATATTAGACAAAGATAGCACAAGTAAACACAAAATGCAGTTTTTAAATGAAGGTGTTTATTATTAAGGGTAAAAAAAAAATAAATCCAAACTTACATGGCTGTGTGTGAAAAAGTGATCCCCCCCCCCCCCCCCCGGTTAAAACATATATTAACTGTGGTTTATCACATCTTTGGAAAGCTGAGTTCAATTTGTCTAGCATCACCCAGGCCTGATTACTGCCACACCTGTTCTCAATCAAGAAATCACTTAAGTAGGACCTGCCTGACAAAGTGAAGTAGACCAAAAGATCCTCAAAAGCTAGACATCATGCTGCAATCCAAAGAAATTCAGGAACAAATGAGAAACAAAGTAACTGAGATCTATCAGTCTGGAAAAGGTTATAAAGCCATTTCTAAAGCTTTGGGACTCCAGCGAACCACAGTGAGAGCCATTACCCACAAATGGTGAAAACATGGAACAGTGGTGAACTTTCCCAGGAGTGGCTGGCTGACCAAAATTACCCCAAGAGCGCAGCAACAACTCATCCAAGAGGTCACAAAAGACCCCACAATAACATCCCAAGAACTGCAGGCCTCACTTGCCTCAGTTAAGGTCAGTGTTCATGACTCCACCATAAGAAAGAAACTGGGCAAAAATGGCCTGCACGGCAGAGTTCCAAGACGAAAACCACTGCTGAGCTAAAAAAACAAAGGCTCATCTCAGTTTTACCAGAAAATATCTTGATGATCCCCAAGACTTTTGGGAAAATACTCTGTGGACTGACGAGACAAAAGTTGAACTTTTTGGAAGGTGTGTGTCCCATTACATCCAGCATAAAAGAAACAGCATTTCAGAAAAGGAACATCATACCAACAGTAAAATATGGTGGTGGTAGTGTGATGGTCTGGGGCTGTTTTGCTGCTTCAGGACCAGAAAGACTTTCTGTGGTAAATGGATCAATGAATTCTGCTGTCTACCAGAAAATCCTGAAGGAGAATGTCTGGCCATCTGTTCTTAAATTAAATCAGCCTTTACTGTCATCCAACCATACAACCAATCATGTACAGTAGAATGAAATTGTGTTTTTCCTATCTACAGTATTAATCACACACACCCCATATGTAGAATCAGAGGGCCGCTGCCATGCAAGGCGCCTCCACAGATTTCCCTCCTCCATTCCATTATTGCTGAGCACCAAGCTGGACGGCAAGAAGTTCCACTTTTATATATGGTCTTCGGCATGACCCGGCCGGGATTTGAATCCCTGCCTCCCGGGTGTGGGGCAGATGCTCTACCAACTGAGCCACCACTCCAGTTCGTGATCTCAAGCTGAAGCACACTTGGTTTCTGCAGCAGGATAATGATCCAAAACACACCAGCAAGTCCACCTCTGAATGGCTTAAGAAAAACTAAATGAAGACTTTAGAGTGGCCTAGTCAAAGTCCTGACCTGAATCCGATTGACATGCTGTGGCATGACCTTAAAAAGGTGCTTCATGCTCGAAAGTCCTCCAATGTGGCTGAATTACAACAATTCTGCAAAGATGAGTGGGCCAAAATTCCTCCACAGCGCTGTAAAAGACTCACTGCCAGTCATCGCAAACGCTTGGTTGCAGTTGTTGCTGCTTAGGGTGGCCCAAGCAGTTATTAGGTTTAGGGGGCAATCACTTTTTCCACACAGGGCCATGTAGGTTTAGATTTTTTTCCCTTAATACTAGACACCTTCATTTAAAAACTGCATCTTGTGTTTACTTGTGTTATCTTTGTCTAATATTTAAATTTGTTTGATGATCTGAAACATTTAAGTGTGACAAATGTACAAAAAAATGAGAAATCAGGAAGAGGGCAAACACTTTTTCACACCACTGTATATTGTTATCATGATATAAGATGACATATTGTGATATAAATTTTTTTTGCCACATCACATAGCCCTAGCACCACCCCTATACACCACATGGTGTCCCACATGCTGTGGAGGGTGACTGACACTGACTGTGACTTTGAATGACTGAAAAAACTGGAAACACAGATGTCTAATGTTGTGGCTAGAATTTACAGAGAAGGCTCTAAAAGCCATGGTCGACTAAGCTATGCTAGCTGCAATGTAGCTGTGCAAGTTCCAAGGCTGAGTGGGAAATGTCTCTCCTCCCCCTCCAAGAACAGTGAGTGCCAGACTAGCCACAGAGCAAGTCTGTATCAGGTCAGTAGAGTTATGTGATAACCTCATAGAAAAGCAAATCCAAACAAGGTGCTCCACATAGATTTAAGGGTAGGGGAAAAAAATTGTTTAGGTGCATCGAATAGCCATATATCGAAGATTCTGAATTGATGCACAAATGTCAAAGAATAGATTTTAAAGGTGAACTGAACTGAACGGCATTGAACGGCACTGGGTGATAGTACATACAATTATAAAGATAATTTATCATTGGCACCCCCTCCACAAATCCCGGAATCTTGGAGAAAATCGCGATTTAGAATTTCCCGCCCTGAAAAATCAGACAAATCCGCCGAAGCGCAGCCGGAGTTCCGCGTGACGTCACGAGTGTGACCCAGTCCTCATGTTTACCATTGCAAGCATGTCGACACTGGTTGTTTTTGATGCATTTTGTCGTGATAGTCGACTACAAAACACTTCCAACACCTGGGAAGATCTGTTCAGTGGCCAAGGAAAGCTGTCATGGCGACGAAAGTAAAGAAAGGGGGAGGAAAAGCGACCGGGAAGCGATGCGTTTCTAGATATACAGTGATCCATCACTTATCGCGTTTAATGGGGACCAGAACCAACCGTGAAAAGTGAAAAACCGCGAAGTAGCGTCACCCCCCCCCCCCCCAAGGGTGTCACAAGCACTATTTTGCACAAAAAGGCACAAGAGAACAGCGAAAAGTGCCACTAAGCAACACGAGCGATAAAGAAGGCGCTCTGCAGGGAGAGAAGCTGGGTAAAACGTCTCGGCCAATCAGCTTGCGAGGTGAAACGTCTCGGCCAATCAGCTTGCGAGATTCCCGAGCGGTGAAGAGGTGGGCGGAGAGGAGTGGAGCGGTGGTCAGAGAGGTAGATTTTGAGCTGTGCGGGCTCTCCGTGTTGATACCTGATGTTCTAATGAGAAGGCAGGGAGACTACATTAGAACATCAGGTATCAACACGGAGAGCCCGCTCTCCCCGGCTCCCCAGCCCACTCGGGAATCTCGCAAGCTGATTGGCCGAGACGTTGTACCTCGCAAGCTGATTGGCCGAGACGTTTTACCTCGCAAGCTGATTGGCCGAGACGTTTTACCTCGCAAGCTGATTGGCCGAGACGTTTTATCTCGCAAGCTGATTGGCGGAGACGTTTTACCCAGCTTCGCTCCCTGCCGAGCGCCTATACCCAGCGAAGGAAGACCGCATTAAACGCGATAAGTGAGGGATAACTGTAATAAGTTGGAAAAATGCTGATGTTTTTTTTCCCCTTTTTTATTGTTAATTTTCCTTATCCTGACACCCCAAACATGCCAAAGTAAAGACTCACCATTCTGTATTCAATAAGCGACTCTCCACCCCATCACTGCTGCGGTCTGAGTCGGTGCTGGAATCCCCTGAAAATTCTGGCTCAAATCTGTACGGTTCGATGCCTCCCTCGCTCTCCTCCTGTTCACTTGACACTCCTGCATCCTCCTCTGTCTTGTCACCGATCCTGAATGCCTCTTCACTCTGAAAACTCTGGTGTTCTTGACTGCTGGAACTGCTATCATCTGCCATTGTTGTTTTGATAAGGCTCACACTCGTGACGTCACGCAGCGTCGTCTGCACTACTTCCGGTTTGTTTGGCACTGCCAGCCAGAGGCAAAAGTTTATCAGCTTATAGCTTGGCCATCGCACGGCCTAAAAATTTATTTTATGTGTTGAAAAATACAATAGGTAATAAGGAATTAATCTGCTATTCTACTTTTTTGGCAAAAAGGTGAGTTCAGTTCTACTTTAAATGTCCAGAGTTCAGCCAGAACTAAAAAGGAACTAACCAGGTACTGTAGTATTAGGGCTGTCTGATATGACTAAAATTTCATATCATGATATAAGTAATCATATTTGATGATAACAATATATATGACGATATACAGCAGGGAAAATAAGTATTTAACACATCAACATTTTTCTCATTAAACATACTGCATTTTTGATGGAGCCATTGACCTGAGATTTTCACCAGACATCAGTAACAACCCAAGTAATCCATACATACAATGAAATCAAGGCAACTGTGTTCACAAAACAATTTATATTTAATTAATAAGGCAGAAAGACACAGGGAATAAGTATTGAACACACGAAGAAAAGGAGGTGCAAAAAGGCAAAGGAAGCCAAGAAACCAGCTGAAATCCATCAGAATTTCGGAAGCCATCCCACCCCCCATCAGACATCAGATTGTCACACCACAAAGAACTCATGATGGGTAGAAGCAAAAAGCTCTGTCTAGACCTTCACAATCTTATTGTTGCAAAGCATAATGATGACATTGGTTTCAGGTGCATTTCTAAACTGCTGAATGTTCCAGTGAGCACTGATGAAGCCATCATTCGGAAGTGGAAAGAGCATCATTTTACCATAAACCAGCCACGACCAGGAGCTCCTCGCAAGATTTCTGAGAGAGGAGTCAAAAGAATTATCAGAGTTATCCAAGAGCCAAAGACCACTCGTGGAGAGCTCCAGAAAGACCTGGAGTTGGCAGGTACTGCTGTTTCAAAGAAAATAAGTAATGCACTCAACCGACATGGGCTCTATGCCCGCTTACCTCGCAAGATGCTACTGGTGAAGAAAAAGCCTGTTGAAGCTTGTTTAACCCCTTGCACTCCGGTCAATTTTCCTAAAAACGCCAAAAAATAATGTGCCCAAAGTAAATCGAAAGCTGTTCTTCAACCCTTTGCAGCATCTTAATGGGGTTGGTCTCATTTAAAAGAAAACACTTTGAATTTTTTGGCAAAAAAAAAAAAAAAAAAAAAAAAAGATCTCTCTAAGTGCTCCGGCCACTGAGTTACAGTCATCTAAACATAGTGAACTTGAAGAAAATAAATTTGGCCTGGGTGTATTTTTGGACACAAATGCTTGCAAATAACACACAGCTTCAGATCCGGGCTGGAAAATGCAACAGAAATGTAGAACCAAGTGTTATCCAGCTGAGGTCCAAATTTTGTAACAATACCACAAAAAATGAATATTTTATACAGCTTTATACTCAGGCTGTTCCCAGGTGTTTTGGAACTGTGCCAAATTGTGCCAAATGGCACAGTTTGGAAAAACGTCTGTAACTTTTGAATGATTCAACATAGAAGCTTCATCTTGGGCTCAAATGAAAGGTCACATTCAGGGCTGTGTCTGTGTGTGTGTGCATGGGGGGGGTTGCCCCCCACCTCCCCGCTACAGAGGACGAAGATCCGCCCTCGCTACATGACGGATTACACTCGGATAAGGCATGTTTCCACAGCAGCGCCGTCACCGCGGCTCCCCCCCTGCCGCCGCTACAGAATCGTAGAGGCGGGGGGGGGGGGGGGGGCGTTCACGGTCCGGAGGCGGCGAAGAACCGTGTAACGCGGCGCACGCACTTCGGACACTGTGCACCGCACAGTTGTAATTTACCGATCGGTCAAAAGTCATTTTTGATTACAATTTTCAGGGATAAAAAATAATTTGGCTTATAACACCTTACCTCTTCACAGCCACATTGTCCTGGCCAACTTCTCTTCCTCATTGTCAGACGAACCGACACTGGTCCGCTCGTGGTTCTGGTCTCGCGACCCGGTCAAAACATAATTCCATGATTGCGGTTTTGGCGAATGATTTACGACCTTCATCGTCGGCCTCCGTCGGTCTATGATGACCATATAAGAGAATCCTAAACACTCTGCTGGAATTAAAAAAAAAATAAACCACTGCCTGTGGCTGCTGAAGCAGTCTCTCTTCACCCAGCCTTTGTAGACAAAACAGCTCAGCAAACTTCTGTGCTTCAATTGGCTCGCTGCGTTGGTAGGTGGGTCCTTCTTGCCAAGTTTTCAGTCATTAGCTCTTCAAGGTTTCAGAAACCCAATTCAAGGCTCTTATTAGTCGAATGAGAGGTCAATCAGATGAACTAATCTGTTTGTGGCTGTGTCTGCAGCTTTTATTTTCAGTGCGCGCTTGGAAGCCATACACCACCTACATCACAATCTCCATCATGCGTCCTAGAGCGCACGAGAGTGCCCTCGTGCGCTCTCGTGCGCTCTAGGACGCAGAGACTTGCCCACCCGTGGGACAACGGAGCGCAAGAGGTTAAAGTTTGATGTACAACATTTGGGCAAGCCAGTAAAATGCTGGGAGAATATAGTCTGGTCAGATGAGACCAAAATTGAACTTTTTGGATGCCACAACACACAGCATGTTTGGAGGAGAAATGGGACTGCACATCAGCCCAAAAACACTATACCAACAGTGAAGATTGGAGGTGGGAGCATCATGGTCTGTGGGTGTTTTTCAGCACATGGTAGAAGCAGACTTCATAAAATTGAAGGAAAGATAAATGTACAAATGTACAGTGACATCCCTGATAAGAACCTGTAGCCATCTGCCAAGATGCTGAAGATGAAACGAGGGTGGACATTTCAGCAAGACAATGATGTCAAACACACAGCAAGGAATCTCTTAATTGGTTCCAGAGAAGGAAAATAAAGCTGCTAGAATAGCCCAGTTAGTCACCTGACCTGAATCCAACTGAAAATCTATGGAACGAACTGAAGATCAGAGTTCATAGTTGACACCCACAGAACCTTCAAGATTTGAAGAGTTTGTGTTGAAGAATGGGCTAAAATCACTCCTGAGTAATGCCTGCACCTAGTTTCTCCATACACGAGGCATCTAGAAGCTGTTAGTGCCAACAAAGGCTTTTCTATTAAATATTAAATGAAGTTCACCAAGCATGTTTAATACTTATTCCCTCCGTTATTCCACTTTATTAAATACAAATTGTTTTGTGAACACAGTTGCCTTGATTTCTTTGTATGTATGGATTACTTGGGTTGTTACTGATATCTGGTGAAAATCTCAGGTCAATGGCTCCATCAGAAATATGTTTAATGAGAAAAATGTTGACGTGTTCAATACTTATTTTCCCCACTGTACATTTTCTGTAAATTCTATTGTTTAGATATAATAATCACATCAAAAGGACCATCTCTTTTTTCCATTTTAAATTACATACTGAAAAAATCAATTGTACAAATTCATCTGTCATTGTTTGCACCTTTCCCCCCTTAATTTGCAGTGTTGTTATAAAATTGTTTTTTACTGTGCATTTGAGATTACTTCAACTTTATTCATTATCGCTACTTGATTATTAAAAATCAAGTAAGTTACATTAAGAGCCAGTTTGCTCCTCCGATACGTTTTAACTTATTATTTATTTAGTGTGTATGCAGCTGCCGTCATGCACTTTTGCAGCTTTAGTAATACTTTTCAGACAAAATTAAGAAACTCAGAAGTAATTTAAACTAAAGAAATGATGGTCTGATACACTATAATGTTTCCTATTAGCAACAAGTTAGCATCGTCATTTAGTGTTTGCTGTTTTATAATTACAGTGAGACAGTGTTAATGCTACAATGCTACTTACTTCCAATTAAAACAAGATTAGAGGACTATCCTCTCTGATGCAGCATGGTGGGAAACAGTCCCACATCCCTGACAAACAGAAGTAGTGGTTATTTGACCAAAACATTAGCTTGGAGTTAGCTGCTGTGCTAACCACCGGAACCCACATACCTGGCGCACTGTGGGGGGGGGGGGGGGGGGGGGGGGGGAGAGGTGGGGTGGTGGCATATAAAAACGGGGTATGCGTCTTTTAAATCCCGATACAAACAATAGTTTTATATGAAACGATAGACGCTTTTATTAATAATAATTATTAGTAGTATTAAGGTGTGTTTATTACCTTTATTAGTATTAGTGTTGATGTGTACTTATTACCTTGGCATTCGTTGCGGACAGCAGAGTAAGAATTTCATTGCTCGGGAAATGCTGCATTTCTTAACTGTGCACATGATAATAAAGCCTTTGAATCCTTTATTGCATCACCCAGTATACAGTGGGGCAAAAAAGTATTTAGTCAGCCACCAATTGTGCAACTTCTCCCACTTAAAAGATGAGAGGTCTGGGGGGCGCTGTTGTGCGGTCAATGGAGTAGGACGCAGTTTTGGTGGCTCCTGCCAACTTCGTAAAATATTGTTATTCAGTTGTGCAGTTTTCTAAAAACCCAGTGTTTTTTTCTTGGCTCTTTTTCGCTGTGTATCTTAAGAGATACTTTTGAATTGTTTTGCAATGTCGGGGAAAGGAAAAACCCGCACTATTCAGACGCACCTGAAGCCTTGTTCACAGGCCCCGACTTCAGAGCCGCTAGCTCAACCTGTTGATCCAGCCCCTGTTTTGAACGCTGAAGCTTTGAAAATTGAGCTGCTTTCCTCTCTAAAAGAAGACATCTCTGGTATTATTAAGAAGGAGCTACAAGAGATTATCGGAGACGCTTTGGCACCTCTTAAGGTTGAGTTACAGTCTGTGAAATCACAGTTAGCGAGCGTCAATGCTGCTATTGATGCTAAGTTGGCTAAGCTAACGTGCACTATGGGGGACATGGAAGAAACGCTCACAGCTTATACGGATGACATGACTGATATGAAAACAAGTGTTGAGCGCCTCAATGCTAAGGTTGCTGTGCTGAAAGACAAATGTGAAGATCTAGAATCAAGATCGCGATGCAATAACATAAGGATTATTGGCGTTGAAGAGGGTCCAGACTCTTTTTCTCCTACTGCTGTGGCTGCGTTGCTGAAAAATGCTTTTTCTTTGGATAAGGAACCACTAGTGGATCGGTCTCATCGTACTCTTCAGCCTAAACCTAAACCGGGTGAGCGACCACGAGCCATTGTGTGCAGGCTTCACTACCACAGTGACTGTGTTGATATATTACGGCGTGCGCGAGAGCTCCAGCGGATTAAAGTCGGAGGTATGACTTTGTCGGTCTTTCCGGACTACACCGTCAAGATTGCACGGGCTCGGGCTGCATTCAACGAGGTTAAGCGGCTACTCCGTGGCATTGATGGAGTCAAATACGGACTTCTCCACCCGGCGCAGCTACGCATTTCTTACCAGGGGACTGAAAAGAAGTTTACTTTGCCGGAAGACGCGAAGGAATACGTCAAGACTCTGATTTCTGGGTGAGCTGTGAACCTTTCATTATAATCCTTATATATGCTCGGACTCTAGACTTGTTGCTGTTACCTGGACATTTGCGCTTATTTGCTTTATTTTGGGAGTGTTCATTAGAATCTCTTAGTGTATTGTTGAGTTTAATATTATCATTACTTTTTCTTACTTTATTGTTCAGATTACAATACTGGTATAAAACAGCATGTAATTTAATCATTGCACATATTATAATTCAATTTCTGGAAGTTGGCAGGAGACATGTTTTCCATTGGTATATATATATATATATATATTTTTTTTTTCTCTGCTCGGCTTTGCCTCCGAGTTGTTCCTATTTAACTGAGAACAACTTTTCTTTGTGTGTGACACTGCTGTCTCCATTGGTTTTTGGGTGTGTTTTTTTGTTACATGGAGACTTTGGGTGTATTTGTTTTGGGGGTTCTTTTGGGTGGGTGGTGTTTTACCTCAGCTCACAGCAATAGTTCTTGTGTTGGTTGTTTTTTTTTGGTACATGTAAATGGCTAGTACCAATATAGGCCATGGTACAGTTTTACTAGGCGCATCTTTGCGATTCATTAGCTGGAATATTAAGGGCATGGGTCATCCTGTTAAAAGATCAAAAGTTTTTAACCACTTAAAACGTTTAAAATCCTCAATAGTGTTTCTGCAGGAGACCCATCTTCGGATAAAAGATCATCATCGGTTGCACTGCTCTTGGGTGAGCCAAGTTTTTCATTCAGAGTTTAATTCTAAATCAAGGGGGGTTGCTATTCTTATTAATAAAAATGTACAATTCTCAGCCACTAACATTATAGCTGATAAAAACGGCAGATATGTGATAGTTGCCGGTACTTTGATGCAGAAAAAGGTTCTGTTAGTCAATGTATATGCCCCAAATATTGACAATGTTGAATTTGCAAACAAATTACTAAGTAGCTTACCATTTTTGAATTCACATTTGTTAATCATAGGGGGCGATTTAAATTGTGTCTTTGATCCATTATTAGATCGATCTAATCCCCGTAATCTAAATAAGTCTTTAATGTCTCAAACATTTTCTGATTTCATGACACAGAATGGCTTTGTCGATCCTTGGAGATTCCGCAATCCAACCAGTAAAAAATTCTCCTTTTTTTCTAAGGTGCATCATTCTTACTCCAGGATTGATTACTTTTTTATTGACTGTACTCTAAATTCCTGTGTAGTTTCCTCTGATTATTTAAGTATAATAATATCTGATCATGCACCATTATTATTAGATATTCAGTTGGGTGCCTATAAACGTAGTCTTCCTTCATGGAGGTTTAATTCTCTTCTTTTAGCAGATAAAGAGTTTTGTGATTTTATTTCCAATTCAATTGATGAGTTTTTGTTGTTTAATAAAAATGATTCTACTTCATATTCATTATTATGGGAGACTCTTAAATCCTACCTTAGAGGACAAATCATTTACTATTCTGCTCTTTCTAATAAGAGACGTCACACCAAGTTTTCTGAACTCACTTTAGCTATTAGTAATATTGATCAAAGTTATGCCTTAAATCCTACACCAGAATTATTTAAACAGCGCATAGAGGTACAGTCAGAACTTGATCTAATTTCAACCCAAGAAGCTGAACGGCTATTACTACAAAATCGTGGAACTCATTATGAATATGGCGACAAAGCAAGCCGTCTGTTGGCACATCAGCTACGCCGTCAAGCTAATTCTCGGATTATAAGTAGTATTCAGAATAGTCAACATATAATCACGACAGATCCTAATGAAATCAATGCCACATTTAAAACATTTTATTCCTCATTATATACGTCGGAGTTCCCAACAGATTCACATAACATGAACTTATTTCTTCATGACCTCTCGAATCCTGTAATTGACTCAGACACTGCAAAAAGCCTGGATTCCCCACTCGGCCTTGTTGAAATAATTAACTCAATTGAAGCAATGCAATCAAACAAAGCACCTGGCCCTGATGGGTTTCCCATTGAATTTTATAAAAGATTTACGGAAAAATTAGCACCTTTACTTTTAGCTACCTTTAATGAATCATTAGAACGAGGTATTCTTCCTCCAACTCTAACACAAGCTTCGATTGTTTTACTTCATAAAAAGGACAAAGACCCAACTCTTTGTAGCTCTTATAGACCACTATCTTTGCTTAATGCTGACGTGAAAGTGTTGGCCAAAGTAATTTCTTCCCGTCTGGAGAAGGTTCTCCCTTTGATTATATCTGAAGAACAGAACGGTTTTGTTAAGGGACGACAATTATTTTTTAATATACGCACTCTCTTCAATATAATTTATGCAAAACAGTCATCTGATTCATCAGAAATAGTCATATCGCTAGACGCTGAAAAAGCGTTCGACAGGGTAGAGTGGGAATATTTGTTTGCGGTTTTGAGGAAATTTGGATTCAATGAGAAATTTGTTTCTTGGATTCGTCTCCTCTATACATCCCCGAAGGCAAGGGTTCAAACTAATGATATGTTTTCTGATTACTTTTCTCTTGGACGTGGCACACGGCAAGGCTGTCCATCATCGCCCTTGCTCTTCACTATTGCCATTGAGCCTCTGTCCATTGCGTTGCGGTCTTCCAATTTATTTAGTGGGATTTTCCGAAATGGAACTGAACACAAGTTGTCGTTATATGCGGATGATTTGTTGTTATATGTGTCAAATCCAGTTAGTTCTATCCCCAATGTCTTGAGTATTTTAAATAATTTCAGTTCCTTTTCCGGTTATAAATTGAATTTGGAAAAAAGCGAATGCTTTCCTATCAACATGACTGCCTGGGATCTTCAGCAGTCTGACATACCCTTCAAACTTAGTCCCGCAGGATTCAAGTATCTTGGTATAAATGTGACACGCTCTTTCTCTAGCCTAGCTTCAGCCAATTTTTCTCCCCTTATTGCCAAAATAACCTCTGACGTCCAGCATTGGCGAAATCTCCCTCTGTCACTCTTGGGTAGGATTAATGTTGTCAAGATGAATATCTTACCAAAATTCCTTTTTTTATTTCAGTCAATTCCTCTTTTTCTGCCTAAAAGCTTTTTTGATTCTCTGGATAAGATAATTTGTGGCTTTATCTGGAATGGTAAACCACCTAGAGTGCGTAAAAAATTATTGCAAAGATGTAGACTTAGCGGGGGACTTGCATTACCTGATTTCCAGTCTTATTATTGGGCGGCACATATACATAAAATCTGCTATTGGTTAAAGTCTTTTCGCTCCCCATGGTGTAGAATGGAATTATCATCCTGTCGGGGGTCGTCAATACCTGCATTAATTTTTTCTTCTTTGCCTACAAAACCCTCTTTGTATACGGACAGTCAAGTGGTTCTCAACACATTAAAAATATGGTTTCAGTTTAGGCGGCGCTTTGGTTTTGTATCTGCCTCCTCTTTATGTCCTTTAACTAAAAATCATTTGTTTCCCCCATCTCTCTCAGATTCGTCATTCTCAGACTGGCATGACAGAGGTATTAAACATATAAGGAATTTATATACATCTGGGCTTTTTGATAGTTTTACCAATTTATCTTTCAATTATAACTTACCCGGCACCCATTTGTTTCGTTATTTTCAAATACGTAATTTTGTTTCTAAGTGTTTCTCTAACTTTCCTTCTATCCCTCCTGAGCAGCCCTGGGAAAGTATAGTTTCACATGGTCCACAACATAAAGGGTTGATATCCAAGCTTTATAATTCCACTTTAACATTAAACGATGAATCAAGTGTCAAAATAAAAAATTTGTGGGAGAAGGAATTGGGTATACAGATGACTGATGAGCTTTGGGAGGATGCCATTAACAGAATTAGAACGTCTTCCTCATGTGCTCGTCTTAGCTTGATTCAGTTTAAGGTAATATATAGAGTCCACTACTCAAAACTGAGACTCTCTGAGATTTACCCAGAAGTTGATGGTAGTTGTGATAAATGTAAGGGATCTCCCTGCCACCTTGGCCATATGTTTTTTCTTTGTCCGGAATTATACAGTTTTTGGTCTAGTTACTTTACAATTATCTCCAGGGTTCTTCAAGTGACTCTGCTGCCTTCTCCATTTATTGCCATATTTGGGATTCCTGATTCCTCTGTAGTTTTGAATTCGGTACAAAGGGATATTGTGGCCTTTACATCCTTAATAGCAAGGCGTACTTTACTGCTGCATTGGAAATCTGTCAGATATCCCTCAATTTCCCTATGGCTCAAGGACATGATGTTTTTTCTAAAACTTGAGAAAATTAAATACACTATAAGAGGATGCACAGAAAGGTTTTACCAGAAATGGCAATGTTTTATATCTTACTTTTCTAATCTAAAAGTCTTACCCATCTAATTATGTCAGCATGTGCCTTGTTATATATATATATATATTTTTGTTATTTTTTTTTCCTACTCTATTATGTGTATTTGTTTCAAATTATATGCCTGTTGAGGTACTTCCTCTACTGATCTTGTGAGCTGGGGGGGGGGGGGGGGGGTGTTGTTCGAGGGGATATTATAAAAAAATAAAAAAATCTGGTGCTTAAGTGTGTAGTACTTGTTGAGGCACTATTTGATCCTATATACATATATGTATATGTGCTAAATAAGTGTATCTTTATTTTTTGTTTCAAGAAGTATTATGCCAACTTGTTTGTAATTTCTGAAATTGATTTCAATAAAAACACATTGGAAAAAAGATGACAGGTCTCCAATTTTCATCATAGGTATACCTCAACTATGAGAGACAAAATGAGGGGAAAAAAATCCAGAAAATCACATTGAAGGATTTTTAATGAATTAATTGGTAAATTCCTCAGTACAATAAGTATTTGGTCACCTACAAACAAGCAAGATTTCTGGCTCTCACAGACCTGTATCAACTTCTTTAAGAGGCTCCTCTGTCCTCCACTCGTTACCTGTATTAATGGCACCTGTTTGAACTCGTTATCAGTATAAAAGACACCTGTCCACAATCTCAAACAGTCAGACTCCAAACTCCACTATGGCCAAGACCAAAGAGCTGTCAAAGGACACCAGAAACAAAATTGTAGACCTGCACCAGGCTGGGAAGACTGAATCTGCAATAGGTAAGTAGCTTGGTGTGAAGAAATCAACTGTTGGAGCAATTATTAGAAAATGGAAGACATACAAGACCACTGATAATCTCCCTCGATCTGGGGCTCCACGCAAGATCTCACCCCGTGGGGTCAAAATGATCATGAGAACGGTGAGCAAAAATCCCAGAACCACATGGGGGGACCTCGTGAATGACCTGCAGAGAGCTGGGACCAAAGTAACAAAGGCTACATCAGAAACACACTACGCCGCCAGGGACTCAAATCCTGCAGTGCCAGATGTGTGCCCCTGCTTAAGCCAGTACATGTCCAGGCCCGTCTGAAGTTTGCTAAAGAGCATTTGGATGATCCAGAAGAGAATTGGGAGAATGTCATATAGTCAGATGAAACCAAAATAGAACTTTTTGGTAAAAACTCAACTTGTCGTGTTTGGAGGAGAAAGAACACCATACCTACTGTGAAGTATGGGAGTGGAAACATCATACTTTGGGGCTGTTTTTCTGCAAAGGGACCAGGACGACTGATCCGTGTAAAGGAAAGAATGAATGGGGCCATGTATCGTGAGATTTTGAGTGAAAACCTCCTTCCACCAGCAAGGGCATTGAAGATGAAACGTGGCTGGGTCTTTCAGCATGACAATGATCCCAAATACACCGCCTGGGCAACGAAGGAGTGGCTTTGTAAGAAGCATTTCAAGGTCCTGGAGTAGCCTAGCCAGTCTCCAGATCTCAACCCCATAGAAAACCTTTGGAGGGAGCTGAAAGTCTGTGCTGCCCAGCGACAGCCCCAAAACATCACTGCTCTAGAGATCTGCATGGAGGAATGGGCCAAAATACCAGCAACAGTGTGTGAAAACCTTGTGAAAAATTACAGAAAACGTTTGACCTCTGTTATATATACTTTGTTGGCAATAAAGTATTGAGATGAACTTTTGTTATTGACCAAATACTTATTTTACCAAGGAATTTACCAATTAATTCATTAAAAATCCTTCAATGTGATTTTCTGGAATTTTTTTTTCTTATTTTGTCTCTCATAGTTGAGGTATACCTATGATGAAAATTGGAGACCTCTCTCATCTTTTAAGTGGGAGAACTTGCACAATTGGTGGCTGACTAAATACTTTTTCGCCCCACTGTATATTGTCATATCGCACAGCCCTATGTAGTATCTGTGGTGGGTGATACACAGAGTAAATGCAACATTCCAGTTAACTTGTCATAGCTCGCTTCCATTTGTTTTAACAAAAAAAAATACTGGAAGTAAATTCATTACGGTACCAAACAGTCACACAGTGAGGAAAAGAGAGAAATCCTGAATAGGAAAAAAAAGATGCATCAAGAACGGTTTTGTAATCGCACTGCAGCCCCTGAACTGTAATTGAATTGTGCAGCGACTAGAGATTCCCACCCCCACCAACTCTGTAGTGGTAGTTTCTGTGGGAGAGAATTCCTGTGCAGGTAGATTTTGGGTTGCTTGACTTTGTAGACCATATAATGATACAAAAACACTGATCTAAGAGGAAAAACCACATACTGGAGAGAGTAAAATTTAAACAAAAAGTAGTATGTTTACACTTAAAAAGTCTGAATTTAAAGAGAAAAAATATAACTTTATCAGAAGAGTGTTAAAGCCTCTATCCTTGCAAGCAGGATAGAGCAAAGTTTCAAATTTAAAAGAAAAAAAAGTTGCATATTTACGAATTAAAAAGTTGCAGATGCACTGGGGAAAAGAAGTTACAAAGTGGAGCCACATGTACAAAATTTATTAGGAAAAATCAAAAATTTATGTGACTAAAAAAAAAATCAAATCTGATTTTAAAAAAAAAAATCCTAACTTCACAAAAAAAAATTAAATTTACGAGAAACGCATTATCAAATTTATAATAAAGCTGGATATTCAACGGGGGAAAACATTTATGAGAAGAGTAATAAATAAACCTCGCAAACCGGCAAGCGTGAAGTACTTACTCAGCAGTCAAGTTACTTGGATACTTTGCAGATGAAGTAATTTCTCTGGTGACTATTCCTCCTTGAGACAGCAATGCAACGGTGTTATTAGAACGCAACATCTGGCTACTCAACCCACTCGTGGCCAGCGTGCATGACATCGCTACAGATGTGTCTGCTGTGACACGGTCACAACTTTAAACCACAACCACCGCCCGTGTGTCTGCTAACCTTGGAGCTGAGCCGACAGTGACTCTTGGTGCTGCTGATACTTCACCGCCAGCGCCTCCGTCCTCTTGAGCTGTTTGTGCATCTCGTAGGAGATCATGCCGCCGTACATCACCCCGCAGACCACGGTGAGCAGCAGCAGACACTGGAAGATCTTCCGCTGCCTCCGGGAGCACACCCCGTTCCCCATGTTGGACCCGCTGCCCTCCCCGACGTCGGCGCGCCGAAGCCCCGTCCTCTCTGTTGCTGCAAAGTTCCGACTAAACTTTTTTTTTAACCCCCTGTTGCTGAAGCCCTCGCCTCTGCTGTCCACTTCACTCCCCAAGCATTTCGCTGCTGGAAACGGACGCTAAGTGCTAGGAAGCGCCGTTGGAAGCATCGCAGTCGCTCGCAAATCACGACTTTCTCAGAAACTTCCAAGTAGCCGCTCCGGTTTCAGAGCCAAACTCTCGCTCTTCAATGCAAAACAAAGGTGGTGACTGCTGTTAGTATCTACCGCTGTCTCATAAAGAGTTAGGCGTTTCTAAAGCAAATCAAATGAATTTACAGAAGACTAAAACTCCACGAAAAGGCCTCCATTAACACCTCTTAACTTCAGATACGTGTCCGCCGAGCAGCTTATTGCCGTCCAACTGTAGGAAGACCCACCTCAATGCGTTTGTTTAGCCCCGCCCACAGGAGCATGGCTGTTGTCTATTGGTCGGTCTAGAGCTCAGTCCCAAAGTAGCGAGGCCTAATAAATAAAATATAGACGCAAGTCTGCTGCGTTAGTTTTTAAAGCAACACTATGTAACTTTCTTCTTCCTTGTAGGAACACTGAAAAGGCCACAACCACAGCACCCATGACCCTATTCCCAACAGCCAACCACAGGGTTTTTTGTTGTTGGTGGCTTAAGTTGTGCCTTGTGATTTGCTGCTGGGACCGAGGCCACAAACTGAGCCACATCTGCTCTCTCCTCTGTAATGACACCAAAAAAAGAGCTGTTGAAGGCAATGTGGGTGCACTCAGGCTATGGATGAAGTGACATTCACTCAGTCAAATCTTGGTGTACCATCAAAAAATTTTTACAGATACTATCTTGGGGTGAAAATCTAACATAGTGCTGCATTGAATTGCACAGAAGAGCCATGCTGTACTTTTTTTATTGATTTGATTTGATTCAATAAATAAAATGTACATAGAGATACAAAACATGCAATACATATCTATAAATACGGTACATTCCATAAATTAGGATAATGCAATAAGTGTGAGCACTTATTTCCATTGTGGTCCGATGGAAATATTAACCTTTATTTATATATGTAGTGTGGAAGATGAAAGCAGACGAGACAGTGAGCTGGACAACACACAAACTTTAATCACCTTCCAACATAAAGTGCAGAAAAAAACTCTAACTCTGAGTGCCTGAGCAAACTCTTTTATACACTTCTATTCCCGCCTCCAGCACACAGGGTAAACACATTCACATCCAGACATGAAAGACATGTACACATATTAACATGACATTGACCCACATGTCACAGAGCAGGTCTTGCTACCATACATTCACAATCGTGCATCCTCGGGTGTGGACCTGGTGCGGTGGGGGGCGAAAGGCACATCTTTGTCTCTATAGCTCCTCTCACCTTTCTCCATTAGCATCCCTAACTATCTTTTCCCCCACCAACCCCATTGTCCTAGGTGGAGTGCCATGTGTATTGTGTCCACATAGCGCCCCCCCCCCCGAACACCCAGAAGGGGCTCTAACCCTCCAGCGCCTTGGGCTTGAGCCGGCGCCCGTAACAGCTGTAATGTGGAGTCGCCGGACCGGCCAAAGCGTCTTGCTGTTGAGGTGGGCAGGAGACAAGCTCGACCTCTGGCATGCAGTCCTGTGGAGGGGGAAAGGGTGGGGAGGGGAAAGACCTACTCTGCTGCCAACGGCTCTCTGCAGGGGGAACACCAACTTGTGGAGCCACTTTAGGTGGGCGTCCATGCCGGGGAGCTTGATCCAACACCACCTGTTCGTCTGCCAACGCATAAGCGGGCTTAAGCCTGTCAATGCAGACAGTTTCCTTACGCCCACCCAAAGTCTAACACAAAATGCTTTTCTCCAGTTTCCAGCACTCTGAATGGTCCATCATACGGTGGGCACAGCGGGGTTCTGTGTGCATCATGCCTAACAAAAATGAACTTGGCGCTCTGTAAGCTCTTTGGGACAAAGGTGTGGGGAAAACAATGGTGCGCCATCACAGACCAGAGTTCCAAAACAAATTGCGGACTCCTGTCGGAAGTGATGTCCGATGGGGATCTGAACCGTGCAACCCAAGCCAACAAAAAAGCGCGAGCCACTTTTGTGGACGTGGTGAAAGCTAGCGGGACCGCTTCAGGCCAGCGCGTGGTTTGGTCCACGATTGTCAAAGAGTGCGTGAAACCTTGTAACAGAGGGAGGGGGCCCACCAAATCCACATGGATGTGGTCGAACCTCCTTGCCCAAATTTGGAACGGCTCGAGGGGGGCTTTAGTGTGCTTGTGCACTTTGGCCCGCACGCTGCAGCCCACTCTTTCACATCCCTGCGTAAGTGTGGGCAGACAAATTTTACCCCCACCAGTTTAACCGAGGCGTGCATGACGGGGTGTGAAAGGGAATGGACTAACTCAAAAATGCGGCAGCCCCAAGAGCTTGGATCCACCCGGCGGGGGTGACCGGTGGAGATGTCGCAGAGCAAGGGGGGGCACCACCCTGCTCTCCAGTTTTAATCCAGTAGGCACGGACCGGAGCACGCAAAATGTCCGCGTCCCTCATTTGCTCCGCGGCCATGGCAGGGAAATCTATTCCCATGTAGACCAGGGAGATTAACGCGCGCGACAGCCAGTCGGCCACAACATTAAGCTTACTGGCTACGTGCTGGATGCCGGTTGTAAATTCAGAGATCGCGGCCAAATGTCGTTGCTGCTGGGCCAACCACGGTTCCGAGACTTTGGATATTGCGTACGTTAGCATTGCGTACGTTAGAGGCTTATGATCAACAAAAGCAGTGAACTCGCATCTTTCCAGCCAAAATTGGAAGTGGCACGTCACCAGGTGGAGGGCCAACAACTCTCTGTCAAACGTACCGTATTTGCATTCGTTGTTGCGCAAAGTATGGCTGAAAAATGCCAGCGGCTGCCACGTACCAGAAACGTACTGCTCCACCACTGCCCCTATGGCAACGTCAGACACATCAGTGGTGAGTGCTATCTGCACTGACGGGGCAGGGTGCGCTAGCAAAATGGCGTTAGCGAGCGCTGTTTTGGCGTTTGCAAAAGCTTGGACTCGCTCGGGGGTCCAGTCAATGTTTTTCGCAGGTTTCTTTTTCTTTTTAGCACAGCGTACAACAGTTGCAGCAGCTGGGCTGCTCGGGGGAAGGAAACGGTTGTAAAAGTTGACCATGCCCAAAAATTCCTGCAGGGTCTTCACGGTCTGCTGATGCAGAAAATCCAACAATGCATGCATCTTATCAGGCAGTGGAATCACGCCCTCCAGCAAAATGCAGTGACCCAAAAAATCAATCACTGGCGCACCCAACTGGCACTTTGCTGGGTTAATGATAAGCCCGTATGCTTCCATCCTCTGGAAAACTAGTTTGAGATGAGCGAGGTGCTCCTCCTCGGACGCGCTAGCCACCAGAATGTCGTCTAAGTAGACCAAAACGAAAGGACGGTCATGGAGCACAGCGTCCATTCTTTGGAAGGTTTGCGCCGCTCCCTTTAACCTGAACGGCATGCGAAAAAACTCAAAAAGGCCAAAAGGAGTTATTACCACTATTTTAGGAACGTCCTCCATGCACACCAGGACCTGGTGGTAACCACGGACCAAATCTACTTTCGAAAAAACATGCGTCCCGGCCAGATACACAGAAAAATCCTGGATGTGCGGGATGGGATTCCAGTCTTGTTCCGTGGCGTTGTTCAAGTGCCTTAAATTGCCGCACGGTCGCCATGACCCATCAGCCTTGGGCACCATGTGTAGCGGGGATGCCCATGGGCTGTTGCAGCACCTAATGATGCCCAATTGCTCTAAGTTAGAAAACTCCTCCCGCATGCTGGCCAGCTTAACCACGTCCAGGCACCGAGGGCGCGCGAACACCAGCGGGCCTTTTGTGGTTATGAAATATTTGACCCCGTGTTTGGTTACTGTAGCTGAAAAAGTCGGGACCGTGAGTGCTGGGAACTGTGAAAGTAAATGCTGGTACTTACCCCCTGGAGCTATAACGTTAGCCAGTGTTGTTGGCCCAACTCCCCGAGCTGTGCAGGGCAAGGAAGAAAAAGAGACCACAGCCACTAAACCTCTGTTGGCAACATCGACTAACAACCCATAAGTACATAAAAATTCTGCTCCTAAAATGAGGGCAGAACATGCAGCTACCACAAAGTCCCACTGGTAATTGCGTCCATGTAAGCATACAGTCAGCATCCGTTCGCCAGACGTCCTGATGGTGGATCCGTTGGCGGCCGTGAGCTTGGGACCACTGCCTCCTGCCTACTTGTCTGCATTGACCGGCAGGATGAGGCTCTTCTGGGAGCCAGAGTCCACCAAGAAACATCTCCCGAACGTGTGTCCGTGATAAAAATCAGCTTGTTCCTGTCGCCAGCAGTCGCAGCTGCTACTGACTGCTGGCCGTGCCGTTTCCCGGCTTCTTGAATTGGCATGGTGGCAGACAGCATTGGACATTGGAGCCGAAGCGGCGATGATAGAAACAGAGCGTCCCGTTCCTGCGTCTCTTGGCATCCGTCCCAGCCACCACCAACGGCTCCTCTATCTCGCTGGAGTCCTTCATGGATGTCGGTGCCGCTGTGTGCACGTTGAGAGCTCTGGTTGCCAGGATGATGCAGTCCGCTTCCTGCGCCAGGGCACGGTAGTCCTTGGTTACCAGCAGCAGCAAGTTAGCCAGGATCGCCCTTGCTGTAGCAGGTAGGTTCCTGAGGAAAAGGTGGGCAAACAGGAAGGATTCATCGTTCTTCCCCATCAACGCTAACATGCTCTCCATCAGCTCCACAGCTGACCTGTCACCTAACTCTGAACGTGTTAGGAGCCTCTCTGCCCTCTCACTGTCCGACAGGGTATAATGCTGGAATAGCATCCGCTTGAGCGCTTCATATTTCCCCTGGGCCGGCGGCTCCTGGAGCAGGCTTGCTGCCTGTTGCGTGGCACGCACATCCAGTGTATCAACCACATAGTAATATTGAGTGTCGTCCGTTGTGATCCCGCGGAGTGCGAACTGGGCTTCTATATGTAGAAACCACATGGTCGAACTGTGAAGCCAGAAGTCTGGGAGCTTGACTGTGACAGCACATGCTGCACTGGTGTTCTCCCTCTGGATTGTCTCCGGGGCGGTGCTCGGCTCGTTCTCCATCGCACGTCTTAGGGTCACCAATGTGGAAGATAAAAGCAGACGAGACAGCAAGCTGAACAACACACAAACTTTAATCACCTTCCAACATAAAGTGCAGAAAAAAACTAACTCTGAGTGCCTGAGTGAACTCTTTTATACACTTCTATTCCTGCTTGTGGCACACAGGGTAAACACATTCGCATTCAGACATGAAAGACATGTACACACATTAACATGACATTGACCCATATGTCACAGAGCAGGTCTTGCTACCATACATTCGCACCCCTGCATCTTCGGGTGTGGACCTGGTGGGGCGGGGGGGCAAAAGGCACATCTTTGTCTCTATAGCTCCTCTCACCTTTCTCCATTAGCATCCCTAACTATCTTCACCCCCACCAACCCTGTTGTCCTCGGTGGAGTGCCATGTGGATTGTGTCCACCACAGGAGTCCCATTGAGACACAGGGTCTCATTTTCAAGAGAGACCTGTCAAGACAACACACAGTACAACACTGAGTTACAGATAACACTAAAGGCGCTTTTCCACTAGCCCCGCTCAGCCCCGATTTGAAAACCCGGCTCTACTCACTTCGGTTCGGTTCAGCCTCAGTTGCTTTTCAACTACTGCTGGCGCACCTGCTGGCACACCTGCTGTGGGTGGGATTTGTTGAACAGCAGGTGGCGCCACACCCTCGTGACGTGAAACATGCGACGGAATCCTCTGATGATGAAGAGAGAAGGAAGGAGGAAGGAGAGAGAAATGACTGTGACATGAAACTGGTTAAATCTATGGTGCTGACTTGTTATGCTCTGCACAATCTGTGTGACAGTCATGGAGAGACGTTTGACACTACATTGGATGATGCAGTAGATGAACCAGTGGTGGCAGCGGCACAGAGAGCAGAGGAGCAGGGTGGTGATATTGTAGCGAACTCAATATAAGCACCCTACTTGGCTTGACAAGTGGGCTGACCCTATTGGCGACACAGGTAGAGTGCGGGACTCTGGAGCGAGAGGCATGAGTTCAAACCTCCCGGTGGGACATCGCCATGTCAAGCTGCACATTACAATATAACACAAGATGCTGTGATGCAATACTTGTCTATTTTGTCCACATTTATGTGCATACATATTTCAAAAATGTTTTTTTGTAAATAAAATGTTGTGCATGGTCGATCTACCTGTCCTCTTGTTCATAACGCTTATCTGTTAAGAAGGTGCGAAGCCATCAGCCTAATGATGAGTCCACACTTCTGTTGTGATAATTGCTCACGCTGAGCGCTCTGACAGCCCCGTACGCTGTGGGGGTCACACACGACGTGTTCCTCCCCACACTCTCAAATTTTTTTCCTATATATTTTTCTCTTTGGCGTACAGAAATGGCAATACGCCCGTATTTGCTAAAATTGCATTTTCCCCGTATTAAAATACGGCGAAACCGTATCACTTGACAGGTATCTAATTACATGCAGAAACACCGCACAGGCCATCTTCACAAAAATCCAGCTCGACAAGCCACTTTTGCTTAGGTGGAAACGCAAATTGAACTATAAATCATGTGCTGATACATGTCATATTTTCCCATGTAAAGGTCTCCCACTTTTACTTAAAAATTGATTTTTAATTTTTGGGAAAAGGGAATATAAATTTTGCACTTGTTGGTAACAACAGTTGTGTGCAACAAAAACACAGTTGTGTATCCTTGTCCGATTTGTCTACTGTTATTAGTGCCAAATTTTTGCTAGATTCCTTCTTAATTTATTAAATTTTGACTGGTGATGCAACATTCAACTTACACGTACTTACCTTTATCAGTGTCTACAAGTTCAAGCGCACCTGTACAACTGCTTATAACCTAAAAAATGTACCCGTTCAAGAGAAATGGATTCAGCATTGCAAATTTGTTTAAAATTAAAAAAAAAACTACCAAGACATTACGTTTCGTTGTGTTGTTAAAAATTAAATTACCATTAGAAGGCTATACACCTGACCTGATGAACAGCAGCATGTGGAGTGAACAGAGAATGGAATGTGTATGTAATTATTGGCTTTTCTCATATGGTGTCATAACAGATAAACCAGACTTTTGATGCAAACAATACAATTTTATTCCAGAAGCAAAATTTACAAACAAAAAAACAGACTGGGCGATGACATCTCTGCGAGCTCTTCCCTTCGTAACGCAGCGTCCTGCTCCAGGGCTTCACGCGCATCTGCCCGCACATCTGCGGCCACCTGTCGCAAATGCTGCATGTACTCCTGATTCTTGCCGCTGGTCATGTTGCCGTTCCAAGAGCCGCATCTCTTCGTCATGCATGTTGACCATCGCTAATGTAAGGTCAGCGATGGGAGTTGTCTGTTTTCGTCTTGCCTAGATGGAAAGACAGAAAGGCATGGTCGTTAAAGCTGGATCACTCCATATATTATGGAATTACACAGGTGAAAGTCTGTGGTGGAATGTCACTATTATATTATGCTTCATTGCTGTATATAAGCTGAACTGTCATGTTGCTGCCCCTCAGTAGAGCAGATTTTGCAACACGCAGGGTGCTGTCTTCGGCTGCAGCCCCCCTGCAAAACTAAAAAGGATTAAGATTAAGAATATGGATGGATGGATGGGTAATGTTTAAACTAGTTGCTTGTAGTGTGGCCGCAGAAATCTGAATGGGTTAATACAGTCAGCTGACGCGAAGCATTTCAATGAAGCATGTTGATTTCAACAGCAGTTCATGCACTTTGTTTGTCTAAAACAGGAGTTACAACAGCACCAGTCACCACACCTAAAAATGGTTGTGGAACACCGATAAGTGAAGACCAAAGAATAACCTTTTTGTACATTTAAAAAGACATTTTCAATTAATTAATATGCAGCTACAGGAAATTGCATTAATCAATTTGGTACATAACTTGTTAGGCTCCAGCCCCCCCGCGACCTGTAAAGGATTAAGCGGTAGAAGATGGATGGATGGATGGATGGATGGATTTTCGACCCTGGTTTCCGCTGCTGGACCTGTTTCAACCCCCCAAAAAAATCGTGGTTATTGTGCCTTACCGGCACTTGAACGTGATCCAGATGGAGCTGGTGATGTGGAGCTGATCCAGCTGGCGCTCCGGCAGATGCACACGCAGACGCAGCGCCAGGAGAGTCCGCTGTGTCAGTCATCTCCACTGAGGTGGACCCCTGTGACATGAAATGCGATTCTAGAAAGAACATGCACACAATTTAAAACTTAACACCAAAGTGCAACATGTACACAACACTCTCAAGTTTTTAACCGGAATACAATAAGCGTAATTCAGCGTTTTGTTCGCGCTAATACTTAATAAACACAAAGCAAGCGTGAATCTGCAGTTGGCTGCAAAACAATACGCAAGCCTCAGTAACAACCATTACCCACAATCTAACAACCTTCCTATTTCTTAAAAACAGTGAGCTTGGCACACAAAGGATCAAGTGGCAAACAGATGCGCAATATCAAATAAACACTCACCATCCACTGTTTCCAAGGCCGTGACGGTGACTGTGGCCGTGACTGTGACCGTGTGGAGCCCAATGTCTCTCAGCGAACCACTTCCACTCCTTCCATTCGCTGAACTTCGAGCAATGTGGTCCTTCACTGCTCGGTAATCGATATATCTATCTATCTATCTATCTATCTATCTCTCTCTCTGTCTCTCTCTCTCTCTCTCTCTCTCTCTCTCTCTCTCTCTCTCTCTCTATATATATATACACTCACCGGCCACTTTATTAGGTACACCATGCTAGTAACGGGTTGGACCCCCTTTTGCCTTCAGAACTGCCTCAATTCTTCGTGGCATAGATTCAACAAGGTGCTGGAAGCATTCCTCAGAGAGTTTGGTCCATATTCACATGATGGCATCACACAGTTGGCGCAGATTTGTCGGCTGCACATCCATGATGCGAATCTCCCGTTCCACCACATCCCAAAGATGCTCTATTGGATTGAGATCTGGTGACTGTGGAGGCCATTTGAGTACAGTGAACTCATTGTCATGTTCAAGAAACCAGTCTGAGATGATTCCAGCTTTATGACATGGCGCATTATCCTGCTGAAAGTAGCCATCAGAAGTTGGGTACATTGTGGTCATAAAGGGATGGACATGGTCAGCAACAATACTCAGGTAGGCTGTAGCGTTGCAACGATGCTCAATTGGTACCAAGGGGCCCAAAGAGTGCCAAGAAAATATTCCCCACACCATTACACCACCACCACCAGCCTGAACCATTGATACAAGGCAGGATGGATCCATGCTTTCATGTTGTTGACGCCAAATTCTGACCCTACCATCCGAATGTCGCAGCAGAAATCGAGACTCATCAGACCAGGCAACGTTTTTCCAATCTTCTATTGTCCAATTTCGATGAGCTTGTGCAAATTGTAGCCTCAGTTTCCTGTTCTTAGCTGAAAGGAGTGGCACCCGGCGTGGTCTTCTGCTGCTGTAGCCCATCTGCCTCAAAGTTCGACGTACTGTGCGTTCAGAGATGCTCTTCTGCCTACCTTGGTTGTAACGGGTGGTTATTTGAGTCACTGTTGCCTTTCTATCAGCTCGAACCAGTCTGGCCATTCTCCTCTGACCTCTGGCATCAACAAGGCATTTCCGCCCACAGAACTGCCGCTCACTGGATATTTTTTCTTTTTCGGACCATTCTCTGTAAACCCTAGAGATGGTTGTGCGTGAAAATCCCAGTAGATCAGCAGTTTCTGAAATACTCAGACCAGCCCTTCTGGCACCAACAACCATGCCACGTTCAAAGTCACTCAAATCACCTTTCTTCCCCATACTGATGCTCGGTTTGAACTGCAGGAGATTGTCTTGACCATGTCTACATGCCTAAATGCACTGAGTTGCCGCCATGTGATTGGCTGATTAGAAATTAAGTGTTAACGAGCAGTTGGACAGGTGTACCTAATAAAGTGGCCGGTGAGTGTATATATATATATATATATATATAGTATATACACATGTATATATATATATATATACATGTATATATATGTATATATGTATGTGTGTGTGTGTGTGTGTATATATACAGTATATATATATATATATATATATATATATATATATATATATATATATATATATATATACGTATATATATACGTGTATATATATACACACGTATATATATATATATATATATATATATATATATATATATATATATATATATACAGTATTCCGTATATATATATATATATATATATATATATATACGGAATATATATATATATATATATATACGGAATATATATATATATATATTCCATATATATATACGGAATATATATATATATATATATATATATATATATATATATATATATTCCTCACTTCCGCCCTCCCAAGAGAGCAGACGCTTTTTTCTTCTCTCCTGCTGACTTTTTCCTCCCCTCCTACTACTGGATCCCAGCTTGCTGTTGTCTGTCTGCGTCTAACTGCGACCGCCGAAAAGAAATTATGGAGTTAATAAGCTGGGCTTTGAACACAATTGACACTATTTTTTCAACAAGGAAAAGTGCTCTGGGGGAAGCTGTCTGCCCCGCTGGAACGGCTCCAGTGGGCTATCTATGTGACACAGGTAATTGGAAAATGCTGTGTCTCTCTAATCTCTCTATCGAAGATATTGAAGATTTGTTTATCTTCGTAATCTTGGTGATTGGGATAATTCTGATTGGGACGGGAATTGTCTTGGTTTACCGTAAATTGCTGAAGATGGATTCAACCTATCAAAATGCTGGCCAGGCGAGGTGCATCCAACAAATTGAGAAACTGGAGAAGACCCTGATAGCGACTACTGGAGAACTGTCTCGTAAGGTGGATTACATCATGGGTTCGCTCAGGTCTTTCCATGACGAATTCAAAGCTGCGCAATGAAGGATTAATGTACTGAATCTACAGAAGAAATACAAGTCTCCTCTGTGATCAGTCCTATTTGGCATTATTATTCCCCATGAAAATTCCTCCTGGCTGTCTGCAGACTGTGTTTTTTCAAAATCATGAGCACAAGGCCTTGGACAGCCAGCTGCAGCGCCAGATAAGACTGGGCGCCAGACAGACAAAACATCTTCTGCCAAGGGTCCTTGGGTCTCTCTTATTATCATCAACACTGCTCAACACCGCACACACATTGATTCATGAACTGATTAAAGATATACTGTACACTGCTCTCTTGTGTCTTGTGAAATTCTGAGTTGTTGCTCTGTGCTATTGAGAGATTTTTTTTTCATTGTAATCATAATCTGCTTAAAAATAAGCTGTATTTTGATAACGAAGTTTTTTTTTCTCCTCCCCCCTTGTGTCGTTCCCTCCCTTCCCCTCCCTTTCTTATCTATCTCTGTTTGATGAGGCGCCTATTATGGCTGCCGTGTCGTTGTGTCGCGCGCATGCGCACCAATGTCAAGTCAAGTTCCTCGTGTGTTTTTTACATGCTTGGCAATAAAGTTTATTCTGATTCTGATTCTGATTCTGATATATATATATACTAAAAACACCAACAACCGCTAACAAAAGCAGGTCTTCAACAATGCTCCTCTGTTTAGACTAGTTACTCCATTACATAAGTATACATATTATACATTCACCAGTTTGGAATTTACAAGGTCCACACACATCATTCACCTTCTTCTTCAAAAGTTATGTTTAAATTCTTTACATAATAAATGAAAGGTCTCCATATATTCTCAAACACAATTTCCTTTGATTTCAGTATGTATGTTATTCTTTCTAGTGGAAGGTTTGTTAACATCTGTCTTAACCACTGAGTCACATCTGGTCTATGAGTCTTTTTCCACAATAATGCAATACATTTTTTGGCGTTAAGCAAACTGAGGTCTATGAATGCTTTTTCACTCTTATTAAAGTTATGTTTTTCTGGATACAGACCCAACAAAAACAATTTAGGATTCAATATGATTTGTTTTGAAATTATTTTTTCAATTGTTACCCTCACCTCTTCCCAAAACATTCTAATTTTTCTACATTCCCACAAACAATGAAATAGGGGTCCTTTACTTTCCATACATTTTGTGCACGTATCTGGTATGTTTTTGTTGTATCTATTTAACTCCACCGGCGTAACATACATCCGCATTAACCATTTAAAATGTATCAATTTAAGACGTACATTTATTGATTTGGTTTGAGCTTCTGTACAAGCCAATTCCCATTGTTCCTCTGAAATTTCAGTTTGCAGGTCTTCTTTCCAATAATTCAGTCTTTTCTGTGAGTTTTCACTTGAGGATAATGTCAATGAGTTATAAAACTCTGAAATAATACCCTTTCTCTTACTATCTTTCGTCAAGATTTTTTCCAAGGATGAATAAGTAGGTCGGATGAGAGCATTATTTTGATTTGATCGAATAAAGTTCCTAAGCTGAAGATATTTAAAAAAATGTGTTCTGTTAAGATTAAATTTGATCCTCAGGAACCCTTTGTGACTTCCGGTTTTGGCGGCCATGTGAGAGGGACACGTATCACTCTGCTCTGCTCCTGGAGAAAAAAAATCGGCAAATAACTCTCTCATTTGGGACAGAACGTATCCCAGCGTTTGGGCGAGGATATGTCAGTGAAGCCTAAGGCTGGAAAACCAGGTAGAGGAAAAAGCGAGCCGCCGAAACAGTCCAAATTAACGGACTTTCAGGTCTGTGATGCAGCAGATAAAGCTCCATATATGGCGGAGGAAGCTAGCAGCGGTGCGGTGACTGCGGGAAACAGCACAGGTGCAGTGCTAGCAGCCATTAGTTCAATGAGAGCAGACTTTTCCTCTAAATTTGATGGGATTATGGCAGCGTTGGAAGGAATGAGAAAGGAATTGGGTGACTGTGTAGAACGAATGGTGCAGGTGGAGCTTCGTGTCTCTAGTGCTGAGGATGACGTCACCGGTCTTCAATTAAAGGTGCGCACTTTGGAAAAAAAAATGCCTGGAAGATAATGTCCTGGATTTGGAGTCCCGGTCGAGACGGAACAACTTGAGGCTGGTGGGTCTACCGGAGGAATCCGAAGGTCGGGACACATGTTCCTTTTTGGAAAAGTGGATTCCGGAGGCGCTGGGCAGCGCGGAACTGCAATCAGCAGTCGTTCTGGAAAGCGCACATCGTATCGGCCCACGGAGAAATAAGGGACCACCGAGGACGCTTATTATGAAGTTCCTCAGCAACAGAGACAGGATGAAGATATTCAACGCTGCGCGAGCTAAGGGAGGGATTAAACACCAGGACCAGCAGGTGCGGTTCTACCCAGATTTGGCCACAGGAATCCAACAATTGAGGAAGCAGTTTGATCCTGTACGTAAAGAGCTGCGCAACCTTGGGATTCGTCATGGTGTAATTTATCCTGCGAGGCTGTTGACCACGTATGGGGGCAGAATACACATCTTCAAGACCCCAGAGGAAGCGCAGGAGTTCATCAAGAAGATCCAAGAAGAGACTGGTGGGAGTTAAGCATGAACAAAATATAAGGTAGAATATTTAAGCATTTGCACAGGCATCTGACTGATTTGAAGCAAATAGCAAGTTTACAAAATATAGATTGTATTATATATTAAAAAAAAAACTGATATACAAAGTTGCTTAAAATTTTGGAGTTAAGTTGGAAAACTACAGAAGAGAGTTAATGTTACGTCATTAAAAGCAGTAGAGTTAGGGTGATTGGGAGGATGAAGAAGGAGTGGCTTTGGCTGATCCTCGTGGGTGTGGAGCGGTCGATGGCTATATCGGGAGATGGAATTTTTCTTTTGATTTTGGGGGGATTACCACAAATGTGGGAAGGGGGAATTTGTATGTGTGTAGTTTGTAGGATGAATGTTCAACCACTCATGTTTTTGCTTCTCTGTATGAGCATGTTTACACTGCAAGGTAATTCCAAACTCCCTATTGATCATAAACCAAAGCGTTAATCTTAATTTAACTTCATGGAATTGCAGAGGTCTACAGAATTTAAAAAAACTTAAACAAGTTATGAATAAAATAAAAGACATGGGTTCAAAAATTGTGTTTTTACAAGAAACTCATCTAATAGAGGAGGATGTAAAAAGAATTAGGAGTAGATGGCAAGGAAGTGTTTTCACCTCATCATTTTCATCCCGAGCCAGGGGAGTTATGACTCTCATACATAAATCAGTCCCATTTCAAGTGAAAAATGTAATTGGAGACAAATTTGGAAGATATTTAATCATTCAAGGATCTTTGTTATTAGAAAATATAAATTTGGTGAACTTATATGGTCCCAATATAGATGATCAAAAGTTCTTTGCTAATTTATTTCTTATCTTATCATCACTTACAGGGCAACATATAATAGCAGGGGATTTTAATTGTACATTGAATCCCGGTATAGATAGATCAACAGGACTGGACTGTACGCACAATGGATGTAGGATGACCATTAATCATTTTATGAAAGAATTGAGATTGCTAGATATATGGAGAGAAATGAAACCACAAGTTAAAGCCTACTCTTGTTATTCCAATACCTACAAGACATTCTCCCGTATTGATTATTTTTTGATCTCCACAGAATTAAGGTTCAAGATTCAAAACTGCTTTTATGATAACATCGTGATCTCTGATCATGCACCCTGCTGTCTAATATATGTAGATAAGAAATTGACAAAGGAATCAGGTAGATGGCAATTTCAGCATAAATGGCTTCAGGATGAGGAATTTGTTAAGTATATAGAAAAACAGATAGATGAGTTCTTTGACATCAATACTATACAAACATCAGCATGTGTAAAGTGGGAGGCTTTCAAAGCTTTTATTAGGGGACATATTATTAGTTATACAGGTTCAAAATCTAAGAAGACTCGAGAGGAGAGAGTCCAATTGGAACATAAAATAAAAATTCTTCAAGAAAAAGTGTATGCAGGAAGTGATCCAAGGTTGGAGAACGAATTACTGATTTTGAGAGCTGAATATGACAAAAAATCAGCGAATAGAGCTGCCTCGAGTCTTCTAAGATTGAAACAATCTTTTTATGAACAAGGTGAAAAATCAGGGAAATTATTGGCATGGCAGATTAAACAATTAGAATTTAAAACATCAATTACCAGTATTATAAGTAATGGACAGGTAGTTATAGATCCTTTAGAAATTAATAGAGCCTTTAGAGATTACTATGAAAAATTATATGATACCAAAAATGAATCTGACTTGACAAAACTAAATGGGTTTTTGAACGAACTATCTATACCGTGTATTTCAAATGAAAACAGGGAGATACTGGAGTCTAAAATTAGTCAAGAAGAAGTTGGGCTAGCCATTGATAATATGAAATCAGGAAAAAGTGCAGGACCAGATGGTCTTCCAGTTGACCTTTATAAAAAATTTAAGAATAAATTAATAAAACCTTTTTTGGAAATGGTTTTAGAAGCATTTCAAAATAGTAATTTACCACCATACATTTTTTTTTTTTGTTGTTACTTATTTGTACCCGTAGGTAGACTTGGTTTGCAGTCTGGTGACAAGCCATCGGCTGCTGGTCGCTGCGTGCGCGAGCGCCCTAAACCTACATGTTTTTGGTGAATAATATATTATATATTGGTGAATAATACATGAATAATGCCTTAATTATACTGTTGCCAAAACCAGGTAAACCCTCTAATAAATGTGAAAATATGAGACCAATAAGCCTATTAAATGCCGACCTTAAGATAATCTGTAAAATTTTAGCAAGACGAATACAAGAAATTTTACCAAATATTATTAATCGAGATCAGAATGGCTTTATAAAGGGAAGACAAGGCTTCCATAATGTAAGAAGACTATTTAATATTATCTATTCTAATAAAGAAGCACCGGATACAGCTCTCCTATCACTGGACGCCAAAAAGGCCTTTGATAGAGTCGAATGGCCCTTTCTTTTTGAAGTCTTACAAAAGTTTGGACTTGGAAATAATTTCATAAAATGGGTTCAGATAATATACAATAATGCTACACCAGAAATCCTAACAAATAGCAATATTTCAAAATCAATAAAAATCAATAGAGGATGTCGACAAGGCTGTCCACTTTCACCTTTACTGTTTACTGACATAACGCACGGCTCAGGAGACGCACACACACAGGCTCAGAGTAGTTCAAATAGTTTATTAGCAACAGGAGTGAATGGATGTGTGTCTGCGAGATGTAGATGTGTTGGTGGCGGCGTCTGCTTCGGGCACAGAGCCAGGAGACTGTACAGCCGGACAACCCTATGGGAAAAGCACAAGGAGAAGGGTGACGGGCACACACCAACACAGGAGATATGATAGCGAGAGAGGAGCTTACTTGGATGGGATAGATGGCTGGCACAGCAAGGGACGAGACCCGGTAGACAGCCACCTGCAGGGCCCGGTGCAGCAGCGAGGAGATGGAGACGGAGAGAGGAAAAGTCCGCCGCCGGGAAATCCACCTGTGCACAGGGGAGCAGACTTCAAAGGGAAAAGGTAAGGGCTTCTTACCGAAATGATGGCTGAAGAGGTAGTAGTACTCACAGCAATAATGATGAGCGAAATCTGACGGCTTCAGGCCGAAGCTCAGGGCGAGGCGGCTTATATCCCTCGCCGCTGATGACGAGCAGATGTGCGAGCAGGTGGCGCCGCTGATGAGCGGCGCGGCGTGACAGTACTCCCCCCTCTAGCAGCGCCTCCTGGCGATGGCTTCTCTGGGTGCGCTCGGTGGAAATCAGCGATGAGCGACGGGTCCAACACAAACGACGAGGGTACCCACTGTCGATGTTCGGGCCCATAGCCCTCCCAGTCCACCAAGTACTGCAACCCACGACCCCGGCGCCGGGAGTCTAGGATGGAGGCGACGGACCAGGCCGGATGGCCATCAATCATCCGGGGCGCGGGTTGCGCAGCAGGAGGAGGGCAAAGGGGATCGGAGACTGCCAGCTTCACCTTGGACACGTGGAAGGTGGGATGGATGCGGAGAGAGGGGGGAATAGCTACATGCACAGCCACCGGGTTGACGATCCTGGTGATGGGGTAGGGTCCCATGAAGCGCTGTGCCAGCTTCCTCCTCTCGCCTTTTAATGTCACGTCCTGGGTCGACACGTATACTTGTTGCCCAACTCTGTACGCCGGGGCAGGTCTTCTGTGCTGGTCCGCCACGGCTCGGTTGCACTCCGCCGTGCGTAAAAGCGCATTACGCGCTGATGCCCAGATGGAGCGGAACTGCCTGAGATGCGCCTTCACCGAAGGGACAGTTACCTCACTCTCCTGCGCCGGGAACAGCGGGGGGTCGTAACCCAGGGACACCTTAAAGGGAGACATCCCTGTAGCAGAAGAGCGAGTGGTGTTATGGGCATATTCAACCCAGGCAAGGTGGTTACTCCAGGACGTGGGTTTGGATGCCGTTACACAGCGGAGCGCAGCCTCCAGCTCCTGGTTGGTCCGCTCACACTGCCCGTTGGATTGGGGGTGATGGCCGGAGGAGAGGCTCACCTTGGCTCCTATGGCGTTGCAAAACGATCTCCAAACCTCAGAGGAAAATTGGGGCCCCCGGTCCGAGACCACGTCCACCGGAATCCCGTGCAGCCTGACCACGTGTTGGATGAGGAGGTCCGCCGTCTCCAGGGCAGTTGGGAGACCTCGTAGGGGGACGAAGTGCACAGCCTTGGAGAAACGGTCAACGATGGTCAGGATGGTGTCATAGGTGTTCGAGACTGGGAGTCCGGTGACGAAGTCCAGGGCGATATGCGACCAGGGCCTGCCAGGGACGGGCAGAGGCTGGAGCAAACCCGCTGGAGGGGCATTACCCGACTTGTTGGTGGCACACACTGGACAGGCCCGGGCGTAGCGGGCAGCATCCCTCCGCAGGCCCGGCCACCAGAAGGACCGCTGGAGGAGGTCTATCATCCGGGAGGAGCCAGGGTGACAGGTGAGCTTGGAAGTGTGTAACCAGTGGATGACCTCTCCTCGAACCGTGGATGGCACGAACAGCCTCCCCTCCGGTCCGCCGCCAGGGTCAGGTTCCACTTCCTGCACCTTCCGGATCTTGCTCTCAATGTCCCATGTGACGGCTCCCACAACTCACGACCTGGGTAGGATGGTGTGAACCGTATCCTCCGACTCCTCAGGGGCGAATTGCCTAGAGAGGGCGTCGGGCAGGCCGTTCTTGGAGCCAGGCCTGAAGGTGATGGTGAACTGGAACCTGGCGAAGAACAAGGACCAGCGCGCCTGGCGGGCGTTCAGGCGCCTGGCAGATCTGAGGTATTCCAAGTTCTTGTGGTCCGTCAGGACCACAAACGGCAGGTCCGCCCCCTCTAGCCAGTGACGCCACTCCTGTAGCGGGAGCTTGATGGCAAGAAGCTCTCTGTCACCCACGTCGTAATTTCTCTCCGCCGGGGACAAGCGTCGGGAGAAGAAGGCGCAGGGCCGCTTGTTACCGTCGTCTGGCGACCGCTGGGATAGCACCGCCCCCACTCCTGTGTCCGAAGCGTCCACTTCCACGATGCACTGCAGCACGGGGTTGACTTGGCTCAGGACCCGGGAGGAGGAGAACTCCGCCTTCAGCGCCTGAAAAGCAGCTGCGGCCTCTTCGGTCCACCGGAACGGAACCTTAGGGGACGTGAGGCGGGTCAGCGGGCCGACGATGGTGCCAAAGTTTGGGACGAAGCGGCGGTAGAAATTCGCAAATCCAACGAACTGTTGCACCTGCTTCCGTGATGCAGGTGTAGGCCATTCCACCACCGCCTTCACCTTCTCTGGGTCTGGGAGCACCTGGTCATGAGAGATGATGAATCCCAGGAAGGATGTTGTTCTGACGTAAAATTCACATTTCTCAGCCTTCACGTATAGCCGATTCTCCAGCAGTCTTTGGAGGACCCGCCTCACGTGGACCTGGTGCTCGTCCCTGGACTTGGAGAAGATGAGTATATCATCCAGGTAGACGAACACAAAGAGGCCGATGAAATCCCGGAGGACGTCGTTGATGAGGCGCTGAAAGACGGCTGGAGCGTTGGTCAGCCCGAACGGCATAACTAGGTATTCGAAGTGGCCGTTCGGGGTACGGAAGGCTGTTTTCCACTCATCTCCCTCCCGGATCCGGACGAGGTGGTATGCGATGCGTAGATCCAGCTTGGTGAACCAAGTCGCCCCCTGGAGGGAGTGGAAAGCGGTGTCCATGAGGGGCAGGGTGTAACGGTCCTTCTCTGTTATCTCATTAAGTGCACGGTAGTCAATGCAAGGACGGAGAGATCCGTCCTTCTTACCAACGAAGAAGAACCCTGCCCCCACGGGTGATGACGATGGGCGGATTATCCCAGCACTCAGCGACTCCTTAAGGTATGTGTTCATCATCTCCTTCTCCGGCGCCGATAGGCTGTAGAGCCGTCCAGAAGGTAAGGGCGCCCCCTGGCGGAGATTGATAGCGCAGTCATAGGGCCGATGAGGAGGGAGAGACATCGCCTTAGATTTGCTGAATACCATACCCAGGTCGTGAAATTCCTGTGGCACCAGGGACAGGTCCGGGGGTGCAGCGTCCGTTGGAGGGGGAGAAGCGGACGGAGAGCAGGCAGCGGACTGAAGACAGGTGCCCATGCAGAACGTACTCCATGCCGACACCCCGGCGGACTTCCAATCCAGGACAGGGTTGTGGAGGCATAGCCAGGGATACCCCAGGATGACGGGCGACACAGAGTTGGGCAGGACGTAAAAGGTCATCTCCTCCCGGTGGTTTCCTGAGATGATTACCGGAACGGGGATGATCTGGTGTGTGACTCTCCCAAGGGAGGCACGAGAGAGATTGACCAGGGAGATGGGGTTCCTGAGTGCCTGGCAGCGGATGCCCAATTGGGTTGCCAGGCTTTGTGAAATAAAGCTGCCTTCTGCGCCCGAATCCACCAGTGCGTGGGTGAGATGCCCAGTGGGGTTGTGGCAGAAACGGATGGGCAGCTTCAATTGGGTGAGAGTATTTAACCGGTTGACATCCGCGAGGCCCCCTACAGTGACTCGCGGACCGCGCCGACTGGCTTTCCGTGGGCAAAGCTTCACCGTGTGTTGGTCATCTCCGCAATACATGCAGAGATCCAACTCACGGCGGCGTTGTTTCTCCGCAGGGGAAAGCTTTGTCCAGCCCGTCACCATCGGCTCCGACTCCTCGGGGCACGATGGTGGCGGCGCCACCAGGGGGCGAGCTTGGGACAGGCGCGGTGAGACTCCACGAGGGCGAGAAGAAGACGACTTCCGTCCCGAGGAGCGCTCGCGCAGCCTGTTGTCCAAACTAATCGCTAAGGATGTCAGCTCCGCTAGCGTCTCGGGGATATCCCGCCCAGCCAGTTCATCCCTCAGATCATCATTGAGACTGCGGAAGAAAAGGCCGCAGAGGGAGCGTTCCTCCCAGCCTAATTCCTCCGCCGCTACCCGGAAGTCGACCGCGTAGTCCGCTGCCAACCGGCTTCCCTGCTGGAGGGCGAGAAGCCGATCGACCTGGACCGTCTCGGTAAGAGTGTGGTCAAAGACCTCCAGGAAGCGTCTCACGAACTGGTCATATGTGAGGGTGGCATAACTGGGCCTCGCCATTACGGCGTAGGTCCATGTTAATGCTCGCACCTCCAAGAGATTCCCGATATAACCAATTCGGCTATGATCTGAGGGAAAGTCTCCGGGCACACGGTGGAAAACGGACTCACACTGCATAATAAACCCCCGCGCTCCGCCGAGCTTACCGCTAAAGCGGGCGGGGGTTGGAATGGGCGTGAGCCGAACCGGTGCACCCGGAGCCTGCTGGACGGCCACTGGAGCTGCAGGAGCTGCGCCACCCTGACGAGCCGGGGGGAACGGCTGTTGGGGGTCCAAGCGGCCCAACCGGTTAGTTAAATTTAACAACTGATTAAAAATCACCTGTTGCTGATAGGCTATCTGATCCACTCGAGCCTCGAGAGTGGAAAACCGGTGTGCGAGCCCGCCGTCTGCCGAGCCGCTCTGCTGAAGCCGTACTGACATAACGCACGGCTCAGGAGACGCACACACACAGGCTCAGAGTAGTTCAAATAGTTTATTAGCAACAGGAGTGAATGGATGTGTGTCTGCGAGATGTAGATGTGTTGGTGGCGGCGTCTGCTTCGGGCACAGAGCCAGGAGACCGTACAGCCGGACAACCCTATGGGAAAAGCACAAGGAGAAGGGTGACGGGCACACACCAACACAGGAGATATGATAGCGAGAGAGGAGCTTACTTGGATGGGATAGATGGCTGGCACAGCAAGGGACGAGACCCGGTAGACAGCCACCTGCAGGGCCCGGTGCAGCAGCGAGGAGATGGAGACGGAGAGGGAAAGTCCGCCGCCGGGAAATCCACCTGTGCACAGGGGAGCAGACTTCAAAGGGAAAAGGTAAGGGCTTCTTACCGAAATGATGGCTGAAGAGGTAGTAGTACTCACAGCAATAATGATGAGCGAAATCTGACGACTTCAGGCCGAAGCTCAGGGCGAGGCGGCTTATATCCCTCGCCGCTGATGACGAGCAGGTGTGTGAGCAGGTGGCGTCGCTGATGAGCGGCGCGGCGTGACATTTACTATGGCAATTGAACCTTTAGCGATGGCGATACATTTACATTCACAAATATATGGAATTAAAGTTGGACCAACAGAACATAAAATCTCCCTGTATGCCAATGACATAATTTTGTTTATGTCGAATCTTAAAAAATCAATTCCGACCTTGTTGAATTTAATAAAGAATTTTGGGGAAATATCAGGATATAAAATAAATAAAACTAAATCTTCAATATTAATGCTAAATGAGACCCAGAGAAATTACCCAGCCCCTGAGGTAAATCAATTCAATTTATTTATTTCAATACATTCCCTTACCACCACCTTTAGATTTATTCTCAAGAATTAAAAAAAAGTTAGTGGAATTTATATTTACGTCTGTCTTTATTATATTTACCATTTGATCGTGGAGGTCTGAAATGTCCAAATTTTATGTTGTATTATTGGTCGGCACAACTGAGGTCTATGACATATTATTTTTCGTCGGACGATCTCCCTCACTGGGCTGAAATGGAATCGTGCAGTTTGCCTTTGCCTCTTCCCATATTCATATACTCAGATTCGGCAAAAAAATTACAAAAACAAGTTAAAAATCCATTTGTAAAGCATATGATCAAAATATGGTGTGAAACTAAAAACTATTAAAAAGAACCGCGCTTGTTGTCGCAGTTTAGCCCAGTGTGGGGTAATCAATATTTTGGACCAGGTAGAGTGGATGCTGTGTTTGGGGTGTGGAGTTTGGAGGGGATTCAAGGGATTCGGGATTTGTATCTGCCGTGTGCAGATGGCATGGTGTCTTTTGAGGAGCTGAGGATCAAGTTTGATCTTGATAGAGCACATTTTTTTGAATGTCTTCGACTTGGGAGCTTTATTCGATCAAATCAAGATGGAGCTCTCACTCGACCTATTTACTCATCCTTGGAAAAAATGTTGATGAAAGATAGTAAAAGAAGGGGTATTGTTTCGGAGTTTTGTAGCTCATTGACACTGTCCTCAAGTGAAAACTCACAGAAAAGATTAAACTACTGGAAAGAAGATCTGCGGGCTGGGATTTCGGAGGAACAATGGGGATTGGCTTGTACAGAGGTTCAAACCAAATCGGTGAATGTACGTCTTAAATTGGTACATTTTGGATGGTTGATGCGGATGTATGTTACACCGGAGGAGTTGGATAGATATAACAAAAACATATCAGATACGTGCACAAAATGCATGGAAAGTAAAGGAACCCTATTTCATTGTGTATGGGAATGTAGAATAATTAGAATGTTTTGGGAAGAGGTGAGGGTAACAATTGAAAAAATAATTTCAAAACAAATCATATTGAATCCTAAACTGTTTTTGTTGGGTCTGTACCCAGAAAAGCATAACTTTAATAAAAGTGAAAGAACATTCATAGACCTCAGTTTGCTTCATGCCAAAAAATGTATTGCACTACTGTGGAAAAAGACTCATAGACCAGATGTGACTCAGTGGTTAAGACAGATGTTAACAAACCTTCCATTAGAAAGAATAACATACATACTGAAATCAAAGGAAATTGTGTTTGAGAATATATGGAGACCTTTTATTGATTATGTAAAAAATTTAAACTTAACTCTTGAAGAAGAAGGTGAATGATGTGTGTGGACCTTGTAAATTCCAAACTGGTGAACATAATATGTATACTTATCTAATGGATTGTCTAGACTAAACAGAGGAGCATTGTTGAAGACTTGATTTTGTCGGTGGTTGTTGGTGTTTTTAGTGCATTTTTTTTTGTAGTACTTTAGTTTTAGTGTTTGATTGTGTGTGTCATGTTTGTTAAAAAAAAAGGTTCAATAAAGATATTGTGGAAAAAAATTTGATCCTCAGTTCTTCAAAAGACATTATGTTATCTGAACATGAGAGATATAAGTCTTGAATCTTTTTAATCCCTTTTAAATTCCATACTTTAAATACAGCATCCGCTCTCCCTGGTTTAAAATATTGATTACCCCATACTGGGCTAAATTGTGACAGTAAGTGTGGTTCTTTTAAATATTTTTTGGTTTCACACCATATTTTGATCATATGCTTTACAAATGGATTTTTAACTTGTTTCTGTAATTTTTTTGCCAAGTCTGAGTATATGAATATGGGAAGAGGTAAAGGTAAATTGTATGATTCCATTTCAGTCCACGTACCAATGGTCATGAGCTTTGGGTAATGACCGAAAGAACGAGATCGCGGATACAAGCAGCTGAAATGAGCTTTCTCCGTAGGATTGCTGGACTCACCCTCAGAGATAGGGTGAGGAGCTCAGTCATCCGGGAGAGGCTCAGAGTAGAACCGCTGCTCCTCCACATTGAAAGGAGTCAGTTGAGGTGGTATGGGCATCTGATTAGGATGCCTCCTGGACGCCTCCCACTTGAGGTGTTTCAGGCACGTCCCACTGGGAGAAGACCCCGGGGCAGACCCAGGACTCGGTGGAGAGACTATGTCTCCCAGCTGGTCTGGGAACGCCTTGGTATCCCCTCTGAAGAGCTGGAGCAGGTGGCTGGGGAGAGGGAAGTCTGGGCTTCTCTGCTTGAACTGCTGCCTCCGCGACCCGGACCTCCGGAAAAGCGGTAGAAGATGGATGGCATTTCAGTCCAGTGAGGGAGATCATTTGATGAAAAATAATATGTCATAGACCTCAGTTGTGCTGACCAGTAACACAACATAAAGTTTGGACATTTCAGACCTCCACGATCAAATGGTAAATATAGTAAGGACAGACGTAATCTAGCCTTCCTATTATTCCATAAAAATTCCACTAACTTTTTTTTAATTCTTGAGAATAGATCTGAAGGTGGTGGTAAAGGAATGTATTGAAATAAATAAAGTATTTTGGGTAAAATATTACTTTTAAGTATATTGATTCTCCCGATCATCGACATTGGTAGTGACATCCATCTCTGAAGTAACTCATTAATGTCTGTCATTCAGGCTTCATAGTTGGTACTGGCGACTAATTCTAGCTTAGGCACAATTTGGATTCCTAAATATTTAAACTGATTTACAACATTGAATTGATTTACCTCAGGAGCTGGGTGATTTCTCTGGGTCTCATTTAGCATTAATATTGAAGATTTAGTTTTATTTATTTTATATCCTGATATTTCCCCAAAATTCTTTATTAAATTCAACAAGATCGGAATTGATTTTTTAAGATTCGACATAAACAAAATTATGCCATCGGCATACAGGGAGATTTTATGTTCTGTTGGTCCTACTTTAATTCCATATATTTGTGGATGTAAACGTACTGCCATCGCTAAAGGTTCAATTGCCATAGTAAACAGTAAAGGTGAAAGTGGGCAGCCTTGTCGACATCCTCTATTGATATTTATTGATTTTGAAATATTGCTGTTTGTTAGGATTTCTGCTGTAGCATTATTGTATATTATCTGAACCCATTTTGTAAAATTATTTCCAATTCCAAACCTTTGTAAAACTTCAAAAAGAAAGGGCCATTCGACCCTATCAAAGGCCTTTTCGGCGTCCAATGATAGGAGAGCTGTATCCGGTGCTTCTTTATTAGAATAGATAATATTAAACAGTCTTCTTACATTATGGAAGCCTTGTCTTCCCTTTATAAAGCCATTCTGATCTCGGTTAATAATATTTGGTAATATTTCTTGTAGTCGTCTTGCTAAAATTTTACAGATTATCTTAAGGTCAGCATTTAATAGGCTTATTGGTCTCATATTTTCACATTTATTAGAGGGTTTACCTGGTTTTGGCAACAGTATAATTAAGGCATTATTCATGTATGGTGGTAAATTACTATTTTGAAATGCTTCTAAAACCATTTCCAAAAATAGTTTTATTAATTTATTCTTAAATTTTTTATAGAGGTCAACTGGAAGACCATCTGGTCCTGCACTTTTTCCTGATTTCATATTATCAATGGCTAGCCCAACTTCTTCTTGACTAATTTTAGACTCCAGTATCTCCCTGTTTTCATTTGGAATACACGGTATAGATAATCCATCCAAAAACCCATTTAGTTTTGTTAAGTCAGTTTCATTTTTTGTATTGTATAATTTTTCATAATAATCTCTAAAGGCACTATTAATTTCTAAAGGATCTACAACTGGCTGTCCGTTACTTATAATACTGGTAATTGGTGTTTTAAATTCTAATTATTTAATCTGCCATGCCAATAATTTTCCTGATTTTTCACCTTGTTCATAAAAAGATTGCTTCAATCTTAGAAGACTTGAGGCAGCTCTATTCGCTGATTTTTTGTCATATTCAGCTCTCTGAATCAGTAATTCGTTCTCTAACATTGGGTCACTTCCTGCATACACTTTTTCTTGAAGAATTTTTATTTTATGTTCCAATTGGACTCTCTCCTCTCGAGTCTTCTTAGATTTTGAACCTGTATAACTAATAAAATGCCCCCTAATAAAAGCTTTGAAAGCCTCCCACTTTATACATGCTGATGTTTGTGTAGTATTGATATCAAAGAACTCATCTATCTGTTTTTCTATGTACTTAACAAATTCCTCATCTTGAAGCCATTTATGCTGAAAATGCCACCTACCTGGTTCCTTTGTCAATTTCTTATTTACATATATTAGACAGCAGGGTGCATGATCAGAGATCACAATATTATCATAGAAGCAGTTTTGAATCTTGGATCTTAATTCTGTGGAGATCAAAAAATAGTCAATACGTGAGAATGTCTTGTAGATATTAGAATAACAAGAATAGGCTTTAACTTGTGGTTTCATTTCTCTCCATATATCTAGCAATCTCAATTCTTTCATAAAATGATTAATGATCATCCTGCATCCATTGTGCGTACAGTCTAGTCCTGTTGATCTATCTATACCGGGATTCAATGTACAATTAAAATCCCCTGCTATTATATGTTGCCCTGTAAGTGAAGATAAAATAAGGAATAAATTAGTAAAGAAATTTTGATCATCTATATCGGGACCGTATAAGTTCACCAAATTTATATTTTCTAATAACAAAGATCCTTGAATGATTAGATATCTTCCAAATTTGTCTCCAATTACATTTTTCACTTGAAATGGGACTGATTTATGTATGAGAGTCATAACTCCCCTGGCTCGGGATGAAAATGATGAGGTGAATACACTTCCTTGCCATCTTCTCCTAATTCTTTTTACATCCTCCTCTATTAGATGAGTTTCTTGTAAAAACACAATTTTTGAACCCATGTCTTTTATTTTATTCATAACTTGTTTAAGTTTTTTTAAATTTTGTAGACCTCTGCAATTCCATGAGGTTAAATTGAGATTAACGCTTTGGTCTATGATCAATAAGGAGTTTGAGATTACCTCGCAATGTAAACATGCTCACACAGAGAAGCAAAAACATGAGTGGTTGAACATTCATCCTACAAACTACACACAAACAAATTCCCCCTTCCCACATTCGTGGTAATCCCCCCAAAATCAAAAAAAAAATTCCGTCTCCCGCTATAGCCATTGACTGCTCCACACCCGTAAGGATCAGTCAAAACCACCTTTCTTTCTCGTCTCAATCACCCTAACTCTACTGCTTTTAATGACGTAACATTAACTCTCTTCTGTAGTTTTCCAACTTAACTCCTAAATTTTATAGCAACTTTGTACATCATAGGGTTGTTTTTTTTAATATATAATACAATCTATATTTTGTAAACTTGCTATATGCTTCAGATCAGTCAGATGCCTGTGCAAATGCTTAAATATTCTACCTTATATTTTGTTCATGCTTAGCTCCCACCAGTCTCACTTGGATCATCTTGATGAACTCCTGCGCCTCCTCAGGGGTCTTGAAGATGTGGGTTCTGCCCTTATACGTGACCAGCAGTCTTGCAGGATAAATCACTCCATGACGAATCCCAAGGTTGCGCAGCTCTTTACGGGCGGGGTCCAACTGTTTCCTTAATTGTTGGATTCCTGTGGCCAAATCTGGGTAGAACCGCACCTGTTGATCCTGGTATTTAATTTCTCCTTTGGCTCGCGCCGCGTTGGAGATCGTCATCCTGTCTCTGTAGCTGAGGAACTTCATAATCAGCGTCCTCGGTGATGCCTTGTTATCTCTCGGTGGGCCAATTCCGTGGGCGCTTTCTAAGACGACTGATGATTGCAGCTCCGCGTTGTTCAGCGCTTCTGGGATCCACTTTTCCAAAAAGGAACATGGATCCAGACACTCCATTCTCTCCGGGAGACCCACCAGCCTCAGGTTGTTCCGTCTCGACTGGGATTCTAAATCCAGAACATTATCTTCCAGACGTTTATTTTTTAATTCCCCAATGTGCGCACCTTTAATTGTAGGCCGGAGACGTCATCCTCAGCACTGGAAATTCGGAGCTCCACCTGCGACACCCGTTCCATACAGTCGCTTAACTCCTTTTTCATTTCTTCTATCGCTGCAATAATCCCGTCAAGTTTAGAGGAAAAGTCTGCTCTCATTGAACTAATGGCAGCGAGCACCGCACCTGTGCCGTCGCCAGTAGTCACCGCTCCTCTGCTAGCTTCCTCCGCCATATTTGGGGATTCTTCTGCTTCGTCACGGACGTGAAAGTCCGTTAACTTGGACTGTTTCGGCGATTCAGTTTTTCCTCCACCTGATTTCCCAGCCTTAGGCTTTACCGGCATGTCCTCGCCCAAACGTTAGGATAGGTTTTGTTCCAATTGAGAGAGTTATTTGCCGATTTTTTTTTTTTTTTTAGGAGCAGAGTAGAGTGAAGCACGTCCTTCTACGCGGCGGCCATAACCGGAAGTCCTGAGTGCTTTTCTAATTTTTGGAGACATCTCCTGTGGTCTCATGAAACTAAAATTGAAGTGTTTGGCCATAATGACCATCGATACATTTGGAGGAAAAAGGGGGAAGCATGCAAGCTGAAAATGGCATCCAAAATGTGAAGTACAGGGATGGCAGTGTCATGTTGTATAGTGTTTTGCTGCAGGAGGGACTGGTGCACTTCACAAAATAAATGGCATCATAAGAACAGAACATTATGTGGAAATATTTAAGCAACATCTCAAGACATCAGCCAGGAAATTAAAGCTTGGGTGCAAATGAGTCTTCCAAATGGACAGTGACCCTAAGCATACTGCCAAATTATTTGCAAAGTGACTTAAGGACAACAAAGGCCTCCCTCGGCCATCGCTCCTGGGGTGGATGCCTGGCTCTCCTGGGGCTTGTTGGCCTCGGATATTTGTGCTGTGTGGCAGTTGGTGGTGTTGTCCTGCTTGCTCGGGGTTTCCGGGAAGGGGGGGGGCGGCTTGCTGTGACCGGCCACCCTCTTCGTATGTTCCCTGACAAACCACTCACATGCACACACTTATTTTGCACACTCTCATACACACGCACACGGATACACACACATATGTGTGTTATGGATGCCCCTTGCAGGGCATCAATGAGACGCTATAGGCCAACCGGTGAGTCTGCATGTTTTATTAACAAAAGGTAAAGATGACAACATAAATAGCCACGTGGGGCAAAAACACGAACATAGACTGAGGCTAAGGCTAAAGACACTGGATCATAAACTCTGAGGAGGAATAACACTTACTGAGAGTGAGGAATCAAAAAGGAGACTGGAGTCAGGGTTAGGGACTCCAGTCCAACGTGGTGAGAGTCCAACGTAATGAACACAACGGACCAATCAGCAACAGGGGAATTTAATGACAGAATGGCAAACAGCTGTCACAAAGTGACTCGGCTTTGACAGCCGGAAGTCCCATAGTAACGCTGTCAAAATAAAAGCCCTGAACGGCCATAAGACAACAACCCAGGGAAGAACGGGGAAAATACTGGACAACCCAAGCACGGACAGAATCAGCGCTCAGGCCATCACACTCTCCTTTAACAGGCGCGGATACCAGACTCATGTTGAGACCTCTTCTTTGGAAGAAGCAGTCTGTCTTTTGTTTGTTTTAGTTGTTGGTTTGTTTGTTTTCTTTGTGTGTTCCTCTCCCTTTTCTTTCCCCCTCCCCACACCTCCTCTCTCCATTCCCCTCCTGTCAGGTCTTTCATGGGTAAAATAATTTAAATGAACTATTAAAAAAAGGACAACAAAGTCAATGTTATGGAGTGGCCATCACAAAGCCATGATCCCAGTCCCATAGAAAATTTGTGGGCAGAGTTGAAAAGACGTGTGAGAGCAGGGCAGCCTACAAACCTGACTCCGTTACACCAGTTCTGTCAGGAGGAATGGACCAAAACTCCAGCAAACTACTGTGAAAATTTTATGGATGGAAACCCAAAAAATTTGACTCAGATCATACAGTTTAAAGGCAATGCTACCAAGTACTCAGGGTACATATGTAAACTTCTGACTTTAAAGAAAATAATAAAAAAAATCTCTAAAAATTATTTATCAAATTTGAAAAAAAAATGTTTAGCAAATAGAAATAATTTTGGTAATCCTAACTGACCTAAAACAGGAAAAGTTTAGTCAGATTTAATGTCAGACAGTGAGGGGAAAAAAAGGTTATGTGTCTTTTTAGACAGTGTATGTAAAATTCTGGTTTCAGTGACTGGGCACAGTGTATGCTATTGTGGAAAAAAAAACATTTTAAAGGAGTAAAGCAATTTATTACTTGCATTTCTTTGAAGCTTATAGGAGAAGTGATAGAAGATTTATATGTAGTACAGCTCAGTATGTTCTTTGGGGGAAAGGGATACTGATAGAGCCCCACCGGAGTGTCCCCTTTTCCAGCCCGTTTTCCACTAGTACCCACCCAGCCCTACTCACTTTGACTTGGTGCATTTTGTAGGCTTTTTTTGTACCTATTCCACTGGGGCTCTAACCGTGCTGAGTCGGGCTGAAAATGTGACGTTGTGGGAATCCACGCAGTATGTTTCCACTCAGACGGAATGGTCATGGGGGGTTGGTGTGTTGATGAGGGGATTGGTGGGTTGATGTGAACAGTGACAAAGACAATGGGGAATTGCAAAGGCTTTCATGTTAATGCAGCACCACAGGTGACTGAGCGAGTTGCATGATATAAAAGGAGAGGTGCCTGCGACCTGTGAGCTTTTTGGTGTTTGTGATTCTGTGGAAGGTGAGAGAGAGAAATTAATAAAGCCTACTTTGCACTGGACCGTTCTGCCTGATTATTCTGCTCTCCACACTGGTGACCCTTGACGCACAATGGATCTCGAGGCAAACACCCCGGAGACAACCCAGACTGGAGGTGCCAGCAACACGTGCCGTTTCGGTCAAACTCCCAGACTTTTGGCTACACGTCCCGAAGTCTTGGTTCCTCCGCACCGAGGCCCAGTTCGTGTTCCGGGGAATAATGGCGGATGACACCAGATACTATTACGTGGTTGCAGCACTGGACGCACACTCAACTCAGCAGGTGGCGAGCCTGCTCCAACGGCCCCCAGCCCACGACAAATACGAGGCTTTCAAAACTGCGCTGACCTGGCGCTATACGCTCTCAGACTGTGAGAGAGCGGAAAGGCTCCTGACACGCTCCGAGTTGGGAGACAGGTCAGCGGCCGAGTTAATGGAGAAGATGTTGGCGTTGATAGGCACCGATGATGGGCATTTCCTCTTTGCCCACCTTTTCCCCCGGAATCTCCCGACGGCGGCCAGGGCGGTCCTTGCCAATTCGCCGCTGCTGGCCGCGCGCAATTACCGGGTGCTAGCGCAAGAGGCAGATTGGATCATCCTCACCACCAGAGCCCTCGCAGTGAACGCAGCGGCGTCGAAACACAGCAAGACGGCCAGCGGGGGCGAGGAGCCAACGACGGTGGCTGCAGCCGAAGCCAAGAAGCACCGGAGAGACACACTCTGCTTCTATCACCGCTGTTTTGGAGAAGATGCATGCTGATGCGTGCCACCGTACCAATTCAAGTGCTCGGAAAAATGCCAGGGCTGGCAGTCGGCAGCAGCTGCGAACGCCGGTGAAGCGAGCAAGCTGCTCTATGTGACAGACTCACGCTCGGGGAGACGGTTCCTTGTGGACTCCAGCTCCCAAAAGAGTCTCATCCTGCCGTCCTACGCAAACCGGCTGGTGGGAACTAGCGGCCCCAAGCTGACAGCCGCAAACGGCTCAGACATTAAGACTTTTGGTGAGAGGACACTGACTGTATCCTTGCACGGCCGTACATACCAATGGACATTCGTCATAGCGGCATGCAGCTTTCCCATTTTGGGCGCTGATTTTTTGTGTGCACACGGTCTACTAGTCGATGTGGCTAACAGATGCCTGATTAACGCAATGTCTTTTGATTCTCTCCCCTGTACAGCTAGAGGAGCCGGGCCCACAATGCTAGCCAACGTCACAGCTCCAGGGGGGTAAGTTCCACAAACTACTCACCCAGTTCTCAGCACTCATGGTCCCGACCTTTTCGACGACCGTCACTAAACACGGGGTGGAGCACTTCATTACCACCACAGGGCCGCCCGTTTTTGTATGACCTCAGCGCCTGGACGCAGCTAAACTGGCCATAGCGCGCGAGGAGTTTGCCAACTTGGAAAAGTTGGGCATCATCAGATGCTCAAACAGCCCATGGGCATCCCCGCTACATATGGTTCCTAAAGCCGAGGAATCGTGGCGACCGTGCGGAGATTTCCGCAGACTGAACAGCGCCACAGCGCACGACTGCTACCCGATCCCCCATATTCAGGATTTTTCCATTCACCTCACCCGGGCACGCATTTTTTCCAAGATAGACCTGGTCCGCGGTTACCACCAGGTCCCGGTGCACACTGAGGACATACCTAAGATGGCGGTAATAACCCTGTTTGGTCTTTTTGAGTTTTTACGCATGCCTTTTGAGTTAAACATGCGGCGCAGACATTCCAACACATGATGGATGCAGTGCTGCGCGATCTGCTGTTTGTGTTCGTCAACCTGGACGACATCCTGGTGGCCAGTGCATCCGAGGATGAACACGTAGCCCATCTCAGGACAGTTTTCCAGAGGTTGGAGGAGCACGGATTAATAATCAACCCGGCGAAGTGCCAGTTCGGGGTGACAGGAATCGATTTTTTGGGCCACCGCATCTCACCGGAGGGCGCAATACCCTTACCGGATAAAATGCGCGCGGTGGCAGATTTTCTCCAGCCTCAGACGGTCAGAGTGCTGCAGGAGTTTTTGGGGATGGTTAACTTTTACAACGTTTCCTCCCCCGCGCAGCCAAGCTCGTGCAGCCATTGTACACCGCGCTTAAGAAATGGAAACCGGCGGACAGAGTTGACTGGACTCCTGAGCGAGAGCAGGCGTTTTCCGAGGTTAAAACAGCCCTGGCGAACGCCGCGCTGCTGGTTCATCCGGACCCGACGGCTCGGATAGCGCTCACTACCGATGCCTCGGACATGGCCATAGGCTTTCACTGCATAGCGCAGTGGCAGGAACGGTACCCGGTCCGGTCCACCACTGTTTTCCACATGCTTTTGTGCCAAAGGCCTTGAAGGACGCAGTGTTCGTATTTGTCAGGCACGATGCCCACCGGACCCCCTTGCGCCCACCCTACGATGGCCCGTTCAGAGTGCTGGAACCTGGGGAGAAACATTTTGTGTTAGACTTGGGATGACGGAGGGAAAGCCCTGGGCTGCACGGTGGCACAGTGGTTAGCACTGTGGCAGCACAGTTTACCCTCGGCTGGGGGATCGCGGGGATCGTGAGATCGTGGGTTCGATCCCTACCCCCGACCAACAGTGATCTGTGTGGAGTTTGCATGTTCTCCCCGTGTTGCGTGGGTTTACTCCGGGATTTCTCCGGTTTCCTCCCACATATCAAAAACATGCAGGTTAGGGATACGGGGCACTTGCGCATGCAGCGACTGGCAGCTGGTGGCTTGTCACCGGACTGCAGAACGAATCTACCTACAGGTACAAAATAAGTAATAAAAAAAAATAAAGAATAAAAAAAAAAGCCCACTTTTGTTTTAGCAGACGAGCAGGTGGTGTTGGCCTGGGCTCCTCGGCGCGGATGACCCCCACTGAGAACTCCCCAAGTACATGACTCTTCAGATCAGTCACAATGGCATGCTAAAGGTGTTCCCACCCCTCCTAGTGTCCCCCCACAGACGGACGCACCCCCAGGAGCCCCCCACCGGCACAGCAGCGCCTCGGAGCCGCAGACCCCCCGTTACAGCCACTACGGACGTAGGCTGAAGCCCAAAGGACATGAGGGTTAAGGCTCAGTCTGAGTTTCTGGGGGGGGGGGGGGGGGAATCCACGGGAATCCACTCAGTATGTTTCCACTCAGACGGAATGGTCATGGGGGGTTGGTGTGTTGATGCGGGGGTTGGTGGGTTGATGTGAACAGTGACAAAGACAATGGGGAATTGCAAAGGCTTTCATGTTGATGCAGCACCACAGGTGACTGAGTGAGTTGAATGATATAAAAGGAGAGGTTTTTGGTGTTTGTGATTCTGTGGAAGGTGAGAGAGAGAAACTAATAAAGCCTACTTTGCCCTGGACTGCTCTGCCTGATTATTCCACTCTCCACAATGTCAACAGACTGCAGGCCACTGATTGGTCAGGGCATAATGCCATGAGAGCGCCATCTTCTGCAGAATCTACAACCGCCATTTGCAAAAAATTGTTCAATGAGTAAACACGATATTAAAAGAGATGGCTTCACAGGTTTCGCAGAAATCTACACCATGGTCCAACAAAGAGGTGCAGATTTTTCTGTGCTTGGCTGACGATAGTGTCCAGAGCGAGATGGAGCGATCCGCAACGAAACAGACAACCGGACATTAAAACAATGTAGGGAGAAGCTGAAGGTGAAGGTGAGAGAATGATGGATGGTGAGTGTTTTGTAATATTGTGCATCTTTTCACTTATTTATCCTATTGGTGGCAAGCTCACTTTTTTGAGCAATAACAATGCCATTCTCTCCTGGCTAACGAGTATTAGTGAGGAGCACTAGCTAGCTAGTAGCCAACTCTGCTTATTTGCGTTTGCTTTGTCTGAAGTATTTGCTTGTGAGAGCAAAACGATGAAATATGTTAATCCTGGTTAAAATCCTGGTTTGTATAAGTGTTGCACTTTGGTGCTGTGCATTAAGTTATGTGTATTTCCTTTCTAGAATCTGTTTCCACATGCCAGGGGTCCGCCTCCCTCAGCATGTTGTGTTTATATGGATACAGGTCAAGTGGACCCTCCATCCATCCATCCATCCATCCATCCATCCATCCATCTTCTACCGCTTTTCCAGAGGTCCGGGTCGCGGAGGCAGCAGTTCAAGCAGAGAAGCCCAGACTTCCCTCTCCCCCGCCACCTGCTCCAGTTCTTCAGAGAGGATACCAAGGCGTTCCCAGACCAGCTGGGAGACATAGTCTCTCCACCGAGTCCTGGGTCTGCCCCGGGGTCTCCTCCCAATGGGACGTGCCCGAAACACCTCAAGTGGGAGGCGTCCAGGAGGCATCCTAATCAGATGCCCATACCACCTCAACTGACTCCTTTCAATGTGGAGGAGCAGTGGTTCTACTCTGAGCCTCTCCCAGATGACTGAGCTCCTCACCCTATCTCTGAGGGTGAGTCCAGCAATCCTATGGGGAAAGCTCATTTCAGCCGCTTGTATCCGCGATCTTGTTCTTTCGGTCATTACCCAAAGCTCGTGACCATAGGTGAGAGTAGGAACGTAGATTGACTGGTAAATCGACAGCTTTGCCTTAGAACTCAGCTCCCTCTTCACCACAACAGACCGGTACAACATCCGCATCACTGCAGATGCTGCTCTGATCCGTCTGTCAATCTCTCACTCCATTTTCCCCTCACTCGTGAATAAGACCCCAAGATACTTAAACTCCTCCACTTGGGGCAGGAGCCTGTCCCCAACCCAGAGAGGACAATCCACCTTTTTTCTGGCTGAGGACCATGGACTCGGACTTGGAGGTGCTGATTCTCATCCCAGCTGCTTCACACTCAGCGGCAAACCGTCCCAGCAAGATCCTGTGGTCACCAAGCATGACGCCCTCCATTCCCTGGCTGCGCCTAGAAATCCTGTCCATAAAAATTATGAACAGGATCGGTGACAAAGGGCAGCCCTGGCGGAGTCCAACTCTCACTGGGAATGAGTTCGACCGAGTGTTGGCAATACGAACCAAACTCTCACAATAGTCATACAGAGACTGAAGAGCTCATAACAACAATCCCGATACCCCATACTCCCGAAGCACCCCCCCCCAAAAAAAACCACGAGGGACATGGCCAAATGCCTTCTCCAAGTCCACAAAACACATGTAAACTGGTTGGGCAAACTCCCACAAACCCTCGAGAATTCTCGAGAGGGTAAAGAGCTGGTCCGATGTGCCACGGCCAGGACAAAAACCACATTGCTCCTCCTGAATCCGAGGTTCGACTAACGGCCAGACTTTTCTCTCCAGTACCTTGGCATAGACCTTCCCAGGGAGGCTGAGGAGTGTGATCCCTCTCAAGTGGACCCCAGGATCCAAAATCTCAACATATACAAGTGCATTTTCAAACCAGTGATTTTAAAAAGTGATTCATATAATTTCCTATAGCCTCATAATAGATCCACATACCTATTCTGTGGATTTTCCAAAAACAGTGTTGGAACAGTGTTGTTGTGCGGTTTCGGGGTGCTCACTTGTCAGGGGTCCACAACCTGGTCCCATTTTTAGCTGTGGTGGAGGAAGTACTGATATAATTCTTGTGTTTGAAAAACTGATGTAGCACATGAACTCACATATGAATGTACTTGCAGTCAACGTGCTTCACTGAAATGATTTAAGTCAGCTGACTGTATTAACTCATTCAGATTTCTGAGGCCACAATAAAAACAAATTATTTTAAACATAACCTGGTGCCTGCAAAATCTGCTCTACTGAGGCACAGCAACATGACAATTGTGTTTAAATACAACAGCGAAGCATTTTTGTCACATCCCACCACTGGCTTTCACAAGTGTATTTCCCTAATATATGTTTTGAACTTGCTTTAACTAACCACCATCCAGTTCTGTCTTTCGTCTAGGCAAGAGGAAAAGGAGCCACCCCACAACGGACCTTGCCACTGTGTTTGCCCAGATGCATGGTGACAAGGTGCTGCTCCATGAACAGCAGCTTGAACAGCACCGTGAAGCACTTGCCCAGCACATGCAAGCCATCAACCGGCTTGCTGATGACACACGTGAGGCAAGGGAGCAAGAAGTCGCCTTTCGAAGGGAGGAGATGACACAAACTGTTGCCTTCAATCAAGCTTTTCTGGCTGAACTGGGCAAGCTTGTAAACGCAATGAGTGGCCAGCTCCCCATCCCCAGTGTTTTTTTTAACTTGTGTACATACGAAACAAAATGGTCTGTAATTGTGCTGATATTTGTAATAAACCAGTGACTGTGTTTGCATCGTGACTGTGTTTTGTCTGTTATGACACTGGTGGGAAAAGAGTCAATAATCACATACACATCCTCTCTTCTGACCAAATTCATCTGTAAATCAGGTTATGTGTCTGTAGTACATTACCAACTTTTTCCAAAGTTTTAGAAAAAAGGGGTTGCTAGACAATTTTATTGGAGTATATTATGGAGTCTAATTACTTAAACATCCTATAAAAGTCTATAGCTCAAGGTCAGGTTGTAGGTTGTGGGAGCAGTTTTGGACCAACAAAATCTTGTGATGCAATGAATCATGACATTGTACGTGGGTTTACTCCGGGGGCTCCACAATCCAAAGACATGCATGCTAGGTTAATTGGTTGTTCTAAATTGTCCCTAGATATCTGTCTCTTATAGGCCCTTAGTGTCACCATGGGTTGAGATGCCGTCTCGGCACTCAGCCCATGTTTTCCCTCATCCCTGCTTCCCATTGAGCAGCGTCTCAGCAGGCCCCCAGCTGGCAGCATTATGGACGGCTGGGGCCAATTAGTCTTCATCAGCTGGGGCGCTGCCAATAAGGATAAATAGGAGCAGCCTCGATGACTCGGGGCTGCGACATAAGCACTGCTAGGCTGAAGCCCCTTCGTCTGGTGTCAGCCTCAACTCCCCTTGCAGCATTCCGGTGTTTGTATCCCGCTGTGAGTATGCACGTCTTGTTATCCCCATGTCCGGTACGAGCTACCTACCCCTGCGCTGTGCAGCCTGAGAATGTACGTCTGTATGAGTGTCTGTGCTCTCCTCATCCCTTATCCCTTACCCAGAATAAAACATCTCGACTCACTGGCTTGTCCCTGGCTCTGATTGCCCGGCTCCCTAGAGCCGGATATGACAGTATGTCGCAGCCAGAAGAGTTACCGGCGGCCGTGAGTCGCCGTGGAAATGTACCTTTCTGTCCGGGTGTCAGCGCTGCTAGCATGCCGTTTCCCAGGAGTTACTTCCGGCGCCAGGGCGACGAGCTGAGGTCCATCTCGGAGGCTGTCGACGGGACGCTCTTCACCCTGCACGACGCCTCCAACGCGAGACGCTGGCATCCGGGCCGTGCTGAGGAATTCCTGGGCTGTCACCCTCATTCTGTGTTCCATCTGGAGGACAGCGCCAGGATAGACGCTGCAGGTACACAGCGAGAGAAGCTCCACAGGGTGGATGGAAATCCCGGCAGGAAGTCGAAGTGGGCGACGCCTTTCCCCGCTTCGGAGTCCCGTTCCTGCCGACATTCCAGTCCGGGAGTTCGCGCCAACCAGAGGGCTTTCCCCGACCTGCGCCACGTCACTCGGGATTCCCTTCAAGGAGCCGCAGCTGACAGCAGTTATGTCTGGGGTCGAGTGGCTGTTGCGAGCTCTACTGTGTTTCCTGCCACCACCTTCTGGCATGTGGCGGCGGCAGTGAGGTTGATGGAGAGGACTTCAGGGCTACGAAGCTTTCCCGTGCTCGGTGCCTTCCTCGCCTCGATCTCTGATCTGGAGCGGCGAATCCTGGGTTTCCCCCTCGCTTCGTTCCCTGGGAATAGCCGCCATCACATCGCCGAGTCACCTCTGCACGAACCTCGTCCGGATCCAGTTCTGGGTCATCGTCAGGACCGTTCCTCCCACGCAGCTGTCATCCCTTCGCCTCGTCAGTGTGGAGATTCTACAGCCTCGTCCCCTGAGCCTCGTTCCCCCGCTGTCATTCCTGGACATTCGGGCTGGCTCACCCCGGCTGTTTCCCCCTCCTCCTCGACGCGCTTCCTGACCGCTGTGTGTGCCTGGAATCCCGGCCTGGTGAGCTCTCTGCTGGAGACAACGCGAGCGATCCTCAGACGAATTCGCGGGGGGTCCTCCGTTATCGCCGGGCGGGGAGAGGAAGAAGCAGAATCCACTACAGCAGGCGATACTCAACCTCCAGGGGGCAGGCAAGTCATTGTTTTTTCACACCTGCTTAATGATTTGCTCTGTCACATCCCTGGAGAAGTTCAGGGTTCGCAGCTCCCTGAACTCTCCCCACCTGCTGTAACCTGTATTCCTAATCCCGCATCCTCTGTGTCTCTCTCCGCCGAGCGGTCCCCGGCTCCGGGTCAACGTGGTGGGATATGGAGAGGGCCTGTGGTTCCGCAGCTACATTGCGGACGGAGGAGGGGGACTGACTGCTGCGTGGAGTCTACGCCGACGACTGAGCGTCCCCGGGTCTCCACGGAGGAGCGGTTCGGTCCAGCGGGACGAGATTCTTCTGGCTTCACGCCGAGTAGATCGTCGGCGGGGTTACCAGAGCTGGAGGAATCTCAAGCTGCGCTGACCATCGTGCTGGCTGCGGGGCCCGATGCGGCTAGATGGGAGCCTGACAACGACCTCCTGACGACGGATTCTGGATCTTCGCAGTCCTGGACGGCGTCAGAACCCGAGATCAGGCGAGTGCTCTCCTTTCTTTTCTCTCTTTTTATCTTTGAGCACTTCAGCCTATCTCCAGGGGAGACGAGCAGGGTGCAGCCGCCCGTTGCGTCTGAGCTCGTCTCGCCGGGTTCTGGCGCTGCCGGTGATCCTGATCCCGGTTCTGTTTTCTCTTCTGAGCCTTCTTCCAGGGTCACCGGCGAGGAGTTGCTGTTCCTCGTGGTGCTGGAGGGTCCGGGTTCAACGTTGGAGATCGGTTCTGGTGCAGTGTCCAACGTGGGTTCGCCCGAGACCCGATCGGGGTCCAACGTGGGTTCGCCTGAGGCCCGATCGGGGTCCGACGTGGGTGCTGCCCCAGTATTGTCCAGGTCCGGTGAGGAGGTGGCCGTTTCCCTGCGGCCTGACGTCCGCCGCCCTCGTCATCGGCTCTCCCCTGAGCCTCTTCCACCGGGATCCGCTCTGACCCTTCGTCCGTCTCAACAGTCCTGGTGGTTGAGTGATGCGGGTCGACGACCGACCCACAAGACTTTCGGTTCGGTGATCTGGTTCCCCCCACTGGTCTGTGTTTGCCTCTGGGCGGCCTGGTTCGGCTGCCGGTGGACTGGATTCCTGGGATCTGGGTCCAGAGTTCGCCGTCCGAACATTTCTCTTCCCCTGATTCGCCAGCTGGACAATGGGCGGGGAGATCTCCGGAGCCATCTCGGCCATTTTTGGACTCTGCCTGCCATTCACCTCGGGTGTCACTTTTTCTTTTGTTATTAAGGTCACTCGGGTGTAATGTTTTGTCCTGTTGGTGGATTCGTTTTTATAGTGCTGTGTTTTCCATCGCTCATGCTCAGCATTTTACTTTTTGTGCCATGTTTTTAGCCTCGTTTTTTCATTGTAGAGTTATGTTTTGTTTCCTTTCAGACCATGCTCTGCAGTTATCCATTTATTCCAGTCACTTTCATTTCTTTAGGTGACTGTGGGTATTTATATATTCGTGTGTGTGGGTTTTTCTTTGCCTGCACTCAGTATTTCTTTTTTATGTCCTGTTTGTTCATTATAGAGTCATGTGCCTTGTTTTCCGTAACGCCATGCTCTGTAATTGTCCATTTGTTCCAGTCACCTTCACTTTTCTTGGTGACTGTGTGTACTTATATTGGTGCTGTGTATTGTGTTTCCCCTTTATTTGACCATACTCAGCATTTTTGCCCTGTACCTTTTTGGTGGTTTTTTTTCTTGCTCTGGGTCACGCATGGTTGGTACTCTCTGGGTAGTGTGTAACCGGCGTGCTGACCCAGTTCTTCTCCCCATCTGTACCTGGGTTAATTATTCTCTGTTTTGTCAGTATTGTATTTGGGGTTTTTTTTTTCCCGCTACCCTACATTGCCCCATTGGTGTTGTCCTTCCCTTGGCTTCTTCCCCTCTGGTCCTGCCTCCCTTCCTCCCACCCTAGGTGGGGGGGGGGCGGCTGGGATGTTCCTGGTCGTTCAGGAGCCCGACCTTAAGGGGGGGCTCTGTCACCATGGGTTGAGATGCCGTCTCGGCACTCAGCCCATGTTTTCCCTCATCCCTGCTTCCCATTGAGCAGCGTCTCAGCAGGCCCCCAGCTGGCAGCATTATGGATGGCTGGGGCCAATTAGTCTTCATCAGCTGGGGCGCTGCCAATGAGGATAAATAGGAGCAGCCTCGATGACTCGGGGCTGCGACATAAGCACTGCTAGGCTGAAGCCCCTTCGTCTGGTGTCAGCCTCAACTCCCCTTGCAGCATTCCGGTGTTTGTATCCCGCTGTGAGTATGCACGTCTTGTTACCCCCATGTCCGGTACGAGCTACCTACCCCTGCGCTGTGCAGCCTGAGAATGTACATCTGTATGAGTGTCTGTGCTCTCCTCATCCCTTATCCCTTACCCAGAATAAAACATCTCGACTCACTGGCTTGTCCCTGGCTCTGATTGCCCGGCTCCCTAGAGCCGGATATGACACTTAGAGTAGAGGGTTAGTGCTAGTGAAGTGCTTTGAGTGGTCTTTGAGACTAGAAAAGCGCTATATACTGTAAGTACAGGTCCTTATCCCTTATCCCTTATTGTAGTTAAAAAATATTTAGATTTAAAGATGTTAAGACACCCGTGTAAAAAGAGTCAACAGTACAAACCATTTATCAGTGATGGTGAAAATAATGGCTCATTTTTAAGAAACTGAAGACTGTATTGTTGGATGTGCCAGTGCAGAAGACACGGCACACTTTAGTGATAGTACCAGTATATGGAGGAATTCTGGGCCATATTAGCATCTGTATTTTCTAATAATGGGTTAGGGCAGGGGTGTCCAATCATGTGCCATGGAGGGCCAAGACCCTGCAGGCTTTACCTTCAACCAGTGTCTTCAACAGCAGATTCCACCGAATTTCTTCCACTGTTTAGTTTAGGGTTTAATGGGATTTAACATTTTAACACAAACTGCTTTATGGTTCATAATCTGTTGGCAGACTTACACCAAACCAAAAGTGATTTCTCAAACTCGCGGATTGTTCTTAGCTTTTCCAATCTTTTAGTATTTGTGTCACTTGGTGGTAACCACACATAAAACAAAAGTGGAGACATCAGCAAAAAGTACAAAGGTTTATTGTAAAAATTCCTAGTGCAATACTAAATGAATACATGTGTAGTTCACTGATGATGCAGAGAATATATATTTATACAGTATCTACCTGTATCTATCCAGTAAATCAAGTATTTTCCATGTAACCTTGTGACTGCATTACTTTGTTTTTAATCCTAGATTGTAGAAGTTGCAGAAAAACAGACAGGATACACGTAAGTCTGTCTGGAAAAACTTTTTCTACATTTTTGCACTTCCTCCTTTTATCTCTGTCCAAAACGGAAAAACTCCGCCTTCACATTAAAACTCCACCTTCACATTAAAAGATCCAATTTTGTGTGTGAGACCAACAACTAATATCACCACACAGGCCCCCCCAGAACACACAAATAACAACATAAATAAACATGCTGACAAAAAACAAACTAAAACAGCATGAACAAAAATCCAAAAGAAAATAACTCAAGAGAACCTCTTAGGCAACCTAATTACTCTGCCCCGACGACTGCACTGCACAGTCCTAGGGGGCACAACTGTAACCGGAGCAGAGACAACCTCAGGCGCAGGGTTGGGAGGGTGCCCCCGCCGAGACGGGCGGGCTAACTCAACCTCATCGTCACAAAGAACATGAGCAGGCTTCAAACGATCCACCGAAATCCGATCCTGACCAGTCCCCAACTCAACCAAAAAATCCTTATGGCCTGTTTCTAACACCCGAAAAGGGCCATCATAAGGTGCTTGCAGGGGAGAACGATGGGCATCGTGCCGGACAAAAACATATTTAGCCGACCTAAGGCTGTTAGGGACGTAAGACTGAGGAAGGCAGTGGTGCGCAGCCACAGGAACAAAAGCTCTAGCTTCCTCTCAACACTTAGGCCTCTTAACCATACTGGGACCTAACCCTGGACTGGTAGGAAGAAACTCCCCTGGAACCCTCAAGGTCTGGCCAAGGACCAACTCAGCAGAAGAGGAATGCAGGTCTTCTTTGGGGGCTGAACGCAAACCCAACAAAACCCACGGTAATCTGTCCACCCATCCACTATCCACTAATGACGCGCGAAGGGCCGCTTTCATAGTCCGATGAAACCGCTCGCATAGCCCATTAGCTTGTGGATGGTATGCTGTGGTCCGATGGAGTTTAACCCCCAAACTACCAGCTACTTCATTCCAAAGTGCAGAGGTAAATTGCGGGCCCCTGTCAGAGGTAACATCCAAGGGGACACCAAAACGGGACACCCAAGAGGAGATAAATGCCCGGGCAACATCAGACGCTGTAGTTGATGTCAGGGGAGCTACCTCCGGCCACCGCGTAGTCCGGTCCACCATAGTGAAGAGGTGAGTAAAACCACGAGACAGAGGAAGAGGTCCAACTAGGTCCACCTGAACATGATCAAAACGTCGCTCCGGAATCCAAAAAGGCTCCAATGGAGCCTTTATGTGGCGCTGCACCTTAGCATGCTGGCACGCCACACAGGCTGTCGTCCAAGTCTTCACATCCTTTCTGAGATCCGGCCATACAAACTTGGCGCTCACCAACTTGACCGAAGCCTAAACCCCAGGATGCGACAAAGAATGAACAGCGTCAAAAACACGACGACGCCAAGCCACAGGCACCAGAGGTTGTGGTTTTCCCAATGTAGTATCACACAGAAGAGTGGCGCCGCTGTCTTGAAAGCAGACATCCTCCAACTGCAAACTGGACTCCGTGGAACGAAGCACCTGCACCTCCGGGTCCAACAACTGATCGGCAGCCATCTCAGCATAGTCCATGCCCAAATGAACAGCAGCAACTGGTGCACGAGAAAGACAGTCCGCCACCAAGTTGGTCTTACCAGCCACATGCTGAATGTCTGTAGTGAACTCGGAAATAGCCGAAAGCTGCCATTGTTGCCGAGCTGACCAAGGTGCAGTGGACTTGGCCATGGCAAACGTGAGGGGTTTATGGTCCACAAAAGCGGTGAATTTACGGCCCTCCAAAAGAAACCTGAAATGCCCTGTCGCCAAGAAAAGGGCCAACAGCTCCCTGTCAAAGGTGCTGTACTTCCTTTCTGACTCGCGTAACTGTCTACTAAAAAAGGCTAGAGGTTCCCAGGAATTGCCCACCCACTGCTCACAAACTGTTCCGACAGCATAATCAGATGCGTCGGTGGTAAGAGCAATGGCGGCCGTGGGATCTGGATGAGCCAACAAGGCAGCATCAGCCAGTGCAGCTTTAGCCCCGTCAAAAGCACATAACCTCTCATGAGTCCACTCAAAGTCCTGATTACCCCTCTTACCCTTCAAGGCCTCATACAGCGGACGCATAATATGGGCAGCATGAGGTATAAAACGGTTGTAAAAATTGACCATGCCCAAAAACTCCTGCAGGGGCTTGACAGAGGAGGGGCGTGGAAAAGCTAAAACTGCTTCGACTTTAGCCTGGAGGGACACGGCACCCTGCTGGGATACCTTGTGCCCCAAGAACTCAAGTTCTGAGACCCCAAACTGACACTTCACGGGGTTCACTATCAGTCCATGGTCACAGAGGCGTCTGAAGAGCTGGCGAAGGTGCAACACATGTTCCTCCACCGAAGCGCTCGCCACCAGTATATCGTCCAGGAATACAAACAGAAAAGGCATGTCCCGCAACACAGAGTCCATAAGCCTTTGAAACGTCTGTGCAGCACCCTTAAGGCCGAATGGCATCCTCAAGAACTTGAACAGTCCAAATGGAGTGATCACCGCTGTCTTGGGGACGTCCTGGGGATGGACAGGCACCTGATGATAACCACGCACTAAATCCACTTTAGAAAAAATGACTGTCCCTGCCAGACGTGAAGAAAAATCCTGGATATGGGGGACTGGGTACCTGTCGTTGGTAGTAGCATTGTTAAGGCGCCTAAAATCTCCACAAGGGCGCCAACCCCCATCTGACTTAGGGACCATGTGGAGGGGAGAAGCCCACGGACTGTCGGAACGGCGCACAATACCCAACCGCTCCATATTGGCAAACTCATCTCTAGCGATGGCTAACTTAGCAGCATCCAGACGGCGTGCACGGGCAAAAACAGGTGGACCCACAGTAGTAATATAATGCTCAACCCCATGTTTAACTACTGCCACAGAAAACTTAGGCACAGTGAGGGCAGGAAACTCAGAGAGAAGGCGCTGGTACCTGTCTCCTGAGGCGAGCATGTTAGCAAGCAGTGGACCAGCCCCACCCAGTGTACATGGATAAGAATCAAAAGACGCAGCATCAATCAAACATCTGTTAGCTACATCAACCAACAGTCTGTAAGCACACAAAAAATCTGCGCCAAGAATAGGAACTGCTACAGATGCTACCACAAAGTCCCAACTAAATTCACGGCCGTTAAAACACATAGTAATGAGCCTGGTGCCAAAGGTGCGAATAGGAGTACCATTAGCAGCGTCCAGTGGAGGTCCATGTTCATATCCCATGACGTCAGCCGAAGAGGGGGGGAACAATGCTCCGTTGCGCTCCTGAATCCACCAAAAAACGACGTCCAGCAGCGCAGTCCTCAATAAAAAGCAGCTTATTACTGGTGCCGGTGCACGCAGCTGCTAGTGAGCACCAGCCTTCTCGCTTCCCTGTGGCTGGAAAGAACACTGTGAAATACAGCACCGAGCCTTCGGTCCAAAACGGCGGTGATAAAAACACAGGCCGCTCTCTTTCTTACAGCGATCCGATACTGCGGCCACATCCACCGAGACTTCTCCATCAGACTGCCCAGGCAGCAATGCATGCACCGACAAATGACGAGAAGCCAGCAAAAGCCTGTCCGCTTCTCCAGCCAAACCCCAATAATCCTTAGTACAAATGAGGGGTGAGCTGGCCAGGACAGTGCGCACTGGAGGCGGAAGCTGACGCAGAAACAGGTGGGAGAACAGAAATGAGCTGTCTCCTGAACCAAGAAGTGCCAACATATTCTCCATCAGCTCAGAAGGTTTGCTGTCCCCCAAACCAGTCATAGACAGAAGATGATCAGCGCGCTCTATATCAGAGAGTTGGTACAGCTGCAGTAGAGCCCTCTTCAGAGTGACGTACCTGTCAGCGTGAGGCGGGTCCCGGAGCAGTCCCATCAAACGACGAGTAGTAGCAGAATCCAAAGCTGCGACAACATGGAAATACTTCGTATCATCTGTAGTTATTCCGCGCAGATGGAACTGAGCCTCGACATGCTGAAACCAGGGCTCCAGGTCGTGCTGCCAAAAGTCTGGTAATTTAATGGTAGCTGCAAAAACAGCCGGTGCGGGAGCCGTGGTGGATACAAACGCCGTGGCGGCGATATCAGAAGAGGTCGCCTGAACAGACATTCTTCAAGCGTCGGGGTCACCAATGTAGAAGTTGCAGAAAAACAGACAGGATACTTGTAAGTCTGTCTGGAAAAACTTTTTCTACATTTTTGCACTTCCCCCTTTTATCTCCGTCCAAAACGGAAAAACTCCGCCTTCACATTAAAACTCCGCCTTCACATTAAAAGATCCAATTTTGTGTATGAGACCAACAACTAATATCACCACAAGATCAAGTTTGTTTTGGCCTAAAATGCATCATAACTGTTAAATATATCTTATTATACCTAACTCAGTACTGTTTACCTGTTGAAATATATATTCTATAGCTAATATAACTCCATAACTACAACTTGGCGATCAAGTTTTGGCAGCTGAACAGTTTTTGCCATGACACCACCACAGACTGGAGTGCTGCTGGAGCAGGTACAACCCATGATGTCTCAACAGTCTCTCCATGATTTTCACATAGATCAGAGCAATTTGTTGCACAGGAAGCTACACGTTTCTACAGGCATTCTTACGTTCTATAACCACTGAGCATTTGTAAAGCTAGGGTGACATCAGTGAGAGGCTGTGTTGAACGCCCAGACCCACGGTTTGAAGCAGTAATTTTGCCACAAGAGTCCCATCTGAAACACACACACAACATACATATTTTAGTACCTAATAGCAATAACTTGCAGACATTACAATGTAGTACGGCGGACTTAAAGCAAGCTAGCATTAGCAATCATTTGCTTACCTTCATATGTGATCTAGTTCGTATCCTCACATCTTCGGCTCTATGGCTTCCTAAACGCTCCAATACTTTTCCAGAGTGTTTCGTCTTGCTGCCTGTACCCTTGTCTGGCTGTCCTTTTTTGCCTTTACTCTGACAAAAAACCAGACACCGAGCAGCCGCCTCGTTAACCGCCATGTTGTGTTTTGCTTGTGTTGCGTGTTTTACGTCACGGGAGTGTGGTGCTGCTTTGTCGTAAAAAAAATCCCACTCGCCCCAAGCAGTACTCTGCTGTAATGGAAACAAAAGCGTGCTGAGCTGTGTAAAGCCATGTCGAGGCATGTAGGGCTGAGTGGGGACTAGTGGAAAAGAGCCATTAAGGTCCAGTACTAGATATCAATATCAATAGCACACAAGTTAAAACTGTGTAGTCTTGATATACAGTCGGTATCAAAGTACTAACCCCATTTGATAGTTTCACCCTTTTATTGCTTTTATAAATGGAACCATGTTCAATATAATTTATTGTATAATGGCAAACAAACAAACAACTCTTCATTGTCAAAATAAAATAGACTTCTACAAAGTAATTTAAATTAAATGAAAGTAACAGTAACATATTCACCCAATTTAAAGTGACTGACCTAATTTACTAATTGGTCCTAGTAGTCTCACTATTGTTGAAATGATGAACTCCGGAGTGCACTGAATGTATCCCAAGTGACTGAAGTAAAAACATTTGTGTCTAGAAGGTCCAGTCACTGGTTAATCTGTATTACTGGCTACAATTACACAGTGAAGACAAAGGCCACGTTAAGCAAGTTGGAGAAAAGGTTATTGAAAAATAAAATTTCCGAGTTACCATACATGCCCTGGAATTCAGTTCAGTCCCTTAAAACATGAAAAAAAAAAAAATCTGGCACCTGTGTAAATCTGCCAAGAGCAGTCCATCCTCACAAAATGAGCGACCTTGCAAGGAAGGCGACAAAGACATTTATGACTGCTCTGAAGGTATTAAAATCTTCAACAGCTGAGATGGGAGAGATACTACAAACTTCAACTGTTGTACAGGTATTTTCAGTCAAAGCTTTATTGGAAAATGGAAAATAAAATCCTAGAGGACAATCTGATTTAGTCTGTGACATGGGAGAAGCAAGTCAGTGACCCTTTTTATAGTCATTGTATTTTGATTACTAATAAGAGCCTGATAACTGAACCATGCACCATGCTTCTGGAAACTAGAAATGACAAGAGTAAAGCACTCCATTATGGGCAATGTGGCACTACATATGTTCTATAAAATGATATGCTGTCTGATCCTTTAGGATTTTGAAGTGAGGAGACATTTTAAAATCCATTCTGGGTTCCCTAAGGGGTTGATGAAGCATAGCTGCAAATGGGTTCTCTTTCTTGTTCTGTTGGTTCTGTTTGATCTCTGCTGCAACATATTAATTTATACAAAATTAGCTAGCATTAAAATGAATTAGATTAAACATTAGACTGAACTAATTCAACTTTGCTATCATGCAGAGAACAAATACTGAAACAATTAAATGAACCTTTGAAGACAATTACAGATTAGTTACTGTTATTCATCACGGGCGGTCTAATGAGCGCAAAGATGCCAAAACAGATAGTTTCTTTTAATATTTACATATAAATTACTCTTAGAAAACCAAAAAGAAAAAACACTTTTCTGCCAAATAGTTTATGGAAAAGATTACATTTCCTGTAGCTGTGATGCATGCTATATTTTTCAATGCAGAAACCTAGTTACTGAGCTACTGTTTTGTGAACTGAAACCCCTTATCTAATAATTCATCTAATAGAGAGCCTATAAGTCAGACCCCCTCTACTTCCACATATGGGACCTTAAATCTGAAAAAAGATTCAAATTGAAATGAATGGCAAGGGCAAAATTGTCTTTTGATCCCAAATGAATTTTGCCACTACTTACACATATGATGTTTGTCAATTTGAAGGATAATTTTCCATGTAATTAAGGTTTTCAGTTGTCATATAATAAAAGAGTAATATTTAGTTTTTGTGAAATGGCTTAGCAGACTACGAGGGGGGGCTGAAAAGTTCCAATAGTACCTGGATGCAGCGGCAATATGGCTGCTGAGTCATCTTTGGACCAGAGGAGCCAGCAATGGTAGCGGCAGCGGGAGCCAGGAAGCGCCAGAGAGACACGCTCTGCTCCTACCACCGCCGTTTTGGAGAGGACGCACGCCGATGCGTGCCACCGTGCCAATTCAAGCAGTCGGGAAATGCCAGGACCAGTGGTCGATAGCAGCTGCGACCACCGGTGAAGAAAGCAAGCTGCTCTATGTGACAGACTCACGCTCGGGGAGACGCATCCTCGTGGACTCCGGCTCCCAAAAGAGCCTCATCCTGCCATCCTACGCCGACCGGCTAGCGGGAACTAGCAGCTCCGAGCTGACGGCCGCAAACGGCTCAGACATTAAGACTTTTGGTGAGAGGACACTGACTGTATCCCTGCACGGCCGTGCGTACCAGTGGACATTCGTCATAGCGGCATGCAGTTTCCCAATCTTAGGCGCTGATTTTTTGTGTGCACACAGACTACTAGTCGATGTTACTAACAGACTCCTGATCAATGCAATTTCTTTTGATTCTCTCCCCTGTACAGCTCGAGGAGCCAGGCCAACAACGCTAGCCAATGTCACAGCTCCAGGTGGTAAGTTCCACACACTGCTCACCCAGTTCCCAGTACTCACGGTCCCGACGTTTTCAGTGGCCATCACTAAACACGGGGTGGAGCACTTTATTACCACCACCGGGCCGCCCGTTTTTGCACAACCTCGGCGCCTGGACACAGCTAAACTGGCCATAGCGCGCGAGGAGTTTGTCAACTGGGCATCATCAGATGATCAAACAGCCCATGGGCATCCCCACTACATATGGCCCCTAAGGCCGAGGGATCATGGCGACCTTGCGGAGATTTCCACAGATTAAACAACGCCACAGCGCACAACCGCTACCTGATCCCCCATATTCAGGATTTTTCCGTTCACCTCTCCAGGGCATGTATTTTTTCTCAGATAGACCTGGTCCGTGGTTACCACCAGGTCCCGATGCGTGCGGAGGACATACCTAAAATGGCAGTAATAACCCCGTTTGGTCTGTTTGAGTTTTTACGCATGCCTTTTGGGTTAAAAGGCACGGCACAGACATTCCAACGCATGATGGATGCTGTGTTCTGCAATCTGCCATTTGTGTTTGTCTACCTGGATGACATAATGGTGGCCAGCGCGTCCGAGGACAAACACGTAGCCCACCTCAGGACGGTTTTTCGGAGGCTGGAGGAGCACGGGTTAATAATCAACCCGGTGAAATGCCAGTTCGGCGTGACGGGGATCGATTTTTTGGGACACCGCATCTCACTGGAGGGAACGATACCCTTGCAGGACAAGGTGCGCGCAGTGGCGAATTTTCCCCGGCCTCAGATGGTCAGGGCGCTGCAGGAGTTTTTGGGGATGGTGAACTTCTACAATCGTTTCCTCCCCCGCGCAGCCCAGCTCATGCAGTCGTTGTACGCTGCGCTTAAGAAACGGAAGCCAGCGGACAGAGCTGACTGGACTCCTGAGCGGGAGCATTTTCCGAGGTTAAAACAGCTCTGGCGAACGCTGCACTGCTGGTGCACCCAGACCCAGCGGCTCAGACTGCGCTCACTACAGATGCATCAGACATGGCCATAGGGGCCATCGTGGAGCAGTGTGTCGCCGGTTCTTGGCAGCCGCTCGCCTTTTTTAGCAGGTCTTTGTGCGATAATGAGCGTAAATCACTGCCGAGGTGGGGCAGTGTTTATCACTGTCAAACAACGACACTGCAGCAAAGACATTGAGTTGCTAGCTGTTAGCATGAGGCCTACATATCTCCCGAGAGAACACTCACACGTGATCTGCATTGTTGTTTATGCAAATCCGACGGCGAACGCTGGGACAGCGCGTGACGTCATCCATTCAGTAACCAGCAGGCTGCAGACAGAACACCCAGATGCTCTTCTCCTCATCTCAGGCGATTTCAACCATGTTTCACTGTCTCCCATTCTACCCACGTTCACCCAGTATGTCACATGCCACACTAGAGACAATAAAACACTGGACTTATTCTACGCAAACACTAAGGAGGCGTACACCTCATCACAACTCCCCCCACTCGGGAGATCGGATCACAACTTGGTTCATCTCCGGCCGGTGTACAAACCCCTAGTGCACAGACAACGTCCGGCCATGCGCACAGTGGAGTTATGGTCTGAGGAGACAATGGACACTCTAAAAGGCTGTTTTGAAGCTACCGCCTGGAAGCAGCTCTGCGATCCACATGGTGAGGACATCGATGGCCTCATTCACACCTTCACGGGCTACCTCAGCTTCTGTGTGAACAAATCCGTTCCCACCAAGACCATACGGTGTTGCTCAAACAACAAACCCTGCATCAACCCTGAGATTAAAACACTTCTGAGAGAGAAGAAGAGGATCTTCAGGTCGGGGAACAGGGAGATGTTGAAGCCCGTACAGAGGGAGCTGAGGAGAAAGATCAGAGTAGGCAAGGACAGCTTCAGGAAGAAGATGGAGGACAAGTTGCAACAGAGCGACATCAGCGGGGTCTGGAGAAACCTCAAAACTATCTCTGGGCTCCAGAATACCTCCCCCCAGGCCACGGGGGACAGGGAGTGGGCGAACAACCTGAATCTGTTTTTCAATAGGTTTGACCAACCGCCCTCCCCCCTGACTGCACAACAACCACTGCTGCCTCTAAAGAAATCAAGTCCTGCTGCCCACTCCCCACTCCACCAACACCCCCCCACTCGCAACACACAGCCCCCCATCCTGACCCTGACCAGGACCCAGGTGAGGACGGAGCTGAGGAAGATCAAGGCGAGGAAGGCGTCGGGACCGGACGGCATCAGCGCAAAGCTCCTCAAGTCCTGTGCAGACCAGCTGTGTGGGATTGTGACGTACATCTTCAACCTGAGCCTGAAGCTGGGGAGGGTACCACAGCTGTGGAAAACATCTTGTGTGGTACCTGTACCAAAAACTTCCCACCCCAAAGACCTGAACAGCTACAGACCGGTGGCCTTGACGTCCCACTTGATGAAGACCCTGGAGAGACTGCTCCTTGCTCACCTCCGCCCCCTGGTGGAACCAGCGATGGATCCACTCCAGTTCGCCTACCAGCATGGCATTGGGGTGGAGGATGCGGTGATCTTCCTCCTTCACCGTTCTCTGTCCCACCTGGAGAAGCCCGGGAATATGGTGAGGATCATGTTCTTTGACTTCTCCAGTGCTTTCAACACCATCCAACCGATGATCCTGAAGGACAAGCTGCTGCGCGCAGGGGTGGACCAGCACCTGTCATCATGGATCCTGGACTACCTCACGAACCAGCCTCAGTTTGTGAGAACCCGGGACTGTGTGTCCGACACGATCATCAGTAGCACGGGGGCCCCCCCAGGGAACGGTGCTGGCTCCCTTCCTGTTCACTCTTTATACTGCGGACTTCTCACACAACACAACACACTGCCATCTACAGAAGTTCTCTGATGACTCTGCGATCGTTGGCCTCATCTCCAATGGAGATGAAGCTGAGTACAGAGGGCTTATCCAGGACTTCGTGGACTGGTGCCATCGGAACTGCCTCCAGATCAACGCAAGGAAAACTAAGGAGCTGGTGGTGGACTGCCGCAGGCATGGGCAGCCCCTCACAGCACCAGTAAATATACAGGGAACAGACATCGAGATGGTGACATCCTATAAGTACCTGGGTGTTCATCTGAACAATAAACTAGACTGGTCACACAATACTGACGCACTCTACAAGAAGGGACAGCGCAGGCTGTTCCTGCTGAGGAGACTCAGGTCTTTTGGTGTACAAGGGGCGCTGCTGAAGTCATTCTATGACACGGTGGTGGCATCAGCCATCACTTTTGGAGTGGTCTGCTGGGGCAGTGGCATTACTGCAGCCGATAGGAAGAGACTGAACAAACTGATTAAGAAAGCTAGCTCTGTCCTGGGGCAGCGCCTTGATCCGGTGGAGGAGATAGGAGAGAGAAGGACGGTGGCTAAGCTGTCATCTCTGCTGGAGTCTGAGTTCCACCCTATGCAGGACATACTGAATGCACTGAGGAGCCCATTTAGCAGCAGACTACATCATCCCAGGTGCACAACCGAGAGGTTTCGTAGGTCCTTCCTACCAACGGCTGTCAGACTGTACAACCTAAGCAGGGCTGCTCGCAGAGATAGCAAAGAGACGTAACAAACTAATAGTTTTTTGAATGCAAAAGATGCAATAGACTTACACAATGGTCCCCTCCGGCATACAACTAGGAAAATACCGGTCGCTGTGGAGGGTGAGAATATGTATGGGCACATAATCATACCATGTAGGATAACTAAGTAGATGGTTATGCTGTTTCATCCCATCTAGCAACAATGCTCTGCACTGTGTGTGTTTATATATTTACATATTTATTCTATCTAGCTACAATGCTCAGCACTGGGTGTGTTTATATTTATATATCTATATATTTATTCCATCTAGCTACAATGCTCCGCACTGTGTTTTTATATATCTACATATTATTCCATCTAGCTACATTGCTCCGCACTGTGTGTGTTTATATACTTACATATTTATTCCACCTAGCTGCAATGCTCCGTACTGTGGGTGTTTATATATTTACATATTTATTCCATCTAGCTACAATGCTCTGCACTGTGTGTTTATATATTCATATATTTATTCCATCCAGCTACAATGCTCTGCACTGTGTGTCTGTGTGTGTGTGTATATATATATTTTATAGTAATATGTACATATGTATATTAGCTGCTCTTGCTTGCTTGTTTTTTTTTCTTGCCTTCTGATTGTTGCTCTGAGTGTTGCTATCCCTGTGCTGTTGCAATCCTGGAATTTCCCCGTTGTGGGACTAATAAAGGCTTATCTTATCTTATCTTAAATACAGCGCGTTCGACAGGGAGTTGCTGGCTCTCCACCTGGCTATACACCACTTCCAGTTCTGGCTGGAAGGGTGTGCCTTCATTGCGTTTGTGGACCACAAGCCGCTAACGTACGCAATGGCCAAGGTTTCGGAACCATGGTCGGGCCGGCAGCAGAGACAGCTGGCCGCGATCTTGGAGTTTACGACCGACATTCAGCATGTGGCTGGTAAACTCAACGTGGTGGCGGACTGCCTCTCGCGCGCATTAGTGGCCCCAGTTTATGTACGGATAGATTACATGGCCATGGCCGTGGAGCAGATCAGCGATGCGGACGTGTGCACGCTCCAGTCTGGACCAACAGGGTTAAGGCTGGAGAGCAGAGTTATGAAAGACGGGGGCCCGCCCTAATCTGTGACGTCTCCAAGGGCCGCCCATGCCCGGTGGTACCACACGCTTGGCAACGCCGCGTTTTTGAGTCCGTTCACTCCCTGGTGCACCCAGGTGTACTCGCGTCAGTCAAAATGGTGGCAGCAAAGTTTGTCTGGCCGAGCCTGCACAAACAGGTGAAAGAGTGGGCTGCAGCCTGTGTAGTGTGCCAACGAGCCAAAGTGCACAGGCACACAAAGGCCCCCATTGAGCCGTTCCATATCCCGGCTAAGAGGTTCGACCACGTTCACGTGGACCTCGTCGGCCCCCTCTCGCTATCGCAGGGGTTCACGCACCTCCTGACAGTGGTGGACCGCACCACACGATGGCCCGAAGCAGTCCCACTAGCTTCCACCGCGTCCGTGGACGTGGCACGCGCCTTTTTAACAACATGGGCGGCATGTTTTGGCACCCCTTCGGACATCACGTCCGATCGGGGCCTGCAGTTTGTTTCCAAACTCTGGTCCACGATGGCCCAGAGCCTGGGCGTCTCAATTCATCGCACGACCGCGTACAACCCACAGGCCAATGGGTTATGCGAGCGTTTCCATAGGTCACTGAAGGCAGCGCTCAGGGCTTCACTTACGAATGCAAATTGGGTGGATCGGTTGCCGTGAGTTCTATTAGGGTTGCGTTCCACACCAAAGGAGGATTTAGTGGCTTCCCCAGCAGAGCTGTTTTTTTACGCAGCCCCTGCGGCTCCCCGGGGAGTTTTTACCAGATAACCCCGCGACGAACACCCATCCGTCCCCTGCGTTCGCAGCATAGTACAGACGCACGGACGCTCCCTGGCCCGGCCCACCACTGTTTTCTCCGCGCGTTTGTGCCAAAAACCTTGAAGGGCGTGGCGTTCATGTTTGTCAGGCACAATATTCACCAGACCCCATTGCGCCCACCCTACGATAGCCAGTTCAGAGTGCTGGAAACCGGGGACAAACATTTTGTGTTAGACCTGGGGGGTCGCCGGGAGAGAATCTGTATAGACAGGTTTAAGCCCGCCTTTGTTGTGGCAGACGAGCAGCTGGTGTTGGCTCGAGCTCCTCTGTGAGGAAGACCCCCATTGAGAGCTCCCCAGGTAAATGATTCATCACAGCAGTCACACGAGCATGCTGAATGTTTCTCCCCCCCCCCATTGTCCCCCCACAGACGGACGCACCCCCAGGAACCCCCCACCGGCACAGCAGCGTCGTGGAGCCGAGGACCCCCTGTTACAGCAGCTATGGGCGGAGGCTGAAGCCGCGAGGACGGGAGAGTTAACACCCAGTCTGAGACTCTGGGGGGGCGATGTGGGGGACCCATGCTGTCGAGTTCAGTAGTTTTCCTCTCAGACTGAGAGAACATGGAGATCAAAGGGCTGGGGGGTAAGGGGAATTGTCTTGGGGGAGTGAATGGTGAATGCAGGACCTCAGGTAGCAGGGAGGTGTGAGTTTTGGGATAGAAAAGAGAGAGTCCCTGCTACAAATGTTTAATGTTCTGATTCTGGAAGATGTGAGAGTGAAATAAAGTTCGTCTGCTCGAAAAGTCGGTCTGGTTATTTCATCTCCACAATGTCACATTTCACCCGACTTTTTCCTCATTGAAGTGAGACAGATGCTACAATTCTGAGGTGAAGGATGCAGAAAGCATAGCAGACAGCTGATTTGTGCTCTCTTTTTAATCAATCTTCTTCCCTTTATCACTGGATTGTCATTTTGTGGGCTCCGACTGCACAATAACTTCAAAATTTCGGGGGAGTTTGGGGCTGAAACCGTCAGACAAACAGGCGCACAGTAACGGCACATTTACTGAACGCTGTGAATTCCTTTGTCCCTGTAAACGGCACACCGTGAGTCCTGGCTGCTGTAATATCTAAAATGTAAAGTTAATACCGACATGACTGTGGAGTGGAATGGCCAGATAGAGGGACACACAGGAGAGGGGAGTCTCTGGCGGCTTCTCCTTCCTGTGCGGGACCGGTGTTCTGCCGCTGGTATGAACAGTGCAGTTTATTAGGGCAAGAGCCACTGACACGGTCAGTGGGCGAGAGCCCTATTGTAACCGCTGGGATTATTTATTATTAACCTTATTTATACAGGTAATCCCACTGAGACATGGGGTCTCATTTTAAAGAGAGCTGTTTAATGGATCAGTTCTGTTAAAGCAGAATCAGAATCAGAATCAGAATCAGATTTACTGCCATTGTTCATGTAGTACACAAACTAGGAATTTGTCTCTGTGCAATGCTGCAACATTAAACATGATAAAAATAGAAGATAGAAATAAAAAAACTATACATGCAATAAAATGTAGAATATGAATGAGTAATACTAGTCAAGCAATTTAAATATATTAGCGAGCAGCAGATATTGTGGAGTACCACATAGTGCAGTCGGTAATGCAAAAAGAAAACAGTGATGAATGACATGAGTCTGGTTGAGCTGCTGTACGTAGTGCACGAGAGTCTAGTAAGTCACATAGTGTTCAGCAGTCTGATGGCAGAGGGGAAGAAGCTGTTCATGTGACGGGAGGTTTTAGTCTGAATGGACCGAAGTCTTCTACCTGAGGGGAGGGGGGCAAACAGTACGTGACCAGGGTGTGAAGGATCGGCTATGATCTGGCCTGCACGCCTCCGAGTCCTGGAGATGTACAGATCCTGGAGGGATGGGAGCTTGCAGCCGATCACCTTCTCAGCAGCGCGCACGACGCGCTGCAGCCTTAGTCTGTCCCTGGCAGTGGCTCCTGCGTACCACACGGTTATGGAGGTGGTGAGGATGGACTCGATGATGGCTGTGTAGAACTGCACCAACATCTTGGTGGGTAGCTTGAGCTTCCTCAGCTGCCGCAGGAAGAACATCCTCTGCTGGGCCTTTTTGATGAGGGAGCTGATGGTCGGCTCCCACTTGAGGTCCCGGGTGATGGTGGTGCCCAGGAAGCGGAAGGAATCTGCGGTGGTGATGGGAGAGCCTGTGAGGGTGAGGGGGGGCAGAGGGGTTGTGACTTTCCTGAAGTCCACGATCATCTCCACTGTCTTCAGAGCGTTCAGCTGCAGATTGTTGTGGCTGCACCAGGACGCCAGCTGGGCCACCTCTCTCCTGTAGATGGATTTGTCGCCGTTGGAGATGAGCCCGATGAGGGTGGTGTCGTCTGCAAACTTGATCAGCTTGACAGACTGGTGGCTGGAGGTGCAGGAGTTGGTATAAAGGGAGAAGAGTAGGGGGGAAAGTACACAGCCTTGGGGTGATCCGGTGCTGATGCTAACAGAGTCTGAGACAGTCTTTCCCAGCCGCACATGCTGCCTCCGGTCCGTCAGGAAGTCGGTGATCCACCTGCAGAGGGAGTCAGGCACGTTGAGCAGGGACAGCTTGTCCCGGAGCAGAGCGGGGCGGATGGTGTTGAATGCAGAGCTGAAGTCCACAAACAAGATCCTGGCGTAGGTTCCCGGGGAGTCCAGGTGCTGCAGGATGGAGTGGAGGGCCAGGTTGACTGCGTCGTCCACAGACCTGTTGGCTCGGTAGGCAAACTGCAGCGGATCCAGGAGGGGAGTGGTGATGGACTTAAGGTGGGGCAGGACCAGGCACTCAAAGGACTTCATGACTACAGAGGTGAGCGCTACAGGTCTGTAGTCGTTAAGTCCAGTGATCCGTGGCTTCTTGGGGACAGGGATGATGGTGGAGGTTTTGAGGTAGGTCAGCACGTGGCATAACTTCAGGGAGGTGTTAAAAATGTCTGTGAAGACAGGAGTCAGCTCTTCCGCACAGTGTCTCAGGGTGGAGGGAGACACGCCGTCTGGACCGGGGGCCTTACGTGGGTTCAGTCTGGAGAACTGTCTGTGCACGTCCTGCTCACTGATGACAAGGGCAGGGGGGGAGGAGGGGGGCCGCCTTTGATGAAGTGGGGACCGTGGAGGCAGTGACACTGGGGGGAGGGGGGGAGATGGACACAGCTGACGAGGTGTCAAAACGGGCATAATGTTGGGACAGTCTTTGACAAAGGGCTTTGTCATCCTGACCTTTAGAAGCCTGAGGCCGATAGTTGGTGATTTGCCTCAGTCCTCTCCACACAGAAGCAGAGTTGTTAGCAGTGAACTGCTGCTGGAGTCTCTCAGAATACACAGATTTAGCTCTCCTCAGCTCTCTGCTAAACCGATATTTGACCTCCCTGTAGCAGTCCCTGTCTCCACTTTTCAACGCTGCTTCCTTCTCCTTCCTGATCTGTCTGAGCTTAGCAGTGAACCAGGGCTTGTCATTTGAGTACCTCACCCTGGTGCGCGATGGAAGAATGCTCTCCTCACAAAAGTGGATATATGAGTTCACAGTGTCCGTGTACTCATCCAGATCATGCGTGGCTCCTTTAAACATGCCCCAGTCGGTTATTTCCATGCACGTGCTCAGCTTCTCCCCAGCTTCACTGGTCCATTTCTTCGTAGTGCTCACAACAGGTTTAGTGAGCTTTAGTCTCTGTTTGTATGTGGGAATGAGGTGCACCATCACATGATCAGATAGTCCGAGCGCAGCGCGGGGAACAGCGCGATACGCATCCTTCACTGTAGTGTAACAGTGATCCAGCGTGTTCTTTCCTCTGGTGGGGCATTTAATAATCTGTTTGTATGGCTCAGGTTACTGTGGTTAAAGTCGCCAACCACAATAACCAGAGAGTCCGGGAAACTCCGCTCCGTTTGTTGAATGTGATCAGCGAGCGCGCGCTGAGCCTCGCGCGCGTCTGCGTCGGACGGGACGTAAACAGCGGCCAGGATGAATGAAGCGAACTCCCGCGGGGAATAAAAAGGCTTGCAGTTAATGAATAGATATTCCAGAGCGGGGGAACAGTGTTGGGAAATCACCGTTACATCAGAGCACCAGCTGCTGTTGATGTAAAAGCAGACTCCTCCTCCTGTGGTCTTGCCGGAGAGCTCTGTATCTTGATCAGCACGAAACAGCTGAAATCCCTCGAGGAGGAGCGCGCTGTCCAGAATTGATTCCTTAAGCCAGGTCTCAGTAAAACAGAGGGCAGACAAGGTAGAGAGGTCCTTAAATCGCATCAGCAGTCTCAGTTCATCTACCTTGTTAAAGAGAGAATTGGTATTGGACAGAAATATGCCAGGCAAGGCCATGCGCATGCCTCTCCTACGAAGCCGCATGAGAGCGCCCGCTCGCCTTCCTCTCTTTCGCCGTCTCACTTTTTGGGCTAAAAAGTGAACCAGATCGGCGGCAGGAGCCAAAAAAACTGGGAGTAGGTCCGTGGGAGTGAAAGTCCTGATGTTTAGTAGCTCTTCACGGGTGTAAGAGCAGGCAGACACACAATTGACGAACAAAAACATACAAATTAAAGCGCAGCGAAGCCCCATGGCGGCCACTGTGGGCGCCATCTTGGATCAAAAAAAAAAAAGAAAAAAAGCAGAGCTGATCACAGCGGTCATCTGGTGTGTAGAGGAAGGGAGTTGGTCTCATATTTATGATTTTAACATTTTATTTTGCTGCGCTGCATCAAGGTGAAGAAGTTCTGTCCTCCTCAATCGTGCGGGGCTCGTAAACACAAGGCTGTGTCTGATGTTTTCGTTTTCTTCTGTGCATGTCACTTCATAGCTGTAGATCGTTTACACTGGAGTCTGATGGGGGTTGCATTTAAATTATAATGTAAACGCACACACGAAAAAAATCAGATCTCAGCAAAAAATTAGAATTGAGCATTAAGACCTGCAGTGTGACCGTAGCCAAAGTTCCATGGAAAGGACGCCCTCATGTGAGCTGGAGACAGGAAGTTGATGACGTAGCAGCCAGGAAAACAAAATGTAGCATTATAATTGGCTAAAAAACGTTAAAATACAGCATTTAAAAATGACTTGAAAAGTTTTTTGTTTTTTTTTTATAAATCTGTTGCTCAGACAGGAAATAGAAATGCCTTAAAACTCTCAGATGTTCTTGCCATATGCATGAATTAAACTCTGCAGAGTAATCTTTTAACAACTTTCAACAACAGGCAAAAAAGTTTTATTTCTGGTCATCTACATTAAATAAACTCTGTAGTTTAAGGTCAGGAAAATCAGTGTGAGGCTACCTGTTAGCTGCTAGAACCTCCTACTGACCTGTTTGCCATGTTGTGCGCCCACTCTTTTTTGATCTATATGTTGTTTTTTTGTGAGCTTACAGGTGAAAACAATATGACTTTTAAAAAAGCGCTGCACTGAAGATGTAGGTTGGCCAAAGTCGAGGGAATTGAACGAGGTTAAGCTCGTAACTGCTAGCAGGCTATTAGCATTTTGTCCCACTATGATTGTACAACTACAAGAAGAAAATACAGTTACAGTAGATTTAGCTTATTTGAACAACAGCAATAGGTACAGGAGCCTCTGATCATTATTAAATATATCACAATTTCAAATACAAAATTGATTACAATTGTCATGACTCGCCGCTCATCAGCGGCGCCAGCTGCACGCACACCTGCATCTCGTCAGCAGCGAGGTATTTAACCCACTCTGCCCTGGGCTTCGGCCTGAAGCCGTCTCTCTACTTCGGCATCTCTTGCTTCAACGGAACTCTCGCCTACGAGCAAGATAATCTGGGTAAGCTCCCCTTACCTCCTTTCCTCCAGCCTTCTCCCCTGTGCACAGGTGGATTCCCCGGCGGCGGACCTCCCCATCTCGCCGCTGCCTCCTCGCTGCTGCTACAGGCACTCCAGGTCGCTGTCTCCCGGGCTCCGCCCTTGTCGACACCAGCCACCTGTCCTAACCAAGTAAGCCAGCAAAACCGTTATTATCCTCTGTATTGGTGTGGTGCCCGTTACCCTTCTCCTTCTGCTTCCTCCCATAGGGTTGTCCGGCTGAACGGCTTCCTGCCCCCGTGCCTGACGCAGACACCACCACCAATACATCCTTATTCTACAGACACGCAGTCACACATCCCTGTTGTTAATAAAGCTATTAAATCTACCCTGAGCCTGCGTGTGTGTCTCCTGAGCCGTGCGTTATGTCAGTACGGCTTCAGCAGAGCGGCTCGGCAGACAGCGGGCTCGCACGCCGTCTTTCCACCCTCGAGGCTCGGGTGGATCTAATAGCCCACCAACAACAGGTGATACTGAACCAATTAACAGTGATAACTAAGCGATTAGACCGCCTGGACCCCCAGCAGCCGTTCCCCTCGGTTCGTCTGGGTGGCGCAGCCTCCGCTGCTCCGGTGACTGTCCAGCCTGCTCCGGGTGCGCCGGCACGGCTCACACCAATCCCCACTCCCGCTCGCTTTTGCGGCAAGCTTGGTGAAGCTCGGGGTTTTATCATGCAGTGTGAGTCCGTGTTCCATTGCGTTCCCGGAGACTTCCCCTCAGACCACAGTCGGATTGGCTATGTAGGTAACCTCTTGGAGGGTCGAGCGCTAACCTGGGCTTACGCCGTAATGGCGAAGCCCAGCTACGCCACCCTCACCTATGGCCAGTTCGTGCGACAATTCCTGGAAGTGTTCGATCACTCGTGTTTGGACAGTGTCCAGGTCGACCACCTTCTCGGCCTCCAACAGGGGAGCCGATCGGCGGCCGAATACGCGATCAACTTCCGGGTTACCGCGGAGGAAGTTGGCTGGGAAGAGCGTGCGCTCTGCGGCATCTTCCTCCGCAGCCTCAACTCAACTCAGGACTGAGGGATGAGCTGGCCGGCCGAGATATCCCGGAGACTCTAGCGGAGCTGATCTCCCTCGCTATTAGCTTGAATAACAGGCTGCGCGAGCGTGCCTCGGAGCGGAAGTCCTCTTCTCGCTCGCGGGGTGCCTCGGCGCGCCTGCCCCAAGCTCGCCACCTGGCGTTACCACCGCCGGAGGTCTCCGAGGAGTCGGAGCCAATGGTGACGGGCCGGACAAAGCTCCCCCTGGCGGAGAAACAACGCCGCCGTGAGCAGGGCCTTTGCATGTATTGCGGGGGCAGCCAGCACACGGTGGAGCATTGTCCGGAGAAGCCAAATGGGGAGGTCCGCGAGTCACTGTAGGGGGCCTTGCGGACGCTAATCGGTTAAATCCCCTCACACATTTGACGCTGCCCATCCGCTTCTGTCACAGTCTCACAGGGCACCTCACTCATGCACTGGTGGATTCAGGCGCGGAGGGTAGCTTCATTTCACAGAGCCTGGCAACCCGATTGGGCATCCGTTGTCACCCCCTCGATCCTCCTCTCGCCCTAGTTAATCTCTCCCGTGTCTCCCTGGGAAAAGTGACCCACCGAACATCCCCTGTCCCGGTAATCATCTCAGGAAACCACCGGGAGGATATCTCCTTCTACGTTCTGCCCACCTCGGTTTCACCTGTCATTCTCGGATACCCTTGGCTCCGCCTCCACAACCCCGTCTTGGACTGGAAGACCAGTAAAGTGTCTGCTTGGAGCACCTTTTGCATGGGCACCTGTCTCCAATCCGCTGCCTGCGCCCTGTCCTCGTCCCCCACAGGTAAGGACGCCGCGCCTCTGGATCTCACCCTGGTGCCCTCAGAGTTCCACGACCTGGGTGCGGTCTTCAGCAAGTCCAAGGCGATGTCTCTTCCTCCTCACCGGCCCTACGACTGTGTCATCAACATCCGCCAGGGGGCGCCCCTACCCTCGGGATGCCTCTACAGTCTGTCATTGCCGGAGAAGGAGGCAATGAACACCTACTTGAAGGAGTCGCTCAGCGCTGGGATTATCCGACCATCTTCCTCACCATTAGGCGCAGGGTTCTTCTTCGTGGGTAAAAAGGACGGGTCCCTTTGTCCTTGCATAGATTACCGAGCTCTCAATGACATCACGGAGAAGGACCGTTACACCCTGCCCCTGATGGACACCGCCTTCCACTCCCTCCAGGGGGGAACCTGGTTTACCAAGCTGGATCTCCGCAGCGCATACCACCTCGTCTGGATCCGGGAGGGAGATGAATGGAAGACAGCCTTCCGTACCCCTAACGGTCATTTTGAATATCTTGTTATGCCGTTTGGGTTGACCAACGCTTCGTCCCTAACTTTGGAGCCATCGTCGGTCCTCTGACCCGCCTCACCTCCCCTAAGACCCCGTTCCGGTGGACTCAAGAGGCCGCAACGGCCTTCCAGGCGCTGAAGACGGAGTTTTCCTCCTCCCGGGTCCTCAGCCAGGTCGATCCCGCGCTGCAGTGCATTGTGGAGGTGGACGCTTCGGACACGGGGGTGGGGGCGGTGCTGTCCCAGCGGTCTCCTGTCAACGGAGCCAAGCGACCCTGCGCTTTCTTCTCTCGGCGCTTGTCCCCGGTAGAGCGTAATTATGACGTGGGGGACAGAGAGCTTCTGGCCATCAAGCTCGCGCTTCAGGAGTGGCGACACTGGCTGGAGGGGGCCGCCTTGCCATTCGTGGTTCTTACTGACCACAAGAACTTGGAGTATCTAAGATCTGCCAAGCGTCTGAACGCCCACCAGGCACGCTGGTCCCTGTTCTTTGCAAGGTTTAAATTCAACATCACCTACAGGCCTGGCTCCAAGAACGGCCTACCCGACGCCTTCTCCAGGCAATTCGCCCCGGTGGCCTCGGAAGATGCTGTTCACACCATCCTGCCCAGGTCGTGTGTCATGGGGGCTGTTTCCTGGGACATTGAGGACAAGATCCGGAGGGCGCAGGAGTCGGAACCGGACCCTGGCGGCGGACCGGAGGGGAGGCTCTTCGTGCCATCTGCTGTCCGGGGGGACGTTATCCATTGGCTCCATACCTCTAAGCTCACCTGCCATCCTGGAGCTTCCCGGATGATCGACCTCCTCCAGCAGTCCTTTTGGTAGCCAGGTCTGCGGAAGGACGCCGCCCGCTACGCCCGGGCCTGCCAAAGTAAGCCTCACCTCCGGCCATCACCCCCAATCCAACGGGCAGTGTGAGCGGACCAATCAGGAGCTGGAGGCTGCGCTCCGCTGCGTCACCACATCTAAGCCCATGTCCTGGAGCTCACACCTCGCCTGGGTGGAGTACGCCCACAATACCTCCCGCTCTTCTGCCACCGGGATGTCTCCCTTCAAGGCATCCATGGGTTACGATCCACCTCTATTCCCCGCACAGGAGGGCGAATTGGCTGTCCCCTCAGCCCAGGCGCACCTCAGGCGGTGCCGCTCCTTTTGGACTACGGCGCGCACTGCGCTTTTACGCACGGCGGAGAGCAACAAATCCACGGCGGACCGGCACAGGAGACCTGCCCCTGCCTACCAGGTGGGACAACAAGTCTGGGTGTCCACACAGGACGTAAACTTAAAGGGTGAGAGGTGGAAGCTGGCCCAACGGTTCATCGGCCCATTTCCCATTACCAAGATCGTCAACCCGGTGGCTGTGCGTGTGGCTATTCCCTCCTCCCTCCGCATCCATCCCACCTTCCACGTCTCCAAGGTTAAATCGGTGGTCTCTGACCCCCTCTGCCCTCCACCTGCAGCGCATCCCGCTCCCCGGATGATTGGTGGCCACCCGGCCTGGACTGTCTCCGACATCTTGGACTCCCGGAGCCGGGGTTGCGGGTCACAGTATTTGGTGGACTGGGAGGGCTATGGACCCGAATGGAGACAATGGGTGCGTTCCTCGTTTGTGTTGGACCGGTCTCTCATCGCTGAGTTCCATCGAGCGCACCCAGAGAAACCATCGCCAGGAGGCGCTGCTAGAGGGGGGAGTACTGTCATGACTCGCCGCTCATCAGCGGCGCCAGCTGCGCGCACACCTGCATCTCGTCAGCGGCGAGGTATTTAACCCACTCTGCCCTGGGCTTCGGCCTGAAGCCGTCTCTCTACTTCGGCATCTCTTGCTACAACGGAACTCTCGCCTACGAGCAAGATAATCTGGGTAAGCTCCCCTTACCTCCTTTCCTCCAGCCTTCTCCCCTGTGCACAGGTGGATTCCCCGGCGGCGGACCTCCCCATCTCGCCGCTGCCTCCTCGCTGCTGCTACAGGCACTCCAGGTCGCTGTCTCCCGGGCTCCGCCCTTGTCGACACCAGCCACCTGTCCTAACCAAGTAAGCCAGCAAAACCGTTATTATCCTCTGTATTGGTGTGGTGCCCTTTACCCTTCTCCCTCTGCTTCCTCCCATAGGGTTGTCCGGCTGAATGGCTTCCTGCCCCCGTGCCTGACGCAGACGCCACCACCAATACATCCTTATTCTACAGACACGCAGTCACACATCCCTGTTGTTAATAAAGCTATTAAATCTACTCTGAGCCTGCGTGTGTGTCTCCTGAGCCGTGCGTTATGTCAACAATAGTAGAAAAGGCAATTTTTTTTTTTTTTTTTTTTACAAATTCTGCTTTTCTGGTCCCCAGATCTGGTCCCCAGATGACTCATCAGCCATATTGCCGCTTCATCCAGATGGGTCTCAAAAGTTCATAGGCTGAAAAGTTCATAGTGGTCAAATTTGACCAAATAGGGTTTATTTTTCAACTGTAGGGATCCAAGTACTGCAACACCAATGGAAGAAGAGTGAGGACCAAAGGGGAGACTATGTTGAAAAATAAACCACATTTGGTCAAATTTGACCATATGAACTTTTCAGCCCCTCCTCATACATCCACTACTGTCTTGGACTATACACGTCACCAAATACAGTTATGGCAGTTCCCATCTCAAAGCTCACCTCCTGTTTTCTGACCGATGAAAGAAGGATCCAAAAAGGAAAAAATCAACACAAATGTATTTTGAGATCTGGAGCTGATACAGAGGACAGTTAGTTACTTCCCCCTGGGCATGCTTTGAAAGTGATGGCAAACTGTAAGTTACGTGAGTATTGTTGTGTATGTAAACTGGCTGTATTACCAAGATGATGGCCGGGTTAGTCATGGGCTAGACCGGGGTTGCTTACTACCGGTTTCCGGTGGTGACGCCGCCTGAGGTATAAAGGAGGTGGGCGGAGGAGGCTCTGCCTCTTTCATCGCAGGAGCCACCTGGCAAGCAGGTGAGTGCCGTAAGCCTTTTTATGTATATGACTCTCAATATAATAAAGCTCCGTAAACTACATTATTCATGTGTTGCTTTTACCCAACTATGGACACAACATTTGGCGATGAGGTAAAAACGAGAATGGAAAAGTGTGCTGCTGAGTTTCGTCCGTTTTTGGAGGCCCCGGGCAGACCGCTCGTGTCGTGGCCTCGTTGGTTCACTGCTTTTACCAACTACCTCGTGGTTTTGAACCTCGGCAGGCATGAGAAGCTTTGTGCGAGGGATGTGTTAGTCCATGAGTTGGGTACTGAGGGGTGGAGAGTATTGGAGAGCCTGGTGGGAGCCCATAGCTTTGATGGTGTTGTGGAATTAATGGCGCGCCATTTTCGCGCGCCAGAGAGTGTCACGGTCCAGTGCATCCAGTTTCAACAGTGCTGCCAGCAGTTGGGAGAACCAGTGATGGTGTTCATTGAAGATCTCCGGAGGCTGGCGAGAGGATGTGATTTTGGACGCCTGGAAGAGGAGATGATCCGGGACCAACTAGCGGAACATGTTCACTGTACAGCGGTTCGGTCCAGATTGTTGGAGTATCCAGGAGACTTGACGTTGGCCACGGCTATCGAGCTCGCCCAACAGTTCGAGGCAGCAGAGACCATCGTGAGAGGCCTTCCTGAAGTGGCTTTTCTGAGTGAGGATGAGTCTTGCGCTAAGGCACTGTTTTGGGACCCTGGTGATGGTGATGCTGGAGAGGATGCATATGCCTCAGTGGTTAAAATAAGGTCCGCCCCAGGTACGCTATGTTGCTACGGTTGTGGGTCCCCTGTTCACCGCTATAAGGCCAGTGTATGCCCAGTGAAAGGAAAGCGTTGTGGCAAGTGTGGTTTGTGGGACCACTTTGCCAGGGCATGCGCTAACTTCAAACACAGGAGCTGTAGGAAGGAACCAGGTGCTGCGCATAAGACTCTGACTATAGTACACACGGTCTCCCCAGAGACAATGGGGAGGATCGGGTGCGATGTCCCGCTTGACGGTGTCGTGGTTCCACTGTTGGTGGACACTGGAGCTGTTATCTCATTGTTAAACCTGGCGACCGTGAACAGTTTGTTTCCTCACCGGCAGATTAAAGAACAAGGTAGAGACTATTATGGCTATGGATGGAACAGACTGGCAGTTTTGGGCTTTATGGAAGTGGAGGCCCGTGACAAGTCTGTTGTTGTGCCCCAAGCCCACTTTCATGTCACCACTGCAGGGGTTAACATCATGGGGTGTAATCTCTTTTATAGCTTGGGTTTTTCAATCGCCAATGTGTCAGGTGAGGAGTGGTTGGGCTGTGGACTGTGGAGCCGACTGACTCCGCTGGTGGATGGCGTGGAGGTGAGGGAATCAGACTGGTTGGACATGTGTAATGAGGGAAAGCACGTTCAGCACCAGAGAGAGGGTTGATACATCGATCGGGAAGATGGTCTGCCATGGATAACACAGACCGGGCCTATGAGTTGACCGGATCGTTGGTGGAGACCAGTCAGACCCAAGATCACCAGAGGAAAAAGACGTGGGCTTCCCTGTGGGTCAGAGACATGGTGTGGCCCAGGGTTGAGGCCCGGATGAGAGGTGATTACGGTTCGCGCAAGCAGCGCGACAAGAGGAGACGGTTCCGGGTGGAGGCTGCTCGGAGTGACAGGTATCTGCACTTGTCTGACCAGACCTGGAGGCATCCAAATGAGTTGCGCCGAGTGGAGAAGAAGAAGCGGCGTAGCGGGAGCCCTGAGGTCAAAAGACGGAGGCGACTGGAGAAGGACCCGTCTAAGGACTGAGAGTGTTGTGTTGTCTTTATTTTCTGTTTGTGTGCTTTTGCTCTAGTCCTGATATGTGTGTTTTACTGCTGGTATGGTACCCCGATCTAAATTTAAAAAAAAAAATAAAATCGAAAAGACAGAAGACATTGAAGTGTGAAAAGTAAAAAGTAGGGCGTTTTGTGGCACCTGGGACTTAAATATTATTTTAAGAGGCCTGATTTGTGAATGTGGGATTTTATTGGCTCACTGACAGTAATTTAATGGATGTGTTGGAATTGAATTTTATTAATGTGCTGATTTTATGCCCAAGTTTGGGGTGGTGGGGTGTGTTTACTCCATTTAAGATGTTTATTTGTGCATATTTACATACCCAACGTTTGAAGTGTTGTGATATACACATTGTGGGAGAGGCCACCAGTAGTCGTTATGTATTTTGTGGCTTTGTATGTCTTTTATGTGGAGCTGTTCTGGGATTATTTTAGTTACACGGCTTTGTTTTGTATATTTGGTGGCAGAATAATCCGCCCAGCCGTGTGGGGGTGCTGATTGTCTACCTGGCCCCCCAGTCTAGTTGTGTGCATGGATAGGTTGTTTATTACCTTCGCCAAGGAGGTAATGTTTTTACCAGGGTTTGTCTGTCTGTCTGTCTGTCTGTTACCAACATAACCCAAAAACTTATGAACGGATTTTGACGAAACTTTCAGGAAAGGTGTGTAATGGCACGGGGAACAGATGATTAGATTTTGGTGATGTTTTGAGAGTGCATACCTCCACCAAGGCCTTTGTTTGTATTTGTGCAGCAGGATTACACAAAAACTACTGGATGGATTTGGATGAAATTTTCATCAGAGGTGGTTCTTGGGCTAGAGAGGAACCCATTACATTTTGGTGATGATCTGAGAATGCATACCTCAGCCAAGGCTCTTATCTTCTCACAGTGTGTTAGCAACAATACTCCAAAACTGATGGACAGACGTTGATGCAATTTTCACCACAAGTGGCTATAGACCTACACACAAACCCATTACATTTTGGAGGTGATCCATGAGAAATGGAAGGAGCCTTGGCGGAGGTATGCGCTCTGTGAGTGCTTTTCTAGTTTGTTTCTGTAATTGTTTTGTTTTAGAGTGTGAGTCGGGAAGCAAATTGGGGAGGGCTATCTGTGCGCTTGGCTTTTTTTTTTTTGAAGGGGTGGGACAATGTTGTATATGTAAACTGGCTGTATTACCAAGATGGTGGCCGAGTTGGTCATGGGCTAAACCGGGGTGGCTTACTACCGGTTTCCGGTGGTGACGCCGCCTGAGGTATAAAGGAGGTGGGTGGAGGAGGCTCTGCCTCTTTTGTGGCAGGAGCCACCTGGCAAGCAGGCGAGTGCCGTAAGCCTTTTTATGTATATGACTCTCAATATAATAAAGCTCCGTAAACTACATTATTCGTGTGTTGCCTTTACCCAACTATGGACACAACAAGTATGTGTTTGTAGTCTTTTAATTTACTTATTTTCACAACCTTAACACAGGACTTGACATTAGCGTTTTTGCTCACCAGCCACTGGGGCTAGTGATTTTCCAAAGTTACTAGCCATTCAGCCTTTTCACTAGCCACAATTTTGTGGTTGGAAAGTTATGTTTAATATGATCAAATTAAACTATGGCATGCTAAGATTTACTTGAACTAAATTTATAACCTTTTTAAATGTAAATTACCCTCATACATACAAAAAAATAGCAAAATAGAGAAATACTGTTTACATATGAACAGCAGTAAATGTCGTGGTCTGTGTTTGCTCTGTCTCCCTGCCCCTTTCTCCCTCTCATTAGACTTATTCCCTGCAGTCTCGTGCTTCACCTGTGGTTAATCAGTGGAGGCCTTTAAATAGGACGCTCTCCCTTCACTCTGCCTGATGACGTTGACCTACACACAGCCTGATCTGAACTCCATTTCATTCTAGTGATGGCCAGATGAGGCTTTCTAGAGGACTTGAGGCCTTTCATCAAAATGGTTCATATAGATGAGGCCTCATATGAAACTTCATTTTCTCTACTAGGCCATCTAGTGGACAAAACGTATATAACATGCAAATTTTTACAAGGGCATTATTGGTTTAATATGTGTTGTAACATGAGTAATATTATGGATAACAGTTAAACATATTTATGCTTACACTAGGGGCGCTCTCTATTGTGCCAGTACTTCCTGTTTTTATGCTCTGTTGTTATGGCACACTTCGAGCATAGCTGCCGTTGTATGATGTAATTCAAACCTGTCGGTATGATAAAGCATTTCTGTAGCGGGTTAATTCAACCCCCCACAACACACAGACAGAACACAGAGACAGTCAGCTCGCACTCCTGGGTTTTTCCGCTGCATGCTGCGTTTACAGCCGTGAAGTTAAAGTGTTCATGCATCTTGTCCTTACTGTGCTTCTTCTGAGCATCTTACATATGTAGATGTGCTTTGAGGTAAATCTCCACAAAAAGACTGGTCAAACACAGCGCTCGGCTAGAGCAAATAACAGAACAGTGTAATGTGTATTAATGTCTACAGGTAGACGCGTTTCGTCTGGCTCACTTCTGTGATGTTAATGTTGCCTTTCATGCATTGTGCTCATGCGTCCTGTCCTCACTGTGACCTAGGGACTGAGATCAATATGTCTCTCAAATGCAAATGTCTTATGCCTGTTCTGTTATCTGTTTGATCATACCAACTGTTGGGGTATGTCCTTTTGATGTATTGTTGTGGTCGAGTATATATGCTGCAACTCTGTAACGCAAACTCTCTCTCTCAATCTGACTTCAACCCTGCTGCAGGACACAGACTTTGTGTCCCTTCTCTGAGAGCCGGGGCTCGCTCTCGGCACTCATGCACGGCGCCGGGAGCGGAGCTTGTGACGGCGGTATGATATAATAAAACTCTACTTAAACTCTACTTAAAACCTGGTTCCAAGGTTGTCATAGCCAGGAGCGGCACTGGGGTTAAGCTCCCAGTGCTCATAAAATGCTCCTTATGGCGTGCGTCTCGAAAAGCCTCTGACAACTAAGTCCAACTCCTAGCCTGCCCGTGTGGTTTAGTCTCTAAGCCCGGCGGAAATGCTTTTACTAATAGGAGAAGGGGCGAGGGCGGATCTCTGGCGCCTTAAAACCAGATGCTTCGGGTAGATGGTGGCTCGTCAACCTGGGAAGGTAGCCCATCTAGGGGAAGGTAAACCCTGATTTCAAACCTCTGCTGCCTTGCGGCATACCCGGTCACGGGAAAGGCTTCGGGAGTCAACCCTGAGGAAAAATCCGGAGTCGGAGCCCCTAAGGCAGTTCTATGTTGTGCTCAACATCGTTCTGGCAGCTCCTGCAACGGCGCTGGTGCCAAACTGTAGCAGCCCTGCTGTTCCTTTGGATTCATCAGTGACGTGGAGAGGGGGGACATGCTGCATGGGCAACATCTTGTCCTCCATATCTTCCTGCCCAGGCTTGAATCCTACCAACGCCCAACGCTGGAAGGTAGAACACCGGATCACTGGAGAGGACACTCCAGCTTCGCCTTTGGCGTAGACAAAACACGGGGAATGACAGTTACTGGTCATAAGCCATTGCTCAATTGGCGTAGAGCGTGGCGCCAGGGGTTGTTCCCGACGGTGGGAGGGATCATCAGATCTCACTGGACAGCTACCGCCCGCCTCAAGCTGGGCAGCCCCCAGCCAATAAGGTGTTGTCCCACCACAGCTTGCTTTCCTCATTGGGTGCATGGGGATAAGGAGAAATCCAAACAGCAGGCTGAGAACCTTCGCACCAGGCAAGACAATAAAACAAAAGAGACCAACTCTAAAACTGGGAACTTGGAACGTCCGCACTATGATGACAGGACTCGCTGCTAACCTCAAGGACATCAACGACACCAGGAAGACTGCCATCATCAATAATGAGCTGAAGAGACTGGGAGTGGATATCGCCACTCTCCAGGAAACACAGTTAGCTGATGCAGGCACACTGAGAGAGAAGGACTACACGTTCTACTGGCAGGGAAAGGGCAGTGACGAACACAGGGAACACGGAGTGGGCTTCGCAGTGAAGAACACTTTGCTGAAGATGGTGGAACCGGGCAGCACTGGCTCTGCACGACTCCTCATCCTCCGCCTGAACACCACTCAAGGCCCAGTCACCCTCGTCAGTGTGTATGCCCCAACACAGACAGCCACACCAGAGGCAAAAGACGAGTTCTACGAGAATCTCGCAACAACTGTCAGGATCATCCCCAACTCTGAACAACTCATTCTCCTTGGAGACTTCAATGCCAGAGTGGGTGCTGACCACGACTCCTGGCCCTCCTGTCTTGGACCTTTTGGCGTGGGCAGAATGAACGACAACGGACAGCGGCTGCTCGAGTTCTGCACATATCACGATCTGTGCATCACAAACTCGTTCTTCAAGACCAAGCCCCAACACAAGGTTTCCTGGCAACATCCGCGCTCAAAGCACTGGCACCAGCTAGACTTGATCCTGACCAGGCGCACCTCACTGAAGAACGTGCTAATCACCCGTTCGTTCCAGAGTGCAGATTGCGACACAGACCATTCATTGGTGTGTTGCAAGGTCAAGCTGCAGCTGAAGAAATTCCATCGTGCTAGACAACCTGGAAAGGCACGGATTGACATCAGCAAGATGGCCCAACCAGAACTTGTTGAGCAGTTTGCCTCCACCTTTGAGAAGGAACTTGGTGTACCACAAGGAGGAGAATCTGCAAAGCAGAAGTGGGAAGAGCTGCGAAACACCATCTACCGCACAGCCTTGGCTACCTTTGGGAGGAAGACCTCAAAGTCACAGGACTGGTTTGATGCCAAGTTGACCGAGATGACCCCCGTCATTGAAGCCAAGCGCTCAGCACTTGCTGAGTACAAGAAGTACCCAAACGAGAAGAATCTCCAGATTCTCAGGGCTGCGAGAAGCAAAGTTCAGCAGACTGCTCGGCGCTGTGCCAACGAGTACTGGACTCAGCTCAGCCAAGACATTCAAACCGCTGCCATAACAGGGAACATCCGTGGTATGTACGATGGCATCAAGAAAGCACTTGGTCCGGCTCAGAGCAAGACGGCCCCCCTCACATCTTCCACTGGGGAGATGATCACAGAGAAGAACAAGCAGATGGAGAGATGGGCGGAACACTACTCCGACCTCTACTCTAGACAGAACACCGTGACACCGTCAGCCCTTGATGCCATCGACTGCCTGCCATCCATGGACGAACTTGATGCCGAGCCAACCATCGACGAACTTAGTAAGGCCATTGATAGCTTGGCCGCTGGCAAGGTACCTGGCAACGACGGCATACCCCCTGACCTGATCAAACACTGCAAGACCGCCCTACTGCTGCCATTGCATGACGTCCTCTGCCAGTGCTGGAAGGAAGGTGCCGTACCACAGGACATGAGGGACGCCAAGATCATCACCCTCTACAAAAACAAAGGGGAGAGAAGCGACTGCAACAACTACAGGGGCATTTCCCTCCTCAGCGTTGTTGGCAAAGTCTACGCACGAGTTGTTCTCGTTCGTCTACAGAAGCTTGCCGAACGTGTCTACCCCGAGTCTCAGTGTGGCTTCCGCGCTGAGCGATCGACGGTAGACATGATATTCTCCATCTGCCAACTCCAGGAGAAATGCAGAGAACAGAACATGCCTCTGTACGTCGCCTTCATCGACCTCACCAAAGCGTTCGATCTGGTCAGCAGAGAGGGCCTTTTCAAGATCCTGCCAAAGATAGGATGCCCACCAAAGTTGCAAAGCCTCATCGAATCGTTTCACACCAACATGCAGGGGATAGTGCAGCACGATGGCAACGTCTCAGAGCCATTCAACATACGCAGCGGAGTGAAACAGGGCTGTGTACTTGCGCCAACCCTCTTTGGGATTTTCTTTGCTATGCTCCTGAGGCATGCCTTCAGCACAGCAACAGAGGGAATCTACCTGCACACAAGATCTGACGGCAGGCTTTTCAACCTCGCCCGCCTGAAAGCCAGAACCAAAGTACGCGAGGCTCTAATCAGAGACATGCTGTTCGCAGACGACGCTGCAGTCGCAACCCACACACAGCAGGAGCTTCAGACCCTGATGGACCGCTTCTCACAGGCATGCAAGGACTTCGGGCTTACCATCAGCCTGAAGAAGACTAACGTCTTGGCGCAAGGCACGGAAGCACCACCAACCATCACCATTGATGACTACAAGCTGGAGGTCGTGAATCAGTTCACGTACCTGGGGTCCACGATCAGCAACAACCTCTCCCTTGATACAGAGATCAACAAGAGGATTGGAAAATCAGCCTTCACACTCGCTTGCCTCACCACACGAGTGTGGGAGAATCCCAAACTCTCTGTCAAGACGAAAATGGCAGTGTACAACGCCTGCGTCATCAGCACACTGCTCTATGGGAGTGAGACGTGGACAACATACGCCCGGCAGGAAAAGAGACTGAACTCCTTCCACTTGCGCTGCATTCGCCACATCCTGGACATATCCTGGCAGGACAAAGTGCCCAACACAGAAGTTCTCTCCCGCGCCGGCCTTCCCTCCATGTTCACTCTACTCAGGCAGCGCAGGCTCCGCTGGCTAGGCCACGTTCACCGTATGGAGGATGGCAGAATCCCCAAAGACGTCCTCTATGGAGAACTGGCAACTGGCAGGAGAGACGTTGGCCGCCCACAGCTGCGCTTTAGAGACGTCTGCAAGAGAGACATGAGGGCCCTGGATATCAACACAGAGCGCTGGGAGGACCTTGCAACGGACCGCTCCAAATGGAGAGGCACCCTGACCAGACAGCTCAAGGCGGGTGAAGAGAGACTGACTGCTGCAGCAGATGAAAAAAGGACCCGCAGGAAGAACCGCCACAGACCCAGCAGCACGGAGACCACCCACAAGTGTGACCTGTGTGACAGGGACTGTCATTCGCGCATCGGCCTGTTCAGCCACAGGCGGTGCTGTTCCAGCAGAGTAGACGTTTAGGATTCTCTTCCATGGTCATCATAGACCGACGGAGGCCGACGACGACTTAAAACCTCCAACAACGCCGCTTTATTTCATGCCGCCGCACTGGTGACCCCTCTGAACACGCACACGTTTTGTGCGAAGCAACCTTCTGAGCTGGACAGCTGCACTGGTGACCCGTTCTTCAGGATGAGATCTGCACGTCTGAGATCTGCTCATCCACGCTGGACCGGCCGCGCTCGCAACTCCTCCACACGAGAGCGCGGGCACCTCGTCCCTTCTCCACGACGGCGTCCTCCATGGCCGGCGGAGAACGCAACGCGTGGACCTGAACGCACCACGCCCGAGCCTGAGGAACAAAGATCGTCTATTCCCGCTCACCGCTCCAACGCATCTGCACGAGCCTGAGGGACAAAAGATCGTCTATTTCCTCCCACCGCTCCAACGCACCATGGCCAATCATGCAGCCACAGCTCAACCTGGATTTTTATCGGCGCCGTCTGCGCCGATCTCCACCAAGTTTCTGCACCTTGACTTGCCACTCCAGCGGCCCACCCATGCACGGAACTCCCGCGTACGCACCGGGGAGTTACGAGGACGGCGCATCAAGCACGGGACAAGTAACGGCTCCAGAGACCACCATCATCCCCCGCCGCTGCTCACAGAACCTTCGGGGCTGCTCGTTCACCTGAAGCAACCACGCAGCTCGCCACTGGATTTTTTAATGGTCTCAGCCACGGCACAAAGGGATTTCAGCCGTCAGCTGTTCCCGGGGGCTTTGGGGTTGCTCCTGCACCTAAAGCCAACACGCCAGTCCCTCTGGTTTTGTTTATTTTTTTTCTTACAGCCGCTCCTGCTTTTCTTCATGGCCACGAGAGGAGTCAGAGACTAATTTTTCTTCTTCTGATCTCTGCATGTTCAGACGGGACATCGCGGAGCAGCAAACACTTTTGGCGCGATTCGAACGATTTTCCCGCGCCCGGTCAGCATGTACTACCCCCCCCCTCCCGCTCCTGCACAGAGCTTTTCCCTGCTCGCTGCCCAGACTGCAACATCGAGGTCACAGTCCCCTACCGTTCCCTCTGGGGGGGGAGCAGTGTAGCGGGTTAATTCAACCCCCCACAACACACAGACAGAACACAGAGACAGTCAGCTCGCACGCCTGGGTTTTTCCACTGCATGCTGCGTTTACAGCCGTGAAGTTAAAGTGTTCATGCATCTTGTCCTTACTGTGCTTCTTCTGAGCATCTTACATATGTAGATGTGCTTTGAGGTAAATCTCCACAAAAAGACTGGTCAAACACAGCGCTTGGCTAGAGCAAATAACAGAACAGTGTAATGTGTATTAATGTCTACAGGCAGACGCGTTTCGTCTGGCTCACTTCTGTGATGTTAATGTTGCCTTTCATGCATTGTGCTCATGCGTCCTGTCCTCACTGTGACCTAGGGACTGAGATCAATATGTCTCTCAAATGCAAATGTCTTATGCCTGTTCTGTTATCTCTTTGATCATACCAACTGTTGGGGTATGTCCTTTTGATGTATTGTTGTGGTCGAGTATATATGCTGCAACTCTGTAACGCAAACTCTCTCTCTCAATCTGACTTCAACCCTGCTGCAGGACACAGACTTTGTGTCCCTTCTCTGAGAGCCGTGGGCTCACTCTCGGCGCTCATGCACGGCGCCGGGAGCGGAGCTTGTGACGGCGGTATGATATAATAAAACTCTACTTAAAACCTCCAACAACGCCGCTTTATTTCATGCCGCCGCATTTCTGGAATATTGCAAACGCCTCTTTGGTCTCCTTCATTCCTAAAGGTAACCACATATTTTTGGCAACGAGGTAAAGTGGACTTTTGTGCTGCTTTTATCTGTCAGAGGCCTCCCCGTTTTGTGTTGTTGTTAGCTGTGGCTAAGCTGCAGTGTTAAATTTAGCTTGGCAGCTAGATGAGCAGTGGTACCGAAGGAAAGCGACGCCAGGTTGAGATGCACCTGGTGCCAGGAACAGCAGTGGAAGAGTGTGGGGTAGAGAAGCCTGCCGGCTGGATGGGTACATTTAGGACTACCGGTGAATTTGTGGAGGGAGCTGAAGACTGGACAGAGTATGAGGAGAGGTTGGGACACTTTTTCTCTGCAAACGGGATTACTGAGGAGGCTTGGCAGGGCTCAATTCTCCTGAGTATGTGTGGGGCAAAGACTTTCAAGTTAATAAGGAGTCTGGCCATGCCACAGAAGCCAGGGGAAGTCCCTTATGACGAGCTGGTCCAGCTTGTGTCAAACCACCACAATCCGAAACCTTCTGTGATAGTCCAGCGGTTCAAGTTTCAGTCTGTGGATAATTTTGTGGCTGAATTAAGGCAGTTTTCAGAACATTGTGATTTTGGAGCAGTGTTAGACAACATGCTCCGTGACAGACTGGTGTGTGGAATTAATAATGATGCAATCCAGCGCCACCTGCTGGGGGAAGCCCCACCATTGATCTTTCAGAGAGCACTGGAAATTTCGCTGAGCATGGGAACAGCTGCTAATAATGCAAAGGATATCCAGAAAGGACATGGGAGTGTGCAGTCAGCAGCAGTGCACCATGTTAAAAGAGAGACTGGTAAACAGACCAAGCGGGTGGAATGTTTTAGGTGTGGAGGGTCACACTTTGCCAGTGACTGTAAATTTAAGGACTCTATCTGCCATGCTTGTGGTAAAAAAGGGCATTTAGCTAAAAAGTGCCGAAGTGTGAAGAGCAAAGTAAAGCAAGAAAAAGTTAAGCATACAGCCACACATCACCTAGAAGAGAGGGATGACAGCGTAGAGGCAGAATGTTCTTATAACATGTCTGCAGAGGAAACAGATGAGGAACCACCTGAACTGTATTGCGCTAGTGTCTGTTCAGGGGCAGGACATTACATTTGAACTTGATTCAGGGGCGACTGCTTCAGTCATCAGTGAGGAGACCTATAAGAAGGTGTGGAAATCTACCCCCCCTCCCTGTACCCGTCAAAACTGAAGCTCGTAACATATACTGGGCAGACCATTCCCTATTTAGGGGTGCTCTGTGTAGATGCTTCAGCTGAAGGTCAGACAGCTTGTGTCTGGCTGGTCTTGGCTAAGGACAGGGGTCCCAGTCTTTTAGGCTGGGACTGGATGTGAAAAATCAGACTTAATTGGCATGAGATTAAATATGTGCACACACTTGCAATCAAGGTCCTCTTGCAATGCTATGGCGATGTGTTTAGGGACGAGTTGGGCACGCTTAAAGGTGTGACAGTAAAGCTCTATGTAGACCCTAATGCCAAGCCCCATTTTTTAAACCCAGGCCAGTCAGACTTCAGCTCCGCATTCAACACCATCCGCCCCGCTCTGCTCCGGGACAAGCTGTCCCTGCTCAACGTGCCTGACTCCCTCTGCAGGTGGATCATCGACTTCCTGACGGACCGGAGGCAGCATGTGCGGCTGGGAAAGACTGTCTCAGACTATACTAGCATCAGCACCGGATCACCCCAGGGCTGTGTACTTTCCCCCCTACTCTTCTCCCTTTGCACCAACTCCTGCACCTCCAGCCACCAGTCTGTCAAGTTGATCAAGTTTGCGGACGACACCACCCTCATCGGGCTCATCTCCAACGGCGACGAGTCCGCCTACAGGAGAGAGGTGGCCAAGCTGGCGTCCTGGTGCAGCAATAACAACCTGCAGCTGAACGCTCTGAAGACAGTGGAGATGATTGTAGACTTCAGGAAAGTCACTACTCCTCTGCCCCCCCTCACCCTCTCAGGCTCTCCCATCACCACTGCTGATTCCTTCCGCTTCCTAGGCACTACCATCACCAGGGACCTCAAATGGGAGCTGACCATCAGCTCACTCATCAAAAAAGCCCAGCAGAGGATGTTCTTCCTGCGGCAGCTGAGGAAGCTCAAGCTACCCACCAAGATGTTAGTGCAGTTCTACACAGCCATCATCGAGTCCATCCTCACCACCTCCATAACCGTGTGGTACGCAGGAGCCACTGCCAGGGACAGACTAAGGCTGCAGCGCGTCGTGCGCACTGCTGAGAAGGTGATCGGCTGCAAGCTCCCATCTCTCCAGGATCTGTACATCTCCAGGACCCGGAGGCGTGCTGGCCGGATCATAGCCGATCCCTCACACCCTGGTCACGTACTGTTTGCCCCCCTCCCCTCTGGTAGAAGACTTCGGTCCATCCAGACTAAAACCTCCCGTCACATGAACAGCTTCTTCCCCTCTGCCATCAGACTGCTGAACACTAAGTGACTTATTGACTCTCGTGCACCATGTACAGCAGCTCAACCAGACTCATGTCAATCATCACTGTTTTCTTCCTGCATTACCGACTGCACTATATAGTTCTCCACAGTATCTGCTGCTGGCTAATATATATTTTAACTGTTGACCAGTATCACTTAATCTTATCCTACACTTTATTACATGTATAGTTTATTTCTCTTATCTTATCATGTTTAATGTTGCAGCATTGTACCGAGACAAATTCCTAGTTTGTGTACTACATGAACAATGGCAATAAACCTGATTCTGATTCTGATTCTGATTCTGATTCTGATTCAGTACCTTATGCTATGAAAGACAAGGTTGAAGATGAGTTGGAGAGGCTGTGGGCACAGGGCGTTATTGAGCCAGCCCAGTTTTCAAGGTGGGCAGCACCTATTGTCCTAGCTTTGAAAGAGGATGAGACAGTTTGGATTTGTGGGGACTATAATCTGACAGTAAACCAGGTTGCCAGGCTAGAGGAGTAGCCGCTGCCACGAGTGGAGGACTTGTTTGCATCTCTAGCAGGGGGCAAAGCGTTCACAAAGCTGGATATGAGCCACGCATACCAGCAGTTGTTGCTTGATGAGGAGTCAAAAGAGTATGTCACCGTTAAGGCTGTGTGTCCACTAAATGCGTTTTTTGTCGCCCGATCACCCTGAGCATTTTTTTTCAGCATTTGTGCACAGCGCTCTGGAAAAAAAAAGTCTCTGCCTCGTATCCCAGCAACAGCTTGTCACTCTCAGCTCAGCACTTCCGCTTTTCCTATGATGAGACTTTCTACTGATTTTTTAATAGCAGTCTCTAAATAACAATGGACAGGAAACGTTTTCTAGTAGCTCTGGATGTAAAATATGATGACACAGAAAGCAGGAGTCTGAGTACAGACTAGTACCGGCATCCTATGTCCCGCCCACGCAGCAGTTCTGATTGGCTGCTAAGGACTGACATTGACGAGCTCAGCTGCAGTCTCTGAAAAGTTGAACTTTTTTTAGCTCTGAGTGCCACCGCCGAGAGCGTTTCTGCGCTGGGGGCGCTCAGCGCTGTAAACGCTGGACTACATAGAGAATGAATGGAAAACAGTCACCCAGAGTGGAAAAAACGCATTTGCTGGACACGCAGCCCAATACTCACAAAGGGCTGTTGAAGTACAATCGACTGGTTTTTGGGGTGGCATCTAGTCCTGCTATTTTTCAAAGAGTGATGGACACTTTGTTGCAGGGAATCCCACATGTGACGGTGTATCTCGATGACATTTTGGTCATGGGGGCTGCAGGGCATGAACATCTGGTTAATTTGGAGCAGGTGCTGAAGAGACTCTCAGATGCAGAGCTGAGGTTAAAAAGAAGCAAATATGTATTTTTAGCACCTAGGGTGACGTACCTGGGGCATAAAATTACAGCTGAGGGGCTCTGTCCGGTGGAGGATAAAACTGAGCTCAGGTCATTTTGGGGCATGGTCAGTTATTATGGCAAGTTTCTTCCTGACCTATCAAAAATGTTAGCCCCACTATATAAGTTGTTGCGCAGTGACACCGGGTGGCAGTGGGATGATGAGCAGGAGAGTGCTTTCAAAGAGATGAAACGGCTAGTTCAGTCAGCCCAACTGCTGGTGCACTACGATCCAGACAAAGAAATCACCCTACTGTGTGGTGCTTTGCCTTATGGCGTAGGAGCGGTGTTGTCACATGTAATGGAGGATGGCTTGGAGAAGCCCATAGGCTTTGCTTCGCACACTTTAACAGCAGCAGAGAAGGGATATTCACAGTTGGATAAAGAGGGTCTAGCTATGGTTTTTGCTGTTAAACGTTTCCATCAGTACCTGTATGGACGTGTTTTTATGATTTACATGGCCCATAAACCCTTGATGAGTCTATTCAGTGAGACTCGCTGCATTCCACCAATGGCGTCAGCCAGAGTGCAGTGTTGGGCTCTTACCTTGTCAGCCTACCAGTACACCATAGTGTATCGCGTGGGTAAGGAAAATGAAAATGCTGATGCGCTGAGTCGCCTGCCTTTGCCAGTTACCCCTGTTACCCCGGTTAAAACATATACACCACCAGAGTCAGTGTTTTCATTGAAAAGACTCTTGGAGACGCCAGTGAAGGCAGCTAAGCTCAAGCAGCGGACAGAGAGACACCCCGTCCTGTGCAGAGTCAAAACTTTCCTCCTGCAGGACTGGTCGGGTGTAGTGGAAGAGGAAGAGTTGAAGCCGTATGCTAAACGCAAAACAGAGTTGAGTTTGCAGGACGGCTGTATTTTCTGGGGCACCAGGGTGGTTGTCCCACCTCCAGGGAGATCGCAGATTGTGGAGGAGATCCATGAGACTCACCCAGGGGTATCACACATGAAAAGTCTTGCAAGATAATATGTGTAGTGGCCAAAAATGGATGAAGCCCTGGAAAACAAGGTAAAAGACTGCACTCAGTGCCAGCTCCACCAGAAGATGCCACCATTGGCCCCTTTTCACCCATGAGAGTGGCCAGGCCATCCGTGGTCTAGGCTGCATTTGGACTTTGCAGGGCCGTTTACGGGACAGATGTTTATGATTATGGATGCTCATTCTAAGTGGATCGAAGCCCACGTCATGAGTAACATTATGGCTTCCATGACCATAGATAAACTGAGACAAGTGTTTGCAGTGCACGGGTTGCCTGACGCCCTAGTCACGGACAATAGCACATCATTCACCAGTGGGCTCTTTGGGGAGTTCATGCAGCAGAATGGCATTTATCACAATCGAACAGCTCCTTTTCATCCAACCTCCAATAGGTTAGCTGAACGGGCGGTGCAGACAGTGAAGGAGGGCCTGAAACGGGTAACAGGTGACTCATTGAGCACTCGGCTTTCACGTTTACTGTTTAAGTATCGCCTCACACCTCAAACTACCACAGGTGGCTCACCAGGGGCAATGTTGTTGGGTCGTAGACCAAAGTCTAAGCTGGCCTTGTTGTGTCCTGATGTGAAAGTGACAGTGAAGGGGAAGCAGGAAAAACAAAAAGAGCATCATGATCAGCATGCACGAGAGAGGAAGTTGGAAGTAGGTGATGCTGTCTATGTGAGGAACTTCAGTAATAATATCAACCAGCAATGGATGCCAGGAGTTATCCTGAAACGGAGTGGTCCTGTCTCTTATGTTGTTGAGTTGAGGGATGGGCGAGTGATCCGCAGATATCAAGATCATGTGTGCCTGCGTCTCGAGGCAAACCCTGGGACAGTCTGTGTCCTGGAGTTACCACCAGTAGAGCAGGTCATGGAAGCAAGGTGTTTTCCGGCACCAGCAGCAAAAGGAGAGGCACAGGCAGAAGGAGCGCTGGTGTCCTCTGAAGCGACTGTGACTGCAAATGAAGATAGCCAGTCACACATGGAGATGCCGATCCCAGTTGTGACATCGCTCCCAGAGACCGTGGGGACACTGGTAGCTGTGGCACCAGTGGGGTCACCGGTTGCTGTGACGAGGTCACAGCGTACTCGCCGGCCTCCTGATAAACTGACTTACTAATGGAGATTTGGGAATGAATGTTTGTTTACTGATGTTGTTCCATGTTTTTTTGTGTTGACATGGGTACGCCCTCACTTCTTTCCCTGGTTAATATTGTTTGGGTAAAGAGGATTTTGCAATTTAAGAGGGGGGATGTTGTAACATGAGCAATATTATGGATAACAGTTAAACATATTTATGCCTACGCTAGGGGCGCTCTCTATTGTGCCAGTACTTCCGGTTTTTATGCCCTGTTGTTCTGGAGTGCTCTGAGCATAGCTGCTGTTGTATGATGTACAGTGGGGCAAAAAAGTATTTAGTCAGCCACCAATTGTGCAAGTTCTCCCACTTAAAAGATGAGAGAGGTCTCCAATTTTCATCATAGGTATACTTCAACTATGAGAGTCAAAATGAGAAAAAAAAAATCCAGAAAATCACATTGAAGGATTTTTAATGAATTAATTGGTAAATTCCTCAGTAAAATAAGTATTTGGTCACCTACAAACAAGCAAGATTTCTGGCTCTCACAGACCTGTAACTTCTTCTTTAAGAGGCTCCTCTGTCCTCCACTCGTTACCTGTATTATTGGCACCTGTTTGAACTCGTTATCAGTATAAAAGACATCTGTCCACAGCCTCAAACAGTCAGACTCCAAACTCCACTATGGCCAAGACCAAAGAGCTGTCAAAGGACACCAGAAACAAAATTGTAGACCTGCACCAGGCTGGGAAGACTGAATCTGCAATAGGTAAGCAGCTTGGTGTGAAAAAATCAACTGTGGGAGCAATTATTAGAAAATGGAAGACATACAAGACCACTGATAATCTCCCTCCATCTGGGGCTCCACACAAGATCTCACCCCGTGGGGTCAAAATTATCACGAGAACGGTGAGCAAAAATCCCAGAACCACATGGGGGGACCTAGTGAATGACCTGCAGAGAGCTGGGACCAAAGTAACAAAGGCTACATCAGAAACACACTACGCCACCAGGGACTCAAATCCTGCAGTGCCAGATGTGTGCCCCTGCTTAAGCCAGTACATGTCCAGGCCCGTCTGAAGTTTGCTAGAGAGCATTTGGATGATCCAGAAGAGGATTGGGAGAATGTCACATGGTCAGATGAAACCAAAATAGAACTTTTTGGTAAAAACTCAACTTGTTGTGTTTGGAGGAGAAAGAACACCATACCTACTGTGAAGCATGGGAGTGGAAACATCATACTTTAGGGCTGTTTTTCTGCAAAGCGACCAGGACGACTGATCCGTGTAAAGGAAAGAATGAATGGGGCCATGTATCGTGAGATTTTGAGTGAAAACCTCTTTCCATCAGCAAGGGCATTGAAGATGAAACGTGACTGGGTCTTTCAGCATGACAATGATCCCAAACACACCGCCCGGGCAACGAAGGAGTGGCTTCGTAAGAAGCATTTCAAGGTCCTGGAGTGGCCTAGCCAGTCTCCAGATCTCAACCCCATAGAAAATCTTTGGAGGGAGTTGAAAGTCTGTGATGCCCAGTGACAGCCCCAAAACATCACTGCTCTAGAGGAGATCTGAATGGAGGAATGGGCCAAAATACCAGCAACAGTGTGTGAAAACCTTGTGAAGACTTACAGAAAACGTTTGACCTCTGTCATTGCCAACAAAGGGTATATAACAAAGTACTGAGATGAACTTTTGTTATTGACCAAATACTTATTTTACTGAGGAATTTACCAATTAATTCATTAAAAATCCTTCAATGTGATTTTCTGGATTTTTTTTCCCTCATTTTGTCTCTCATAGTTGAGGTATACCTATGATGAAAATTGGAGATCTCTCTCATCTTTTAAGTGGGAGAACTTGCACAATTGGCGGCTGACTAAATACTTTTTTACCCCACTGTAGTTCAAACCTGTCGGTATGATAAAGCATTTCTGGAATATTGTAAACATCTCTTTGTCTCCTTCATTCCTAAAGGTTACCACAATGTGTATTTTTTCCATTTCAATAAATGCATATAAATAAATAAATAAATAAATGTATTTTAAGAAATATACATACATGACATATTGTACTGAAGTATGGGGAAATACGTATAAAACAAACATATATCCAGTCTTTATGCTTCAGAAGAGAGCTATTAGAATAATAAACAAAGCTGCTTACAGGGAACCAACAAGCCCACTTTTTCTTAAATTAAAAGCTTTCAAGTTGAAAGAGCTGGTTGACTTTAAAACTGCAGTAATAATGTTTAAAGTGAAGAATCTATCACTGCCCGCAAATATCCAAAAGCTGTTCCAAATAAGGGAGAAACAATATCATTTCAGAGGAACATGTATATTTCAAAAACCTTCAGTGAGAACTACCACCAAGCAACACTGTGTTTCAGTGCAAGGAGTCAGATTATGGAACGATTTTGGACCTGAATTAAAATCATGTACAACGCTTGGACAATTTAAACAAAAACTAAAGGAAGAAATACTCCAAACATGTATACAAGATGACATATAAAATCACATAAGGATTGCCATATCCAGTCTGCGTTGTGTTGTTGCTTAGTTTTTTTTTTTTTGTCACATTTTGTCTTAGCTTTGTTCTGAATTGTAATCACTCTTGTTTGTTTTTCTTTTGAATTCTGGGATGGAATATGGGTGGGCAATATAAGCTGTGGCTTCAGCCATCACCCATCTCGGATAACTCAGAATCAGAATCAGAATCAGAAAAAGATTTATTGCCAAGTACATTAACAGATCACTGATAACATACGAGAGAATTTGACTTGACACAGAAAATGAACCTGCATTTCCAGTGACACGGCTGCATCGGGGACGCGCCTGCCAATAGGATGGTACAGATAAGAAATCATACAATAGGAAGGAGCAAAAAAATCATTGAATTCAGAATATTGACCATAAGTAATCAATATTATGATTACAAAGACAAAAAAAGCCCACGATGCACATTCAAGACCAGAGGATAACTTATGTTGAACTGTATAATCAGAGGAGTTATTGTCTAATTTGACCTTGTTGGATTTTCTTTCCCCCTTTGTTATATTATTCTGTTTCTTTTAATCTGTACTTTTAATCTATCCGAAATAAAGATTGATTGATTGATTGATAAAAAAATATCAATGATCATAAGGGAAAAAATAAATTGTCCTTAGGTATGGATGTGAGAGTGAATGGTTGTCTGTCTCTCTGTGTTGGCCCTGTGATGGACTGGCGATCTGTCCAGGGTGTACCCTGCCTCTCGCCCAAAGATGCTGGGATAGGCTCCAGCCCCCCCGCGACCCAAAAGGATTAAGCGGTAGAAAATGGATGGATGGATGGGTGACTACAGTCAATGTGCTTGTGGTACTTATCCATTTTTATTAAGAAATAATAACTTTTCAACAGTCTTTGGACTAAGGTGATTTCTTTTTTTTTTTAGATTATTTCTCCAGCTTTGGAGAATACTGTCTTACAGCACAGAGGATGCAGGTGTGCAAAGGAAGGCTACTGCAAGTTTGTACAGTGTAGAGTAGACAAGTTTCTGTCTCTCCCAGTACATTCACTCTGTCCTTATTGTCATGCAGGGCACAATAGTCCCTCAGCATAATGATCCAAACTCTTTGAAACACAACAGACACTACACCTTGCAAATAAAATTACAAGAATGGCCTAGCTGGGACTTGAACCCCAGACTCCTAGTTGCAGGGCAGATGCTTTACCTCTAGGACATCACTTAAGGTACAATAAATATCCACTATTTGTGGAAAAATGTATCAGTGGGAGAAATGAGATCAATCTCTTCCCAAACGGGAGAAGTCCATGTTTTTGGTGCTGGCTCTATCTGAAAATTGGCTGTGACAAATCCCTTACGCAGTCAAACATCGACAGCACAAAATGTGAGGGACAAGGATTTCCATTGTGTATCGCTGCTCACTTTATTTCATGTTGCGTGCAAAATCATAAATGGTTTCCTGACCCAGTCACATGGTATGACGTCAGCAATGCACGCCTCAAAATGTGCTTTGCCAAATATTTCCCGGACAAGCTCGGAGCGCCCTTGAAGCTCCAGAGCCTGCTATCCCATCACTATTTCATTCTGCTTTGTGACTTTTGCATGCTCTAGACCCTGAGACTGCCTGCCCATTTGGAACTGCCTGCCTGCCTGAATTCTTGCCTAATGTGCCTTAACCCTAGCCTGCCTCTGGACACTGGAATTAGCCTCTTTGACTGGACTTGGAATATCTTGGACTGTACACTTCCCCAATTCCCCATGTAAATGGACTTACTACTGTTTTCCCTTCTGCTCTTCACTCTCACTCCCCAGCACACAGGCCTGGCCAGCCTGTCCACAGCATCCCCTGGTGACTTCCCTGCAGCACCTCAGCACACTTCTCCCTGGCAGCCTGTTTCACAGGGCCTTCCTCTGCTCCCAGCTGCTCACCCCTGCTGAAGCGTAAGCATAACAGAATAACTTTTACAAACCCACTAACTGCTTCAGTTAAACTAACCTGTCCCTCTGCTCTCCTCCCATAGGGTTGACAGACTCTTGCATTTCCACTTTGCACATTTACCTGCGTTCTCCTGAGTCTGTTTTTGGGTCACCCCCCCACCCCACCATAACAGTAAATACTGTAAAACATTAGAGAAAAATATTTGTAATGTGAGAGTGAAATAGAGGTAGATTTGGGGTCTGTTCCAGTTCTCAGTTGTACCCCTAAGAATTGGGACACTCCTTCATGTCTGCACTACGTCATTAGTAGTTGCTGATGGATTTAACCTAACCTGTTTTCACAGGAAAAAAGAGAAAACTGATTAGAAAAAAATCTCATCTTAAGGAGAAAAGTGTCTCAAATTTACATGAACTATCCTAATCAGTGGAAAATATCAAAATTTTACTTGAAAGAAAGCTGTAAATTCACAGAAAATTTTGGACTCCTTGGTAGCCGGTTTTGGCCCGCGGGCCATGTGTTTGACACCCCTGGACCATCCCATTAAAAATACATATTTAGAGGGCAAACGACAACTTCTTGCTCTAAAAATAATCACTTTTAACCACAGAGGTAGGAGTTGATGTGGTGGGGGGGGCACAGGGATTAGCTACTCACTGCTGGAGCAAAAGTTCTCCTGGTAATCTGATTGCTGAGAGCAGAGACAGGTGTGTTCTGTGGGCTGCTGTCTGTTTGTCACCATTTCTCCAGACTGGCTGCAAAATGAGCTTGCTGTGGGCAGAGTCTGGCTCCACTCGGTACAGGAGAAGAGTCACTACCCACCACGGCATTTGTTCCCACCGGGCTGAACAGGGGCAGGACGGGAGACCAACCTGTGGCGTAGACCATCCGCGGCTTCTCCAGACTCAATCCACAGCAACAGTGGACCAATGAGCACACACTGTGTGCAGATAGTGCTTATGGGAATTGTAGTTTCATAGTCTCACATTGTGATAGGTTTATTAATTTAGATGCCATTTGAGAAAACTACAACTGGCCAAAGTGGCTAGTGGGAGTGGCTGTCTTACTGGCCACTGCTGAATTCCACCCGCTGTTGGCCGGTGTTGATGTCAAGCTCTGCCTTAACAGTTAGACAACAACCCACACAGTTATTTGTAACTCGTGGTAAAATTTGATTGGACTCAAAAGATAATTTCGCTCTTTCCATTCATTTCAATGGAGATTTTTTTCCATTTAAGGTCCCATATGCGGAAGTAGAGAGGGCTTGACTTAGCCTCTCTATTTTCTTGTGCAAACTTGCATAAACTCAGGCTCTGGAGTATTGGAAAGGTAGAAAAATATTTACATACAAACTGCTGAATATGGAAAAAAATATAGCAACATGCTAATTTTAGTGAAGAAGCAATAGATTTTCCTTAAAAAGGTTCTGAGTTGACCGCAATGATAAATCACGGCTCCCTGGTATTTACACACAGCTGCTGTAAACTAACTGTCTTATTCTAGAATTTTTTGGAAAATGAAAGATTTTTTCTTCTATCACCAGCTACTACAAATCACATTAACAGTAATGTGAGAGCATGAGGATGTGAGTGGATTGGAATGGGTGTGTGTGCTGGTCGGGGGGGGCGGGTGCTGGACTGAGGGGGTGGAGCCTCCTGGTGCATCCTGGTACCTCCTGGCTGCGTGGGCTCCCTTGAACTGATGGGGGCTGGGCCCCCATAGGCCCCCTGTGCCTTGTTGCTACCTTCCTTGGGCGTGGGGGCCTGGGGGCTCCTGGGGACTCCTGGGGTGTGTGTCAGGGATGCTTGGGTGGATGTGGGCCCATTTTGGGGGTGTTTGAGCCTGCACCGCTGGCATGGGCCAGTCTCCAACCCGAGAGGGCGGCACTAGCCTTCTGGCACCTGGGGTCTCAGGGCTGGCATTGGTTGGCATCGCTGGGGGGGAGGGGGGGCTGGCTGGGGGGGATGTGCTGCACCGGCCGCTTGGCAGCCCAGCCTCCCTCAACCGTCCCCTAGGAGAGATATCTGGTTGTCCTGGGGCTTGTTGGCTTCGGGACATTTGTGCTCTGTGGGGGAGTTGGTGGCGCTATCTTCCTTGTTCGGGGTTTCTGGGAGGGGGGGGGGGTTCGGTGTTGCTGTGACCTGCCACCCTCTTTGTATGTTTCCTGGTAAACCACTCACATGCACACACTTACTTTGCATGCACTCTCATACACATGCACACACACATACTGTATGTATCTCTGTCCTTTAACAGGTGCAGATATCAGACTCGTGATGGGACCTTTTGAATAGAAGAAAGTTTGTCTTCTGTTTGTTTCAGTTGTGTTAGTCTGTTTGTTTTCTCTGTTTGTTCCTGTCTTTTCTTTCCCCCTCCCCACCCCTTCTTTCCCCATCCCCACCCCACCCCCGTTGGGTACTTCATGGGTAAAATAATTTAAATAAAGTATTAAAAGTTACCACAAAAGGCATCTATAAATAATATACAACAAATATATGTACTGTGTAAAGCTCCTTTTGGCAAAGTAAATCTGTTTGACACAATAAGGGAAGCAGATTTCTGTTCTGCTTACCTAGCTGCTTTACAGGACAAGGGGAAAAAGAAAAAAAATAGTAATGTGAGAGAAACACAGTTCATGGTTAGTGTTCAGTTCATAATACTGTATATCATTTTATGTAGTTTCATGATTTATTATTTTATAAACATTTAAGCAGGGACCCCACATATATATATATTTTTTCATGATTTTAACCTTAGTTACCTTAAGCTGGATTCATGCTGCACGTCCGCTGTCCGCGTATGTGCAACCGGAAACCTCATGTGACGAAATTTATGTCATCGTCTCCACTCCGCTAGTGTACACAGGGCTCTACCGTGGATGACCGCGTGTAGCCCAAATTTTGTGACGGTGCGGACTGTCCACGATCTGAATGTGTTGACAGAGCACGTGCAAGACTGAACGTTCCATTCACGAGATGGCGCTGCCAACACAACATACAAAGACAAAGGAGACGAGGAAGACAATGAGGAGGCGGAAGACGAGAATAAACATACATGAATCCTTTCGCAGCAGCAGCAGCAGCTTGAGTGGAGAAGAGCACTGGAAAACAGTAATTCCCCCTTTTCCTTGAAACAACGCCATTGTTGTTGCTACAAAAAAAAAATGTGCGTCACTCTCGTGTTTTATATCCAGTGAACAAACTGGCATGTTCACTCATTTGCGCTACCCATAGGGCTGGGGCAAAACTACAAATAACAGTTGGGCGCATGCGTCAGCTGCTTGGCCTGGTAGACGAAAAAAGTGAGCATGTATAATGCCGCGTGCATGCCGGGCTCGTCCAAAGCGCACATGGACCAAAGCAGACCAGAGGGGAAATGCAGCATGAATAAGGCTTTAGCTTACTGTTAATTTGTCAAGGGGGAGCACCTGAGTAGCTTAATACATTGTGTTGAAACTGAAAAAGAATTTTTCTGGTTCTGTGTTTGTGCTCCTGAATACACCACTGTTCAGAGTATGCTTCTCGTGCATGCCCCACAGCAGAGGCATGAGATGAGCCGCTAATGTTGTGTAGAAGGCAGAAAATAAAAGTTGGTCACCTGAAAGGTAATCATCAGTATCATTAATGTCTGTGACTGCAACAGTAACATAAGTGCCACAGGATATTTACAAAGCTAGTATTCACATGTAGTTTACAGTAACAAGTGCCTACCTTTGCATGACCGTAGAAAGCAGGTGTAAGCAAGGGTGTAAGCAAGCACGTCAGCACTCGTTCAGTGACTTCTGCCTTTGATCTTTGATGGTGTCATAGCGAGTCCCATTGTGGCCGCACATGGCCAAAACATATTGAGCAGCCTCTTTGATAAGAGCAAAGGGCAGAGTTTCTCTGGAGATAACAGGAAGTTGTGAAATGTGATCTTTTGTATGTCAGAGACGGCTTGGGGGATGCTTTGTGTGCCAGAGTCTGTGAGGGGGATGTTAAAGGATTAAGGAAGTGTATGCATTGTGATCTTTTATGTGAATGCAATGTGACCTTTTGATATGTAGAAGGACGTGAGTATATAAGTGAAGAGTTCTGTGTGAGATGCCCCCTTTTCTACTATGCTCATGAGAGAGAATGTGTAATAAACTGCTCGAGACCAACTTGCCTCGTCATTTACACATTCTACACTGGTGACCCAAGACAAAGCATGCAACACAAAGAGAATTCCCCTGAGCCAGCCTCGTTGGGAGCCCCCAGCCAAGCGTATGCCGTTAGAGTCCAGCTACTGGACTTTTGGCACCACAACCCGCGCTCCTGGTTCCACCTGGTTGAGGCGCAGTTCGTCCTCCGGACGGTAGATGACACGAAATTCTACCATGTGATCGCAAAGCTCGACAACCACACGGCTCAGCATGTGGAGAACCTTCTGGAGCAGCCACCAGCCAGCGACAAATACGGCGCGTTGAAGGCTGCACTCATCCAGCGCTACACTCTCTCGGTTGAGGAGAGAGCAGACAGACTCCTGGCGCTGACCGAGTTGGGAGATTGCACGCCCATTGACCTGAAGGAGAAGATGCTGAGGGTGAAAGGCTCGGACGATGACCACTTCATCTTTACCCAGCTCTTCCTCAGGACCCTGCCGTCAACGACGAGAGCGGCCCTGGCCAGTTCGCCGTTGTTGGCCCAGCGGGACTACCGTGCGCTGGCTCGGGAGGCGCATCGGATTGTCAATGCCAGCAGAGAGTGCGCGGCCACGGCGACAACGACGGAGCTCGGCGCGACGGCCGGAGAGGGCGAGGAGCCATTGTCGGCGGTAGCAGAACCATGGATGACAGCGGCGGTGGGCGCCACGGAACGCGGAGGAGACATCCTTTGTTTCTATCACCGCCGCTTTGCAGAGAAGGCACGCAAATGTATACCACCGTGCCAGTTCAAGCGCTTGGGAAAACGCCAAGACCGGGGGTTGGTAGCAGCTGCGACCCTCGGGGAGGAGAACAAGCTGCTCTACTTGATGGACGCACGCTCCGGGAGACATTTCCTCGTGGTCACTGGCCCCCAGCTGAGTTTCATCATGCCGTCCTCCGCCGACCGGCTGGCAGGTTCCAGCGGCCCCCAGATGGCAGCAGCAAATGGCTCGGACATTAAAACCTTTGGTGAGAGGACTCTGCTTCTGTCTCTACATGGCCGTACATTTGAGTGGACTTTTGTCATAGCAGCAATGAATTTCAATATATTGGGGGCTGATTTTTTGTGCTCACATGGGTTGTTGGTTGATATCGCTAACAGGCGCCTGGTTAATGCACTGTCTTTTGATTCTATTCCCTGTACAGCTCGAGCGTCCCGGCCAACAGCACAAGCCAGCGTCACAGCTGCAAGCGGTAAGTTCCACACACTGCTCACTCAGTTCCCAGCACTCACGGTCCCGACATTTTCGGCAGCTGTCGCTAAACACGGGGTGGAACATTTTATTACCACCACTGGGCCGCCCGTTTTTGCAAAAGCTCGGCACTTGGATGCAGCTAAACTGGCCATAGCGCGCGAGGAGTTCACCAACCTGGAGAGGTTGGGCATCATCAGGCGTTCAAACAGCCCATGGGCTTCCCCGCTACACATGGTCCCTAAAGCTGACGGTTCGTGGCGACCTTGCGGGGATTTCCGCAGGTTGAACAACGCCACGGTGCACGACCGCTACCCAATTCCTCACATCCAAGATTTTTCCATTCATTTGGAAGGAGCGCGCATTTTTTCTAAAATAGACTTGGTCCGCGGTTACCACCAAGTCCCAGTGCGCGCTGATGACATACCCAAAACAGCGGTGATAACTCCGTTTGGCCTATTTGAGATTTTGCATATGCCATTTGGGCTTAAAGGGGCTGCACAGACGTTCCAACGCATGATGGATGCGGTGCTGCGCGATCTCCCTTTCGTATTCGTCTACCTGGACGATATTTTGGTAGCCAGCGTGTCCGAAGACGAACACGAAACCCACCTCACGGCGGTTTTCCGGAGGTTGGGAGAGCATGGTTTAATAATCAATCCAGCAAAGTGTCAGTTCGGGGTGACGCAGATTGATTTTTTGGGGCACCGCGTCTCTCCCGAAGGAGCGGTTCCGCTGCCTGACAAAGTGCGCGCGGTAGCAGATTTTCCCCGACCACAAACGGTCAGGGTGTTACAGGAGTTTTTGGGAATGGTGAATTTTTATAACCGTTTCCTCCCCCGCACAGCGCAGCTCATGCAACCACTGTACGCCGCGCTCAAAAAGCAGAAACCCGTGAATAAGATCGAATGGTCCCCGGAGCGAGAGCAGGCGTTCTCGGAAGTCAAGACAGCCCTGGCAAACGCTGCGTTGTTGGCACATCCAGACCCAGCGGCCCGCATAGCGCTCACTACTGACGCGTCAGATGTGACCATAGGGGCGGTCGTGGAGCAGCGTTTAGCCGGCACTTGGCAACCGCTCGTCTTTTTCAGCAGGACTTTGCGCGATAGTGAACGTAAATACAGCGCGTTTGACAGGGAGTTGCTGGCTCTCCGCTTGGCTATTCGCCACTTCCAGTTCTGGCTGGAAGGGCGCTGTTTCACCGCGTTCGTTGACCACAAGCCACTAATATTCGCGATGGCCAAAGTTTCAGAACCTTGGTCGGGCCGGCAGCAGAGACAGCTGGCCGCGATCTCAGAGTTTACTACCGATATTCAGCATATCTCGGGTAAACTGAATGTAGTGGCAGACTGCCTCTCACGCGCCGTGGCAGCCACGGTCCGCGTGGGGATAGATTACGCAGCCATGGCCGCAAAGCAGGTTAGTGACGCGGATGTGCGCGCGCTCCAGTCTGGACCAACAGGGTTAAGGCTGGAGAGCAGGGTGCTGCAAGACGGTATGCCCCTCCTAATCTGCGATGTCTCCACGGGGCGACCGCGTCCCATGGTACCGCCCGTGTGGGGCCGCCGCATTTTTGACTCGGTTCATTCTTTAGCGCACCCGGGAGTGCGCGCGTCAATCAAGATGGTAGGAGAGAAATTTGTGTGGCCGAGTCTTCGCAAACAGGTGAAAGAGTGGGCAGCAGCCTGCATGGCGTGCCAACGAGCCAAAGTACACAGACACACGAGGGCTCCCTTGGAGCCGTTTCACATCCCGGCTAAGAGGTTCGACCATGTTCACGTGGACCTTGTGGGCCCCCTCCCGCCATCACAGGGGTGCACGCACCTTCTGACAATGGTGGACCGCACCACGCGATGGCCGGAGGTGGTTCCGCTGGCTTCAACCACAGCCGAGGAGGTAGCGCACGAGTTTTTAACAGCATGGGTGGCGCGTTTTGGAGTCCTGTCGGACATTACGTCCGACAGAGGCCCTCAATTTGTTTCCGAACTTTGGTCAGCAATGACCCGCAGCCTGGGTGTCACAATTCACCGCACAACCGCGTACAATCCTCAGGCTAATGGGTTATGTGAACGTTTTCATAGGTCATTGAAAGCGGCTCTCAGGGCGTCACTGACGGATGCAAATTGGGTAGACAAGCTACCGTGGGTTTTATTAGGGTTGCGTTCTGCGCCTAAAGAAGACTTAGAAGCTTCCCCAGCTGAACTTGTTTTTGCGCAACCACTTCGGCTGCCCGGGGAGTTTCTCCCAGATAATCCTGCGCCAGGCAGCTCCCTGTCTCAGCTGTTGCAGCGTAGCATTGACACAGGCACACTGCCGGGCCCCGTTCATCACAATTTTCCATGCGTTTTTGTGCCTAAAACTTTGAAAAAAGCGGAGTTTGTTTTTGTCAGACATGACGCGCATCGCCCCCCACTGTGACCACCTTATGATGGACCGTTCAGAGTGTTGGAAACAGGGGACAAGCATTTTTTGCTAGATTTGGGGGGTAGGAGGGAAAAGGTTGGCATAAACAGACTCAAACCCGCTTTTGTGGTGGCGGACGAGCAAGTGCTGTTGGCAAGGGCCCCTCGGCGCGGAAGACCCCCACGGGGGGCTTCCCAGAGTAGAATTTCCCCAGAACACCCACAGGGACAGACAAAAGGTTTTCACCCCCAGACAGCAGCTCCCCAGCATGACAGCGCCGCGGAGGCGGTGAATTCTGGTTACAGCAGATATGGGAGAAGACTGAAGCCCAAGCAGCATGTGGATTGATGTGTAATGATTCAGCATACAGACTGTTATTCTATTGTTCGATCCAATATGCTCGAGGGGGGTGGTGTGGCCACACATGGCCAAAACATATTGAGCAGCATCTTTGATAAGAACAAAGGGCAGAGTTTCTCTGGAGATAACAGGAAGCTGTGAAATGTGATCTTTTGTATGTCAGAGACGGCTTGGGGGATGCTTTGTGTGCCAGAGTCTGTGAGGGGGATGTTAAAGGATTAAGGAAGTGCATGCATTGTGATCTTTTATGTGAATGCAATGTAACCTTTTGATATGTAGAAGGACCTGAGTATATAAGTGAAGAGTTCTGTGTGAGATGCCCTCTTTTCTACTATGCTCATGAGAGAGAATGTGTAATAAACTGCTTGAGACCAACTTGCCTCGTCATTTACACATTCTACACCATGATCTTTGATGATGTCATAGCGAGTCCTATGATCGTGAGTGATGCCTGTCTTTGATCTTTGATGTCCTATGATCGTGAGTGATGCCTGCCTTTGATCTTTGATGATGTCATAGTGAGTGCTATGATCGTGAGTGATGCAGTCCAAGGACGGATAATTTTTTTCACACAAGCCATTATACATAGGAATATCATAGGACATTTCACACATAAGGAGTCATTATGTGTGTCATTATGTGTTCCTATGTATCATTATGTATAATGATACATAGGAACATCATAGGACATCATGCAGACATCATAGGAACATCATAGGCGGCCCTATGATCTTTGGTTGTGACCACACTGACACACACACTGACACACAGAGATTTCTTGAATTTATAGTGATGCAATTTACAGATCAGATGCAAGCATTTATAATAAAAAAAAAAAATTCAAACTTAGTTGATGAACCACCTGTTATGTATGGAAATACTTTGGTGAAGGATGAGGCAGGATGATGGTTGGCGAACACAGCTTTATTGAACTATGTACAGTGCAGTACACGGCATGGCACATAGCAGAGACTCATCCAACAAAGGGACCATAACATTTTCTTCTTTTAGATTTGATTGGCGGTTGGCAACCAGCTTACAGGTGCATTACCGACACTGACTTGATTATCATTACTCTGTATCTTTGTATAAGGAGTTCTGACCAACTATGAACGGTCCTCTTGTATTTATAAGGCGGTGCAGTGACGTGACAGGAAGTGCACATCACTACACCACTCTTCACAATAAGGTGTCGGAACAAAACACCACACCACTATCAAATTAAAATTATGATTGAAATGTGGATCATTCTGTACATGTCATTTAAAGTAGATAACAGATTGCCTCTGGGTACCTCTGGATAATCCATCTTTTTCACCATACAAAAAAACCGGTAAATAAATAAAAGGTGGAAAAACCAATGAAATCTGCTCCGTTTTTCTGTTCCGCTCCCTCCATCCACCTGTTGCGCCGTGGACTCCGCGTGTCCACACGATGGCGCGCTCCGCCCTGGTAAAGGACGGGGAGGACGGTGACGGCTGCTCCGTGAGGGAAACCGAAGCCCGGCTGGGCTTGTTTGTGTTGCTGTGCGCCGCTTCTGGAGCACGTTTTCAACATCATTAAGCTCCCCATTTAGCGTCCGCGCGCCCTTGACGTGCTGCATGGAGCAGGTAAGCCTGCGGTTAGCTGTGTGTGCTGAGGAACAGCTAGGTTTGGGTGTTCTTGCTGCCTGCACCTTGCCAGGGGGGAAATGCATGAATGTCACACATTCCTTGATGTCGGAAAAGTTGCCTGGATGATGGGAAATAATGGAATAGGGCACCGATGTTTCACAGTTTAACCGGTTTTGAACTTAGGGTGGCATTTTATTTATAAAGCGTATAGATCGGGGAGCGCGCAAGTGCACTGTTTAGCTGTTTGTGAGGCTTATGTGCCAATGAGAACTAGACTATTTGGCCTTAGCCTGCACACAAATGACACGTTACTTAATATTTTTTGTGTGTGTTTTGATGCGACATAGTGATGCCAGAGTACTTATGTACAACCCCCTCCTCGCCTTGAGTTATTAAATGCAGTGGAATGTGTAGAGAGCTTGAAAGGCATTACTGGCATTTGGTCTGTGCATTTCTTCGCCTAACGCTACGTTCAAGTCTACTGTTGCTCCACTCTGTGTGCGCGTTTGCGCGCGTGTGAACCCAGACGCTCCGTGGGGGACTCCTCAAGGTCACAGACTTCAGACAGGTGTCGATGTGCCAGGAAGGAAGGGGATTATCGAGATTCTTTGTACATTATGAGCTGTGCCTCATTAGTGCTTGCATTCATTATTTTGGGCATGCATTTTGGAAATAATATGCATGAACACTGTGGTAACTTTATTCCGGTACCCTGCAATCTTATTTATTCATGCTGTTGTCTGTGTGCTCTTTCTGCAGTCTAACACAGGAAAATATTCAATATTGCTTTCATTGCCACACAGTACGGCCTATTTAACTGTGCAATTTAGAGCTTAGAATAGAAAAGAACAAACAGTAAAAAAAAACAAAAACAAAAAAAAACTTGGTGCAGTATTTTCCAAAGGTTTCTTTAACAGATTTAGCTCATGCATGATATCCACCAAGTTAAAGATTGATAGCTTCTTTTTGCTATTAATCCAATTTATTCAGAAAACAGGAAGTCTAGAAAACAGGATCCATAGAGAAAAGCTTTCCACCGAGTTTGTTTCAAAGAATCAGGCACTAATATTTGATTAATCAGTCATCCCTCCCGAGTCAGATGCCTTTATGCAGAAACCAGAACATGCACCCATGCAGCAGGGTTTTGGTTGTGAAAGGCAGTGGGGAGTGATGAATAATGAACGGTTTTGAAAGTGTGCGCGAATATTTGTTGGCTCTGAGTGGCAGCAATGCTCCATTCCAGCCAGAATTTCTGCTCTCTGTTATTGAAATCCTCTCAGCAGTTATGAGTCACACAGCCCAGAGAATTTCCCCTTCCACTTTTTTTTATGTTGGATTAACTGTCATTCGTTACAGTTGTGCCTATAGACACTCAACAACTTATGCAGACTTTTACCTGCAAGTATCCATTCATCTTTATTTACAGCAGGGAAAATAATAATAATAATATTGAACACGTCAACATTTTTCTTATTAAACATATTTCTGATGGAGCAGTGACCTGAGATTTTCACCAGATATCAGTAACAACCCAAGTAATCCATACATACAAAGACATCATGGCAACTGTGTTCACAGAACAAGTTATATTTAATAAAGTGGAACGACACAGGAAATAAATATTGAATACATGAAAAAGAGGTACAAAAAGGCATAGAAAGCCAAGAAATCAGCTGAAATCCATCAGAATTTAGGAAGCCATCCCATCCCTCATCAGTGCAAATTAATTTTAGCTGGTTAAGTCCTGACTGATAGCTTTTAAAAAAGTCTGTGAATATCAGATTGTCACACCACAAAGAACTAATGTTAGGTAGAGCTCTCTCTAGACTTTCACAACTTTATTGTTGCAAAACATAATGATGGCATTGGTTACAGGTGCATTTCTAAACTGCTGAATGTTCTAGTGAGCACTGTTGGAGACATCATTTGGAAGTGGAAAGAACATCATTTTACCATAATCCAGCCATGACCACGAGCTCCTTGCAAGATTTTTTTTTTTTTTTTGAATGAATGAATCTTTTTTTCGGATAGATAAAAGTACAGATTAAAAGAAACAGAATAATATAACAAAGGGGGAAGAAAATCCAACAAGGTCAAATTAGACAATAACGCCTCTGATTGTACAGTTGAACATAAGTTATCCGAAATGGGTGATGGCTGAAGCCGCTGCTTAATTTAATTTCTGAAAGAGGAGTCAAAAGAAGTGGTGGGGAAGGAGCCTGAGCTGGTGTACGAGGTTGAGAGACACCGGCTAGATATAGTCGGCCTCACCTCAACACACAGCTCCAGTTCCGGAACCAGTCTCCTGGAGAGGGGCTGGAGCTTGGCCTTTTCTGGAGTTGCCCCAGGCGAGAGGCGACGAGCAGGGGTGGGTATTCTTGTATCGCCCCACCTTGCTGCCTCTATATTGGAGTTTTCCCCGGTGGACGAAAGGGTTGCTTCCCTGCGCCTTCGGGTTGGGAAACGGGTCCTGACCGTCATTTGTGCCTATGCACCAAATGATGTTTCAGAGTACCCACCCTTTTTGGAGTCTGTGACTGGGGTGCTGGAGGGTGCTCCTCTTGGAGACTCCATTGTCCTACTGGGGGACTTCAATGCGCACGTGGGCAATGACAGTGAAACCTGGAGGGGGGTGATTGGGATGAACGGCCTGCCCGATCTGAACCCGAGTGGTGTTCAGTTATTGGATTTCTGTGCTAACCACAGTCTGTCCATAACGAACACCATGCTCAAGCATAAAGGTGTCCATATGTGCACCTGGCACCAGGACACCCTAGGTCGCAGGTCGATGATCGATTTTGTTATCGTATCATCAGACCTGCGACCGTATGTCTTGGACACCCAAGTAAAGAGAGGTGCAGAGCTGTCAACTGATCACCACCTGGTGGTGAGTTGGATCCAATGGCAGGGGAGGAAGCCATTCAGACCTGGTAGACCCAAACGTATAGTGAGGGTGTGCTGGGAGCATCTGGCTGAGGCCCCTGTCCGGGAGGTCTTCAGCTCCCACCTCCGGAAGAACTTCAACCACATTCCGAGGGAGTCTGGAGACATGGAGTCTGAATGGGCCATGTTCTCCACCTCTGTTGTTGAAGCGGTGGCCCAGAGCTGCAGCCGCAAGGTGGTCGGTGCATCTCGTGGTGGCAACCCCCGAACCAAGTGGTGGACACCAGTGGTGAGGGGGGCCATTAAGCTGAAGAAGGAGTCCTATCAAGCTTGGTTGGCTTGTGGGACTCCCAAAGCAGCTGAGGTGTACCGGCAGGCCAAGCGGAGTGCAGCTCGGGTGGTTGCTGAAGAAAAAACACGGGTATGGGAGGAGTTCGGTGAGGCCATGGAACAAGACTTTCGGTCGGCCTCAAAGAGATTCTGGCAAACTGTCCGGCGGCTCAGGAGGGGAAAGCAGCTCCCCGTCCACACTGTGTATGGTGCGGATGGGACACTGTTGACTTCGACTGGGGATATCGTCGGGCGGTGGAAGGAATACTTCAAGGATCTCCTCAATCCCACTGATGCGCCTTCCACAGAGGAAGCAGGGTTTGGGGACAAGGGGGATGACTCGCCTATCACAGGGGCTGAGGTTGCCAAGGTGGTTAAAAATCTCCTTGGCGGCCGGGCCCCGGGGGTGGACGAGATTCGCCCTGAGTACCTCAAGGCCCTGGATGTTGTTGGGTTGTCATGGTTGACACGCCTCTGCAACATTGCGTGGAGGTCGGGGGCAGTGCCTTTGGCATGGCAAACCGGGGTGGTGGTTCCTCTCTTCAAAAAAGGGGACCGGAGGGTGTGCTCCAACTTTAGAGGGATCACATTCCTCAGCCTCCCTGGGAAGGTCTATGCCAAGGTACTGGAGATGAGAGTCCGGCCGTTGGTCGAACCTCGGATTCAGGAGGAGCAATTTGGTTTTCTTCCTGGCCGTGGCACATTGGACCAGCTCTTTACCCTCTCGAGAATTCTTGAGGGTTCGTGGGAGTTTGCCCAACAAGTTTACATGTGTTTTGTGGACTTGGAGAAGGCATTTGACCGCGTCCCTCGTGGATTTTTGTGGGGGGTGCTTCGGGAGTATGGGGTATCGGGCTTGTTGTTACAAGCTATTTGGTCTCTGTACGACCGTTGTGAGAGTTTGGTTCGTGTTGCCAACACTCGGTCGGAGTCATTCCCAGTGAGAGTTGGACTCCGCCAGGGCTGCCCTTTGTCACCGATCCTGTTCATAATTTTTATGGACAGGATTTCTAGGCGCAGCCAGGGAATGGAGGGTGTCATGCTTGGTGACCACAGGATCTCATCTCTGTTGTTTGCAGATGATGTTGTCCTGTTGGCTTCATCCAGCAATAACCTACAGCTCTTGCTGGGACGGTTTGCTGCTGAGTGTGAAGCGGCTGGGATGAGAATCAGTACCTCCAAGTCCGAGTCCATGGTCCTCAGCAGGAAAAAGGTGGATTGCCCTCTCCGGGTTGGGGACAGGCTCCTGCCCCAAGTGGAGGAGTTTAAGTATCTTGGGGTCTTGTTCACGAGTGAGGGGAAATTGGAGCGAGAGATCGACAGACAGATTGGAGCAGCATCTGCAGTGATGCGGACGTTGTACCGGTCTGTTGTGGTGAAGAGGGAGCTTAGTCCTAAGGCAAAGCTGTCGATTTACCAGTTAATCTACGTTCCTACTCTCACCTATGGTCACGAGTTTTGGGTAATGACCGAAAGAACGAGATCACGGATACAAGCGGCTGAAATGAGCTTTCTCCGTAGGATTGTTGGACTCACCCTCAGAGATAGGGTGAGGAGCTCAGTCATCCGGGAGAGGCTCAGAGTAGAACCGCTGCTCCTCCACATTGAAAGGAGTCAGTTGAGGTGGTATGGGCATCTGATTAGGATGCCTCCTGGACGCCTCCCACTTGAGGTGTTTCAGGCACGTCCCACTGGGAGGAGACCCCGGGGCAGACCCAGGACTCGGTGGAGAGACTATATCTCCCAACTGGTCTGGGAACGCCTTGGTATCCCTTCTGAAGAGCTGGAGCAGGTGGCTGGGGAGACGGAAGTCTGGGCTTCTCTGCTTGAACTGCTGCCTCCACGACCCGGACCTCCGGAAAAGCTGGATGGATGGATGGAGTCAAAAGAATTATCAGAAGAGTTATCCAAGAGCCAAAGACCACTCATGGAGAGCTCCCGAAAGACCTGGAGTTAGCAGGTACTGCTGTTTCAAAGAAAACAATAAGTAGTGCACCCAAATGACATGGGCTCTATGCCTGCTCACTTCGCAAGACTCCACTGCTGAAGAGAAAGCATGTTGAAGCTTGTTTAAAATTTGCTGCACAACATTTGGGCAAGCCAGTAAAATACTGGGAGAATACAGTCTGGTCAGATGAGACCAAAATTGAACTTTTTGGATGTCACAGCACACAGCATGTTTGGAGGAGAAAGGGCACTGCACATCAGCTCACAAACACTATACCAGCAGTGAAGTTTGGAGGTGGGAGCATCATGGTGTGGGGGTGTTTTTCAGCACATGGTACAGGCAGACTTCATATAATTGAAGGAAAGATGAATGGACAAATGTACAGAGACATCCTTGATAAGAACCTGTTCCCATCTGCCAAGGTGCTGAAGATGAAACGAGGGTGGACATTTCAGCAAGACAATGATTCAAATACAATCCAATTCAACTTTATTTGTATAGCGCCTAGTAACAACAAAGTCATCTTAAGGTGCAATGATCCCAAACAAACAGCCAAGGAAACTCTCAACTGGCTCCAGAGAAGGAAAATAAAGCTCCTCGAATGAATCAGTCAGTCACCTGACCGGAATCCAATTCAAAATCTCTGGAACAAACTGAAGATCAGAGTTCATCGAAGACACCCACGGAACCTTCAAGATTTGAAGACAGTTTGTGTGGAAGAATGGGGTAAAATCACTCCTGAGCAATGCCTGCACATAGTTTTTCCATACAGGAGGTGTGTGGAAGCTGTTATTACCAACAAAGACTTTTCTACTAAATATTAAATGAATTTCCTCAAGCGTGTTCAATACTTTAAAGTTGAACTTGTTTGCAAATTCCTGGTTTTCTGTGAAACAAATCTCAGTAACTTCTTTTTCTTTTAGATTTGATTGGTCGTTGGCAACCAGCTTACAAGTGCATTACCGCCACGTACTTCACTCTATATCATCACTCTATATATCTTGGAGTCGTCGGCATTGGGGGATTTCAGCATCAGAATCAAATCTCAGTAACTTTGTGAGACAGTATTTGAGAGAGGCATTGCCAACAAATGAGCGGTGTTGGGAGTAACGCGTAACTTTGTAACACGTAACTTTGTAACACGTAACTTTGTAACATGTAATTTTGTAACATGTAATTTTGTAATGCCACTACTTTTGCAGTAATGTGCTGTGTAACAAAATTACTGTTTAAAAATTCAGTAATGTGTTACAGTTACTGAAATTTGATCAGATGCATTACTCGCGTTACTCATTTTATTAATATGGATAGATATTTTAGCTCAAATAAACTGATCCTACCATAGCTGGTGCAGCCGTCAGTCTCCATGGGTTGGTTTCCTGTCCTGCCCCAGTTCACATGCAACCCAGTGGCGGCTTCTCATATTGAGCCCTGATCACCTGTTGTCCCAGCGGTGAGTAGACCCCCAACAGCCCCTACCTCTGTGGTTAAACATGAGTATTTTTAGAGCAAGAAGCTTGCATTTAGTGTCCACTTTAAATGCATTTAGTTTTCTTATGCACAGAGGAAAAAGTGACTGATTTCAGCTTCTTGTAAGTGGTGAACTTTCATTTATCTGTGCTTTCTGTTTTATTTTACCTCATTCATTTACATGCTGTTGTGATATGCAACTATTTCATGGAAGTAAATCTTCTAAATATGCGTTTTTAATGGGCTGGTCCAGGGGTGTCAAACATATGGCTTGTGGGCCAAAAACAGCCCACCAGGGGGTCTAGAATTTTCTCTGTAAATTCACAGCTTTATTTCTAGTAAATTTCTGACTTTCTTCTGATTACAATAGTTTATGGAAATCTGAGACATTTTTCTCTGTAAGATGAGACTTTTTTCTCATCAGTTTTCTTTTTCTTCTTTTTTTCTGACGAGAACAAGGGGCCCTTGATCTTGCTATGTGTGCAAGGTGATTTAAGTATGCATTTAAAAGTAATGTGAAAGTTACTTTTCCAAGTAACTAGTTACTTTAATCATGCAGTAACTCAAAAGTAACGCAGTTACTTTTGAAAAGAAGTGACTAGTAACTGTAACTAGTTACTATTTTTTAGTAACTTGCCCAACACTGCAAATGAGTCAGTTGTGTCATCAGTGAAAATCCCAGATCAATGGCTCCATTAGAAATATGTTTAATGAGAAAAATGTTGACGTGTTCAATACTTCTTTTCCTCGCTGTATACTAGTGCAGTGCCTGTATGACCCCATGTGGACTGTTGACATCAGAGAAGTGATGCTTGCACCAAAGAATAGATGGCACCTATTAAGAAAACCTACAGTGGATCCAGAAAGTATTCATAGCACTTCACTTTTCCACATTTTATGTTACAGCCTTATTCAAAAATGGATTAAATTCATTTTTTCCTCAAAATTCTACACACAATACCCCGTAATGACAATGTGAAAAAAGTGTTTGAGATTTGTGCAAATTTATTAAAAATAAAAAACGAATAAATCACATGTACATAAGTATTCACTGCCTTTGCTCAATACTCTGTTGATACACCTTTGGCAGCAATTACAGCCTCAAGTCTTTTTGAATATGATGCCACACGCTTGGCACACCTATCTTTGGGCAGTTTCACCCATTTGCAGCACCTCTCAAACTCCATCAGGTTTGATGGGAAGTGTTGGTGCACAGCCATTTTTAGAGCTCTCCAGAGATGTTCAATTGGATTCAAGTCTGGGCTCTGGCTGGGCCATTCAAGAACATTCACAGAGTTGTCCTGAAACCACTCCTTTGATATCTTGGCTGTGTGCTTAGGGTTGCTGTCCTGCTGAAAGATGAACTGTCGCCCCAGTATGAGGTCAAGAGCACTCTGGAGCAGGTTTTCATCCAGGATGTCTCTGTACATTGCTGCATTCATCTTTCCCTCTATCCTGACTAGACTCCCAGTTCCTGCTGCTGAAAAACATCCCCACAGCATGATGCTGACACAACCATGCTTCACTGTAGGAAAGGTATTGGCCTGGTGATGAGCGGTGCCTGGTTTCCTCTAAATATGACACCTGGCATCCATGTCAAAGAGTTCAATCTTTGTCTCGTCAGACCAGAGAATTTTGTTTCTCATGATCTGAGAGTCCTTCAGGTGCCTTTTGGCAAACTTGAGGTGGGCTGCCATGTGCCTTTTACTAAGGAGTGGCTTCTATCTGGCCACTGTATCAAACAGGCCTGATTGGTGGATCGCTGCAGAGATGGTTGTCCTTCTGGAAGGTTCTCACCTCTCCACAGAGTAACACTGGAGCTCTGACAGAGTGACCATCGGGTTCTTGGTCACCACCCTGACTAAGGCCCTTCTCCCCCGATCGCTTAGTTTAGACGACCGGCCAGCTCTAGGAAGAGTCCTGGTGGTTCCGAACTTCTTCCATTTACAGATGATGGAGGCCACTGTGCTCATTGGGACCTTCAAAGCAGCAGAAATTTTTCTGTACCCTTCCCCAGATTTGTGCCTTGAGACAATCCTATCTCAGAGGTCTACAGACAATTCCTCTGACTTCATGCTTGGCTTGTGCACTGTCAACTGTGGGACCTTATATAGACAGGTGTATGCCTTTCCAAATCATGTCCAATCAACTGAATTTACCACAGGTGGACTCCGATTAAGCTGTAGAAACATCTCAAGGATGATCAGTGGAAACAGGATGCACCAGAGCTCAATTTTGAGCTTCATGGCAAAGGCTGTGAATACTTATGTACATGTGATTTCTTAGTTTTTTATTTTTAATGAATTTGCAAAAATCTCGAAAAAACTTTTTTCACATTGTCATTATGGGGAATTGTGTGTAGAATTTTGAGGAAAAAAAATTATTTAATCAATTTCGTAATAAGGCTGTAACATAACAAAATGTGGAAAAAGTGAAGTGCTGTGAATACTTTCCAGATGTACTGTAAGGCAGGGATGGGCAACTTTGGTGGTAGTGAGAGCCACAAAATTTTTTCCTCATTTCCTGTGGGCCAGATTTACATGCAAACCTTCCCTGTGTGTGTGTGTGTGTGTGTGGGGGGGGTATTATTTCCTGCAAAGTAAAAAATTTCACAATTAAAACTGAAAGTGCAAATGAAAATGACTGAAGAAGGCACAGAGAGTGTCAAAACGTCAGTCTGTGCACAATTAAAGGCTGTGAATTGGACAGTGTGCTCCAGAATCTCTTTCCTTAATGAGTTTGATGCCCTTGAGCTGAGAGGCACCCGCTACAGCTTTAGATGACTGGGGAGGAAACGCAGAAGCTCCTTTTTTTCACTGAAAATAAAAGCTACTCAGTGTTTTATCATATTAGAATTAAAATTGCTGATAAAATTATATCTGCCCTGCAATGGACTGGTGATCTGGACAGTGTGTACACTGCCGCTCATTCATTAAAAATTTCCCCTCCTGAACTTCCACATATTCAGGGAGACTGAAATTCAGGGATGCACACTGTCATAACCTTTGCAAAGCACCTATCAAATCTGAGGTCAGTTTGACAATGGTTCAAGAGATATGTGAGGAACAGACAGATATACAGACAGAAAATCCTTTCATTTATAGGGGCAGAATTTATTAAGGCAGTGCAAATTAGCAAGTGCACAAATTAGTCAGAGCGCCTAAGGGAGTGGCCAATTTTTGCCAGTGATCTACTAACAACACACAAAAGTATGGACACAGACACAGACACTTCATTTCAATAATGACCACCCATCCACCAAGAGCACTGCAAAACTGCGCACAGGCACACCTGATGAGGAAGTGGGTCAAAGGCACAGTCAGTTCAGAGAACCATAATATATAAAGCTTTTTTAAGCTTTTTTTTAAGCACAAACCCCACTAAAATAGTTTATTTTTGTTCATTCATTCATTCATTCATTCATCTTCTTCCGCTTAATCCTTTTCGGGTCGCGGGGGGGCTGGAGCCTATCCCAGCATCTTTGGGCGAGAGGCAGGGTACATCCTGGACAGATCGCCAGTCCATCGCAGGGCCAACACAGAGAGACAGACAACCATTCACTCTCACAGTCATACCTAAGGACAATTTAGAATCCCCAGTTTTGATGCCAATTAACCTAACTTGCATGTTTTTGGCATGTGGGAGGAAACCGGAGAAATCCCGGAGTAAACCCACGCAGACACGGGGAGAACATGCAAACGCCACACAGATCACTGTTGGTCGAGGGCTGAGATCGAACCCAGGATCCCCCGGCCAAGGGTGAGTTGCTGTGCTGCCACAGTGCTAACCACTCCGCCACTGTGCCGCCTATTTTTGTTCATTATATTTCAAAATTTAGATTTTCATTTAACATGGCAAACATTTTTGTTTAATATGTATAAATGAAATACTTGTATCTAATTTAAAAAAGTACTACTCATGAATAAATTAATTATTTGACCAACGTGTTTATTTTATTAACACTAAAACTGTCAAGATGGTCTGATGGAGACTCTAGGGTTTTATTATGTGAATAACTTTGTTTTAATAAAATCTACAGGTCTCCCAGTTCACAACTTTTTTATAAATGCCACTGAGTTATGGTGTTGCAATTTCAGGGGACGTTTCTATGGATCTGTGCACTCTTTTTGTAAATATTCTCATTGTTGTTTTCCTCCTATATTATGTATCCTGAACTGGGAGAGAAAAATAGAGAGAAGAGGGAACTGAATTGCCGTTTTATGCACAGCAAAAAGAAATACTGGAAATATGGATAGAGGGGGAAAAAAAACGAAGAAAATTGGCAATGTGGAAGTGGCATTGTGGAAATTGAAACGTGGAAAACTCCAGAGTCCAAGTCTGAACCTAAGATAAGGTAAGATAAGATAAGCCTTTATTAGTCCCACAATGGGGAAATTCTAGGATTGCAACAGCACAGGGATAGCAACACTCAGAGCAATAATTAAGAAGATACAAAAAATAAAAATAAGAGCAGTGAATATACATACGTACACATAAATATATAAATATATATACAAAGTGCGGAGTATTGTAGCAAGATGGAATAAACAGCATAACCGTCTACTTAGTTATCTTACATAGTATGAATATGTACCCATACATATTGTCACCCTCCGTAGCGACTGATATTGTCCCAGTTGTATACTGGAGGGGACCATTTGTGTAAGTCTGTTGCATCTTTTGCATTCAATACTATTAGGTCGTCACGTTTTTTTGCTATCTCTGCGAGCAGCCCTGCTTAGGTTATACAGTCTGACAGCCGTAGGTAGGAAGGACCTGCGAAACCTCTCGGTTGCGCACCTAGGATGATGTAATCTACTGCTAAATGAGCTCCTCAGTGCGTTCAGTATGTCCTGCATAGGGTGGGACTCGGACTCCAGCAGAGATGATAGTTTAGCCACCATTCTTCTCTCTCCTATCTCCTTCACTGGGTCAAGGCGTTGCCCCAGGACAGATCTAGCTTTCTTGATCAGTTTGTTCAGTCTCTTCCTATCGGCTGCTGTAATGCTGTTGCCCCAGCAGACCACTCCAAAAGTGATGGCTGATGCCACCACCGTGTCGTTGAATGTCTTCAGCAGCTCCCCTTGTACACCAAAAGACCTGAGCCTCCTCATTAGGAACAGCCTGCACTGGCCCTTCTTGTAGAGTGCGTCGGTATTGTGTGACCAGTCTAGTTTATTGTTCAGATGAACACCAAGGTACTTGTAGGATGTCACCATCTCAATGGCCGTTCCCAGTATGTTTACTGGTGCTGTGAGGGGTTGTCCTTGCCTGCGGTAGTCCACCACCAGCTCCTTAGTTTTCCTCGCGTTGACCTGGAGGCAGTTCCGATGACACCAGTCCACGAAGTCCTGGATAAGTCCTCTGTACTCAGCTTCATCTCCGTTGGAGATGAGGCCGACGATCGCAGAGTCGTCAGAGAACTTCTGTAGATGGCAGTGTGTTGTGTTGTGTGAGAAGTCCGCAGTATAAAGGGTGAACAGGAAGGGAGCCAAAACTGTTCCCTGGGGGGCCCCCGTGCTACCGATGATTGTGTTGGACACACAATCTCGGGTTCTCAAAAAGTGTGGCCGGTTAGTGAGGTAGTCCAGGATCCATGATGACAGGTGCTGGTCCACCCCTGCGCACAGCAGCTTGTCCTTCAGGATCATCGGTTGGATGGTGTTGAAAGCACTGGAGAAGTCAAAGAACATGATCCTCACCGCATTCCTGGGCTTCTCCAGGTGGGACAGGGAACGGTGAAGGAGGAAGATCACTGCATCCTCCACCCCAATGCCATGCTGGTAGGTGAACTGGAGTGGATCCATTGCTGGTCCCACCAGGGGGGGCGGAGGTGAGCAAGGAGCAGTCTCTCCAGGGTCTTCATCATGTGAGACGTCAGGGCCACTGGTCTGTAGCTGTTCAGATCTTTGGGGTGGGAAGTCTTTGGTACAGGTACTACACAAGATGTTTTCCACAACTGTGGTACCCTCCCCAGCTTCAGGCTCAGGTTGAAGATGGGCTCCACAATCCCACACAGCTGGTCTGCACAGGACTTGAGGAGCTTTGCGCTGATGCCATCCGGTCCCGACGCCTTGATCTTCCTCAGCTCCGTCCTCACCTGGGTCTTAGTGAGGGTCAGGTTGGGGGGCTGTGTGCTGGGAGTGGAGGGGTGTTGGTGGAGTGGGGTGTGGACAGCAGGTCTCAATGACTTTAGAGGCAGCAGTGGTTGTTGTGCAGTCGGTGGGGGAGGGCGGTTGGTCAAACCTACTGTATTAAAAAACAGGTTCAGATTGTTCGCCCACTCCCTGCCCCCCGTGGCCTGGGGGGAGGTATTCTGGAGCTCAGAGATGGTTTTAAGGTTTCTCCAGACCCCGCCGATGTCGCTCTGTTGCAGTTTGTCCTCCATCTTCTTCCTGAAGCTGTCCTTGCCTTCTCTGATCTTCCTCCTCAGCTCCCTCTGTACGGACTTCAGCATCTCCCTGTTCCCCGACCTGAAGATCCTCTTCTTCTCTCTCAGAAGTATTTTTATCTCAGGGTTGATCCAGGGTTTGTTGTTCGAGCAACACCGTATGGTCTTGGTGGGTACGGTGTTGTCCACACAGAAGCTGATGTAGTCCATGATGGTGTGAGTGAGGCCATCGATGTCCTCACCATGTGGATCGCAGAGCTGCTCCCAGGCAGTGGTTTCAAAACAGTCCTTTAGAGCGTCCATTGCCTCCTCAGACCACAACTTCACTGTGCGCATGACCGGAGGTTGTCTGTGTACTAGGGGTTTGTACACTGGCAGGAGATGAACCAATTTGTGATCCAATCTCCCGAGTGGGGGGAGTGGTGATGAGGTGTATGCCTCCTTAGTATTTGCATAGAATAAGTCCAGTGTTTTATTGTCTTTAGTGTGGCATGTGACATACTGGGTGAGCGTGGGTAGAATGGGGGACAGTGAAATATGGTTGAAATTGCCTGAGATGAGAAGAGCATCTGGGTGTTCTGTCTGCAGCCTGCCAGTTACTGAGTGGATGACGTCACGCGCTGTCCCAGCGTTCGCCGTCGGATTTGCATAAATAACAACGCAGATCACGTGTGAGTATTCCCTCGGGAGATAGGTAGGCCGCATGCTAACAGCTAGCAACTCGATGCCTTTGCTACAGTGCTGTTCCTTAACCGTGATATGCCCCGGTCTGCACCAGTTGTTAATGACATACATTATCACTCCCCCGCCTCTTGCCTTCCCACTGTCTGGTGTCCGGTCTGCCCATATTGCGTGAAAACCCTCCAGTTTGATGTTAGCATCTGTTGCTAGTTCTGTTAGCCACGTCTCGGTAAACAGCAACATGCTACTCTCTCTGTACACGCTCTCGTAGCGGGAGATAGCCGCTAGCTCATCAGTTTTATTGAGTAGCGATCGAACATTCCCCATAATGACGGATGGGAGAACGGGTCTGTACCTTATATTCCTCACCCGCCATCTTACTCCGGCTCGACATCCACGCTGTTTCTGTCTTATTTCTCCCGGTATGTCGAGTTTTTGCATTAGCATCGTGGGCCGGTTAAGTACTAACAGCTGGTCTCTATTGTACTGCCTCCTGCAAGAAACAGTGGCTCCGTCCGCTGGCTCAGGAGACATTTGGGCAATCTACGTGTGCAAAGGGAGGGGGCCTACCCCGTACGTGGGGGAGGTGGGGAAATGCAAAGGATTCCTTATTCAAGTTCGCATGTACATGGAGCAGGTCGGGGAGGAGTACCCAGGGGACGTGGCCAAAATTCAATTTTTCATGCTGTTGCTCAAGGACCGAGCCTTGGATTGGGCACGGTCCACGATTGATAACTCCGAGGGGCGTTGGTATACGTTTGATCAATTCGTGGACGCTTTCAACCTCCGCAGAAAAGAGAAAAAAGTCACTATCGGCTGACACTGCAGGTAGTAAGGGCTCCTATATCTTATTTTTTGGATACAAATTCATGTCGTAGGCTATATATATATATGTCAGAATCTGAAAACTTAGAGTGATCGTATGTTAGTTTGTTACCTCAATCAAGATTCATGACACAGAATATTAGTTCTCATATGAGTCTTTACTGCAGGAGTGCATACCTTTAACAGAATTTCAGCACTAAAGATGGACAACAATCTAGAGGCTTTTATACATCGTCAGTCATACAATCACAAGAGAACATCTGCTGAATGCCATAATACCATATACAGTCATAACAGGTATATGCAAACATTGGCCTGAAAGGAGAACAGCACGACCTTGCAGGTGTGCTTCACATAAAGTCCAGACTCCAAGTTAACCATAGTCACAGCATTTCATAGGAAAACAAGATTAATTTTCCCTTATTCCCAGACCCCTTATCACGTACACAGTTTTATCTAGTGAGACAGTTTTACTTCTCAAACTAAGCACATCTTAGTTTTACACATGAAGAACACTCAGTAAGTGTTCTCATTATCCAAAAATGAAACAGTGTGCAATGAACTTATAAAAGATGATAATATGCATACAATATACAGTTGATTATATGAAATGGATATAAAATGATAACATGTATATAAAGTTTTCTGACAATTTATATATATATATATACAGTATACACACAGTATAAACAAATTAAATTTTTAAAACAACTGCCAGCTGGTGTCCAGTTCAGCATAACACCGATCTCTGTGAGACCGTTGATATTCGTATAATCTGGTCTTCTGTCATGCCAAATAAAGGTTCTGGTTTCAAAGGTTCAGTCCAGTGTGTACCCTGAAAAAAGGAACACAGGAAAGAATGTAAACAAGAGACAATAGCAAGGTACAGACAAGCACAAAAGGCAACAACGGAACAACAGAACCTGAAATCAGTCGTATCTGACCATTGCAAAAGAGAAAATCATATCATGGACTGGGAAGAGGCAAACGTCATCCACACAGAAGGCAACAAATACCACCATTGGATCAGGGAAGCCATCGAGATCAGAAAACTGACCCCAAGAACCATCAACAGGGATGAGGGATCCTATACCCTGTCCTACACCTGGGATGCTGTCTTCCATAGGATACCAGACAGCAGGGGGTGTAGTCACCCTCTGCTGTCTGGTAAACCTAGATATAACAGCTGATAAAACAGCTGATTGTCACAACAACATCATGTGAGCCTTCTAACAAAGGCTGCAAGAAGTGGCCGAAATATGTTAAGGTAAAAACAACCTTTTTCTGCTGTCTGATTGAAAAGAAAATATTGTTATAGTTATTTTAGAAGACAGTATGAACCCTTTTGGATTATAAGGAGTAGACATAACATACAAATAGAAATAATAATTACATAGAAATCACATAGAAATACAATCATGCAAAATCCAGTCAAAACTTTTGACAAATTTTTGATTACAGGATCTAGCTAGCTAGCTTTGCACACAAGCAAATGCATGGGTAGTCAGGCCCTGTTGATGTGATGCCTGAACACTGTGCACACGAAATAGTAGTGTAACGGCAGGCATAGTAATAAGTCACATTCACAGATATAATATGTGCAAAGTCTAATCAAAAGCTTTGTCAAATAGAAATTTCAAGTTGATCTTAAAAGCGGAGAGAGTGTCTACCTCAGTGACCCAGGCTAGTAACTGCTTCCACAAGAGAGGTGCCTGATAACTGAAAGCTCTACCTCCTATGGTACTTTTACAGACTCTAGGAATTAATAAAAGACCTTTGGTACAATCACATCTTTAAGTTAAAATGGGGACAAATTATGTAAACATTTATATGTCAACAGGAGGAATTAAATGACATTGGCAGCGAGAGCGCGGCCCTCCCGTCCTGTCTCACATTCATCAATTCATCACTGCACCTGAGGCAGAAGACACACCTGCCCTCAGCCAGCGTTCTTAAGGAGGCTCTCTCCGTGCATTCAACGCTGGCTCGTCTGGGTATACTGCCCATCTACAGGCAAGCACGTATAATTTAACAAGCATAAACACATCATCTTACCTTGTGTTCTTCTCTCCTCAGGTTGCTGCCACTGTGCAGGTGTGTCTCCAGGACTGTACATGCTCTCCTGCCACATCTCACCATTCCCTCAGCTTCCTATCTCCACCCGATCAGGCACCATCAGCTCATCCCCCACACCCTACTGGTTCGTCTGTTCACCGCTGGGTCCTGCCGGTTCTCCCTGGATATCCAAGTAAGTGGCAATTTGCCTCGCCAATTTCCCCTTACTCTGTTCCTCTACTCACAGCTCTCGTCTTCTCTCCACAGGGTGGTTCCTCTGGTGAGTGACTGTTTCCCTAGCTGTGCGCTGGTTTTGCAAATTAATAAAACTGTCAAACGTGCCCCTTCGTGTGGTTACTTTCCTGCGCTGTTGCATCGTGAGCTGTCAGCTTATAAATCATGACAGAACGAGCCAGCCAGGACGATAGCTTAGCCGGTGCTGCAGAACCAGAACTGTCTGCTTTGGATTGCTTATCGGCGACCAAGCACCAGCTCGCCATGCTGACTCAGCAAGTTTCCAATATGATGAGGCTTTGGACTACTGTGCCTCCTCAGGCTCCTCCTCCTTAGCCTGCGCCTCACACTATGGTGCGCCGTACAACCTCCGTTCCCACGCCTACCCCATATGCGGGGGAGGTCGGGAAATGCAAAGGATTCCTTATTCAAGTTCGCATGTACATGGAGCAGGTCAGGGAGGAGTACCCAGGGGACGTGGCCAAAATTCAATTTTTCATGCTGTTGCTCAAGGACCGAGCCTTGGATTGGGCACGATCCACGATTGATAACCCCGAGGGGCGTCGGTATACGTTTGATCAATTCATGGACGCTTTCTCCTGTGCGTTTGGCCGGACTGAGAGTCAGGGCAACGTCATGGGCCATCTGACAAACGCTCCGCCAGGGCACTCGGTCAGCAGCCGAGTACTCGATGGAGTTCCAGGTTGTAGCGGCTGATTCAGGGTGGAATGACATTGCCTTGCGCAGCACATTCCTCCACGGGTTAAACGCTCAACTCCGTGACGATCTGGCGGTTCACCCTGTCCTGGAGACTTTCGACGGCCTTGTAGATCAGGCTGTAGGGTTGGACAATCGGTACCATGAGCATGCAAAGGAGTGAGAGTCATTCTCTCGCCGGCGTGCCTAGCGCGCGCCCGCCACAGTTACTGACACTGATGCCCTGGTTCTCCACCCAAGCCGATGGAGCTCTCTCGGCACTTGACCGATGATGAGCGCCGGTGAAGGTGAAGGGCTGGCACGTGCGTGTACTGCATTTCATTGAACCACAGTCTGGATGAATGCCGCCAGCAGCCAAAAGACGCAGCCCGTCAGTAACCATGGGGAGTCTGATGGGCGGGACCAAATCTACTCCCCCCGGTAATTTTTCAATTTTGGCCCTTGTGCAGTTGCCGGGGGTCGAGAGGAGGACTATGGCACTGGTTGATTTGGGGCCAGAGGGTAATTTCGTCTCTGTCCAGTTCGTGTGGCAGGTGGGCATTCCCACACATAAATTGCCCCACAACCAGAGAATTACCACCATATCTGGCCGGGAGGTTGCGGTAGTCACCAAAAGTACGGCGCTGATCTCCATCCTTCTTTCCGGGAACCACCAGGAGGAACTCACGTTCCTGGTTCTTCCTATTTCGTCTTCCCCAGTGGTTCTTGGCTACCCATGGCTCCGGAGGCACAATCTGATTTTTAATTGGGGACAGAATACCATCACCTCCTAGAGCCCCTTTTGTATGGCCAACTGCATGCGTTCAGCGGAGTGTTCTTCAACTCTGTCTGTATCCCTTCCTCCGGCCGAGCCGCCGGATCTCAGCCTCGTGAGGTCTTTAGCAAATCGAGGCCATTGTTGCTTCCACCTCATCGCTCCCATGATTGGGCTATAGACCTCATCCCTGGGGCGAAGCTGCCGTCCAGTCAGCTATACAGCATTTCTGGTCCGGAGAGGGAGGCGATGGAGAAATACATTAAAGAATTGCTCAACGCCGGACTTATTCGGCCATCTTTGGTCCCGCTCAGGGCCGGGTTCTTCTTCGTTGGGAAGAAGGATGGCTCGTTGCGCCCAAGCATCGACTACCGGGAGCTCAATGCTATTACAACCAAGGACAAGTACCCTCTGACTTTGATTAATTCCGCGTTCGAGCTCCTTCAGCGCTCACAGGTATTCACCAAGTTAGACTTAAGGAATGCGTATCATCTGATCCGCATTTGTGAAGGTGATGAATGGAAGACAGCATTTAAAACTCACCAGGGGCAGTTCGAATATCTGGTGATGCCATTCGGGCTCACCAACACCCCCTGTCGTCTTTCAACGGCTAATCAACAACATCCTTCGCGACATGCTTTATCAATTCGTTTTTGTCTACTTGGATGACATTTTGATTTTCTCCCGCTCACCAGAGGAACATGAAGCCCACGTCAGAGCCATTCTGCAATGGCTTCTGGAGAACCAGCTCTACGTCAAGGCTGAGAAGTGTGAGTTCCCCACAACATCTGCCACCTTCTTGGGCTTCATAGTGGCTGAAGGGAGACTGATTGCCGACCCGGCCAAGGTGAGGGCAGTGCTTGATTGGCCAACTTCCCACTCCCGTAAGGAGCTTCAGTGCTTCCTCAGGTTTGGAAACTTCTATTGCAGGTTCATAAGGAACTATAGTGGGGTGGCACTGCCCTTAACACAGCTGACCTCCATTAAGGTCCCCTTTCGCTGGACCGAGGCAGCTGAACAGGTGTTTGTAAAATTAAAGCGCCTGTTTACAGAAACACCAATCTTGGCTCAAGTCGACACACAGCTCCAGTTCATCCTCGAGGTGGACGCGTCTGAGTCAGGGGTAGGTGCTATACTGTTGCAGCGCACCCCCCCAATCAGAAGCTCTGCCCGTGCGCGTATTTCTCTTGTCGGCTTACGCTGGCCAAGAGGAATTACGACGTAGGTGACAGAGAACTGCTTGCCATTAAATTGGCACTGGAGGAATGGAGGCATTGGCTAGAGGGGGCTATTCACCCCATCGTCGTGTGGACCGATCACAAAAACCTTGAGTATTTGCGATCGGCCCACCAACTTAATGCCAGGCAGGCTCGTTGGGCCCTGTTTTTTTTCAGAGGTTCAACTTTTTCATCACATACCGGCCTGGTGCTCGGAACACCAAACCGGACGCGCTATTGCGCCAGTTTGATTCCAAGAAAGTAGCGCCCCCTTTCCCCATCAAACCATCATACCGCCTGCGCGCGTCCTTGGAGCCCTTACTTGGGATATCGAGCCGAGGGTCTGCCAGGCCCAGTCCGAGGAGCCTGTGCCAGTAGGGTGCCCCTGTAACCGTCTGTACGTCTCAGCCACCCTCTGCAGCGATGTCATCCAGTGGGGTCACACCAGTCACTTCGCCTGCCAACCAGGCATCGCTTGAACTGTGGACTTCGTCCAGCGAGCGTTCTGGTGGCCCACACTGCGGCGAGACATATGGGAGTGTGTCAAAGCATGTCAGACCTGCATCCGGGGGAAATCGGACTCCTCTACCTCGTCTGGTCTCCTCCATCCCCTCCCCACCCATGGTCATCCTTGGTCCCACATTGCCGTGGATTTCGTCACCGGACTCCCCCACTCCCGTGGCAAGAAGGTGATTCTCACCATCGTGGATTGCTTGTCCAAGGCGTTGCATCTGGTTGCCCTCCTGAAGCTCCCCTCAGCCTTGGAGATGGCGGTCCTGCTCACCGACCACGTCATTCGGATCCACGGCATCCCTACCGGGGTCCTCAATTCACGTCCCAGGTCTGGAGGGCCTTTTGTCGGACCTTGGGAACTACGGTGAGCCTCTCATCCGGTAATCACCCACAGAGCAACGGGCAGGCGGAGTGCACCAATCAGTCTTTGGAGGCTGCACTGCGGTGTGTAGCAGCCAATAACCCCTCATCCTGGAGCACGCACCTGACCTGGGTGGAGTATTCAATGAACTCAGCCGTCTCCACTGCCACTGGACTCACCCCGTTTGAGGTGTCGCTGGGGTACACACTGCCACTTCTGCCCATGGCTGAGAGGGAGGTAGCTGTTCCATCCATGGGGGTCCATGCTCGTCGCTACTGGCGCGTCTGGAGGTCTACCTGGGCCACCCTCGCCCACTCCACGGAACGCACCCAGGCTGCTGCTTACAGGAAGCGGGTCCCTTCCCCAAAGTATGACGCTGGGCTGCAGGTCTGGCTGGCAGTGAGCCAGATTCCTCTTAAGGAGAAATCCAAGAGGCTCTCTCCCCGCTTCCTGGGCTCATATACCATCTCTCGGGTGGTAAATGACGCGCCCTTCCAGCTGAAGTTGCCACCGACCCTATGGGTGAACCTTACGTTTCACGTCACCCACATCAAGCCCCTCTCTGCCAGTCCCCTCTGCCCCCCCCAAGCCGCCTCCTCCTGCCCGGATCATTGACAGACACCTCGCCTACACTGTTCGTCGTATCCTGGATGTTCACCATCGGGGCCGGGGCCTTCAGTATCTGGTGGATTGGGAGGGCTATGGCCCGGGGAGCGTTCCTGGGTTCTGATGTCTCGGATCCTGGATAAAGAGATGCTCTGGGCCTATCACTGAGCTCACCCAGAGAAGCCCTCTGGACCACCAGGAGGCGGTCCTAGAAGGGGGGCCCTGTCATGGGCAGCGAGAGTGCGCCCCTCCCGTCCTGTCTCACATTCATCAATTCATCACTGCACCTGAGGCAGAAGACATACCTGCCCTCGATCATCAGCCAGCGTTCTTAAGGAGGCTCTCTCCACGCATTCAGTGCTGGCTCATCTGGGTATACTGCCCGTCTACAGACAAGCAAGTATCATTTAACAAGCATAGACATGTCGTCTTACCTTGTGTTCTTCTCTCCTCAGGTTGCTGCCACTGTGCAGGTGTGTCTGCAGGACTGTGTGCACTCTCCTGCCACATCTCACCATTCCCTCAGCATCCTATCTCCACCCGATCAGGCACCATCAGCTCATCCCCCACACCCTACTGGTTCGTCTGTTCACCGCTGGGTCCTTCTGGTTCTCCCTGGATATCCAAGTAAGTGGCAGTTTGGCTCGCCCATTTCCCCTTACTCTGTTCCTCCACTCACAGTTCTCGTCTTCTCTCCACAGGGTGGTCCCTCTGGCGAGTGACTGTTTCCCTAGCTGTGCGCTGGTTTTGCAAATTAATAAAACTGTCAAACGTGCCCCTTCGTGTGGATACTTTCTTGTGCTGTTGCATTGTGCACGTGAGCTGTCGGCTTCTAAATCATGACATTTTATTTCAATTATTATGCTCTTATATTTGATATACAGTGTATGAGAACTGTCTCATCTTGTTAAAGTGATCTTTTTGTTTCCAGTGAGAAATTTAATTTATTTTCAAACTGAATTCTGGTGGAGTGAATCCCAAAATATACCAGTGTTCTAAAATGATGAGCTGGAACAGTGGATGTGACAGTAAAGATATTACAGCCTGATATAGCAGCTTTTGCCCAGAGAGAGAAAAGTCTGATTCTGTTACTATAGCAAATGTGCTGTATTTAGCATGGATATCCAGTATGAATTGGGCTGTAATGAATGGTGCTTTTGCATTATCAGTGGGTTTTACATTTCATTAGTTTGTTTTGAAAATGTCGAATGGCAATTCATGCAATCACTACTGTAGGGCACTCTTTTTAAGTCATGCAAGCTTCGTTCAAAGTAAATAACACCGCCATTTATGCACTTTATATCATTATGATTGGCTCACAAATCAAGCAGAAACATTAGTAGAAGGAAAGGTTGAAGGATTTTGGTAAAACATCACACAGTATTATATGCTCAACAAACAATTTTTCCATTATTTTATACATTTTAATTGCATCCATCTGGATTTAAACATTTTCACATAATACATACTAATAAAGGTAATGTCTCCGGGTGCTCTGGTTTCTTGGTTTCTACGGGCATGCACGTGCCTTCCTGAACAGGGTTGAAAGCCACTTTTTGCTCAGATCTATTTTCATGATCCCGCCCACGAACTGGAATTGCGACGCACCTATCCCTCAACCAGTGGTCTGAACAAAAAAGAAGACCCACCAGATGGAGAGCAATAGAATGAGGAGAACTGCTGCACGTCAGAAAAGATGCCGTGAACATGAAACACCTCAGGTTCCAGCAGTACGCCACAGGCATGACTGTGAACAACACAGCCGTCTGAGACAGGAGGAGACCCTTCAGCAACGGGCATGCAGAAATACTTGCTTATACTTGGTTCCTATGGGCATGGGCAGGTATGCACGGGTATGTACTAGTATACTTTGAAGATAAGATAACAAAAAACCCAAAACAAAAAACAGTGACAAAAAACAAAACCATTCTTTGTGTAAATATGCCCAAAGTCTTCTTGTGACCAAAAGTTATGTAATTCGATATGGCTGTTGTGGCATTATGCAAATTAGATGCATAAATTTACTCCTATCTCAAACTTTGGATCATGTTCTACAGCTTTCTGACCGTAAGCCATTATCTCACCATTTTGAAGTTATGGCCTAGGAAATCTGGCATCTAAACTGAATATTTTCTTGAAAAAAATCTTGATCCCATCAATAACAGTTTTCACAGGAAAACAGCTGAAAAGCTTAATAAAAAGTGATAGAAAAGACAGTGGATTTAACAGAGAGACAAAATGAAGGTAAACGGTTCTAAATAAGAACTGAATAATAAGGAGAAAATGACTTCATCAGTGATTACATTAGTGTGAAGCTACAGGTGCATATGTGTAGAGGTAGAACAGTCTTTTTTGTACGTAAATTTACTCCTATCTCAAACTTTGGATCATATTCTACATCTTTCTAACTGACAGTAAGCCATTATCTCTTACCACTTTCAAGTTATAGCCTTGGAAATCTTTGACATCTAAACTGAATATTTTCTTGAAAACAATCTTGACCACCGGGGGGGAGATTGCCGGGTGCAATAATGCACCATAGACAATCAAGAGGTTGGTAGAGCAGAGATTAATTGCAGCTGTGGGTTGGTCTAAATTTACATTTTTAAAATCTGAAATGAATGATGCTTATCCAAACTTGTCATTTTACAATTTAGGGTGCTTTCACACCAGGATAGTCCGGGGGATTCAGTTCGTCCCCTTCAGCAGGGGGCAGGGTTTCCCGTTTCTGGGTGATGAAACATAATTACCTTCTTTCTTCTTAACATGACTAAGACATCCATCCATCCATCTTCTTCCGCTTAATCCTTTTCGAGTTACGGGGGGGCTGGAGCCTATCCCAGCACCTTTGGGCGAGAGGCAGGGTACACCCTGGACAGATTGCCAGTCCATCACAGGGCCAACACAGAGAGACAGACAACCGTTCACTCTCACATCCATACCTGAGGACAATTTAGAATCCCCAGTTGACATGCACATTTTAAATCCCTCAAGACTGAAATACTTTTATAAGATTGAATCATGTTTCAAAGAGAAACCTAACTCAATTATGTAATATATATGAGTTGCATATTTGTAAATTGAACAACCCTCCATCTTCCATTTTTTTTCAGTGCAGACAGTAGGTGAGCACGCTGTCCACTGAGCAGCGGTAGAATTCCGGCAGCAGCTTCTGGTCCAGGTTGTTCTTCCTCAGGACACGAAGGAAGTGCAGCCGCTGCTGGGCTTTCTTCACCAGGGCCTCAGTGTTGACAGTCCAGGAGAGGTCAGAGTAGATGCGAGTGCCCAGTAGGGGTGTTGGAAAAAATTGATTCACAGAAGAATCTAGATTCTCATTTTACACGATCCAGAACAGATTCCCCAAAATTAAAAATCAAATTATTATTATTATTATTATTTTATTTTTTTTTGCAGTGGTGCCAGGGGTCCCGTCACGTGACATGTATTGCCGCTTCCATCCATCCATCCATCCATCCATCCATCCATCCATCCATCCATCTTTTACCGCTTTTCCGGAGGTCTGGGTTGCGGAGGCAGCAGTTCAAGCAGAGAAGCCCAGACTTCCCTCTCCCCAGTCACCTGCTCCAGCTCTTCAGAGAGGATACCAAGGCGTTCCCAGACCAGCTGGGAGACATAGTCTCTCCAGCGAGTCCTGGGTCTGCCCCGGGGTCTCCTCCCAGTGGGACGTGCCCAAAACACCTCAAGTGGGAGGCGTCCAGGAGGCATCCTGATCAGATGCCCATACCACCTCAACTGGCTCCTTTCAATGTGGAGGAGCAGCGGTTCTACTCTGAGCCTCTCCCAGATGACTGAGCTCCTCACCCTACCTGCAACCGCATTGCCGCTTCGTGATACGCAATTACACATTGACGCTGCCTATGCAGGAGAACCATGCAGACTAGCTTACTTATCTAGCAGCTTGATGAAACAGTCGAAATAAAGAAAAAATGGAGCAGCAAGAAATTTGAGACAGGTCTGTCTGTTGCTCACAGACTCCATCAACACCCCTTCACCTAGTTACGTTCCCTCAGCAAGTTATGCCCTCACGTTATGTCACTCCACAAAATAGCTGGCCGTAGTTGACTGGACTGATCATACACAAATTCAGGTGTTATAGCCTTGTAGACGGGCCAACAGTGGCCACACGTTTTGACGGACGAATGTAAAAGAAGAAAAAAGAGAGTTTGGTCCATAGACGGTAAAAAAAAGTTTATGGTCGAGTGTTTGGATGACGTTTGTTTGCGTGACCACGCGCTACCCCATTGCCCTGCAACCCTGACAGCCACAGTTGAGGCTTTTTTCTAACATTTTTTGACAGCGATGGAAACAGTGTTCTTTTCACTGAATAAAAAACAAATCTTGTTCTTGACTAAAAGTAGACAAAGACGAATGATAGTGAACAGACTAAAATAAAACTATAAAAATAAAATTATCACAATAAATCTGGACTCAAATTAGGTGTCAAAAAGCTTCTTCTTTCTGCTGCTCCCTTTAGGGGTCGCCACAGTAGATCATCTGCCTCCATCTCACCCCATCCCTTGCATCTTCCTCTGTAGCACCAACCCTCTCCATGTCCTCCTTCACTACATCCATGAATCTTCTCTGTGGTCTTCCTCTTTTCCTCCTGCCTGGCAGCTCCATCTTCAACCTCCTTTGTCCAATATATCCACTATCCCTGCTCTGCACATGTCCAAACCATCTCAGCCTTGCCTCTCTTTGTCTCCAAACTGCCCAACGTGAGCTGTCCCTCTGATATACTCATTTCTAATCTTGTCCCTCCTAGTCACTCCTAATGAAAATCTTAGCATCTTAAATGCGTCCACCTCCTGTCTTTTTGTCAGTACCACCGTCTCCAAACCATACATCATAGCAGATCTCACTACCATCTTGTAAGTAAAATGCATAAAGGGTAATTTTAGTTTAATTTCTAGCTTTAATGGATGAAAAAAATATAGTTTTAGTTGACAAAATTAACACTGGATAGTTTATTTTTGTTTGTTTGTTTTAAATTATTGCATTTACTTTACCTTTTACTGGAGAAACTTCACCAGGCAAAGGACCATGACCAGATAATCACCCACAGTTCAAAGAATTGGAAAAAGTTCTAAGTCTTCCTACTGAACAATGCACACTGCACCACTTTAACAAACTCCCAGCAAATTGTGAACGGGCAAAAAAAAAAGAAATCACAAAAACTTGTAACAGCACTTTATTTTATTTTATAACTTTAATTTGTTTTTTAAGTCTCTGAAGAATTTAGACACTTAAGTTTATATATGTGCAGGTTTAAAATTAGTGCTACTTACAGTCATGTGAAAAAATTAGGACACCCTGTGTAAGCCTGTGTATTTTTTTAACATATTTGGACATATGGATATTTAATATCAATGTTAAAAATACTGAAAGATTCATGTAAAATGGTAACTGGTAACTGGTATTTACTTATATAGCGCATTTATTCTCATCTCTTGATGACCAAAGCACTTTACAGATCCTGCTATCCACCCATTCACACACACATTCACACACTGATAATAATACAACTAATACAACTAAACAATTAAAAATGAATTAAAGACTTTCTTTCAAATTTTCTGCAAAAATGTAATTCTAAACAAATAATGAGGAATAAATTAGGACACCCCCACATTCATTCCCACTTAAAATGGCTAAAATAAATGTTAAAAATGCAAATAAAAACAAAAACAAGGTATATGTGAACATTTCTTAATAAAGAACTGAATATTTAAAGGGGTCTCATGGGTCAGACCGTCGGCAACTCAACCAGCAACCCCGCCCTTCTGAGGGTGTAGAGGGTGAAGCTGGGCATCCTGGCAGAACTAAAAACAATATCTGTCACAGGTCTGTGGTGGACCACTCCCAGTTACACAGGGTGAGACTGGACATCATGGCAGATAAGCACATCTGTTGCAAGGTCTGTGGTGGACTTTTGCCAGTTGGTGCATCATGACATGCACTACACAAAGAGCAGAGATAAACAAAGCTATCATCTGGTCAGTCACTGCAATAGATACTGAAGTCAGTTTGTCTTGGCCTGTCCTTGCGACTGATAATATCACTATCTGCCAAGAATGTGCCGCTAGTCCAGCAAAAGCTAATGGTACTCAAATACTTTGCAAGCAGTTTCATGAAGTGGTCAGTCAGAAAGCAAATCATACCGGCTTGGACGTCACCTGGGTTAACAAGGCCAGGAGTTCCTGGCAGTGGAGGGCGAAGGACAGAGCTGCGTGGAGGAATCTGATCAGACCTAAATGAAACAGTCATTGTCGCCCCCGACAGACTGCTATGATGATGATAATGAATGTCTGTTTGTTAGTCAAACATAAATTAATTACATAAACATGACAGTTTTGCAGTCTCATGAATAAAACCAAGGAAATTCAAATTGGAACAGGTTTATATATTTATTGTAACTAGTGCATACCCATGCATGCCCGTGCATACCCGTGCATGCCCGTAGAAACCAAGTATAAGCATGTATTTCTGCATGCCCGTAGAAAGCAGGTGTAGAAAAGAGGAAGTGAACTGATATTGTTGTGAACAACATCAATTATGTGGCGGTAATGTACCTGTAAGATGGTTGCCAACCGGCAATCAAATCTAAAAGAAGAAGAAGAAAGCAGGTGTAAGCAAGGGTGTAAGCAAGCACGTCAGCACTCGTTCAGTGATGCCTGCCTTTGATCTTTGATGATGTCATAGTGAGTCCTATGATCTTTGATGTCATAGCGAGGGCTATGATCGTGAGTGATGACTGCCTTTGATCTTTGATGATGTCATAGTGAGTCCTTTGAGTTTTGCTGATGTCATAGCGAATCCTATGCTCGTGAATGATGCCTGCTTTTGATCTTTGATGATGTCATAGCGAGTCCTATGATTGAGTGATGCATGCCTTTGATCTTTTAGCAACTCCTATGATCGTGACATCTTGATAGACAGAGATTTCTTCTTCTTCTTCTTCTTCTTCTTCTTCTTCTTCTTCTCTCGGTTACTGGCAGATAGCAAACAACTGAAAGGTGCATACTGCCACCTACTGTACAAGAGTGTGTAACATTATGTCATCTGAGCCCGACCCCTAAATTCTATGACTTAATCCTGTGTTATTTAAAAAAAGAAAAGAGCCCTTCTCGTGGTTCTTATTGCCCCTCCATCAACATCTGTTCCCAGAATCCCAGTTAAATCCCATTCCCTGCCTGCCTCTCAAACCATTTTTCATTGTCTGTCCTTCATTTCCATATTTGTGACAGTGTAATAAGATGTGCTCGACATTTTCTTTTACTCCACATTCTCTACATTTGTCACTTTCGCTTTTCCCCATGGTGAATAAAGTGCTGTTTAAACCTGTATGACCCAGTCTGAGTCTTGCCATAATGGTGTCTTCCCTCCTTTTGGTTGTTATGTAATTCTTTATTGCAATGATTTTTGTATTTTGTAATACGATCTACCTTTATGATCTTCATCCCATCTTTTTCGCCATAGCTCAGTTCCTTTTTTCTTGATTACTGGTTTCCCTTCACCTTTTCTAAGAGACAATGGTATAGTTATCTCTTTCCCAAGAGCGCTCATTCTCTTTCAACCATTCATGTGCAGGAACCCAACAAAACTGAACTTCTCCACCACCCGTGTACCCTAAAAAACTGTGATATACAGTGGGGCAAAAAAGTATTTAGTCAGCTACCAATTGTGCAAGTTCTCCCACTTAAAAGATGAGAGAGGCCTCCAATTTTCATCATAGGTATACCTCAACTATGAGAGACAAAGTGAGAAAAAAAAATCCAGAAAATCACATTGAAGGATTTTTAATGAATTAATTGGTAAATTCCTTGGTAAAATAAGTATTTGGTCACCTACAAACAAGCACGATTTCTGGCTCTCACAGACCTGTAACTTCTTTTTTAAGAGGCTCCTCTGTCCTCCACTCGTTACCTGTATTAATGGCACCTGTTTGAACTCATTATCAGTATAAAAGACACCTGTCCACGACCTCAAACAGTCAGACTCCAAACTCCACTATGGCCAAGACCAGAGAGCTGTCAAAGGACACCAGAAACAAAATTGTAGACCTGCACCAAGCTGGGAAGACTGAATCTGCATTAGGTAAGCAGCTTGGTGTGAAGAAATCAACTGTGGGAGCAATTATTAGAAAATGGAAGACATACAAGACCACTGATAATCTCCCTCGATCTGGGGCTCCACGCAAGATCTCACCCCAGGAGGTCAAAATGATCACGAGAACGGTGAGCAAAAATCCCAGAACCACACGGGGTGACCTAGTGAATGACCTGCAGAGAGCTGGGACCAAAGTAACAAAGGCTACATCAGTAACACACTACGCCGCCAGGGACTCAAATCCTGCAGTGCCAGACGTGTCCCCCTGCTTAAGCCAGTACATGTCCAGGCCCGTCTGAAGTTTGCTAGAGAGCATTTGGATGATCCAGAAGAGGATTGGGAGAATGTCATATGGTCAGATGAAACCAAAATAGAACTTTTTGGTAAAAACTCAACTTGTCGTGTTTGGAGGAGAAAGAACACCATACCTACTGTGAAGCAGGGGGGTGAAAACATTATACTTTGGGGCTGTTTTTCTGCAAAGGGACCAGGACGACTGATCCATGTAAAGAAAAGAATGAATGGGGCCATGTATCGTGAGATTTTGAGTGAAAACCTCCTTCCATCAGCAAGGGCATTGAAGATGAAACGTGGCTGGGTCTTTCAGCATGACAGTGATCCCAAACATACTGCCCGGGCAACGAAGGAGTGGCTTCGTAAGAAGCATTTCAAGGTCCTGGAGTGGCCTAGCCAGTCTCCAGATCTCAACCCCATAGAAAATCTTTGGAGGGAGTTGAAAGTCCGTGTTGCCCAGCGACAGCCACAAAACATCACTGCTCTAGAGGAGATCTGCATGGAGGAATGGGCAAAAATACCAGCAACAGTGTCTGAAAACCTTGTGGAGACTTACAGAAAACGTTTGACCTCTGTCATTGCCAACAAAGGGTATATAACAAAGTATTGAGATGAACTTTTGTTATTGACCAAATACTTATTTTACCGAGGAATTTACCAATTAATTCATTAAAAATCCTTCAATGTGATTTTCTGGATTTTTTTTTCTCATTTTGTCTCTCATAGTTGAGGTATACCTATGATGAAAATTGGAGACCTCTCTCGTCTTTTAAGTGGGAGAACTTGCACAATTGGTGTCTGACTAAATACTTTTTTCCCCACTGTAGCTCAATCACCAAGTCTTCCCTTGTAGATTTTAGTGTCTGTATGGTTTTTAACACTGCAAGTGAATCCGTGCACACCACCACCCGGTCCGGTCTGACCTCCTCCACCCACTGCAAAGCAATAATTATTGCCATCATCTCTGCTGTAAACACGGATGTATTGTTGGAGAGTCTTTTTGCGATGGTAACTTTAAACTCTGGAATGTATACTCCAACTCCAACAGAGCGCTCTATAGGCACTTTTCCACTAGCCCAGCCCAGCCCCGATTGAAAACCCAACTCTACTCACTTCGGTTTGGTTCGGCCTCGGTTGCTTTTCAACATTACTGATGGTGCACCTGCTGGCACACCTGCTGTGGGTGGGATTTGTTGAACAGCAGGCGGCGCCACACCCTCGTGACGTGAAACACGCGACCGAATCCTCCACAACAAACAAAATGGCTGATGACGAGGAGAGAAGGAAGGAGTAAGGAGAGAGGAATGACTGTGACATGAAACTGGTGAAATCTATGGTGCTGACTTGTTGTGCTCTGCACAATCTGTGTGAGAGTCATGGAGAGACGTTTGACACTACATTGGATGATGCAGTAGATGAACCAGTGGTGGCAGCGGCACAGAGAGCAGAGGAGCAGGGTGCCGATATACGAGATGCAGTACTTGTCTAGCAATAGGTAGAAATGTAATTTCGCCCACATTTATGTGCATACATATTTCAAAAATGTTTTTTGTAAATAAAATGTTGTGCAGGTTCCATCTACCTGTCCTGTTGTTCATAACGCTTATCTGTTAAGGTACGGGTAATTAGATTAGATTAGATTTGTTTATTTGACAGGGACAGTGCAATAAACATAGACAATTAATCAATGACAATCAATTTGATGTGTTGCACAGAGTGTATAGCTATTAGCTAATTTGCAGGAGCCGCAGGACAACAGAAGAAGGTGCGAGGCCATCAGCCTAATGATGAGTCCACACTTCTCACTGTTGTGATAATTGCTCACGCTGAGCGCTCTGACAGCCCCGTACGCTGTGGGGGTCACAGACGACGTGTTCCTCCCCACACTCTCAATAATTTTTTTTCCTGTATATTCTTCTTTTTGGCGTACAGAAATGGCAATACGCCCGTATTTGCTAAAATTGCATTTTCCCCGTATTAAAATACGGCGAAACCGTATCACTTGACAGGTATCTAATTACATGCAGAAACACCGCACAGGCCATCTTCACAAAAATCCAGCTCGACAAGCCACTTTTGCTTAGGTGGAAATGCAAATTGAACTATAAATCATGTGCTGATACATGTCATATTTTCCCATGTAAAGGTCTCCCACTTTTACTTACAAATTGATTTTTAATTTTTGGGAAAAGGGAATATAAATTTTGCACTTGTTGGTAACAACAGTTGTGTGCAACAAAAACACAGTTGTGTATCCTTGTCCAATTTGTCTACTGTTATTAGTGCCAAATTTTTGCTAGATTCCTTCTTAATTTATTAAATTTTGACTGGTGATGCAACATTCAACTTACACGTACTTACCTTTATCAGTGTCTACAAGTTCAAGCACACCTGTACAACTGCTTATAACCTAAAAAATGTACCTGTTCAAGAGAAATGGATTCCGCATTTCAAATTTGTTTAAAATAAAAAAAAAACAAAAACTACCAAGACATTACGTTTTGTTGTGTTGTTAAAAATTAAATTACCATTAGAAGGCTATACACCTGACCTGATGAACAGCAGCATGTGGAGTGAACAGAGAATGGAATGTGTATGTAATTATTGGCTTTTCTCATACGGTGTCATAACAGATAAACCAGACTTTTGATGCAAACAATACAATTTTATTCCAGAAGCAAAATTTACAAACAAAAAAACAGACTGGGCGTGGGGAGACATGGTTAGACACGCCGACTGCTAAATGCGTCCACAAGCCTGCCAAATAGGGTCAGGAAATCTCTGTTGAACGCTGACATCTCTGCGAGCTCTTCCCTTCGTAACGCAGCGTCCTGCTCCAGGGCTTCATGCGCATCTGCCCGCACATCTGCGGCCACCTGTCGCAAATGCTGCATGTACTCCTGATTCTTGCCGCTGGTCATGTTGCCGTTCCAAGAGCCGCATCTCTTCATCATGCATGTTGACCATCGCTAATGTAAGGTCAGCGATGGGAGTTGTCTGTTTTCGTCTTGCCTAGATGGAAAGACAGAAAGGCATGGTTGTTAAAGCTGGATCACTACATATATTATGGAATTACACAGGTGAAAGTCTGTGGTGGAATGTCACTATTATATTATGCTTCATTGCTGTATATAAGCTGAACTGTCATGTTGCTGCCCCTCAGTAGAGCAGATTTTGCAACACGCAGGGTGCTGTCTTCGGCTGCAGCCCCCCTGCAAAACTAAAAAGGATTAAGATTAAGAATATGGATGGATGGATGGGTAATGTTTAATCTAGTTGCTTGTAGTGTGAACGCAGAAATCTGAATGGGTTAATACAGTCAGCTGACGCAAAGCATTTCAATGAAGCATGTTGATTTCAACGGCAGTTCATGCGCTTTATTTGTTTTTCTAAAACAGGAGTTACAACAGCACCAATCACCACACCTAAAAATGGTTGTGGAACACTGATAAGTGAAGACCAAAGAATAACCTTTTTGTACATTTAAAAAGACATTTTCAATTAATTAATATGCAGCTACAGGAAATTGCATTAATCAGTTTGGTACATAACTTGTTAGGCTCCAGCCCCCCCGCAACCTGTAAAGGATTAAGCGGTAGAAGATGGATGGATGGATGGATTTTCGACCCTGGTTTCCGCTGCTGGACCTGTTTCAACCAAAAAAAAAAATCGTGGTTATTGTGCCTTACCGGCACTTGAACGTGATCCAGATGGAGCTGGTGATGTGGAGCTGATCCAGCTGGCGCTCAGCCAGACGCACACGCAGCGCCAGGAGAGTCCGCTGTGTCAGTCATCTCCACTGAGGTGGACCCCTGTGATATGAAATGCGATTCTAGAAAGAAAATGCACGCAATTTAAAACTTAACACCAAAGTGCAACATGTACACAACACTCTCAAGTTTTTAACCGGAATACAATAAGCGTAATTCAGCGTTATGGATTTTCGACCCTGGTTTCCGCTGGACCTGTTTCAACCAAAAAAAAAAATCGTGGTTATTGTGCCTTACCGGCACTTGAACGTGATCCAGATGGAGCTGGTGATGTGGCTGACATGGGAGTTGATCCAGCTGGCGCTCAGCCAGACGCACACGCAGAGGCAGACGCAGCGCCAGGAGAGTCCGGTGTATTCATGTGCACTGAGGTGGACCCCTGTGATACGAACTGCGATTCTAGAAAGAAAATGCACGCAATTTAAAACTTAACACCAAACTGCAACATGTACACAACACTCTCAAGTTTTTAACCGGAATACAATAAGCGTAATTCAGCGTTTTGTTCGCGCTAATACTTAACACAAAGCAAGCGTGAATCTGCAGTTGGCTGCAAAACAATAGGCAAGCTTCAGTAACAACCATTACCCACAATCTAACAACCTTCCTATTTCTTAAAAACAGTGAGCTTGGCACAGAAAGGATAAAGTGGCGAAAAGATGCGCAATATCAAAACAACACTCACCATCCACGGTTTCCAAGGCCGTGACAGTGGCCGTGTCGAGGGCCTATGTCCATAGATCGCGTACATCTCAGCAAACCACTTCCACTCCTTCCGATCCGCTGCACTTCAAGCATTGTGGTCCTTCACTGCTCGGTAATCGCTTTTCAGCTTTTTCAGCTTCTCCCGACACTGTTTGGCAGTACGGATGTGCCCTTGGGAAGCCATCTGCTCGGACACCTGCTGGTATATTTTTTAATTTCGAGTAGATCCGTCCAACTCGCGCTGGATGCGATCGTCGCCTAATATAGAAAGAAAATTGCGCACTTCCTAATATATAATATTAGGAGTATATTATTATATAAGTATATTATACAGTATATTAATATAATATACTGTATTAAAGGGGCGCACTGTGTTCACTGGCTGAACAATTACAAATGGCGGTCGTGGAGTAAATTCAGCAGAAAAAGTCGCTTTCGTGATGTTACGACCTGACCAATCAGCGGCGACCAGTCTCTTCAAGTCATATCACAGCCATACTCAGCCCTACTCAGCTCGGTTAGACCCTGCCCTGGATCAGGTACTAAAAAAGTACCTGCTAACCGGTGCTGGGGCTAATGGAAAATGCTCAAACGTTCTTTGAACCATCAGTATAGAGCTGTAAGAAGTTATAGTAATTGTTCCTGAGGTAAATGCTTGTTTTAACACCAACATCACTCATATGCCAATCCTTTTTCCTCATTAGCAGACTAGTGTCTACTTCTATTCCTGGAAACAGCCAAGGGGGAACATTACTCACTGGACTGGTGTTCAGAATCAGAATCAGAATCAGAATGAACTTTATTGCCAAGCACGTTTACAAGGAAACACAAGTAAACATACGAGGAATTTGACTTGACATTGGGCGCGCTAGATAAGCGCAACCCAATGACGCGGCAGCCATGCAAGGCGCCTGTCATACAGTGGGGGGTAAAGAGGGGGAGGGGGGAAGAGGGGGTAGGGAAACACAATGGGCAGAGAGAAAAAAGCATTATTGTCACCATGGGTTGAGATGCCGTCTCGGCACTCAGCCCATGTTTTCCCTCATCCCTGCTTCCCATTGAGCAGCGTCTCAGCTGGCCCCCAGCTGGCAGCATTATGGACGGCTGGGGCCAATTAGTCTTCATCAGCTGGGGCGCTGCCAATGAGGATAAATAGGAGCAGCCTCGATGACTCGGGGCTGCGACATAAACACATTGCTAAGCTGAAGCCCCTTCGTCTGGTGTCAGCTTATACTCCTCTTGCAGCATTCCTGTGTTTGTATCCCGCTGTGAGGATGTACGTCTTGCTACCCCCACGTCCGGTACGAGCTGCTTACCTCTGCGCTGTGCAACCTGTGAGTGTACCTCTGCATGAGTATCTGTGCTCTCCTCATCCCTTCCCCTTTACCCTGAATAAAATATCACGACTCACTGGCTTGCCCCTGGCTCTGATTGCCCGGCTCCCTAGAGCCGGATATGACAATTATTAATCAAAATAAAGCTCATTATATGAGCTTATATAAAGCTCATTATATGACCAAAATTGTGATTACCTAGAAAAAAAACTCTCTAATGCACATATAAATTAGCAGACAATAGATCACACAAAACAAGAGTTGAGAGAGTCAGTGTATGTTTATATATCAGTGTGTGTATCAGTCCTGTAATGTTGTATGCAGTGTAATGTAGGTGTGTCAGTCGCTAGTGAACAGCAGAGGGCGCCTCCTGGCAGTGGATGGATGTTAATCATGTGATCTATAAGCAAGTCCAGAGTCTCTCTCTCTTGCTTGCAGGTGGCGAGTTGAAGACACATGGTGCACTGTCCTTGAGAGAGTCCACTCTGTTGAAACAACAGCGATTGTGTCGATTGTTTGGGTTAGCAGAGCTGCTCCTTCCGCTTATCTTCATCGAGGAGGAATGTGAATGTAAATGTAAACAGGGCACCAAAGACAAGGTCAAATCTGCACAGTGCACTCAGAGAATAGAATTTTCCTCACCCGTGCAATTCTGTGCTTCATAATTTCCATGTACAGGCTTAAACTTTAACATTCTCTGGAGAGCACTGGCGACTTCAAGATGTATTCCACCCTCTGAATCACCATTCAGTTCACCATGCCGCCTCGTGCACTCCCCAACTTGTCGAATTGGTGAAGGAGCTTGCCTGGATCTGCATTTTGAACAGCTCTCCACCTTCCTCAATTTCTGAAACACCAGGAAACTCCAGAGCCAAAAATAGAAATCCTGTGATCATAGCCAATAGATGTCTTCTGCATCTCCAGTCAAATCATACACTCCGCAGGTTCCAATTCTTGGGCTCCCCCTTGGCCCGGTTCTTGTTGAAAGTGGTGACAATAGCACATTTAAGCCGCTTCCAAATCCATAATTTCCGTTTAGATTAAGATTCAGCAGAAGAAGAGCGACTAAACACAGACACAAACGCAACATTGCAAGCTGGAATCAGAGGGGAGAGGATTAGGAGGGAGAGGAGAAGAAAGCGTCTGCTCTCTCTGAAGTGCCGGAAGAGAGTTAGTCTGAAGTGCCGGAAGAGAGTTAGCTATATCAGTAGTGTGTAGCCCATACATTCTGGCTTTTCTTTCAATTGTCCACCCAAACCCATGTCCCTGGAAGCTAGAGTATTCCCAGCAGTCTTGTAGTGTTGTTTTTGAAATATTTGCTTCTTCACTTCCTTTCAGCTTGACCCATTATGATAATGCGAGTTTATCTCTTCCCAAATCCATTGGCATTTCTCCTGCTTCTATTAAAACTGCATTGTTTGGTGTTGTTTTGATGACTCCAATGCACAGGCAATTTGTTCTATGCTGCATTCTGTCTATTTTTTCCAGAGTCGTCTTTGCCGCTGCTCCATAAATCATGCATCCGTAGTCTATTGTCGATTGCATTAGTGATCTGTAAATGTCAATTAATGCCTGTTTATCTGCACCCCATTCGTGTCCAGCTATAGTTTTTATGAGATTAATGACTTTTTTGCACTTTGTCTCCAGATTTTCAACATGAACTCTCCATGTGTATGCACTATCAAGCCACAATCCTAGATATTTGAACTGACTGACTTTCTCTATTGGTTGATTATATAATGTTAATGGTTCTGTACCAGTTCTGCATTTTTTTGTGAAAGTCATATAGCAGGTTTTACTGTTTGAAAATTTAAATCTCCAGTCATATGACCACTTTTCCACTTTCTCCATTGCTTTCCTGATGTTTTTGAACACAAATTTCTCATTTCTTCCCCTCGTCCATAGGGCTCCATCATCTGCATATAGTGCTGTTTTGATGGATCCCTCTTGATCCTCAGACATGTCATTCATTCATTCATTCATTCATCTTCTTCCGCTTAATCCTTTTTGGGTCACGGGGGGGCTGGAGCCTATCCCAGCATCTTTGGGCGAGAGGCAGAGTACACCCTGGACAGATCGCCAGTCCATCACAGGGCCAACACAGAGAGACAGACAACCATTCACTCTCACAATCATACCTAAGGACAATTTAGAATCCCCAGTTTTGATGCCAATTAACCTAACTTGCATGTTTTTGGCATGTGGGAGGAAACTGGAGAAATCCCGGAGTAAACCCACGCAGACACGGGGAGAACATGCAAACTCCACACAGATCACTGTTGGTCGGGGACTGGGTTCGAACCCAGGATCCCCCAGCCAAGAGTGAGTTGCTATGCTGCCGCAGTGCTAACCACTCCGCCACCGCGCCGCCTCCTCAAACATGTCATTAATCATTATATTGAATAAAACAGGGCTTATTACACTCCCCTGAGGAACACCATTTTCTATTTCAAAGTCATTAGAAACTTCTGATCCTACTTTAACCCTAAAGCCTGTTTTCCACTAGCCCAGCACACCTCAGTACGGCTCGATTCACTTCAGTACGGCTTGGAATGCTTCTGTCTCCATTAGCACGGTGTTGTGCTTGTGCTGTGATGGTTTGTGTTAGGAGGTTTTAGAAGCGAGGCGGCGCCAGACTCCCAGCGAGGCGGGGCCACACTCCCGTGATGTTACGCACCCGACTGAGTCCTTATTTACACGAGACAAAAAATGGAGGATCCAAGGATTATTGCCTTGCTCGCTCTGTGGTTTTATCTCACAATTAATTTTATCTCATAATTAAGCTGCAACAACACAAGTCACTTTTGTTTTGAATTAACTGCCAAATGACCTAGAAATAATGAGCTGAAACTTGTTTTTATTCGTATTAAATAATGAGACAGTGGGACACTGGCCAACACCAAATTGTATTATTTTTTACATCCTAGGGCATTTTGGATGTACTGAATAAAAAAAATTCATGTTTTTCACCTTCAGGTCAACGTTTGGAACAACAGTATTATTATTTTCCGTTTAGATGATGCTACACTCCTTCTAAAGTATTATAATTCTCTGAATTTGGAATGCCGATAGAACATTCAATTTACATATACTTGTACCTACTTTGACTTGTAATCTTCATCAGTCTCTCCTGCTGCATTTTAAAGTCCAACTGTGCAACTTCTTATAAGTTAACATAAAAAATTTACCCAAAGTCATGTGGTGCTAATTTTTTATGATATTTCAATAAAAAGAACAGAAAGCTTACAAAAACATTTGTTTTTTGGTCTAGTTAAAAATTACATTACCTTTACAATGGCTGACCCCTGACAGGATGATCAGCATAATTTTCATCAGACTAGGCAATGGAATTTCTATGTAATTAAACTGTTTTATAATTCAGTGTTATAACAGACAAACCACACTTTCCAAAACAATTCCATTTTATTATATACAAAATATTAAAATAAAAAAAAACCTTTGCAACACAACATGAAGGTTAATCGACATTTTATACACGCCTACCACTGAGTGCCTCTACACCAGCTTCCCAAACTGGGGTCAGGAAGGCTCGGTTGAATGAAGCCGTCTCTGCCAGCTCTGGTTCAGGAAGGCTCGGTTGAATGAATCCGGGCGGGCTGGCACGGCGGACGCGTGGGATGATTCTACAAGGAAAATGCACACAATAAAATACAGCACGAAAGTGCAAGATATACAGAAAAGACAATAGTTTTTAACAAGATTACATAAGCTTATTTCAGCGTATTGTTCACATGAATAATTAAAATAAAAGCTTTAGTCCGCAGTGTGCTGCAATAAAGCAGCGATCATCATCCACAATGAACAGCTTTTTTATTGCATAAATAAACTGAGCATCTTACCGAATATATTTGTGAAAAAACGCACAATAAAAAAAAAATTAAAACTCACCGTTAAAGGACTCCGATGTCGAGACCTCCCGGTATATTTTTTCATTCCGGGCGGCTCCGTCTAACTCGCGCTGGATACGTTCGTCTGACAATGCAGTGAGCAGACACTGCACCTCCTTATTGGTCCATGGAACACCCTTATTACGCGAAGCCATTTTTGATAGAGAATAAATGAAAATAGCACAGCAATACACTGAAAATAAACCGCCAACAGTGGTTGCGTGCTGAGTAATGGTGGTCGTGAAGATTCTTTTTTTTTTTTTTTTTTTTTAAACTTTATTGAGAAGGTTGTGACGATTCGGCAGAAGAGGAGGAGGAGAGGGGCGGTTACAACCTGACCAATCAGCACCGGCCAGTCTGTTAACGTCACAACACAGCACAGCTCAGCACTGCTGTATCCTGCCCTGGAGCGGGGCTGAGAATCGGGGCTGCTAAACCTTGTTGGGGCTTGTGGAAAAGCGTACAAAGCGTGCTGAGCCGTCCCGTGTTGCGCTAAAGCGTGCTAGTGGAAAAGGGCCTTAATTGTCCTGTGTGTTAAAAAAAATCCATTATCCAATTATACATCCTCCCACCAATGCCCATTTTATTCAATTTCATAAGAGGTCCATCCCTCCACAGTGAGTCATAAGCCGTTTCAATATCCAGATTAACTATAACCATTACTTCTTTCATTTTGAGAGTCTTTTCAATATCATTACTTACCCTAACTAGAGCATCCACTGTGGATCTTCCTCTTCTAAAACCATTCTGATAGTCATTTATTAATCATTTTTGCTCTAGTACACATGAGAGTCTGTAAACTAACACCTTCTCCATCCATTTCCCTAAGTGTGACATTAATGCTATTGGCCTGTAGTTGCCTGGATGAGCTGGATCTTTCCCTGGCTTATTAAATGGTAAAATTACAACCTTTTTCCACCCACTTGGGGTAATCCCCCACCTTCCATATTCTGTTAAACAATTTCACCACCAGTTGCATTGATTGCATAGGCAACTGCCGGAACATAGCACAGCTTAACTGATCATATCCTGGAGCTGTGTATCCACTATCTTGCAAAGCTCTCTTAAGCGCTGACATTGTGAGCTCGAGGTCTAATGCAGTCATGTCATCTTTCACTTCATATTTTTAAGTTTGCATTTTCTCTGAGTTTATGCTGCCTTTGCTGTTTATGACTCTCACCAAGATGGTTTCCTCTATGCACTGCAGTAAATGCTCTACCTAGGACTTCTGCCTTTTCTTTGTCTGATACAGCCATCTTGTCCCCATCCACAAAAGATGGAATTTTAACTGATACCCTTTTCCCACTCATTTTTTTAAACATACCCCAGACATCACCTAGTTCTGTTTTCCTACCAAGGGTGGAACAAAATTCTCTCCATGTTGACCTTTTACTGTTTTTAATAATCCTTCGAGCTACTGCCCTTTTCTTTTTGTACTCTATTAAGTTTTCACTAGTCATATTCTTCCTCAGCTCTCTGAATGCCTTGTTTCGCTCTTTTATTGCAATACTACATTCGTCATTCCACCAGGGTACAACCTTCTTCCTACCCTGTGTTGTTTTCTTAGGTATACTTACTATTGCAACATTCAGAATATGATTGGTTACCTGACTTGAACACTCTTCTGTGCCACCTTCTAATGTTACCAAATGACACGATTGAACACAGTATTGACTAAATTTTCCACAATCTGCTTTGTCAAAACACCATCTTGTAAAACATCTTCCCTCTTGTACACATACTTCAGTTTTAATGACTGTAAGTATTGGGAAGTGATCACTTCCCATAGTTGTCCTGTTCATAACTATCCATTCACAGGTGCTCACTAAAGAATTAGATACCAGAGTCAGGTCAATACATGATAATGTGCCCCTATGCACATCCACCCTGGTACCGTCATCACTGTTTAGACAAATTAACGATCTTTCATCTAACATCTCTTCCACAACATTTCCATTGTTATCTGTATGTGTGCTTCCCCACAAGCTATTGTGGGCATTAAATTCTCCACACCATACCTCTTTCATATGCCCTTCCCCTGCCATAACACTGAAAATATTTGCTGTTAACTTCCTACATGGGTTGTAATAATTAATCAGCTTAATATTTCCTTGTCCATTTGGCCTACATATTTCAATAATATTACACTCTATATCTTCAGGAGGGAATCACCCTATACGCCAGGCCATCTTCTTGAATTATATTGTGGTGACCCACCACACTCTACGTGGACATTCCTTACACTCAGCAGGTCTGAAGGAAGCAGAGGACCATTCACATACGCACAGAGAGCCCCTGGGGGACAACCAGAACAATGGACTGTTGTTTATACATCCCCGGATTAGGGAGAGGACGCCCGGGCACCAGTTGGTCACGCTAATAATTGGTATTGACTGATATGTATATCACTATGCTAATGTGCCATGCATTCTCTCTCTGTTTGTATAACATGTATAAAAGAGCTTGCTATACATGCCTGAGCAGCACAGTGGTGCACAGAGCTACAAAGTGCGTCTCATTATGTTGAAGGAAAATAAAACTTTGCACCCTTCCAGCTCGTCGCATCTTGCCTGATCTTTTACCTCCACACTGGTGACCCTAGACATGTCATGGTGACGCCGGCATCCTCTTCATCCACACCGGAGTGCACTCTCCAGAGTGGGCAGCTCTGGGATTGACACGCACCATAATGATGACACAAGCGAACCGAAGGAAGCAGCCTGAATGGGGAAAGTCATCTGCGCCGTCTGTTTTGATTTCCACCAAGCTCCCCGACCCTGACTCACTCCGGAAAGCGGACCTCCCGCGCACAGAAGCCCCGCACACATACCGCAGGATTACAAGGACAGCGCAACTTCCAGCTATGTGGTCACTGCGCCAAGCGCGTGCCACACACAAGGACAAACCGGCTCCACAGACTGATACAGCGTCCTCCGCCGCTGCACATGCCCGAGAAACACCGCCGATCGCCATCCTCGGAACCTTCAGGGCTGCTCACGCACCTGAAGTAGACATGCAGACCGCACACAGAGGAGTCAGAGACTTAATTTTTTTCACAGCCGCTGTGGATCACCGCCATGTTGACCGGGAAAGTCCCTCACCATCGCAGATCCACATGCAATTTTTGCACGGCCTAGACACCTTTGATGTCCCGGGCCGGCACTCACTTACTTCCACCCCCCTCCCTCCTCCTCCACAGCGCTCTTCCCGCACCTCACTCCCTAAAGCCAGTCGATCGCCGGTTGGTTCCATTATGCTTGACGCGCACCGGCCCCCTTTTCGCCCACGATCCTCGGCCGTTCAATGTGCTGGGACCCGGAGCAGAGCACACTGTCTTTTCCACCCCTCCTCCATCCCCCCCACTGACTGACATGCCCTCCGACACTCCTCTACAGCAGGACAGTTCTACCGGAGCTGGAGCCCAAACGACCGGGGGGGGGGGGGAGGGTCACAGCCCCTTCTGAGTGTTCTGGGGGGAGCCCTGTGGTGACCCACCACACTCTACACAGACATTCCTCACACTCAGCAGGTCTGGAGGAAGCAGAGGACCATTCACATACGGACAGAGAGCCCCTGGGGGACAACCAGAACAATGGACTATTGTTTATACATCCCTGGATTAGGGAGAGGACGTCCGGGCGCCAGTTGGTAACGCTAATAATAGGTATTGACTGATATGTATATCACTATGCTAATGTGCCATGCATTCTCTCTCTGTTTGTATAACATGTATAAAAGAGCTTGCTATACATGCCTGAGCAGCACAGTGGCGCACAGAGCTACAAAGTACGTCTCATTATGTTGGAGGAAAATAAAACTCTGCAACCTTCCAGCTTGCCGCATCTTGCCTGATCATTCATTTACCTCCACAATATGATCTTTTGGCAAGTCCTATGGGCTATATGACGTCATGTAGACATCATGTAGAGATCATAGGAACATCAGTCTAATGGCGTATATGATGTCATACAGACATCATGTAGGCATCGTAGGAATATCATAGGTGGTCCTGTGATCGTCAGCATCATAGGAACATCATAGGACATCGTGCAGAAATCATAGGCACATCATAGGCAGTCCTATGATCATGACACACAGACAGAGATTTCTTGAATTATATATAGAGTGATGATGAAGCTGTCCAGTTTGTTTTGTCTTCATGTACTTCCAGTCTGGCTAGTTTCAAAGTATACTACAGTAATACAGTAATTCAAATAAAATCTAATTGGTGCAAATACCTTATAATAAACTATGCCACATTTCATTCTTTGAGTGTAGCGCTGACTTTAACAGATGCTACACGGTGTTGACAGCCTGACAGTGAAACAAGTATTGAGACAACTAATTTGAACATTCTCAAACTCAAGCCTGGCTTAGTTGCTATGGTTGAGCCTCCCATGTAGATATGCCCTCGTTTATGAAATAGATTAGTTTACCAGTTTACAGTGTTTAAAGTCTTTAAATTTCCACAACAAATGTCTTTAGTCTGGCTTGGTCAGCTTCTTATGAGGGAATTTTATCATTTTCTTTGTTCTGCAGTAAAAATACATATCTGGGGTCCGTTATGGAGTGAGTTTGAGAACAATCAAGTACATGTAATGTCATAAGACATGAATCTTTTTTAATCAGCTTTTTACATTCAAAAGACACTAACTATAATTGACACCTAAAATAACCACTCATTACAACAACACTAAAAAGTGTTGAATGTTTCTGATGGCAAGTTGGCTGTAGGACTGATTGAATGTTTCATCAAATTATCAGCCAGAAATGTACCAAGGGGCTTTTTGACCTGTTGATTGATGTTTTATTGAATGAATGAAATGACTTACTGACAGAAACACTGAGAGCATAGTGTTGTTTTCAACCCAATTTTGAAGGCCCCCCCATAAGAGCTGATATAATTCCCTATAATTCTATGTGTTTATGAACACTTTAGGTTATCTCTTTGCTATTCATACCATATCGTCTATTTCTGCTGCAGGTCGTTTGACATCCATAAGTGTGTCATTAAGTTTTCCTCCTCTTATCAATTCCTCAGTGACTGCGCTCAAGAGTGAAGTTGAGGCATCTGCTTCTGTGCTCTCTTCTCATTCGTGGTCTCTGTTTTCCGTGCACCTCCATTGTTTTTCCTCCCCCTTTTGCTTCGTCTGTCTGTCATTCTCCCCATTTCAATGTGGCTATTTTGTAAAGCAGCTGCCATACTGTAATTTCCAGTCATTGCTCCAGCTGGGTAACTGCAGGACATAAATAATGGAGAACTTCTGTTTTATCCCACATCAACACACACACACACACACACACACACACACACACACACACACACACACACACACACGCACACACACACACACACACACACACACACACACACTCCTGTGCTGAACCCCGGGGGTCTCCCTTTCAAGTCTTAACTCAGTTCTCTGCGGCAGTGTGGAGCCATTTCCAAAGATGTCTTCAGGGAGTTTCTTCTTTGTGACTTATTCCTCTTACTTATTCATGAAATCCACAGCATCACTTACATAAGTGATTGGCCCAGTTAGAATAACTTTAATCACACCATCAATGTGGAAAGTGGATTTCTGTTCAGGGCAGGATGGTTGGGTGGGGGTAAGGGTGAATTTGGGGGCAAAAATACGATCAAATTTATTCTTCAAATGTGTATTTTTGGGATATGATGGAATATTTCTTTAAGGCCAATTGGTGACCAGGAAATTACTCAGAAATTCCAGTTAAATCACCAAATACTTAAGTTTCACTCTTTTCAAATAGAGGAGTATTAATTTTCAGTCATTGTTTGGTCCTTGGTCTAAAGAAGATTCTCATACTTTTAGGTCTTCTCGTATAAATGATGATGAAAGTAAATGTGTGATAGGGTGGGAATAAGGGATAAGGGATAAGGGCCTGTACTTACATAGCGCTTTTCTAGTCTCAAAGACCACTCAAAGCACTTCACTAGTACTAACCCTCTATTCTAAGGGCCTATAGGAGACAGATATCTAGGGACAATTTAGAACAACCAATTAACCTAGCATGCATGTCTTTAGATTGTGGGAGGAAACCGGAGCCCCCGGAGTAAACCCACGCAGCACAGGGAGAACATGCAAACTCCACACAGAAAGGTTCCTACCCCTGCCAACCTGGGTATTCAAACCTGGAACCTTCTAGCTGTTAGGCAACAGTGCATCACCGATATGATACTGTCACGATATTTGTGCTGCGATGTGATACTATAATGATGTTGCTGAGTGTTGTGATATCATATAGTGCAATTTCCCATCCTGATCTTTGTCTTGTTCAACTCCAGACTAGATCACTCCTTTTTCTGTGCTGACCTAACCAGACAGTAAGCGTTTAGCACCATCTAGTGGACTGAAAAGTGAACTGTTTTTTTTATTACTCTGGTACCAAAATAGGCAAGTTTTTGTTTGCAATATTTATTACTAATTCTTAATGAAGTATCACGATACTGGTGTCTCTGAATTGATACAGTAACACAACCGCAAGTATTACGATACTATGATGCATTGATTTTTTTCCCCACCGCTAATGTGTGATGTGAAAATTAGATTGTATGCAGGATGAGTAAGGGAGTGGCTCAGGTGTTTATAATTTTTACTTATAGTCATATGCAAAAAGGCAACAACAGACAGTGTAAAAGTCTGATTTCACCCATCGTGAAGTCCTTTTGGCCTGTTACATCTTGCATTTTATCAGTCTAAATTTTGGTTACGGCAGTTTTTCTTTCAAGGCATCAGTTTGCCTTCCAAAAAGGCAAAAAAATCATAGTAAAGATAGAAACTAAACCAAGTTTGCTTTGAAACCTATAATGTTTTGGCAATTTGTTATGAAAATTTCATCAAGTATCCTCAAATAGTATTGAAGTTACAGCATTATGGTAAATGTAGTTACCCCAACATGTAAAAATATGGCAAATACACTTAACCTCACAACATGCTTTGAATGTGAACAGGACTAACAAAAACAATCATTTAAATTGTCGTATTGAATTTAATCCACAGTTTAATTATGAATTTGGGCAATAGGTGGTGGACAAGTCAATCAAGGTACCTGTGAAGTAATCATTATTGGAACCAGTATATTATAGGGGCTATGGAAAATGCATGAGACTTTTGAGGTCTGTGGTTCCTAGTCATAATTAATTGTACTGTTTCTCTTACAGCTGTTTCTCTTACGTCATGACAGCTGTTGTACATAAATCATATTAATGGTATTTAATTTTATTTGGCTGCTGATTTCTTAGATATACAATGGGGCTATGGAGAATACAATATATCTGAAGTAACTATTGCATGATTCCACCTGCCATATTATTACCTCCGCCAAGGAGGTTATGTTTTCATCGGCGTTTGTTTGTCTGTCTGTCTGTTTGTCTGTCTGTCTGTTTGTTAGCAAGATAACTCAAAAAGTTATGGACGGATTTTCATGAAATTTTCACAGATTGTCAGAAATGGGGTATCCTACAGATGATTAGATTTTGGTGGTGCTCCGGATCACCGTCCAGAAGAAAACCGCCATTACGGAAAATGCCATTTTCGTCAATAACTACTGAACCACTAATCCTATCATTGTGAATCCAATTGCTAGTCATATGTTTTCATGGTCAAAGAATCTGAAAACGTACACACAAACACTGTATGGGGGGAACTGTGGCGCTAAACCGCCATTACGGAAAATGCCATTTTCGTCAATAACTACTGAACCACTAATCCTATCATTGTGAATCCAATTGCTAGTCATGTGTTTTCATGGTCAAGGAATCTGAAAACGTACACACAAACACTGTATGGAGGAACTATGGCGCTTGGCGGAGGCCTGCGCTCTCCGAGTGCTTTTCTAGTTTATATCTGCAATGCAATATCATGGCAAGGTATTTATTCATTGCATAGCCTACTCATATGTGTGAAATTGGGTTTATAGATATGTTATATCACTATTTTGGGTGAATAGAGGGGGAAGGCAATGGAATGGTTAAAAAAAAAATAAATCATGGATTCCCATAATAAGAACAGATCATTTGAAAAAGCTGACTGACTTGTGCAATCTGGTCATCCTGGTGCATTTTCACCTGAAAATATCAAGATAAAGATGTTAATTCATGAAAATGTCTGTTATTTATCAGTTGTGAACATGCATATTTATTCAATGAATGTATAAACAGCACAGCTACAGTAAAGTGAAATGAAATAACGTTAATTTTGCTGTATATTTAACTCCCAGTTCCACCATTTGACCCAAAATGAACATATCATTTCATTTTGAAAAATGTTTTTTGATTTTTTACATCACCAAGGGCAGAAAATATTTTTTATTGACTAAAATATTCACATAATTCTTCTTGAATGTTTGCATAACATTATAAATAAGTTAATTGAGACCTTGAAAGAAAAATTGCTGTTAGTTTTTATGCAGTTCTAAGTAAACGGAGTGGTGGCGTAGTTGGTAGAACATCCGCCCCACAACCAGGAGGCCTGGGTGTAATGTAGTTATTTATAATATAATGTGAGGTGCGGGGTGGTGGCTCTGCCTTCCGGTCACGCTACCACCCGTGACTATAAAAGGGCTGCAGGCATTATGGGTGGTTTCTTTTGGCCATCCTCTGCCCGGGGGCTCTGTGGGTTGCACCCGTTCCCCTCCTTTAATAAACGTATGTTCGGTTTGACACTTGGCCTCGTGCTTGGCTCCATATACAGACATAACATTTTGGCGACGAGGATAATAAAGGATTAAGAAGGTATGGAAGTGTGTGGGTCTAGGGTTCAGCTGTTTCTGGAACTCCCGGGTGGGCCACCTGTTCCCTGGCTGAGGCGGTGCGCTGTCTTCCTGGCTTACATGGTGGCGCTGAACCCGGGGAGAATGGACAGGCTGAGGGTAAGCATGTTATTAGTGCGCAATTTGAGAACTGGAGGCCAGCGGATACTGAACACGCTTGGTGGCTCGGACAGCGTTGAGGACGTGGCCGAGCTGAATTTTCGCACCCTGCACAACGTCACTGTCCAGAGAAGCGGGTTTTGACAGCGCTGCCAACAGCTGGAGTTCCCCGTTACCACACAACTAGTGGACCCGGACAACGATGGGAGCGTGGAAGAAGATGCGGGAGATGCCAACGCTGTGGTTTTGAGGTCTGCCCTGGGGAAACCCATGTGTATGGGCTGTGGGTCCCTGAAGTACCGCTTAAAGGTCAGAGACTGTCTGGCAAGAGCGAGGCGCTGTGGCAAGTGTGGTCGCCTGCGTCATTTTGCCAGGGTATGCTGCATGTATGAGCGAGGAAGCCCGCAGTATAAATTGGACCCTCCTGCCCCGACGGTTGTCCACACTGTGTCCCTTGTCCCTGAGCACCAGTGGTTACACGTTCTGTGCGGTGGAGTTGGATGGTGTGGAGGTGCCATTGCTGATCGACACGGGAGTGGTGGGTTCCCTGCTGAATTGGACTACTGTCGGACGATTTTTCCCACACTACAGGATTGGTGGTGACCCAGCACCACTTTGTGGATATGGAGGAGGATGGCTGGCCACGGTGGGAATTCTGAAACTGACAGCCCGGTACAAATCAGCGGAGGTGTCTGACCTGGAGTTCACCGTGACGACCCGGGGCGACAACATAATGGGCTGCAACCTTTTTTATGGTTTGGGCTTCGCCATTAAATACGGTGCTGGAGAGGAGTGGTCGTACTGTGGACTGTGGGACCGACCGACTCCAAGAGTGGAAGATGATGCAGTGTGGGATGAAGAACTGCCTGGCACCCCGGAAAGTGATCAGATCCAGTATCGCTCAGGGCCATCACAGGAGGGTCCCTGTGCTGGGCCCAGGTCGCCGAGGGTACTGGGCGGCACGACGGGACGCCTGCAACGGTCAACGCCGAGGAGCTGGTTCCATTTGTTCCTGGAGCTCGGCTGAGGTGGGCCGGTGAACAGGGAGCCACGACGGCGATGGCTGCGGTGGATTCAAAAGAGGTCGGGACCAGACCAGTAGGCATGGCGAGGCAACGTGTCACACAGAGACCCTGCGAGCTGAGCAAAACCCCTCTGGGAGTCACAGACTGGATTTGGGAGGAGGGGCGACCACGGCAGGTATGGTCCCGTCGGTGGTTAGAGGAGCACCAGGGATGGTTACACGTCGTGGCCAGACGAGAGGACGCTCTTCTCCAGCTGCCAGATGGTTCATGGGTGCACCCGAATGAGCTGCGGCGTGCCCGGGAGGGGACTGACGTACATGGGCCTGGATGAGTGGAGCAGCCGGTGGTGATGAAGAAGAGGCACACCAGTGCTGAGACGACCTGCTGCAGCCCGGCAGACTGGCTGCCTCCAGGGGTGGACTGATGTCATGGCAGTCCAGGGGGCCCACAGACTTGTTTTCTCCAGCCGTATATGTATAGGTTGATTGGTGGCATCACCTTGTGGTCACGCCACCACCCGTGACTATGAAAGGGCTGCAGGCAGGAGGGCGGTCTCTTTTGGCCATCCTCTGCCTGGCGGCTGTGTGGGTTGCACCTGTGCCCCTCCTTTAGTAAATGTATGTTCGGTTCAACACTTGGCCTCGTCCTTTTCTCCATATGCAGACATAACACGGGGTTCAAATCCCAGCCGGTCATACCAAATACCAGGTAACAATGGTACTTTCCACCTTCTAACTTGGTGCTCAGCATAATAGAATGGGGAAAAGAAAGTTAACATGCAGAACTACCAGAAGACTGACTCCCCACTGTAGCCTTCACTACCTACAGTAGCTGTGTGGCCTAGGGTCTCGAAACGGAGATAGGCGCCGCCCTACCCAAACATCATTGGCATGGAAATAACTAGGACTGACAGAAATCAAGGACTCTTTTTTACTGATACATATTCCATCCAAAAGTGATAATAAAGCACACAGTACTATGTTCTTGATTGTATTCAAAATGTGACTGTAACTTATCAAATATTGGAGACTGTTCTCCAACGGAAAATACCTTATATGTTTGTTTTTACCAGGTGGTATTATGGGGTTGCGGAGGATGAAGCAGACCAGACACGAGCAGCTAAAGACACGCTTAATTTTCTCCAACAAGCAGAACAGACTGAACTGGGTGCCCGAGCGAATCTCTTTATAACAGCTTTATTCCCGCCCTTGGCACCCGGAGTACACACATTAACATACATGGCAACAGAGCATGACTCAACACAATACTTTTGTGCCCAGCATACCCAAGGTGTGAACAGCGTCTTCCACCCCACACAATAGGTTCATGCCTGGCATACTGGGAGCGAAGGCCCGTCTTCATTTGGTTTATTACCCCCTAGCGCTCTGGCGCCTGTCCTTGACATAATGTCTGGCTCAGGAAACACGCACGCAGGCTCAGGATAGATTTAACAGCTTTATTCAACAATCAGGTGTGTCTGGATGGATGTGGGAGATATGTGTATGTGATGAGGGTGAACGCTGATGCACAGGAAGCCGAGCAGTGCGCCATACAGCCGGACAACCCTATGGAGAGAGCAAAGGACAAGGGTAAAGGGCACCACACCTGAACAGGAATAATGAGCTGTGTGCTGCTTACTTGTGGGTGGCAGGTGGCTGGCGTTGGCCAAGGGAGAAGCCCGGAAGACAGCGTCCTGCAGAGCCTGTGACGATGGTGAGGATTGGGTGGCGATGACGGAGTATCCACTGCCAGGGAATCCACCTGTGCACAGGGGTGAAGACTTGGAAAAGGTAAGGAATGCTTACGTTGAAGCATAGTTTTGCTGATGATCAGGAGATGATCCAAACACGAAGAAGTGCCGATGCGAACAGACGGCTCCAGACCGCTGCACAGGGCTGAGTGGGCTAAATAGCCCGCGGCTGATGAGGCGCAGGTGTGCGCGCAGCTGAGGCAGATGATGAGCGGTGAGTCGTGACAGTACTCCCCCCCCCTAGCAGCGCCTCCTGGCGCTGGTTTGTCCAGATGCGCCCGGTGGAACTCCGTGATGAGACTCCTGTCCAACACCAAGGAAGAGCGCACCCAGGACCTCCATTCAGGGCCAAATCCCTCCCAGTCCACCAAATACTGCAGCCCGCAACCTCAGCGCCGGGAGTCCATGATGGAAGCGACTCTCCAGGCCGGGTGGCCGTCGATCATCAAAGGCGCAGGCGGCGCCGCGGGCGGGGGACAGAGGGGATCGGAGACCACGGGCTTGATTTTGGACACGTGGAAGGTGGGACATATGCGGAGGGAGGGGGGGAGGGCCAGACGCACAGCCACCGGGTTAATAATTTTCGAAATGGTGAAGGGACCAATGAAGCGTGGGGCCAACTTCCTCTTCTCAGCCTTGAGGTGAATGTCCTGAGAGGCCAACCAGACTCGTTGGCCCACCTGGTAGGCAGGGGCCGGTCTCCTGTGGCAATTCGCCGTGGTGCTGTTGCGTGTCGCCGTGCGTAAAAGCGCATCGTGCGCCTTGGTCCACAGACTCCGACAACATCTCAGGTGCGCCTGGATGGATGGAACGGCCAGCTCACCCTCCTGCTCCGGGAACAATGGTGGGTCATATCCCAAGGACGCCTTGAAGGGGGACAGCCCTGTGGCAGAAGACCGTGCCGTGTTGTGGGCGTACTCTACCCAGGCCAGGTGCGTGCTCCAGGAAGACGGGTTGGAGGAAGTAACGCAGCGTAGGGCAGCTTCCAGCTCCTGGTTGGCCCGTTCGCACTGCCTATTGGATTGCGGGTGGTGACCGGAGGAGAGGCTTACTGTGGCCCCCAAGGCGTTGCAGAAACACTTCCAAACCTCTGAGACAAACTGGGGCCCCCGATCAGAGACGACGTCCACCGGTATCCCGTGCAGCCTGACCACGTGTTGAACCAGAAGGTCCGCTGCCGTTGGGAGGCCCCGAAGTGGCACGAAGTGGGCAGCCTTGGAAAAATGATCCACGATGGTCAGCACAGCATCATAGGTGTTGGAGGTCGGGAGACCGGTGACGAAGTCGAGAGCTATGTGGGACCAGGGCCTGCCCAGGATCGGCAGGGGCTGGAGCAGGCCCGCGGGGGGAGAATTTCCTGACTTGCCGGTGGCACACACAGTGCACGCCCGGACGTAGTTGGTGGCGTCCCTCTGAAGACCTGGCCACCAGAAGGAACGCTGGAGGAGATTCACTAGCCGGGAAACACCAGGGTGACAGGCGAGTTTGGAGGTGTGAACCCAATGGATGACCTCCCCCCGGACAGTAGATGGAACAAACAGCCTTCCCTCCGGTCCGCTGCCAGGGTCCGGTTCGGTCTCCTGCGCCCTCCAGATCTTGTCCCTGATGGACCAGGAAATCGCCCCTACCACACACGAGCTGGGCAGGATGGTATGACCCGGCTCCTCTGACGTCTCGGGGGCAAACTGCCTAGACAGGGCATCGGGCAGGCTGTTCTTAGAACCAGGGCGGTAGGTGATGGTGAAGCAGAACCGGGCGAAGAACAAGGACCAGCGCGCCTGGCGGGCATTCAGACGTCTGGCAGATCTAAGGTATTCCAGGTTCTTGTGGTCCGTCAGCACCACGAACGGCAACGCAGCCCCCTCCAGCCAGTGGCGCCACTCCTGCAGGGTGAGCTTGATGGCGAGAAGCTCCCTGTCCCCGACGTCGTAGTTCCGCTCGGCCGGAGACAGACGCCGTGAGAAGAAGGCGCAGGGTCGCTTGACCCCGTCGGTGGGTGATCGCTGGGATAGCACCGCCCCCACTCCCGTATCAGACGCGTTGACTTCCACCAAACACTGCAGCGCGGGGTCAACCTGGGTCAGGACTCGGGAGGAGGAGAACTCCGTCTTCAACGCCTGGAACGCCGCTGTGACCTCTTCGGTCCACCAGAAGGGGTTCTTGGGGGAAGTGAGATGGGTCAACGGGGCAACGATGGCACCGAAATTGGGCACAAAACGGCGGTAGAAGTTGGCAAACCCAATAAGCTGTTGGACCTGCTTCCTGTAGGTCGGCGTGGGCCACTCAACCACCGCTTTGACCTTCGTGGGGTCAAGCAGGACCTGGTTGTGTGAGATTACGAATCCTAAAAAGGAGGTGGTCTTGGTGTAAAACTCACATTTTTCAGCCTTGACGTACAGCCTGTTTTCCAGCAGCCGTTGTAAGACCCGCCTCACGTGAACCTGGTGTTCTTCCCGTGACCTGGAGAAGGTGAGGATGTCATCCAGGTACACGAACACGAAGAGGCCAAGGAAATCACGCAGGACGTCGTTGATTAGGCGTTGAAATACAGCGGGGGTGTTGGTCAGTCCAAACGGCATCACCAGATACTCGAAGTGACCACAAGGCGTTCGAAAGGCCGTCTTCCACTCATCCCCCTCCCGGATCCGGACGAGGTGGTATGCGCTGCGGAGATCCAACTTGGTGAACCAGGTCGCCCCCTGGAGGGAGTGGAAGGCAGTGTCCATTAAAGGCAGGGTGTAACGGTCCTTCTCCGTGATGTCATTCAGGGCCCGAAAATCGATACAGGGGCGGAGTGACCCATCCTTCTTAGACACGAAGAAGAACCCTGCGCCGAGCGGAGACGAGGAGGGGCGGATGATTCCCACGTTGAGTGACTCCTTGATGTAACTATCCATTGCCTCTCGCTCCGGCACTGACAGGCTGTAGAGGCGTCCGGATGGCAGGGGCGCCCCCGGGCGGATGTTAATGGCGCAGTCGTAGGGCCGGTGAGGAGGAAGAGACATCGCCCTGGACTTACTAACTACGAGACCCAGGTCATGGAACTCCGAGGGCACCAGAGAGAGATCCGGAGGCGCGGCGTCCTTAGCCAGAGGGGGAGAGGATGGGGCGCAGGCTGCGGACTGTAGGCAGGTACCCATACAGAAGGAACTCCAGGCGGCGACTCTTCCTGTCTGCCAATCCAGCACCGGGTTGTGCAGACGCAACCAGGGGTACCCTAGGATGACAGGCGACACAGAGGAGGACAGAACGTACAGGATGAGATCCTCCCGGTGGTTACCTGAGATAATAACAGGGACCGGCTGGGTGCGATGAGTCACTTGTCCAAGGGGCGCACGGGAGAGGGTGATCAGGCTGAGAGGAGCGGCCAGAGGGTGGCAGGGGATGCCCAGTTGGGTTGCCAGGCTCTTTGAAATAAAGCTCTGCTCTGCTCCTGAGTCCACCAGTGCGTGTGTGAGGTGCCCCGTGGCATTGTGACAAAATCGAATGGGCAGTGATAGACTAGTGAGGGGATTTGACCGGTTAGAGTCCGCGAGGCCCCCTACAGTGACTCACGGACCTCCCCGTTTGGATTCTCCGGGCAATGCTCCACGGTATGTTGATTACCTCCGCAATACATGCAGAGGCCCAACTCCCGGTGGCGCTGTTTCTCCGCTAGGGAGAGCTTTGACCGACCAACCACCATCGCCTCCGATTCCTCGGAAGACTCCAGAGGAGGTAACGCCAGGGGGCGGCCTTGAGGCGTGCAGACGGAGCCTCCACGCGAGCGGCTGATTAACTTCCGCTCGGTGGACCGTTCACGCAGCCTGTTATCCAAACTAATAGTTACGGAGATTAGCTCCGAGAGCGTCTCCGGAAGGTCTCGACCGGCCAGCTCATCCCTCAGACACGAGCTGAGGCTGCGGAGGAAGATGCCACAGAATGACGCCTCATCCCAGCCTACTTCCTCCGCTGCGACCCGGAAGTCGATAGTGTAGTCCGCCGCTGACCGGCTTCCCTGTTGGAGGCCAAGGAGACGGTCAGTGAGGACGCTATCACGCCGGGAATGGTTGAACACCTCGAGAAAGCTCTGCACGAACTGGCTGTAGGAGAGGTTTGCGTAACTGGGCTTCGCCATAACGGCATAAGCCCAAGTTAGCGCTCGCCCCTCCAGAAGATTACCAATATGGCCAATTCGGCTGTGGTCCGAGGGAAAATCCCCGGGAACGCGCAGAAACACCGACTCACACTGCATGATGAACCCCTGCGCTCCGCCGAGCTTCCCGCTGAAGCGGGCGGGGGTTGGGATAGGTGTGAGTCGGGTCGGCGTTCCCGCGGCAGACTGGCCGGGCACCGGAGCGGCAGGAGCTACCCCTCCCTGACGAGCCGAGGGGAATGCCTGCTGGGGGTCCAAGCGGTCTAACCGGTGAGTGATGTTTACCAACTGGTTCAATATCACCTGCTGTTGGTGGGCTATTAAATCCACCCGAGCCTCGAGGGTGGAAAGACGGCGTGCGAGCCCGCTGTCTGCTGAGCCGCTCTGCTGGAGCCGTACTGACATAATGTCCGGCTCAGGAAACACGCACGCAGGCTCAGGATAGATTTAACAGCTTTATTCAACAAGCAGGTGTGTCTGGATGGATGTGTGAGATATGTGTATGTGATGAGGGTGAACGCTGATGCACAGGAAGCAGAGCAGTGCGCCATACAGCCGGACAACCCTATGGAGAGAGCAAAGGACAAGGGTAAAGGGCACCACACCTGAACAGGAATAATGAGCTGTGTGCTGCTTACTTGTGGGTGGCAGGTGGCTGGCGTTGGCCAAGGGAGAAGCCCGGAAGACAGCGTCCTGCAGAGCCTGTGACGATGGTGAGGATTGGGTGGCGATGACGGGGTATCCGCCGCCAGGGAATCCACCTGTGCACAGGGGAGAAGACTTGGAAAAGGTAAGGAATGCTTACGTTGAAGCGTAGTTTTGCTGATGATCAGGAGATGATCCAAACACGAAGAAGTGCCAATGCGAACAGACGGCTCCAGACCGCTGCACAGGGCTGAGTGGGCTAAATAGCCCGTGGCTGACGAGGCACAGGTGTGCGCGCAGCTGAGGCAGATGATGAGCAGCGAGTCGTGACAGTCCTTGGTTCCTCTCCTCAGTTCCATCCCTCACCTCCTTCCCCCAATTCCCCAAAGTCCTGGGTGGAGTGCAATCTCCTGTTGTGTCACCACAGAGTAACCTTTAAAAAGCCTGATAGGGATTGTTGTCACCCTGGGTATATGGGCTGTATCAACACCTACCTTGTAAATGCTATAAGAAGAGAAAGAAATGATGTAGACTTTTCAAATCGATACCTGTGACAGACTGCTATGATGATGATGATGATGATGACCATAGTTGTATCTAAGAAAAAATCTTGGATAAATTTGAATTTGGGTGACCTTGACCTTGAGGGGAAACCTGACCTCTGACCTTGACTTCCCTAAATTTTGTGAACACAATAACTTTTTTTTTTTTTTTTTTTTTTTTTTTTTTTCTCTCGGCGCCACACGAGTCGGCTGCCTTTTGCAACAGCGGCTCGATTCCGAGTCTTTTTCCCTTCCTCTCTCTTTTGATCCGTCTTTTTTTTTCACCCCACTTATATCACGGACACACAGATCGTCCTAAATGTCTCCTGAGCCGGTGGACGGAGCCACTGTCTATAGCAGGATACGATACAGCAGAGAACAGCTGCTAGCATTCAACCGCCACCCGGTCCCATTGGAAAAACTCGACATACCGAGAGAACTGAGGCGAAAACGCCGCGGCTGCCGGGCTGGAGTAAGGCGGAGGACAAAAAATATAAGGTACAGACCCTCCCTTCCATCTGTTGTCATGGGAAATGTACGGTCGATACTGGGAAAGTTAGATGAGCTAGCGGCTATCTCCCGTTATGATAGCACATACCGGGAGTGCTCTCTCCTTTTGTTTACTGAGACGTGGCTAACTGAACTAGCAGCAGATGCTAACATTGAGCTGGAGGGTTTTCACATGATACGAGCTGACCGAACACCAGACAGTGGCAAGGCTAGGGGCGGTGGAGTGATAATGTATGTTAACAACAACTGGTGCAGACCGGGACATATCACTGTTAAACAACGACACTGCAGCAAAGACATTGAGTTGCTAGCTGTTAGCATGAGGCCTACATATCTCCCGAGAGAACACTCACACGTGATCTGCATTGTTGTTTATGCAAATCCGACGGCGAACGCTGGGACAGCACGTGACGTCATCCATTCAGTAACCAGCAGGCTGCAGACAGAACACCCAGATGCTCTTCTCCTCATCTCAGGCGATTTCAACCATGTTTCACTGTCTCCCATTCTACCCACGTTCACCCAGTATGTCACATGCCACACTAGAGACAATAAAACACTGGATTTATTCTACGCAAACACTAAGGAGGCGTACACCTCATCACAACTCCCCCCACTCGGGAGATCGGATCACAACTTGGTTCATCTCCGGCCGGTGTACAAACCCCTAGTGCACAGACAACCTCCGGCCATGCACACTGTGGAGTTATGGTCTGAGGAGACAATGGACACCCTAAAGGGCTGTTTTGAAGCCACCGCCTGGAAGCAGCTCTGCGACCCACATGGTGAGGACATCGATGGCCTCATTCACACCTTCACGGGCTACCTCAGCTTCTGTGTGGACAAATCCGTTCCCACCAAGACCATACGGCGTCACTCAAACAACAAACCCTGGATCAACCCTGAGATAAAAACACTTCTGAGAGAGAAGAAGAGGATCTTCAGGTCAGGGAACAGGGAGATGCTGAAGTCCGTACAGAGGGAGCTGAGGAGAAAGATCAGAGAAGGCAAGGACGCCCCACAGTTTCTGCAACTGTGGGGGTCCTCCCTACAGTTGATAGTGCTATGAGATGACTGTTGTTGTGAAATGGCGCTATATAAATAAAGTTGAATTGAATTGAATTGAAGGACAGCTTCAGGAAGAAGATGGAGGACAAGCTGCAACAGAGCGACATCAGCGGGGTCTGGAGAAACCTCAAAACCATCTCGGGGCTCCAGAATACCTCCCCCCAGGCCACAGGGGGCAGGGAGTGGGCGAACAACCTGAATCTGTTTTTCAATAGATTTGACCAACCGCCCTCCCCCCTGACTGCACAACAACCACTGCTGCCTCTAAAGAAATCAAGTCCTGCTGCCCACTCCCCACTCCACCAACACCCCCCCACTCCCAACACACAGCCCCCCATCCTGACCCTGACCAGGACCCAGGTGAGGACGGAGCTGAGGAAGATCAAGGCGAGGAAGGCGCCGGGACCAGACGGCATCAGCGCAAAGCTCCTCAAGTCCTGTGCAGACCAGCTGTGTGGGATTGTGACGTATATCTTCAACATGAGCCTGAAACTGGGGAGGGTACCACAGCTGTGGAAAACATCTTGTGTGGTACCTGTACCAAAAACTTCCCACCCCAAAGACCTGAACAGCTACAGACCGGTGGCCTTGACGTCCCACTTGATGAAGACCCTGGAGAGACTGCTCCTTGCTCACCTCCGCCCCCTGGTGGAACCAGCGATGGATCCACTCCAGTTCGCCTACCAGCATGGCATTGGGGTGGAGGATGCGGTGATCTTCCTCCTTCACCGTTCTCTGTCCCACCTGGAGAAGCCCGGGAATATGGTGAGGATCATGTTCTTTGACTTCTCCAGTGCTTTCAACACCATCCAACCGATGATCCTGAAGGACAAGCTGCTGCGCGCAGGGGTGGACCAGCACCTGTCATCATGGATCCTGGACTACCTCACGAACCGGCCTCAGTTTGTGAGAACCCGGGACTGTGTGTCCGACACGATCATCAGTAGCACGGGGGCCCCCCAGGGAACGGTGCTGGCTCCCTTCCTGTTCACTCTTTATACTGCGGACTTCTCACACAACACAACACACTGCCATCTACAGAAGTTCTCTGATGACTCTGCGATCGTTGGCCTCATCTCCAATGGAGATGAAGCTGAGTACAGAGGGCTTATCCAGGACTTCGTGGACTGGTGCCATCGGAACTGCCTCCAGATCAACGCGAGGAAAACTAAGGAGCTGGTGGTGGACTGCCGCAGGCATGGGCAGCCCCTCACAGTACCAGTAAATATACAGGGAACAGACATCGAGATGGTGACATCCTATAAGTACCTGGGTATTCATCTGAACAATAAACTAGACTGGTCACACAATACTGATGCACTCTACAAGAAGGGACAGCGCAGGCTGTTCCTGCTGAGGAGACTCAGGTCTTTTGGTGTACAAGGGGCGCTGCTGAAGTCATTCTATGACACGGTGGTGGCATCAGCCATCACTTTTGGAGTGGTCTGCTGGGGCAGTGGCATTACTGCAGCCGATAGGAAGAGACTGAACAAACTGATTAAGAAAGCTAGCTCTGTCCTGGGGCAGCGCCTTGATCCGATGGAGGAGATAGGAGAGAGAAGGACGGTGGCTAAACTGTCATCTCTGCTGGAGTCCGAGTTCCACCCTATGCAGGACATACTGAATGCACTGAGGAGCTCATTTAGCAGCAGACTACATCATCCCAGGTGCACAACCGAGAGGTTTCGTAGGTCCTTCCTACCAACGGCTGTCAGACTGTACAACCTAAGCAGGGCTGCTCGCAGAGATAGCAAAAAGACGTAACAAACTAATAGTTTTTTGAATGCAAAAGATGCAATAGACTTACACAATGGTCCCCTCCGGCATACAACTAGGAACATACCGGTCGCTATGGAGGGTGAGAATATGTATGGGCACATAATCATACCATGTAGGATAACTAAGTAGACGGTTATGCTGTTTCATTCCATCTAGCAACAATGCTCTGCACTGTGTGTGTTTATATATTTGCATATTTATTCCATCTAGCTACAATGCTCAGCACTGGGTGTGTTTATATATTTATATATCTACATATTATTCCATCTAGCTACATTGCTCCGCACTGTGTGTGTTTATATACTTGCATATTTATTCCACCTAGCTGCAATGCTCCGTACTGTGGGTGTTTATATATTTACATATTTATTCCATCTAGCTACAATGCTCTGCACTGTGTGTTCATATATTCATATATTTATTCCATCCAGCTACAATGCTCTGCACTGTGTGTCTGTGTGTGTGTGTATATATATATATTTTATAGTAATACGTACATATGTTTATTAGCTGCTCTTGCTTGCTTGTTTTTTTTCTTGCCTTCTGATTGTTGCTCTGAGTGTTGCTATCCCTGTGCTGTTGCAATCCTGGAATTTCCCCGTTGTGGGACTAATAAAGGCTTATCTTATCTTAACTTGAGAAGGAAATGTTTTGGGCTTTTCGTATTGATACCATAGATACAGTATATCTATGAAAATCAGAGACAAGTGCAAATTTTAGTGACCAAAACCCTTGGTTAAAGTCAAAGGTCACTTTTTCATAACTCTTGTAAGCATGATAACTCAAGAAGGAAATTAGTGAGGCTTTTGATATTGATGCCACAGTTGTATCTATGAGGAATCTAGGGTGACCTTGGCCTTGACCTCAAGGTTAGTGGTCAAATTTTCCATAACACTTGTAAACATAACTCAAGAAGGAAATGAGGGAGACTTTTGCTATTAAAATCATAGTTGTATCTATGACTAATCTCTGATGAGTTTGAGTGACCTTGAACTCAAGGTCAAAGTCAGAGGTTAGTTTTTCAAAAAATATTGTAAACGTAACTCAAAGAAAATGATGTAAATGTGTATACCGTGTTTTTGTCTTTTCAACGTTTTTTCTCGTTCAAATATTCCTACATTATGTTTTCCTGCTCAAATATCTCTGACAGTCTGAAGAAAGAAAGAAAGAAAGAAAGAAAGAAAGAAAGAAAGAAAGAAAGAAAGAAAGAAAGAAAGAAAGTTTTAATTCAGACTTGAATGAAAACAAAACTGTGGAATGCTGGCCTTTCTTCTTCTAGAGTTTGCTCAGTCTCTCCCTTTTCACACAGCTCCTTTCGAAAGTATTTGTGTGAGATGTCTTGTAGACTGAGCAGGTGCACATTACACAGACAGACAGACAGGGCTGACTGAGCAGAGAGAGTGAGGGAGGGGGGCCATTTGGATAGACTGGGGAGGAAAGAAGGGAGGGGTGCTCTGTCTCCACAGGTCATACAAAAGAGTCAGTGTTTTCTCTTTCTCTTGTTGAGCTGACTGAAGACAGTAGTGGCAGTGGTAGGGGGGAGAGAGAGAGGTAGAGGCTCTGTGGTCACATTGTCCTCATATAGCGATTAGCTCTCACTATGGCATCAACCAGTGTGTAGTCCCTGCCACCCTTCACCCAGTGGCCCACTCTCAGCTTTCCTGCAACATGTTCAATTCAACTTCACATTAACAGGAAGAATTTTGGGTTAGGGTTTGAAATGAAGAATGAACTATTTATGAAATACTATTTCAATTGCAAATAGTATTTCATAAATAATTAATTCTTCAGGTTGGTGTAGTGTCCTCTAGAGGGATTCAAACAGGAATGAATGTGTGTATTTAAAAGCCTGCATTCCTGAGCTTGCTGAGCCATAGCTGGGCGATTAATAGTAACTAGCTGATTGTTTAAGAAGTGAAATTCCTCAGGCTCCTTTTTTTCCCTCTGTGATTTTACACACATAGTAGCTCACACTGGCTCAGGGTGGATGTGACATGGCGAGAGAAGGGAGCGAGGAAGTACACAAACACAACAGTTCACTTGTGAGAGTGGAGAGGACTGCATACACTTGTATAGATCACCATACTGTGTTCTGCATTCAGGTAGAATAGTGGAAGCTCAGTCTGCGAGCAGTCTACAGTATAGACTGGGAATCCAGGACACCGAAACATTATCTGTGTCCAGCTTTTGCTTTCACAGGTTCTTACTCCGTGATCTCGTTTTCATTCCGAGTGTGGATTGAACAGTTAGCTCTGATCCTTACCTGCATGTGCTTTATAGTCCTCTACTATTCCCTTTTGCCATCATTCTGATTCTCAGCTTCTTTGTCTGTAAATTTTAAAATGCCGTCCTAAAATGTGCAGGACGTTGCCACAGTGCAGGTGTGTATCAGGGTAAGGAGATTCTTCCTTTTTACCTCCGCCAAGGAGGTAATGTTTTTACCGGGGTTTGCTTGTCTGTCTGTCTGTCTGTTACCAACATAACTCAAAAAGTTATGAACGGATTTTGATGAAATTTTCAGAAAAGGTGTGTAATGGCACGGGAAACAGATGATTAGATTTTGGTGATGATCTGAGAGTGCATACCTCCACCAAGGGCTTTGTTTGTATTTGTGCAGCAGGATTACACAAAAACTACTGGATGGATTTGGATGAAATTTTCACCAGAGGTGGTTCTTGGGCTACAGAGGAACCCATTATATTTTGGTGATAATCTGAGAATGCATACCTCAGCTAAGGCTCTTCTCACAGTGTGTTAGCAACAATATTCCAAAACTGATGGACAGACTTTCATGCCATTTTCACCACAAGTGGCTATAGGCCTACACACAAACCCATTACATTTTGGAGGCGATCCATGAGAAACGGAAGGAGCCTTGGCGGAGGTATGTGCTCTGTGGGTGCTTTTCTAGTTTTGTGTGTGTTTTTACAGCATCAAAAGGGATGAGAAGTATGCTGATAGAAGAGGTTTGAAAAACATGGCTACTTATCATCAGTGGTCTCAGAAAAAAATGCATTATGGAAAAAGACAATGCATGATAACATAGTATAAGAGAGTCTGATAGGATAGTAGTGTGCAAAAAAACTGTATAAAAACAGAGTAAACATTATACAATATAGTGCATTAAAGCAGTACTATGTACAGTAGTGTGAAAAAGTGTTTGCCCCCTTCCTGATTTCTCATTTTTTTGTATGTTTGCCACACTTAAATGTTTCAGATCATCAAACAAATTTAAGTATTAAACAAAGATAACACAAGTAAACGCAAAATGCAGTTTTTAAATGAAGGTGTTTATTATTAAGGGTAAAAAAAACTTCAAACCTACATGGCCCTGTGTGAAAAAGTGATTGCCCCCCTGTTAAAACATAAATTGACTGTGGTTTGTCACATCTTTGGAAAGCTGAGTTCAATTTCTCTAGCCACACCCAGGCCTGATTACTGCCACACCTGTTCTCAATTAAGAAATCACTTAAATAGGACCTGCCTGACAAAGTGAAGTAGACCAAAAGATCCTCAAAAGCTAGACATCATGTTGCAATCCAAAGAAATTCAGAAACAAATGAGAAACAAAGTAATTGAGATCTATCAGTCTGGAAAAAGTTATAAAACCATTTCTAAGGCTTTGGGACTCCAGTGAACCACAGTGAGAGCCATTATCCACAAATGGCGAAAACATGGAACAGTGGTGAACCTTCCCAGGAGTGGCTGGCTGACCAAAATTACCCCAAGAGCACAGCGGCGACTCATCCAAGAGGTCACAAAAGACCCCACAACAACATCCAAAGAACTGCAGGCCTCACTTGCCTCAGTTAAGGTCAGTGTTCATGACTCCACCATAAGAAAGAGACTGGGCAAAAATAACCTGCATGGCAGAGTTCCAAGACGAAAACCATTGCTGAGCAAAAAGAACATAAAGGCTCATCTCAGTTTTGAAAATATCTTGATGATCCCAAGACTTTGGGGAAAATACTCTGTGGACTAATGAGACAGAAGTTGAACTTTTTGGAAGATGTGTGTTCCATTACATCTGGCAAAAAAGTAACACAGCATTTCAGAAAAGGAACATCATACCAACAGTAAAATGTGGTGGTGGTAGTGTGATGGTCTGGGGCTGTTTTGCTGCTTCAGGACTGGAAAGACTTGCTGTGGTAAATGGCACCATGAATTCTGCTGTCTACCAAAAAATCCTGAAGGAGAATGTCCGGCCATCTGTTCGTGACCTCAAGCTGAAGCGCACTTGGGTTCTACAGCAGGACAATGATCCAAAACACACCAGCAAGTCCACCTCTGAATGGCTTAAGAAAAACAAAATGAAGACTTTGGAGTGGCCTGGTCAAAGTCCTGACCTGAATCCAATTAAGATGCCGTGGCATGACCTTAAAAAGGTGGTTCATGCTCAAAAACCCTCCAATGTGGCTGAATTACAACAATTCTGCAAAGATGAATAGGCAAGAATTCCTCCACAGTGCTGTAAAAGACTCATTGCTATTTGTTATTGCAAACGCTTGATTGCAGTTGTTGCTGTTGCTGCTAAGTGTGGCCCAACCAGTTATTAGGTTTAGGGGTAATCACTTTTTTATATAGGGCTATGTAGGTTTGGATTTTTTTCTACCCTTAATAAACACCTTCATTTAAAAACTGCATTTTGTGTTTACTTGTGTTATCTTTGTCTAATATTTAAATTTGTTTGATGATCTGAAACATTTAAGTGTAACAAACATACAAAAAACATGAGAAACTAGAAAAGCACTCGGAGAGCGCAGACCTCCGCCAAGCGCCACAGTTCCCCCCATACAGTGTCTGTGTGTGTATGTTTTCAGATTCCTTGACCATGAAAACATATGACTAGCAATTGGATTCACAATGATAGTGTGACGTTTGTGGGATTCACACAAAGAAAGAGGAGCAAGATGGTTGTGATGAACAGGCTTTATTTACACACCACCGACCCCCAACCTACTTCTGAGCACAGAGAGGAGGGGAGGTCATTCTCCCAGACCTCCGTTTCAATCATGGTTACACACACATGATACATCTTGCCCTAATCCTGCTAAACACTGCTGTGTCATTATAACGCAGTTATAATGACACAGCAGTATAACTCAGTAATAACACATTTAATACACACACACAGTAACATTTTCAACTGGCAAAGCGTGCTGGGAAATCCCTGACCCCCTTAAAATGGCCCCGACGTTACAATAGGATTAGTGGTTAAGTAGTTATTGACGAAAATGGCATTTTCCGTAATGGCGGTTTAGCGCCACAGTTCCCCCCATACAGTGTTTGTGTATACGTTTTCAGATTCCTTGGCCATGAAAACATATGACTAGCAATTGGATTCACAATGATAGGATTAGTGGTTCAGTAGTTATTGACGAAAATGGCATTTTCCGTAATGGCGGTTTTCTTCTGGACGGTGACCCGGATCACCACCAAAATCTAATCATCTGTAGGATACCCCATTTCTGACAATCTGTGAAAATTTCATGAAAATCCGTCCATAAGTTTTTGAGTTATCTTGCTAACAAACAGACAGACAGACAAACAGACAGACAGACAGACAAACCAACGCCGATGAAAACATAACCTCCTTGGCGGAGGTAATCAAGAAGGCGGCAAACACTTTTTTCACACCACTGTAACTTTCGTCATCCTGGTAAGGGCACTGAAAAGATTGCAACTGGCATGCTTCACCATTCGCCCTGTGATTGGCTTCACGCTGTGAGCCAGTGAAAGGGTGCTTTGTTAGCTGGTGGCTCAATAAAATTATTAGCTCATGGGACTCAGACTGTAAAATATGCAAAATTTCTTTCTGATGTTCCCACCAGGAACAGGAAAGTTGCACAGTGCTGCTGCAGGTGTTGTCGGCCCACACAGGCTATGGTGGAAGTGATATCACTTGGTCAAACCTACCATCAAAATGATTTGGAAGCATTATTTCAGGTGAAAATCATACATAGTGTTGCTTTATTATTGTGATTTACATAGCAGTCTGAAACACTTTAAAGCTAATGCTAAAACTGAAAACCAAGATGTCTTAGAAAATTTCATAACCAACTTTCTTGAAGATGACGATTATTGTTGTTATTAGATTTTTTTTATTATTATTGTTTTTGGACAACACACAGATCAGGATAAGACATTAACATACAACAATAAAGACAGTATTGAGAGGTGAGTGCAATTCTTAGAATAAAGTACAAAATAATCAAATTTGAAAGGATCGATATTGGTGTGTATGCATTCATATAAGTGTGTTCCAGCCGCATTTTCTTGAACACATTTACTTTTACTTAAGGGTTCAATTCAGATGGGTCTTGGGTCACGATACAATCCTATCATGATTCAACGATAATCACGATATCAGGTATCACGATACCATAGCTTTCAAATTTTTTTCACCTCATTTCCCAAAATAAAACTGTTGACATCTTTTTCATATAATTTTTTTTTTTTTTATGAATGAATTTATTCGGTAATAAAATAAACATACACACAATACAATAAGAACACACAAAAGAACAACCGAAAGGGTGTAGGCTGAAGCTCGTGCCTACCCCATTACAATTTTAAAATCAATAACATAAAAGTTTAAGTCATACCTAAAATCAACAAAGAAAATCAAATGGAACAAGTACACAAAAAAACAAACAAAAACCTTTAAGTTATTACAAGTTTATCTCCCAGCATTTACAGTGAGATACTGGGAGATTTTCTCATCTTTGTACAATTTTTTGAATTGCTTCAGAGTTGAACATGTTTTAATATTTTCAGAGCAACAGTTCCACAGTTTGACTCCAGTGACAGACATGCAATGATACTTTGTATTTGTTCTAACCTTTGGCTTATTAAAAACAGAGTTACCTCTTAGCTCATATTCGCTTTCCCTTTTTTTAAACAGTCTCTGAATATTAACAGGTAATTGGCTGTTATTTGCTTTGTACCTGATTTGAATGACATTATAATCTACTAGATCTCTAAATTTAAGAGTATGTAATTAAATGAATATTGGATGTATTGGTTCACAGTAAGGTTTCTTTGATATTATGCTTAAGGCTTTTTTCCTGTAGTAAAAAGATTAAGTTTGTGTTTGTTTTATATGTGCTTCCCCAGATCTCCACACAGTATGTCATTTAGGGAACTATCAGTGAATTATATAAAATGCAAAGAGATTTCTGACACAGGAGATCCTTAACTTTATACAGTACGGCAATGGATTTAGACATTTTAGTTTTGACATAATTTATGTGTGATTTCCAGTTTAGTTTGTTATCAACAATGACCCCATAGGAACTTGGATTTGAAAACTGTGTCAATTTCAACATTGTTTATTTTAATTTTTCTGTGATTACATAATTTACGGTTTCCAAATATTGTACATTTTGTTTTTCCAAGGTGAATAGATAATTTATTGGCAGTGAACCATTGATTGATTTAAGTTCATTTTCTACTGAATCCAGAAGCTGCTTAAGATTTTCTCCAGTACAAAAAAAGGTTGTGTCATCTGCAAATAAAATACACTTGAACAATTTAGACACTGAACATAAATCATTAATATACAAAATAAACAGCAATGGACCAAGCACAGAACCCTGTAGTACCCCACACGTCATCTTCAGCAACTCAGAGTCTGTATTATTCACATGAACATATTGATATCTGTCTTCTAAATAGCTGTGTAACCAGTCAAAAGCAATTCCTCTGATGCCATACTTATGTAATTTACTGAGGAGTAATTTATGGTCAACTGTATCAAATGCCTTTTGTAAGTCTGGAAATATTCCAACTGTGTATTCTCTTCTATCTGTTGCATCCGTAAGCTGTTCAACAAAGTCCATGAGTGCCAGTGAGGTGGTCCGATTCTTTCTGAATCCATACTGGTGTTCGCAGAGTATATTGTGCTTATCAATGAAATCATTTAGTCTCTTAACAAATATTTTTTCCAGTATTTTGGAGAACTGAGGTAACAAGGAGATGGGTCTGTAGTTTGACAATAAGTGTTTGTCACGTCTTATACAGAGGAACGACTCCTGCCATTTTCATTTTCTTTGGAAATTTACCAGCAGTAAGTGACATGTTGCATATGTAAGTGAAGTGTTTAACAGTACAATCAATAATACATTTAACCAAGAACATACTGAAATCATTACAATCAGTTGATTTTTCGTCTTTGAATTTGTTAACAATGTCAAAAATTTCTTTTTCATCTGCTTCTTTCATAAACATTGAGCAAGTGTTTATGTTGACGACACTGTCAGCGCCACTTGTATTTGCTGATGATACAGTGGAGTTGGCGATCTTTTTTCCTATATTAACAAAATATTCATTAAACGTGTTGGAGATCAAGCTATTTTCAGTGATTATTCCATTTTCTGAATTTAAATAAGAGATGTGGTTGGAATTTAGTTTTCCTCTCTTTGTTATATTATTTAACACCTTCCATATGTTACATGTATTAGTTTTGCTATTTTCCAATAATTTACTGTAATATGTTTTTTTTACTCGATCTTAAAATACTAATGAGTTTATTTTTATAAATCTTGTATTTCTTTTCTGCTTCCACAGTTCTTAATTTCAAAAATGTTTTGTATAACAAGTTTTTCTTTTTACAAGCATTTTGCAGGCCCTTGGCGATCCAAGGCTCATCTCTGTATTTAACTTTAGTTTCCTTTACCACTAGAGGGCAATGTTTATTATATAGTTGTGATAAAATAGAGACAAATTCTCCATATGCTGTGTCAACGTCGTCAACATAAACACCGCTCCAGTTTTGTATTTTTAGATCATTTCTAAGATTGTTGATTGCGGTTTCTGTTACAAGTCGTTTAAAAACCTTATCTATTTCAAAGTTATGTGTTACACCAGTGTGTGAAGAAACAAAAACAGGCAGATGGTCTGTCACATCGTTGATAATAAGACCAGCAGTTACATTCCTCTCAGTGACATTTGTGAAAATGTTATCAATAAGCATTGCTGAATGTGTTGTTATTCTAGTGGGGTATGTTATTGAAGGGAAGAAACCCATGCAAAACATGGAATTTATGAATTCACTTACTTGGATATGGTCATTTGGATTTAATAAGTCAATATTGAAGTCTCCACAAATAAATACCAGCTTCTTATTACTTACTGCACTGAAAAGCTCAGACAATTTTTCTTTGAACATGTCAATATCAGTACCCGGTGCTCTATAAATACAACTTATTATGATGTTTTTTGCAGCTGTAATTAATTCCACAGTTACACACTTCATGATATTTTCCATTTCAAAAGACATATTATCTACAACTTGGCTTTGGTAGCAGGACCTGATATATGTATAAACCAACACCACCACCCCTTTTTTTTGACCTGCTTGTGGTATAGAAATCATAGCCTCTCATTTGCACTGTGAAGTTGGTCATTTTTTAGCCAAGTCTCAGAAATTGCAACAGCAGAAAAAAATGTGTTATATTGCAACAAACTGCCCTGGATTTTGGAAAAATTCATGTTGAGACTTGTACTATTAAAGTGTATTATTGACAATGATTGGTCAGAAATTGTATTTTTTAGTTGGTCTGAGCTAAAGTATTTACACTGGTGTTTTATACTGTTGAAAAAGTGATTTTCAGGCTCGGTTTCATATTCAACACTGTGGCTTATGCTCAGTATATTCGTACCCTTTAAAAATGAGGTTGTTTCCTATAAAGGTTTGCATCTTAATTATTCCAGTCAATGGAAAAAAATGCACAGTTTATATCTCTTAGATGATAATGAAGTGGCAATCATTTCTGGTTAATTTTTGGCTCCATTGATTTTGGTGTACTGTTACGGGGATGGCGTGGGTGAATAATGAGTCTGTCATACCTTAAGTAGGCTATGTCCCCCCATGCTCTTGCAGCTTTCAGCTCTGGCATTAATTCTTTTCTCTTCCTTCTTACCAAATCAGTGAAGTCCTCATTGATGAAGATTTTTGTTCCTTTGAGGGACTTGGCTCTTTGAAGAATGGTCATCCTGTCCTTGTGCCGCAGGAACTTGACCACAATGGGCCTCAGTCTTTCTCCTCCAGGTTTCCCAGTGCGGTGGGCTCTCTCCATCTCGGTCCCTGGTGGTAACTGTAGTTTCTCCATGAGAATATTTTTAATCTTCTCCTCCATGTCAACCCAGGTCTCTCCTGGTGCCTCCACAACACCATCAAAGACTAGATTATTTCTCCGGGATTGTCCTTCCAGGTATTCAGATTTGTCGGTGATAGTCAACAGACTGTCACACACTTTAAAAACATCTGATCGTCATTGTGTCCACTCTTGCATTTGCTGAGTCCATGATCACTTTGATAAGGCTTTTGAAAGTTTCCTGTTGTTGGTTTAACAATGCAGAAAACAATTCTTTTTGCTGTTGCAGTAAGTCATTTACCTGTGCGAGGGACACATATTCCTCCTTGGATTTGGCCTCTGCTTTTGGCTTAGGTGGCATTTTGCCACAGTTTTGCGATAATTTGCAGTGGACAAGGAGACAAGAGTCTGTTTCCAAGAATATTTCAGTGTTGATGAAAAATTCAAGCAGCAACAACAACAGAAATGCGTGTAAGGCCTGGTGCCAGGCCTGAAGCCTGATGGAGGTGGCTGCAGGGCCTGGTGGTGGTAACTGCCTGTGAAGCCTGGTGGTCGTGGCTGCTGGCCTGGTGATGGTGGCTGCCTGTGGAGCCTGATGGTTGTGGCTGCTGGCCTGGTGATGGTGGCTGCCTGGGGAGCCTGTTGGTGGTGGCTGCCTGTGAGGTCTAGTAGTAATGGCTACCAGTCTGCTTCTAAGGCAGAAAGGCCCAATTCTAAATCCACCAGAATCTTCCCCCAAGCCACCAATCCACTGCCAAGTGTCAACCAAATCACCTCCAAAAGTCCAGAACTAGCCACAGGTGAAGAATTGAAGTTCTATTACCTCTTGAACAGGTAGTATTTAATCCTGCTGCTCAGTGCTGCTGCTCAGTGCATATAATTAAGCAGGGTTCACCAACTGGTAGACTCCGGTCAGGATCCAGACCCCGAGAGTCCTCTGTCCGGACTCCGAAGCCTTTTGATACAATTTGGGGAAAAGGGAGACTGTTTTGTTTTGATAGGAAAAAGCGGGGGAAAAAAGTGGAACTGAACTGCTGTACTAGGGACCGCCCAGACAGATGGCATGTGCCCTTGGACGCTCTCCTTCTCCGCTGTCCCACAAACACCACTGTTTCTGTGGCTCCAACCGCTCCAAAGTATATGCAGCAGGTCACGAAATCACGGTTCGCTGCGGCAGCCACACACACACACACACAAGGCCGACAGCCAGGACATCCACCCCGGTCAGGCACGCTTAGTTTCAGGTCTGTATCCACAACATGAAGCGCTGTTGTGAAATTAAGGGTGCTTTCATACCTACAGGCTTTAGTTCATTTCAATCGAACTCAAGTTCATTTTCTCTGTTAGTGCGGTTCATTTTGTCTGGTGAGAACACAGTAATTACACTCAAGTGCATACCAAAACAACCATACCGAGACCTCCTGAAAGAGGTGGTCTCAGTTCGAATCAAATGGCGAACTCTGGTGCGGTCTTGCAGGTGAGAAAGCGACTGTACTAAAACAGGACCCATGGCAACCAGTAAAACATTTTGTCACTGTACATACCTGATGGATCTTTGAAAATATCTGTGGCTGAGCACATCATGGTTCTGGAGGATTAACGAATGTTAACATGTTATTTCCCATCCATAGCAGCGCTTCACTTTCAAACTGTACAATTTGCTGAAAGTGGTATATGCACGTATGTAATAAACGATAACCAGGGCGATGAAAACCCCCATAGATTAGGCTACGATTTGTATTATTTTCTCCCCAAAAATGCATAAATACACAGTCGTCATCCTACTTCCTGTATTTACCTTTCCTGTTCTCGCGGCAAAGAAATCTGACCAATAAGAACAGAGAACGTTCTGATGTAAGTCTCATGGGATTTAATGTGACGCAGTTTGGTCTGCTTAAATTTTTGCCTGTGTGAAAGGGGACAGAACCAATGAGAAAATGATACAAAGTAACAAACTTGTCAACTGATTCAGACCAAATTAAACAAATTTAGATGTGAAAACACTCTTAAGTGTATTTATCGGGGCTGCGGGGTACTTCTTCTATTCTGCCCAGAGTAGTCCATGCTGGGATGCAGAGGTGAGGTCACTGGTTATGGAGGTCCTTTTTGTAGCCTCCAATATCACTTAAAAACTTTGTAAAAGCTCCGTGTGTTGCTGAATATGAAATGTTCCACCTCCCCTTTGTCTGTAATCGTGGAGTTACAGCTCCATTCATGCTGTAACAGAGTTTACTGCTGAGATTTTAAAAAATGTCAGAGTAATTCTGTAGTATAGAATTATATTTTGTGTCCATTTTTCTTTCTTTCTTTTTTGTCTTACAGTTTGAAACAGTTTTTTCTGCACTGAAAATATAGTATAGAGGTGGACTTTTTGTGAAATTTAGTTTTTTAGATATTAATCTTTTTTTTAAAAAAAAAAAATGCAATACAATTTAGTTTGTGTTGTCCTGTAAAACATTTTTAGGATTTTAGTTGTAGATTTTAGAATTTTAGACCTATTTATTTGGAGTCAACAAACACATTTAGTGTTCTCCTGTATTATAAAATTTTATATTCGGAGTGGTTAGCACTGCGCCAGCACAGTAACTCACCCTTGGCTGAGGGATCCTGGGTTCAATCCCAGCCCCCGACCAACAGTGATCTGTGTGGAGTTTGCATGTTCTCCCCGTGTCTGCGTGGGTTTTCTCCGGGATTTCTTCGGTTTCCTCCCACATGCCAAAAACATGCAAGTTAAGTTAATTGGCATCAAACTGGGGATTCTAAATTGCCCTTAGGTGAGACTGTGAGAGTGAATGGTTGTCTGTCTCTCTGTGTTGGCCCTGCGATGGACTGGCGATCTGTCCAGGGTGTACCCTGCCTCTCGCCCAAAGATGCTGGGATAGGCTCCAGCCCCCCCGCGACCCGAAAAGGATTAAGCGGAAGAAGATGAATGAATGAATGAATATTACGTTTTGATTGAAATTGAACAAAGAATTCATTTTATTTTTTTGTTTAAAAATTAATACAGAGCTAAAAGCAGCTAAAACATGAGCTTAATAAAATAATGTGTGAAAGCAAGTTAAATCATACTGGCCTGTCTGGAGACAGCTGTGGTCTTCTGAAAGAATGTCAATGAAATGATGGCAGTTTTTAAAAGCACATTTTGAGATAAATTCGTCCATGTGTCAGATTTCTCTTCCATTTGTTTCATTAAAATATATTGGAAGTAAATTCATGAGTCATTGCAAATACTTTGCTTTAAAAGGACCAAGTTGTCACACAGTGGGAGGGAAAAGTCTGGAATAGAAAAAAGTGCATCAAGATCTATTGAGAATGGTTTAAGAATCAAATCAGTTCTGAATCATAATCGAATCGTGAGGTGCCTAAAGATTCCCACACCTAGTTGGGACCTCGGCTGGGGAGGAGGACCGATTTATAGAATAGAATAGAATAGGTTTTATTGCCATTGTACAGTAGTACAGTACAACAAAATTGTGGGTGCTCCACCAGGTTACTGCGCAATAAAGTAAGGGAGAAGGATTAGATAAAACACGGTTATAGAGCACACGATTAAACACACGACTGAAATAAAAATAAATGAAAATAAACATAAAAATGGCCCAGGATTATGGAAATATACACAGGTATGGTAGTGGCTACGAAGGTGGAACTATCATAATTTTAAGATGATGTCACACGGCTGCCAGTCACTATATGGGCGGCCATACTGGGAGTGAAGCTGCAGGGGTGATTCTATTTTATTAAAGCCAAAAATTATGTAAATATAATGCACTACTGTGGAGTAATTGGTTGTACAAACACTGGTGGGAAGAGAAAGTGTTTTTTTATCGATTACCTGCAATTATTTTGAACCAAGGGGAGTCAACTTGGGAACTATCCGAGAAACGGAGGAGAATATGGCTTTCTTCTATTAGTATTAGTAGAGCTGACATGGCGCCTTCCTTGTATTACAACTTACGGGTGCTCTGACCATTTTGTAATAGGTTTGTAGAAATAATTGACTAATAATATTGTTGAAGAGTCTGTGATGCTCTGTGGACATTTTCACAGATTCATAAACTTCCTGTTCTGATCATCTCAACTGCTGCCAGCAGCGCGCGCACACACACACACACACACACACACACACACACACACACACACACACACACACACACACACACAGAGCTAAACAAACGTATCTGTTTGTCTAACGGGACCTATTGGGGAGCTGAGCCAACTTAAGTGTCATACTTTTCAAGCTACAGGATATTATGAAGATCCAAATCACTGCCAATTTCTTACCTTTGACTGCAGTCTGTACCATCAGCTGTATCCACACAGGTGAGACAGAAAATGTCTCCTTCCATCCAGCTACTCACATGCTTCTAATCATTCCTCCGTACGGACCACACCTGGATCCTGCTCACCTTCTGTTTCCTTTCTGATGAAAGAAGACTCCAAAAAGGAGAAAAACAACACAACTTTATTCTTGAGGCTGCTGGCAGGAAACCAGCAAAACCGGGACACTCCGTGCTGGAACAAGCTAGCTTCTAAAGCTAACCTTAGCGGGAATTAAGGCTCTTCGAGAATGACGTTGAGATCCAGACTTCACCAACATTCAAGAGTGTCACTCGCTTGGGAAGTCTTAATTCTTCTGAACAAGATCTGAAGAAAATGATGGAGTAGTAACCGAAATTGTGGCAAATTCTGGCAGAGTGATGTTGCAGACGGCACCGTCCACCACGCTTGCCCCTCGCTGTACACTCCCTGGCTCGATAATGGTGCCTGTTGGATCTGCAGCTGTAGTATCTCGGTGTCCCCAGGGTGGACTTTGTTTTCACGATGGCCACGCAGTCAACGTCACTTCCATCGTCCGACTCCAAGGCCAGGGTCGTCCCGTATGTGTTGTTCTTCTGCGGGGCTTCGCTGTCCTTAAGACGTGTCGTCAGCAGTTCCGCTGTCTCATTTTGTTGTGCTAGCTCCATGGCTGCTATTGGCGCTAGCTCACCAGCGCATGTTAGCAGGCGAACTCTTGCCGAGGGGCCGGCCGCGTGTTCCGCTAACTGGCCGCGGATCAACTCTTCCTCCAAAGTCCCAAGCCTGCACTCACCCGCCAGCTGCCGAAGGTCTGCCACAAACCATTGAACTGACTCTCTGGGTCACTGGTTTTGCTGCTTGACTTACATGCATTATGATGTTTCCAGCAACACGAAAGTTGCCCGCCATGAGCCTTGTCACATGACCAAATAGGTCACCTCCTCCAAATGTGCTCAGGACCCTCCAGCTGTCCTCATCCAGGTTATGGACCAGGATAGCCCGTGCACATAATTTATCAAGGTCGCCGAGGTCTAATGCTAACAGATAGTATTCGAAGGCCGCCCGTCACCTGGTCCACAGAACCAACGGCTCACTCGGAGCCTGCAACACAAAGTGCAGCGCGGCAGCAGCCCTCTCCATCTTCGTATATCGTTGTCGCCAAATGTAGTGTCCGAATAAGTGAGGAGACGAGGTGACGTTTTATAAAGTTTATTACAAGAACTATGTACACGTGGGGAGACCCTACCGCGAGTACGGGAGTAACAGCAAGAAGACAATATGTCTCCTGCTCCAGGCTTATATATCCCAGGTGACACTACTCACCGAAGGCGGGGCGTCACCCCTTCCAGCCTAGGGCACTGCCATAATAATATAACTACATTACGATCCTACACTGTCTACCAGCCAGTATGTGGAAGAATGATTCAACAGTGTCCAGAAACAGAATTTATTGATGTTTGTAACGATGAATAAATGTGCCAGCTTGACTGTACATTGGCGGAACACTCCAATAATAGAAAATAAATTGGACCTGCTGTGGAAGTCCCCAAAAAACTGTCATGTTTAGGTTTACAAAATTTATCCACCGGAGCTCACAGGGAAAACAGCGTCCTCTCTCCCGTATGGGAGACGCTGTTCATTTACACTGGTTTGCCATGTTAATCCTGACACTGTGTTTCAGCTGTATAGCGCTTCGGTCCATTTGTCAGCAGGTGAGTGTCTGTCTTATTTTTAAACTAGTTTATTTGCAGTGTTAATATGTTTACTCAGGCTGATAAACAGCTTAAATTGGAATTAATATTTCTACTGAGCCAACGCATTTCTATGCTAATGCTATTTTAGCTATTAACTCCCTCTGATGCAAATTCAGGTGTTTTTCGCATGTTGGCATTAACTTGAAGTATAGGCGAGTTACTTTTAATGATAAATAAGTCATAGTTTGGTAAACAGACATACCTGCAGCAGGAGCAAGCTCCATTTGTAGCCAAATGGAGATTTGGGTCATATCATCCCTCAGCCAACTCATATGAAAAGGCAGCCTACAAAATCCTCCTTTGGTAATCTCTGCTGGCCGATGTGAGCCTAAAAAACTTGTATTCTGATTGCTATCACCATCTTTCATAAGCTGGTGATGGCAACATGAGCCAGCTGCACACCATTTCGACATTTTCTTTGTTTAAATTTAGCTAACATTGCCGTAGAAATGCACTGAAATTATCATTTTTTGATACCTCGGTGTGTCGTTCTGCACATTCATGAGATCGGTGACGTAAGTGTAGACAGCCCTATATTTCTCTGAAAAGCATTTCATAAATAAACACTGCTTACTTTTTCTCAGCACGGAAGCTCCATGCCGGTGTGTTTTTAGCTTAGCTGTTGCTAACGCTGCTCTGAGACGTGTGCTGGCCTGCATGTTTTTTTTTTTTTGTGCAGGTCTTGCGGGTTGTGTGTCATATCAAGGTCTTCCATCTTTGTTATAAAATCCAAAAAAGGCCTGACATATTTGCTGACTGAGCTAACTGCTTCAGTCCAGCCACAGAGGGTGCACAAGCCAGTGTACTGCTAGTAGATAGATAGATTTGTTTATTTGACAGGGACAGTGCAATAAACATAGACAATTAATCAATGACAATCAATCTGATGTGTTGCACAGAGTGTATAGCTATTAGCTAATTTGCAACTCTTGTCCCTGGATGGGCTTTAGAAAGGAGAAACAAGTAAAAAAAAAAAAAAAAAAAAAGGAATACACAATAACCACATACATCAATGTAAAAAACATAAATACATTATAAATACACAATTATAAATATTATAAATACACAAATATAACAACCTGACACACATTTGCCTATTTCAGGCCTCCCTCCCTTCGTCACTCACTATAAACAAGCACATTCATTCCTTCCCTTCATTCACTCTCACCCTGCAGACAATCATTTCATACATGAGTACATTCTTGTTTATTTTTCAGCCAGTTTTTAGCCTTTTTAGTGAATGTTTTAAAGTCTGTTATTATTTTAATTTCATTTGGCATTGTGTTCCAGATGTGACTGCCCTTTATAGAGAAAGCTGTTTGTCCAAATGTGGTTCTGCGGTGGAATATTTTACAGTTATTGTTAACAGAACTCCTGGTGGCTCTGCTGCTGTCCTGTCTTTGGATGAAATCAGCAAGTGGCTCAGGTGCTGATTTATGGGAACATTTGAAAGTTAATTTCAGTAAACAGAGGTCAATGAAACTCTCAAAACTCAATAGGTTGTATTTTTTTAAAATATTACAGTGATGCCACCTAATGGGCTTTTTGTCCAAGATTTTTAGGGTTTGATTATATAATGAACCTATATGTCTTATTGTGGAAGGGGCTGCTTGAGCCCAGACTGTCAAACAGTATGATATATGAGAAAAAACCATAGAATGCATATACAGTACAGCAGGTTCGTAAGGTATGTAATATCTAATTAATTTAAAGCAGTTCAGATTTTTTTTTAACTGTTTTTGAAATTTTCTTTATATGAAGATTAAATTTGAGTTGAGGATCTAGTACAACGCCAAGGTATTTGAATTCTGTAACTAAACTGATGTCATGATCATGTATATTAACTTTAAAACATTGCAGGTTATATTTTTTGATTGAAAAGCACATTGAAACTGTTTTCTGAAGGTTCAGCAATAGATGGTTCTGGAGGAGCCACTCTTGGACATCAACCATACTTGTAGACAGTACATCTGCAGCCTGTGCTGGAGTCTTGGCAGCTGTGTAAATAACTGCATCATCTGCATAAAGTTGGCATGTTGCAGCAGAGCAGTGTAGCGGCAAGTCATTAATAAAAATGCTGAAAAGTAAAGGACCAAGAATGGACCCTTGTGGGATACCCATACGGTTATTTAAAAGTGAGGATTTATCCTGGTGAACTTTTACACACTGTTCTCTATTCTGAAGATAAGATGCAAACCAGTCTAATGTATCTGGGGAGAAGTTAAAAGATACCATTTTGGATAAAAGCAAACTGTGGTTTACAGTATCGAAAGCCTTTTTGAGATCTAGAAAAACAGCTCCTACCACATTACCCCTGTCCAAGGACTGTTTGACATTTTCAATAAGGCAACAATTTGCTGTTTCTGTTGAGTATCCTGGTCTAAAACCAAATTGATGTGGATGAAGAAGTTGGCTGTCTTGTAAGTAGTCTATCATCTGTGTAGCTACAACTTTTTCAAGAACCTTAGACAGGACTGGTAAAATAGAGATTGGGCGGTAATTGCATATATCGTCTTTACTGCCTGATTTATGAACTGGTATGACGACAGCTTTTTTCCAGCCAGATGGAAATGTACTAGACCTAATGGAGAGATTAATGAGATGAGTCAGTGGTTTGATTAATATTTTGCTGTGCGTTTTGAGAAAGGAGGTGCTCATGTTGTAGATATCATTAGTTTTTGAGTTTGACAGTGTTTTAACAATACCAGCAATTAACTCCTCATTTACCTCATTGATGTGAAAAGAATCTGTTGGAAGTATTGAATTTGTGTTGTTGAGCACATTTGGCGGCACAAAGTTTTTTGTTAAGTCTTCCACAGAGCCCACAAAATATGAATTAAATTCATTTGCCAATGTAGCCTTGTCACTGACGGTCTTGCCATTGATTCTAAGTTCCTTTACCCCCTTCTGAACATTTTTTTTATTAGTTAAGTTATTTAAATGCCTCCATAGGGAACTGTTGTTACCCTTTGCATGATCTATCAGTTTATTGTAATAAGATACTTTTGATTTTCGCAGCTCTTGTACCACTTTATTTCTTAAACTTTTGTACACAAGGTGATCATTTTGCAGTTTAGAGGTTAATGATGTTTTCAATGCAGAGTCTCGCCTCTTCATAAGTTTTCTTATTTCATTATTTAACCATGGTAGGTTAATCTTCTGTTGTCTACTTTTAATTTGCTTTGTAAATTTTTCTATGGACTTAGTAATTGTTGCAGTTATAAAGTTACAACAATCATCTACTTTGTTTATTGACATGAGCTGCTCCCAATTTTGATTCTCTAAGTAATGTTCAAACTCCTCATTTTTTTGATTTGGGAATAATAAAATTTGGTTTGTCAATATCGACTCCTCCAAAATACTGTAGTCGCTTTTTAGTGAGTTTTCTGACAGCAAGAACCATGTTATGATCTGAGAGACCAGTTACAAGATTATAGGTTCTGGTTATTCGTTCTGGTTTATTAGCGAATACCATGTCAATAAGTGTTCTCGATTGTTTGGTTATCCTGGTGGGTCCTTTGATCATTTGTTTGTAATTAAATTTAGTCATGAGGCTTTTCAGTTTCTGTTTTTCCTTATTATCAGACCAGTTGATATTGAAATCACCATAAAATATGGTTTCTCTGCTCCTCTCAAGTTGTTTAACCAGATCACTTAATTCATTATAAAAAGAAGAATTGTGTGAGGGTGGGTTGTACAATACTGCGATGTTGAAATTCATTACCGGTGAGAGAGATACATTAACTGCTAAACATTCAAGTGAAGTATTCAAATCAACCAATTGACATTTAAATTTCTCTTTGATGTAAATTAAAACACCTCCTCCCCTCCCTGGCTGCCTGTCTTTTCTAAAACACTGATAGCCCACAATATCGATCATATTGGTGTCAATGTTACTGTGTAGCCAGCTTTCTGAGAGACAAAGATAGTCCAGATTTGAGTCAGACAGCAACACCGAAATCTCATCTCTTTTGGGGATTATGCTTCGTATGTTTAGATGTCCGCCGAGGATCCCCTTTGGTTTAGCCTTTGCGTCCCAAAGAACTCGTGCATGATTAATAGTTTGGAAAAATAGATGTTGTTTTTGCTTTTGAACAGCACGGTTTTCGGATCTCGCCTCATTTGTAATTTGTTTAACCGCTCCTGTTTCCAAAAGTTTGGACGTAGCGCAGCTGTTTACAGCAGGATCAGACATGTGAGTCTGTTCAGTGCAGTTCGACTCACCCGACTCGCTATGAAGGGCCGTAGATAGAAACAACCAATTCGCCAGCTCAGATGTTTGTGCTAATCCAGTGGTCTGCTGTTTAATAGTGGCAGGTCCAGGGTTAAGGTGAATATCCCCTGCCAGAAGTAGCAGTGCTAACAGTACTTTAACTGTATAGCCTCTGCCATATTGTGATATTTGCTTACCTGTCATGTTTGCCTTGTTTTGGGAGCTTTTTCTCAGGGCTTTTGCAGACCAGATAGAGTACAGGGTGAAATGTCCATGTCCAAATCCATATAAATAAAACTTTTTAGCTTCACCTTTAGTTGAGTTGGCCGGAAAACCCTTCTTGTTGCAGCTACAGAGACACAAAGACAGTAATAAGAATAAGTATATAGGCAGAAAGTGTCCCATCAGACCACTCCTCACTCCGGTGGCAGCCATCTTTTTTGAAGTCATACACTCTCATAGAAACCATACATACATTCCCAAAGTGCCCAAGATAAGAGACTACCCCACAATAAATATTATATATAGCATGAATACCCTGAAAAAGCACATAAGGGAAAGAAGCAATACAATTCTTTCAACCAGAGTCACTTCCTGCGCTACAAGAGGAAAACCTTCTGAGTGTCTTCAATCGAGCGTGATGCATTCACTGACTGTCCGGCCAGGAACTCCCGCTAACATCCTCCTTAGCCTGGAAGTTAAGCACCGAACTGTCCGGGCTCGTCCAAGGCCCTCTTGTACGCCTCGAGGAGGGAATGCTCCGTGCCCGAGTAGAGATGGCAGGCAGGTGACAAGTGGAGAGAAGAGGAGCGGCTCTTTGGTTTCTGTTGTCCAGAGGAAACCTACAGCATACAATGCAGCACAACTTAGCCTCCCGTGAACGCACCGTGGCTAACAAACATTCACCACACACAGACAGTGAGCACGTTCCTTTACTTAGCTGTTTTATCGCCTCTCATCCAGCACTGCGGCGTCGCTGCCAGCTGGTCACTCTCCCGGCGTCATTCGGTCCCGTGCGCTGCCTCTGTAAATTCCCACACCGTCCTCTCTCTCCGCTGTGGCCCTCGTGGTTCTCTGTCTTTTGTTCTCCCTGAGGGTGAGGGGCTCGATAGCTTCACCAGCTACTTTTGGCAATTACTCCTTTTTTTGGCACGAACAGGTTTATTCTCCAGCGGTAGTAACAAGAAAAGCTCAAAAACGCCAGCTCTAAACTGTGTTTAACTGCGTTTTAAACAGAAACGAAACTAGTACCGGTCCCAAGCCCAGGTAAATGGGGAGGGTTGTGTCAGGAAGGGCATCCAACATAAAACCTTTGCCAAATCAAACAGGCGGATCATGACAAATGAGACTTTCATACTGGATCAGTTGAGACCCGGGTTAACAACGACCGCCACCGGTGCTGTTAACCAACAGGGTGCCAGTGTAACTTGGGCTACTGTTGGTCGAACATCAAGGAGGAGGAGAGGGGGAAGGTGTGTTAGGAGAGAGAGAAAAGGAAAGATACAAGTGTGGAGGTGAAAGTAGGGACGTTTAATATAGGGACTATGACTGGTAAAGGCAGAAAGTTGGCTGATAGGATGGAGAGAAGAAAGGTAGATACAGTCATGTGAAAAAATTAGGACACCCTGTATAAGCCTGTTTTTTTTAACATATTTGGACATATGGATATTTAATATCAATGTTAAAAATACTGGGAGATTCATGTAATACAACTAAACAATTACAAATGAATAAAAGACTTTTTTCAAATTTTCTGTAAAATGTAATTCTAAACAAATAGTGAGGAATAAATTAGGACACCCCCATCTTTTTTAGGACACCCCCACATTCATTCCCACTTAAAGTGGCTAAAATAAATGTTAAAAAATGCAAATAAAAACAAAAATAAGGCTAGACATAGATATGTGAACATTTCTTAACAAAGAACTGAATATTTAAAGGGGTGTCCAAATTTTTCACATGACTGTATACTCTGTGTTCAAGAAACCAGATGGAAGGGAAGCAAGGCTAGGAACATTGGAGGTGGATTTAAACTGTTCTACCATGGTGTAGATAGGAAGGGAAATTGAGTAGGAGTAATCTTGAAGGAAGAGTATGTGAAGAGTGTTCAGGAGGTAAAGAGGGAATCAGACAGAATCATGAGTTTGAAGCTAGAAGTCAAAGGTGTGATGTTGAATGTTGTCAGTGCGTATGCCCCACAAGTTGGATGTCAGGTAGAAAGAGGAATTCTGGAGTAAGTTGGATGAAGTGGTAGAGAGTATTCCCAGGGGGAGAGAGTGATGATTGAAGTGGGCTTTAATGGACATATAGGTGAAGGGAACAGAGGTGATGAGGAGGTTCTGGGTAGGTATGGTCTTAAGGAGAGAAATGTGGAAGGACAGATGGTTGTAGATTTTGCTAAAAGGATGGAAATGGCTGTGGTGAACACATACTCCAAGAAGAGAGAGGAACATAGGGTGATTTACAAGAGTGGAGGAAGGTGCACACAGGTGGACTACATATTATACAGGAGAAATCTGAAAGAGATAGGAGACTGCAAGGTGGCAGGGGAGAATGTAGCTAGACAACATCGGATGGTAGTCTGAGGGATGACTTTGCAAAGCAAGAAGAGAAAAACCGTGAAGGCAGAGCCAAAGATTAAGTGGGTGAAGTTACAGAAGGAAGAAGGTCGCACAGAGTTCAGGAAGGAGTTGATATAGGCTCTGGGTGGTAGGGAAGAATTACCAGATGACTGGGAAAGTACAACAAAAGTATTGAGGGAAACGGGTAGAATGGTATGTGGTGTATCCAGTGGACAGAGGAAGGAAGACAAGGAAACTTGGTGGTGGAATGTATGGGCTGCACACTATTGATATAGCTAACAACCAGTCCAGTGAGTAATGTTCCCCCTTGGCTGTTTCCGGGAATAGAAGTAGACGCTAGTCTGCTAATGAGGAAAAGGATTGGCATATGAGTGAAGTTGGTGTTAAAACAAGGCATTTACCTCAGGAACAATTACTATAACTACTTACAGCTCTATACTGACGGTTCAAAGAACAAAGAGGGCTCTGTTGGAGTTGGAGTATACATTCCAGAGTTTAAAGTGACCATCGCAAAAAGACTCTCCAACAATACATCCGTGTTTACAGCAGAGATGGTGGCAATAATTATTGCTTTACAGTGGGTGGAGGAGGTCAGACCGGACCGGGTGGTGGTGTGCACGGACTCACTTGCAGCACTAAAAACCATACAGACACTAAAATCTACAAGGGAAGACTTGGTGATTGAGCTATATCCCACTTTATTTAGGGTACACAGGGGTGGTGGAGAAGTTCAGTTTTGTTGGGTTCCTGCACATGAAGGGTTGAAAGGGAATGACTGTGCAGACAAATTAGCAAAAAGTGCTCTTGGAAAAGACATAACTATACCATTGTCTCTTGGAAAAGGTGAAGGGAAAGCAGTAATCAAGAAAAAAGGAACTGAGCTATGGCAAAAAAGATGGGCCGAAGATCATAAAAGTTGATCGCATTACAAAATACAAAAATCTATTGCAATAAAGAATTTCATAACAACCAAAAGGAGGGAAGACATCATTATGGCAAGACTCAGACTGGATCACACAGGTTTAAATGGCACTTTATTCACCATGGGGAAAAGCGAAAGTGACAAATGTAGAGAATGTGGAGTAAAAGAAAATGTCGAGCACATCTTATTACACTGTCACAAATACGTAAATGAAAGACAGATAATGGAAAATGAAGTTCAAGAGGCCGGTAGGGAATGGGATTTAACTGGGATTCTGGGAACAGATGGAGATGGAGAGGCAATAAGAATCACGAGAAGGGCTCTTTTCTCTTTTTTAAATAACACAGGATTAAGTCATAGAATTTAGGGGTCAGGCTCAGATGACATAATGTTACACACTATTGTACAGTAGGTGGTGGTATGCACCTTTCAGTTGTTTGCTATCCTCCAGTAACCGAGAGAAGAAGAAGAAGAAGAGGAGAAGTGCTGCACGTCAGGAAAGATCCCGTGAAGATGACACAGCTGAGGTTCGAGTAGTACCTCCCAGGCATGACTGTGTTGCACGTCACAAAAGATGCCATGAACATAAAACACCTGAGGCTCGAGCATGTCATAGGGTACGACAGACAGACAGGAAACGTGTGGCAGTGCGCCATGCACATGCTAAGTCACTTAAAGCCCGAAATGCCCGCAAAGCGAGCAACGCTTCACACCAGGCAAGGAACAGACAAGCTGAGACCAAGGAGATGCGGAATAGTCGGCTGGCCGCCAGTGCTGCACGCCAGGCAAGGCACAGAGAAGCTGAGACCGAACAGGAAACACTACTTTAAACCACACCCATTCGAAGCAGTAAATCTGGAAATCTCACTCAATAAGGCAGAAGGCACTCTATAAATTCAAGAACTCTCTGTCAATGTGTCATTCTGTCACCCCGTTAAGAATAGGACACACTACTTTAAACCACACCCATTCGAAGCAGTACCCATGAAGAATGGCAGTCTACACTACAAATGTGTAAAATGCCAAGCAAAGCGCTGATTTTCTCTGAGTGCTCCGGTTTCTGGGTTTCGACGGACATGCACGGGTCTTCCTGAACAGGGTCGAAAGCCACTTTTTGCTCAGATCTATTTTCAGCATCCTGTCCATGAACTGGAATTACAGAAGAACAAGAAGACCCGCCAGATGGAGAGCAATAGAGTGAGGAGAACTGCTGCACGTCAGAAAAGATGCTGTGAAAATGAAACACCTCAGGTTCGAGCAGTGCGCCGCAGGCATGACTGTGAACAACACAGCTGTCTCAGACAGAAGGAGACCCTTCAGCAATGGCCATGCAGAAATACTTGCTTATACCTGGTTTCTACAGGCATGGACGGGTATGCACGGGTATGTACTAGTATATCATGATATACATTTTCTGTAAATTCTACAGTTTAGATAATCATATAAAAAGGACCATCTCTTTTTTTACATGTACAATTTTCCCTCATAATTTTGCAGTGTTATAAAATAGTTTTGTAATGTGCATCTGAGACTTGATTCTCATAAATTTCAAGTTTTTCTTCTAAATCATATATGAATAAAAAGTAAACATCAGTAAGTTCAGTATTTCCTGAGCCAGAGGAAAATACCCCCCCCCCCCCAAAAAAAAACAACATGAAAAAATGTCTGAAAATGAGAAAATTACCTATGGCTGCCATCTACAGATATAAATTAGCTGTTAGTTTAAATCAATGAAAATTTAAGGGTAAACCTGCAGCCTAAAGTCTGCCGTTCTGGCCTGTTTTAACCTCTTTGCTTCTTCGTAAAAATATTTCAGATTGGTCATGATCTGAAAATCAAAGACACAAAAGGTAATGTAATGAAATACATGGGATGACTAACTTTATTCATTATCACTACTTGACTAATTAAAATGGTTAGAAGTCAAATAAATTACATTAAGAGCCAACTTGCTCCTCCGACCCATTTTAATGTATTTATTATTTATTTTGTGTGTATGTGCCACTATCATGCACTTTTGCAGCTTTAATAAAAAAAAATTTCAGCCAAAACTAGGAAACTCAGCTGCAATTTAAACCAAAAAAAAAAAAAAAAGATGGTCTGCTACGGTTTCCAGTTAGCATAACTTAGCATTGTCATTCATTCATTCATTCATTCATTCATTCATCTTCTTCCACTTAATCCTTTTCGGGTCGCGGGGGGAGCTGGAGCCTATCTCAGCATCTTTGGGCAAGAGGCAGGGTACACCCTGGACAGATCGCCAGTCCATTGCAGGGCCAACACAGAGAGACAGACAACAATTCACTCTCACAGTCATACCTAAGGGCAATTTAGAATCCCCAGTTTGATGCCAATTAACCTAACTTGCATGTTTTTGGCATGTGGGAGGAAACCGGAGAAATCCCGGAGTAAACCCACGCAGACATGGGGAGAACATGCAAACTCCACACAGATCACTGTTGGACGGGGGCTGGGATCGAACACAGGATCCCCCGGCCAAGGGTGAGTTGCTGTGCTGTCGCAGTGCTAACCACTCCGCCACCGCGCCGCCCAGCATCGTCATTTAGCATTTTATAATTAGACATAGTGTTAATGTTACTTACCTCTTATTAAAATGAGGTTAGCGAACTATCCTCTCTGACGCTGTTACGACCTGAGCGCTGGGTTCTGTCCGCGCTCGGGCCACGCACAGTTCGCTGCCGGCCTTGAGAGCTGTGGGTTGTATTCTGGCCTCACTGGGCTCTTATTGTGAAGGCGCTCGGTGGGGCTTCTGCCTGTCAAGGTTGGTCAGCTGTCTGTCATCACTGCTCATTAGTGTTCGCCTTTATAAGGCGGGCACTGATGGCAGTTAGATTGCGGGAGCATAAGTCAACCTTAAGTCAACCGAAGTCAACCTAAGTCAACCTACCTTCATGTCAGGTTCGTCTTTATTCTTGTCCTGTCTTAGTTTAGCTCGTAGTGGCTGGGGTTAGCCCTACGAGCCTTTATATCTCTTAGTGTGTGTTTTTGCCCTTAGCGGCTCATAGCCTTGTGTCCTGTCTTGTCTTGCAATTAAAACATCATTGCAAAACTCACCGGTGACTCTTGCCGTCTTATGGTGATCCGCGAGGATCGCCGAACCTGACAGTATGCTCCCGCCGCCGTAGCGTCCAAATGGAGATGCCAGACGTCTAAACAGAGACGCCATCGAGACGCCTTTTTCACCGTGAGTTTTTGCAGTTATTGGACTGTTGTTCTTCCTGTCTGGGTGTCAAGCGTCAATTCCTGGGAGAATGCCGTTATCCAGGGGCCGCGCTCGGCGCATGGGCAAGGAGCTAGCGAGCGCCCTGGAGTATGTTGATGGGTCGCTCCTGGCCGCTACCTTTGACGACAACCCTTACCACATGCTCTGGCACCTGGACTACGCTGAGGTTCTGCTGGACGACCTTCCTCTCCACTACGACGTCCACCCGGAGGTTAGGATGAGGAGGGCTGAACTCGCCGCGCAGCGCAAGACACTCCGTGGGCTGGTGGGAAATCCCGGCAGGAAGCTGAAGAGGAGGCATCCCCGCTCCTCACGTCCGGATCCCATTCCTGCCTCCACTCCAGTCCAGGAGTTCGCTCTGCCCAGGGGTGATCCCCACCAGAGAGCTTCGTCATTCGGGAATCCCCTGGAGAAGCTCCAGCTCACAGCTGCTTCCATCTGGGACCACGTGGCGGCTGCTCGTTCAGCAACATATCCCTCTCTGGCTTTTGATCATGTGACTGCGGCAGTCAGACTGGTGGAGAGGAATCCTAGATTAAGTGACTTCCCGGAATTTGCCGACCTCCTCGCCTCGGTCTCAGCACAGGAGTGGCGATTCCCGAACCTTACCTTCGCCTCGCCCTCTGCCAGAAACCGCCGTCACCACCACAATCAACCTCAGCAGAATCCCCAGCTGGACTCAAACCTTTGAGAGCGGCTCCACCTCGTCTTTCCAGGGGGCCCTCTGTCACCATCCAGCGGGGAGAAGGAGGAACAGCATCCCCTACGGCAGGCATCACCTCTCCTCCAGGAGAAAGGCAAGTGCACGTTAATTTATTACATCATGATCGTAACCTGCCTTGTCTGACTCCTGGGGGCGGAGTTCGGGGTTCGCAGCCCCCCGAGCTCCTTCCACCTGCTGTAGAGATAATGACTAAACCTGCTGCCTCTGTGTCCCCCCCGTTGAGCGGTCCGCGACGCCAGGCCTACGTCATCGGATGAAGAGGGGGCCTGCAGTGCTGGAAAGCTTGGATCCGGTCTGCAGCCACGTCCTGGACAGAGGAGAAGAGCGGACTGCGGCCTGGAGCCTGAGCCGATGATGAAGCGTGCCTGGGTCTCCTCGCCGGAGCGGTCCGAGCCAGTGGGTCGAGGGTCCCCTGCCCCCACGCCATACGGGTCAACGGCGTGGACTTCAGAGCAGGAGGAACCTCAGGCTGCAGATGACATCATGCCAGCTGCGGAGCCCGACGCAGCTGAGTGGGAGCCAGAAGACGATTTCCTCCCATCTGAGCCCGGATCGTTGGAGTCCTGGACAGCGTCAGAACCCGAGATCAGGCAAGTGCTCTGTTTTGTCTTTCTCCTCTATGTTTTAGAGCATTTTTGCCTGTCTCTTGGGGAGGCGAGCCGGGTGCAGCCGTCCACTGCATCCGAGCTTGTCTCACCGGGTTCTGGCGCTGCCGGTGATCCTGATCCCGTTTTTTTTCTTCTGAGCCCTCTTCCAAGGTCGCCAGTGCAGAGCAGGTGCCAATCGCTGTGCCGAAGGTTCCGGGTTCGGAGTTGGAGATCGTCACTGGTGCGGCCCTGATCCGATCGGGGTCCATCGCGGGTGCAACATGGGCTCAGTCCAAGCTTGTCACCGAAGTGGCTCTGACCCAATCGGGGTCCGACGTGGGCGCAGCTATGACCCAATCGGGGTCCATCGTGGGTGCAGCATCGGCTCGTTCTGAGCAAGTCACCGAAGTGGTTCTGACCCAATCGGGGTCCGACGTGGGTGCAGCTATAACCCAATCGGGCCCCAGCGGAGATGCTGCGCCGGTGTGGTCCACAGACGGTGGAGGAGCAGCAGACCCTTCACCGCCGGATGGATTACGGGCTCATCCTTGCCTTCTAGCCCCTCTACAATGTCATCGCCCCTGCGCATCATCGCCAGGGGCCGTGGGGGTTCCTGTTCGCTCGCCCCGGCTCTCCCGAGTTTTGTCCTCGTCAGGGAGGCTGCCGCGGGCTGTTTTCCCCCAGGATTGGTGGCTGAGGGATGCGGGTCGGCCGCCTGAGAAACTGCTTCGCCGGTTTGGCGCCCCAGGTCAACCACCCGACTTGTTTTGTGTTTTGCCGGGCGACTTGGTTCGGCCACCAGAGGAGTGGACGTGCTGGGTTTTGGACTGTGGTGAGCCGCCCGGTCAGGTTCCACCTCCCATAACCACCCGTCGGCCGTTGGACTCGGGGAGACCTCCTGAACTGTTTCTATGGTACCTGGTCTCCACCGGTCGGCATAAACTGTCGGGGGGGTAGTGGTTACTTTCTGGTGTTGTCCTAATCCAGTTATTGTGCTGTTTTTTTTTCTTGATATTCTGTGTTCCCCTCTGTCTTGCAGTTGCTCTATTTTGTTTTGTGTATAGTTAAGTATGAGTCAATTGTTCTGTTTTCCCGTATTTGGTTATTTGAAGTTTCACTTGAGCATTCACACAGCTGAGAAGTTGGATGTTCGGACCAGGAAGACCCTAACCCTTCATAAGGTAACATACAGAAACCAATGCCTAGATAGGATATATATGCCACGTAAAGAGGGAGGGCTGGGCCTAATTGAAATGAACCAGGCCTACAGGGCAACAATAATAAGCATTGGTCAATACCTAAAAAGCGCTAATGATGAGACGATGGAAAAGGTCACCCAACATCATGAAACTCTCAGTATTAACACATCTATAACTAAACAAGCCGAGACCTTTGCAGCAGATTTATTAGATAACATGAAAGCCAGTCAGCAAAACCCAGCAACAAAAATAGCTAGAAAGACGAGAGAAAAATACAGCAAAAGGACACAGGAGGAAAGAAAAGAAAGATGGAAACAACATAAGCGAGCAGGACGTTTCCAGGAGGAACTCAATAGGGATTATATTGATAGGGAAGAGACATTGCGCTGGATCAGGAATGGAGATCTGGGGTACGACGAGGAGAGACTAGTGGTTGGAGCACAAGACCAGGGACTTCTAACCAATGGTTTTAAAAAAATGGCAGGATTGTCACAGAGTGACAAATGTCGATTCTGTCATGTAGCGGTGGAGAGTGTAAGCCACCTACTCTCCGGCTGCCAGGTCCTCATGGCCGATGGACACTACACTGCTCGCCACAACAAGATCTGCCGCTATATACACTGGAAAATATGCAAAGAATTCAAAATAGAAGTAAAAGGACCAGTATGGGAGCACGATCCAGAGCCAGTTAGCTCCAACGGAGATATTACTATCTTTTATGACAAGGAAATCCCAACTGGAAGACACATTGAAGGAGGAGCAATAAAACCGGACATAGTTATCTTGAACAAAAAGGACAAAACTGCCAAATTAATCGATGTAACCATACCAAACGACTACGGCCTCAACAGAGCAGAAAGAGAAAAAAATAACAAAATATCAAGACCTCAAAAACGACCTAAGGAGCACCTGGAATCTGCAGGATGCAGATATTATACCTGTGGTGGTGGGAGCAACTGGGATGGTTAAGAAGAACTTGAAAAAATATCTACAAGCAATACCCGGCTGCCCTAGCATCTGTGAAATACAGATCTCAGCAATCAGAGGAACAGTCTCTATCTTAAAGAGAGCCCTTGGATACAAAGCTTTTTGATTTAAAGTGTAATCATAGACCCCTGGTTGGGGCCCATTGCACTTGTAAGGAAATGAGATGCAAATAAATAAAACACTGAGAAGCCATTTTCTTGTGAAACACGTGGGCAAGGATTTAATTTTCTCTTCCTGTCCTGTGCAGTCTTCTGTAATCATTGGTTGAGTAATCTATGCATTTGGTATTTCTTGTCATTGTCCTGTATTTAGTTATTCTGACCCAGTAATTCTGTTTTTTTCTCTCCATGATATCCTGTGCTATTTTCTGTAATTGTTAGTTGAATATTTAATTTAATCTAAGTATTTGGTATCTCTTGTCATTTGTTTAGTTGTTTTTCTTGCTGGGTTTAGACTTTGTAATTGCAATGTTTCTGGGTTTGGTCTCTCTCCCTCCGGACCTACCCCCAGGCACCCACCCTGGGGGGTGGGGGGGGGGGCAGGGTGGTCCGTGGACGTTCTGAGCCCGCCCTTGGAGGGAGGGTACTGTTACGACCCGAGCGCTGGGTTCTGTCCGCGCTCGGACCACGCACAGTTCGCTGCCGGCCTTGACAGCTGTGGGTTGTATTCTGGCCTCACCGGGCTCTTATTGTGAAGGCGCTCGGTGGGGCTTCCACCTGTCAAGGTTGGTCAGCTGTCTGTCATCACTGCTCGTTAGTGTTCGCCTTTATAAGGCGGGCACTGACGGCAGTTTAATTGCGGGAGCATAAGTCGACCTTAAGTCAACCGAAGTCAATCTAAGTCAACCTACCCTCGTGATACCCTGTAAGACCTTCATATCAGGTTCGTCTTTATTCTTGTCCTGTCTTAGTTTAGCTCGTAGTGGCTGGGGTTAGCCCTACGAGCCTTTATATCTCTCAGTGTGTGTTTTTGCCCTTAGCGGCTCATAGCCTTGTGTCCTGTCTTGTCTTGCAATTAAAACATCATTGCAAAACTCACCGGTGACTCTTAGCGTCTTATGGTGATCCACGAGGATCGCCGAACCTGACAGACGCAGCACAATGAAAAACAGTCCCACATCCCTGGCAAACAGGAGTAGTGGTTATCTGAACCAGTAGTTTGGCATTACCATTAGCAACCCCCGCACTGAAGCCCCTAGCCACCCACCACACCTGTTCTGCTGCGTGCAGTCACGCACTGCGGGGAAAAGACGAGGCTCTGACAAGTAGTGGTGAGGTAGGAGCTTTACTGAATAAGCGGGGGTATGTACATTTTAAATATGATATAAACGATAGAGTATTCTATGAAACGATAGATGTTTTTACATCGTCATCCAATATATATATATAAATCGTCATCACGCAGCCCTTCATACAGATGGTGTCAGCCGATAATGACTCTTTTTTTCTTTTCTGCGGAAGTTAGACTCGGATCTGGAGTTTTCCTCAGCTCTCCCTCGCTCTTGAAGCAAAATCTTCCACATTGTCAATTTTCTTCATTTTTTTTCTCTATCCATATTTCTATATTTACTATATTTCTTTTTGCTGTGCATAAAATGGTAATTCAGTTCCCTCTTCTCTCTATTTCTCTCTCCCAGTTCAGCATACACTATATAGGTGTCACGGTCTGTGCACGGGGGAATTTCACCATGCTCTGTTTCTTTGCTTTTTGTTTTTCCTTATTTGTATAATGTATTCTGAGGTCTTTGCGATTGTGATCGAGGCACATCCCAGTCTCTGGAGCTACCTGGGCTTCACAGTTTTCCTTGCCTCGGTGGTTGACACACACCGCAAACTCTGGGCCCAGGGGAAGGACCTCCCTTCGGCGCCACCGGGGCTGAAGAAGAAGTGCACCCAGGGGCGGAAGACTCGCTCATCCTGTCCTGAACCTGAACCCTTGCTCATCCACCAGACGGTCCCCGGAGGTCCCGAATGGATACCATCTGGCCCCGACACAGCAGCCCCACCTTCTCCTCCTGAGCTGTGGCCCATACCATCGGCTGAGGAGCTGGAGGAGCGTAGGCGGGTCCAATTAGCAGAGACAGAGCTCCTACTTGAATATAAGCCATGGCTCCTCCCAGATCTCGCCCAGGAGCTGAAGGAGGTCTCACCGGGTCTTTTCCCACCTCTCAGGAGCCAACATTCTCCGCCTCCCCGCTCCCCGCCGTCGCTCAAAAGAAGCCCCCGCCGGGAAGAGCGCCTCCACTTCCCCGTCTGCTCCATTCCAGCCCGGGGCCTCCGTGGGTGCAGCTTTGGCCCAGTCCGGGCCCACCGAGAGTGCAGCTTTGGCCCAGTCTGGGTCCATCGAGGGTGCTGTCTTGCTCCAGCCCGGAGCCACCGTGGGTGCTGCTTTGCTCCAGCCCGGAGCCACTGCGGGTGCTGCTTTGCTCCAGCCCAGAGCCACTGCGGGTGCAGCTTTGCTCCAGTCTGGGACCACCGAGGGTGCAGCTCTGTCCCAGTCTGGGACCACCATGGGTGCTGCAGAGCGGTCTGAAGCATCGTGGTCCCCTCTCCTCTGCCTGAGGCTGTCGTGGTTCCCTCTTCTCTGCCCGAGGCCGTCGTGGTTCCCTCTCCTTTGCTCGAGGCTGATGTGGTTCCCTCTTCTCTGCCCGAGGCCGTCGTGGTTCCCCCTTCTCTGCCAGATGCCATCATGGTTCCTCCTCCTCTGCCAGACGCCGTCGTGATTCCCCCTCCTCTGCCAGACACCGTCGTGGTTCCACCTCCTTCGCACGACATCGACATGGTTCCCCTGCTCCGCTGTCCTTTTCTTCATTGGGCCTCCCCATGGGGGAACCGCCTCCTGGGCCACCCCTTCTGTTTATGTGGCTAAAAAACTCTGGTCGACCGCCTGACGGACTGTGCCGTTGGGTTGGGTGGCCCATATTCTCTGGCAGGCCACCCGACTCTTGCTACCTTGCCGTCTGCCAGGTCTGGGACTTCGGCTGGCCGCTGGAACAGTCTAACTCCTTGGTCCAGGGGGCCTAGGTCCCTGGTTTTGCCTGGTGTGGATCCTGAGTGGTTTTTTTTGTTTGTTTTGTTTTGTTTTTTCCTAGCTTGGGTTTTGCTGAGGTGTGAGTCATGGGTGTTCTTATTATTTTCTCTGGTTTGTTTCGGTCCCTCTGTGCCTGGGTCCCCCTCCTCCCGCCCCTGTTGGGGTTGTTTTCTTGTCTTTTGGTGGGGTGGGTTCTTAGTGTGGGTGGGCCCTTGTTTTTCTGTTGTTACCTGGAGTGTCTTTTATCCACCCCTTGGGGGGGGGGGGGGTCTGTCACGATCTGTACACGGGGGGATTTCACCATGCTCTGTTTCTTTGCTTTTTGTTTTTCCTTATTTGTATAATATATTCTGAGGTCTTTGCCTGTGATGTTATTTCTACTTTGTTTTCACATATTCAGTGTTGTTTCTTTGTATGATTTATTTTCCTGGTTTTTGTTCAGTGTAGTTTTGTTATTTATATTTTTGGGTTTACTTTTCTACACTTTATCTTTTGCCAGTGTGGCTGTTGTCAGAGGCACCGCCAGGTAGTGGGCGGTGCTCTGTCAAACTGTCAGCCCCCGCTTTCCTCTCCTCATGACTCACAGCTGATTGTCATTTTCTCCCCAGCCTGCTCAGTGATTCACAACCGTTTCTATTTGGGTTTAATTGTTTCAGATCATATTTAAGGGCTGTTATTTTCATTTCTGTTGCTGAAATCTTAAGTTCTCTACCCTCATCTCCACCAGAACCCAGGCCCTTGTTCTGTGAGGTAATTTGTAAGTTTACTTTTGCTTGTCATTTTGGGATTTTGTGTTTTGAGCTCTGTTTTGGATTTTGTGTTTGGTTTTCTTAATAAATTTCACATACTGCAGTCTTGTGTGTGGGTCTCACCTCTGCCCCGTGGGGCGATTCATGACAATAGGAAGAAAACAACAATGAGATTATTAACAAAAAGGCACACAGATCTATAGAAATGTCCCCCGAAATTGCAACACCGTACAGTAACTCAGTGGCTTTTATAAAAAGTTGTGAACTGGGAGACCTGTTAGATTTTGTTAAAACAAAGTTATTCACATAATAAAACCCAGAGTCGCCATCAGACCGTCTTGATGTTCTAGTGTTAATAAAATAAACACGTTGGTCAAATAATCAATTTATTCATGAAAGTCCTTTTTAAATTAGATACAAATTCTTCATTTATACATATTAAACAAAAAAGTCTGCCATGTTAAATGAAAATCTAAATTTTGAAATATAATGAACAAAAATAATCTATTTTAGTAGGGTTTGCGCTTAAACAAAAACTTAAAAAAAAAGCTTTATATATTGTACTCCTCCAAACTGGCCTGGTGCCCTGTGTGTAATTTTGCAGTTCTTTGGTGATGGGTAGGGCATTATTGAAAAGAAGTGTCTTCGTCTGTGTTCATTATTTTGCGTGTTGTTAGTAATTATTGGCAAAAATTGGGGCCACTCCTTGAGTTACTCTGCCTAATTTGCGCACTCGCTACTTTTGCACTGCTTTAGTAAATCTGCCCATAGTGAGTTTGGTATGAGAGGCTGGACACTAAGGAAGGAGGAAAGGACTTGTATCGACTGGCTAACAGAGAGATCGAGCGGGAAAGGACGTACAGCAGGGTTAGGTTGATTTAGGACAGAAAATGTAATACCAACAAATGGACAAGAGTGTGCTGAGATAGGTGAAGGAGTACTTGAAGAGCTGAATGAATAAAGAATAATGAGAGAGAGGGGAGGATGGGATGAAGGAAAGATAGTGAACAAGGAAGTCCCGAGGATTAGCAAGGCAGAAGTGAGGGCAGCTTTGAAGAGGATGAAGAATGGAAAGGCGGTTGGTCCAGATGACACACCTGTGGAGGTACGGTGATGTTTAGGAGCAATGGCAGTGGACTTTTTACCCAGATTGTTTAGCACAATCTTGGAGAGTGAGAGGATGCCTGAGGAGTGGAGAAGAAGTGTTTTGGTACCAATTTTCAAGAAGAAAGGTGATGCTCAGAGCTGTAGTAACGAAAGAGGCATAAAGTTGATCAGCCACACTACGAATATATGGGAAAGCATTGTTGAAGCCAGGTTAAGGAGAGGTGACAGTTGGTGAGTTTCATGCCGAGAAAGAGTATTACAGATGCAATGTTTGCTCTAAGAGTGCTGATGGAGAGGTATAGAGAAGGGTAGGAGTTGCACTGTGTCTTTGTGGATTTAGAGAAAGCATATGACAGGGTGCCAAGAGAGGAAGTGTGGTACTGTATGAGAAAGTCTGGAATGGCAGAGAAGTATGTGAGGGGGGTACAGGGCATGTACGAGGACAGCGAGACGGTGATGAAGTGCGCTGTAGGAATGACAGAGAGATTCAAGATGGGGGTGGGATTACATCAGGGATCGGCTCTGAGCCCCTTCTTGTTTGCTGACAGATGAGGTCAGGCAGGAGTCTCTGTGGACCATGATGTTTGCAGATGACATTGCGATCTGTAGTGAGAGTAGGGAGTAGGTGGACGAGAACCTGGAGAGGTGGAGATATGCTCTGGCGAGAAGAGGAATGAAAGTCATTAGAAGCAAGACAGAATACATGAGTGAGAATGAAAGGGAGACAGGTTTAACGGTGAAGATGGAAGGAGTAGTGGTAGTGAAAACAGATGAGTTTAAATACCTGGGGTCAACCATCCAACGCAATGGAAAATGCACAAGAGAGGTGAAGAAGAGTGTGCAGGCAGGGTGGAGTGTGTGGAGATGAGTGTCGGGGTGACTTGTGCCAGAAAGGTAGCAGCAAGAGTGAAAGGGAAGATTTACAAGATGGTAGTAAGACCTTCCATGATGTATGTGTAACCCTTGCCTTATGTTAATTAGGTAAGGGAAATTATTAAGTGTAGACCAGTTGCTAGGTTCGTAAGGATTACAGTAGGGAATTAAAATGAGTGTGGAATGAAATAACTGGAGTCAAGAAATGAGCAATTCATGGCTGTTATTGTTAAAGATAAAGAGAACAAAATATACAAACAATTTACAAATATACAAATATAACAATGGCCGGCATGAAATAAAACCCCCAAAAATGTCTTACTGAGCTCAGTGTTTGGTTGTCTTTTTGTTTAGTCGTTTGACCAGTCAAGATATCTTGTATTTCCAGACTCAGGTTTCTTTTCCTCTTTAAAGCGGCTGCTTGAGTTGCTACCACTTTGAATTTTGTGCACTGGAGAGAGGAAGGATGTTCTTCAATCGAGATCTTGGTTCAGATCTCGGTTCAGTCTCGGTTCAGGTCTCGGGTCAGGCTCGCCATCTCCATTCGGAGAGAATCCAGGATCCAGAAGGTTCTTAATCAGCAACCAAAAAAACCTAGCCTGCACAACAATAATGGTATTATTGTTTACAGCTAGAGTAATTCATTTTCCAATCTCTTCTTATATAACACTATAGCTTAGTGTTTAAATTCTTCCCTCATATTACTATTGTTACAATCCAGTAATATAGTAATATCTTACAATTCACATTTCACATCTTACATCTTACATGCATGTGTTCTTTTCTCACAATCTCTCTGGTAGTACATGAAATACTTTGTTTTTCTCATGTAACCAATTAAATGAATTTCTCTTTTTATCTCTACATCATTTAACCATGAAATTATGATAAATCCTTTTTAACCTTGTCTTTGTAAACCATGAAATGAATTACAATTAATTTATCACATGACCAGGGAATATACTGTCCCATTACTTCCAATATCCCCTTTTTAAAATCAGTAAAAACCCTGTCTGAGCTACTGGGTTTTAGCATAACCTAATGAATTTACAAAGGAAACCAACACAATGTGCTTTTAGCATCAAACTACACATTACATTCGACAGAAATAGTGCAAAAGAACTAAAAGTACTTCAGCATACTGTGTGAACTGAAAATCACATTTAGGAAAACCTTACAGACACAAAAATACCTTTTCCATTGCTTTTAAACAGAAAAAATCCACTCGCGATTAGCATTAGCATAACGCTAACATTAGCATGCGTTAGCATGCTTCATTTAGTACACACTCGGTTTTCACTCACCAAGATGAGATATCAGGCGTGAACACAGCAAAGGACACATCCACCATGCCTCTCAAGCTCGTTCTCCGTCAACTTTAGGATAATAAAGGTTTCAAATTAGCATTTGGACAGTGTTTAGATCCATTTATAGCACTTTTCAGTAGTAACTCACCAAGAAGACCCACAGGCCTCCACACAGATCGTCCACAGCCTCTCTCGCTCTCGCAATCGCAAAAGACCGAAAACCCGGGTGCGCGCCTCGGCACTCTGCTCGGAAGGCGGGGCTAATATCGTTTTTAACGAATGAAAAGACCAAGATTGCCCAACGTGACCATGAAACGGGAATTTAAAAGTTGGATAACGAGGATCACACTTCCTCTTCCCAAAATAATCATTTTTCAAAATAAAATCACACAATTGTATTAATACAAATGAAATCTGAGAAAAAGGGTCATTTTCTCAGCTGTCACCAAGAAGACCCACAGGCCTCCACCACAGATCGTCCACAGCCTCTCTCCTCCTCCACTCTCAGATCGCAAAAGACCGAAAACCCGGGTGCGCGCCTCGGCACTCTGCTCGGAAGGCGGGGGCTAATATCGCTCTTAACGAATGAAGAAAGACCGAGATCGCCCAATGTGACCATGAAACGGGATTTAAAAGTTGGAAAACGAGGATTCACACTTGCGATCTGCTCCCAAAATAATCGTTTTCAAAATAAAATCAGCACAATTGTATTAATACAAATGAAATCTGGAGAAAATGGCAGTCATTTGCTCTGCTGGGTTACATATGGTTTGTGGGGATGGTAGGCACTGACAAAAAGACAGGAGATGGGAGCTGGAGGTGGCAGAGTTTGAAAGATTGCTAAGATTTTACATTGGATGTGACTAAGTAGGGACAAGATTAGAAATGAGTATATCATGATGGGCATGCTCCAGGAAAGCGGTTTGTGGGATAAAGTAGAGAGGCCAGTGCGGAGATGGTCTGGACATATGCAGAGGAGGATAGTGGATATATTGACAAAGGATTTTGAAGATGGACGAGCCAGGCAGGAGTAAAGAGGAAGACCACAGGAGAAGATTCATAGATGTAGTGAAGGAGGACGTTGATAACAAGAACAAGGGTTGGTGTTTACAGAGGAAGATGTAAGGGATAGGGTGAGATGGAGACAGATGATCAGCTGTGGCGACCCCTAAAGGGAGCAGCCGGAGGAAGAAGAAGAATGTTTGAGCTAACTGCCTCCTAACTTTCAAAGCTGTCTGCACTCTCTCCTGTGACAAGCTATGACTTCACTTGACTGGGTGCTTGCTTTGTGCCATCTAGTGGACTGAAAATGCAACTGGTGAATACCCAAGAGAGGTATGATTTTTTTTGATTTTGTAGTACTTTATGATACCCAAGGGGGAAATGAGGGCATCCACCTGGATGGATGAAGCATGCCACAATACGGCGCTATCCTTTAAACCATTCACACACACATTCACACCTAGGGCCACTTTAGAGTCTCCAATTAACCTAACCTGCATGTTTTTGGCCTGTGGGAGGAAACCGGAGAAATCCTGGAGTAAACCCACGCAGATACGGGGAGAACATGCAAACTCCACACAGATCACTGTTGGTCAGGGGCTGGGATCGAACCAGGGATCCCATGGCCAAGGGTGAGTTGCTGTGCTGGCGCAGTGCTAACCACTGCACCACCGCACTGCCCGTATGCAACATTTACGTGAATATACAGAATTAATAAAAGATTGATCCATGTGTTTAGGAGTCGGTGCATCGTTGTTAGAGTCAAGTATCGCGATCCATCACTAAATCGATCTTTTGTCCCACCCCTACTTTTACTGCAGAGTTATGACAGTGGACTAGCTAACTAACCACCCACACCCATCCAGTGATTAACACCCTGCATGGCACCTATATTTGATAATGCAATTGTTCTACAATTGTTGCTGTACATAGACAGTACAGCATTTGATTGTGCCTGACCGTAGGATGAGAAGCGAGAAAGGATGCAAATGAACAAAACTGACCCCTCCATTGCAGGGCAGATTGCACACACTAGCAACCACTTCCAGCATGGAAGATGAAATCTGAAGGCTGGTGGTTAGCTGGTTAGACATTTAATTGTTAATCTAAATGAAGGTAGAGACCTTCTCTTTTGAGCTCTTACACAAGAGAGTGATATGGGCTCGTAGTTAAAAGCCGTCATTTGGTCCCAGGTAATGGATCTGAATCAGCATCTCTGTAAAGCAGTCTCAACAAAGCTTTATGATAAGCTTTTCAAAGTCAAAGTTTTTAAATATACAGTATATAAAACCATATATTATTTCAAGTAACTTTACCTCTAAGCAAGTGGGATGTGATGCCTAGTCATCACAACATGCATAACGGCTGCTGGTGTGCCTTTCAGGTCATAGATAATCACTTTGTTCTGTTTGTGTTTTTTTGGTCCCAGAGCCCAGTCAGAATTCCTGATGTGGTATCCTGGCAGTGACCGGGGCTTCTATCGCCATCACCAGGCTTGGCTGTTAGAGATAACGGCCCCCCAAATGGTCTGCTTTGTGCTTTTCTTCTCTATAGTCTGCCATTGGGCTCGCTCCAATGTGGCTTTCAGAGAAATGATTTTAGATTGCAGCGAGAAGCGGGCGCAGGAAGCAAAACAATGACACAGATACATTATGTTTAGCTGATCATCCTCTCACAGGAGGTGCTGAGTTCAGCTCTGTACAAAGTCATCACGATCAGAGGCAGCATGCAGGCTGGGGGGATTCTTCAAAGACAAAACATAAAAAACGTACACTGCGTGTGGCATGTTTACATTTTAATTGCATATGGGAGGACAGATACACTATGTGACATATCTAGAGCACATATGTGTGCATCTGTGTCTGTATGTTTGCATAATCTTTGTCCCCTTTCTGGTACCCTCTCATACTGTTAATCTTTTAATGTTTAAATTGAGGCTGGCAAGTGCAACAGTAATAGCAGATAAATGGTTAACACTGTATTTTTCAAGTTCCCTCCCATAACAGATGCTGGAAGAAAGCTCCATATTTATTCTGTATTGGTGTCTGTTATTTCCAACATGCATAATGCATGATTTACTCTTTTTAAGATGTACTTATGGACTGGCTTGGTTTCATGCATGTGTGTTTGTGTGTTTTTGTTGTAATAGGTGCAGTAAATAAGTCACATATTACCATGATCACATCATCGCATATTAGCTTACACTCCCTGCACCTTGTGAAAAAAAGGGTCAGAAACTCCTAAAGAAAGCATTGAAGGACAGTAGGAGTTTTTGTAAACTAGAAGGTAACCTCAGCAGATTTTTTTAAGCTGCTATATGGGAATATTTACATGTCTGATATTTTTCACAGGAATATATTCACTTTTTACTATGATGAATGAGAAAACTTTATATTCAAAGTCAGCATTTGTAGAAGAATTCATCATTTAGTTTTCTCAAACTAGTGACAGCAGGGTTATTATTTTCAAATTAGAATGCACAGTGTTAGGTTTTTTGCCGGTGACTGTTACATTGACATTTTTGAAATAGTATTTCTTAATTTCGATGCCTATACCAATATATGCACATATTTTCCCATCTATTTACATCTCCTTTGTCCTACAGTGATGATTAGGTGGCATATTATGGGGACCCATGCTGTGGTATTCATCTCAGACTGGAAGGAAGGGAGATGCCAGTAATTTTCTCTGACGGAAGAGCACTGGGGATTAAGGGGCTGTGGGACAAAAGGGATTGTAATGCAAGAATGAATTGTGATGCAGGACCTCAGGCAGCAGGGGCGTGTGAGTGTGGTAATATAAAAGAGAGCCCCTGCTACAGAATGTAATGTTTTCTGATTCTGAGAGATGTGAGAGAGGGAATAAAGTTCATCTGCTCTAAGTGCTTGGCCTGGTCATTCCTCTGTCCACACTGGTGACCCTTGACGAATAACATAACACGAGGCAAACACCCCGGAGATGACCCGGACGGGAAGCCCCAGCAACGTGTGCGCCGTTTCGGTCAAACTACCAGACTTTTGGCTGCACGACCGGAAGTCATGGTTCCTCCACACCGAGGCCCAGTTCGCCCTCTGGGGAATAATGGCAGAGGACACCAGATATTACTACGTGGTCGCAGCACTGGACGCTCGCATTACTCAGCAAATAGCGAGCCTGCTCCAACAGCCCCCAGCCCGCGACAAATACGGGGCTCTCAAAGCCGCGTTGACCCGGCGCTACATGCTCTCGGACTGCGGGAGAGCGGAGAGGCTCCTGATGCGCTCCGAGTTAGGAGACGGGTCGGCGGTCGAACTGATGGAGAAGATGTTGGCATTGATGGGCATGGGCGACGGGCATTTTCTATTTGCCCACCTTTTCCTCCGGAACCTCCCAACGGCGGCCAGAGCGGTCCTTGGCAACTTGCCGTTGCTGGCCGCACGTGACTACTGTGCGCTAGCCCAGGAGGCAGATCGGATCATCCTCACCACCAGAGCCCTCACAGTGAACGCAGCAGCATCGGAACCCAGCGAGACGGCCAGCGGAGGCGAGGAGCCAGCGATGGTAGTGGCAGCAGGGGCCAGGAAGCCCCAGAGAGACACGCTGTGCTCCTACCACCGCCGTTTTGGAGTGGATGCACGCTGATGCTTGCCACCGTGCCAATTCAAGCGTTCGGGAAACGCCAGGACTGGCAGTCGATAGCAGCTGCGACCACCGGTGAAGGAAGCAAGCTGCTCTACGTGACAGACTCACGCTTGGGGAGACGATTCCTCGTGGACTCCGGCTCCCAAAAGAGCCTCATCCTGCCGTCCTACACCGACCGGCTAGCGGGAACTAGCAGCTCCGAGCTGACAGCCGCAAACGGCTCAGACATTAAGAGTTTTGGTGAGAGGACACTGACTGTATCCCTGCATGGCCGTATGTACCAGTGGACATTTGTCATAGCGGCATGCAGATTCCCAATCTTAGGCGCTGATTTTTTGTGTGCACACGGACTACTAGTCGATGTTACTAACAGACGCCTGATCAATGCAATATCTTTTGATTCTCTCCCCTGTACAGCTCGAGGAGCCGGGCCAACAACGCTAGCCAACGTCACAGCTCCAGGTGGTAAGTTCCACACACTGCTCACCCAGTTCCCAGCAGTCACGGTCCCAACGTTTTCGGTAGCCATCACTAAACACGGGGTGGAGCGCTTTATTACCACCACCGGGCCACCCGTTTTCGCATGACCTTGGCGCCTGGACACAGCTAAACTGGCCATAGCGCGAGGAGTTTGCCAACTTGGAAAGGCTGGGCATCATCAGACCGATCAAACAGCCTATGGGGCATCCCCACTACATTTGGTCCCTAAGGCCGAGTATGTGGCGACCTTGCAGAGATTTCGCAGCAGATTAAACAATGCCACAGTGCACGACCGCTACCTGATCACCCCATAATCAGGATTTTTCATTCACCTCGCCGGGGTACGTATTTTTTCTAAGCTAGACCTGGTCCGTGGTTACAACCAGGTCCCGGTGGCGCGCGGAGGTCATACCTAAAACGGCAGTCATAACCCCGTTTGGTCTGTTTGAGTTTTTACACGTGCCTTTCGGGTTAAAAGGCGCAGCACAGACATTCCATTGCATGATGGATGTGGTGTTGCGCGATCTGCCGTTGGTGTTCGTCTACTGGATGACATCCTGGTGGCCAGCGCCGTCCGAGGACGAACACGTAACCCACCTCAGGACGGTTTTCCGGAGGTTAGAGGAGCACTGTTAATAATCAACCTGGCGAAATACCAGTTCGGCGTGACAGGGATCGATTTTTTGGGACACCACATCTCACTGGAGGGGGCGATACCCTTGCCGGACAAGGTGCGCGCAGTGGCGAATTTTCCCCGGCCTCAGATCGTCAGGGCGGTGCAGGAGTTTTTGGGGACGGTTATCTTTTATAATCGTTTCCTCCCCGCGCAGCCCAGCTCATGCAGCCATTGTACGCCGCACTCAAGAAATGGAAACCAGCGGACAGAGTCGACTGGACTCCTGAGCGGGAGCAGGGCATTCTCTGGAGTTTAAAACAGCCCTGGCAACCGCCGCACTACTGGCGCACCCGGACCCGACAGCTCGGATAGCGCTCACTACCGACGCCTCTGACGTGGCCATAGGGGCCGTCATGGAGCAATGCGTCGCCGGTTCTTGGCAGCCACTCGCCTTTTTTAGCAGGGCTTTGCGCCGACAGTGAGCGTAATACAGCGTGTTCGACAGAGAGTTACTGGCTCTCCACCTGGCCATACGCCACTTCCAGTTCTGGTTGGAAGGGCGCACCTTCACTGCGTTCGTGGACCACAAGCCGCTAACGTACACGATGGCCAAGGTTTCGGAACCATGGTCGGGCCGGCAGCAGAGACAGCTGGCTGCAATCTCGGAGTTTACGACCGACATTCAGCATGTGGCTGGTAAACTTAACGTGGTGGCGGACTGCCTCTTGCTTGCCTTAGTGGCCCCAGTTTACGTAGGGATAGATTACACGGCCATGGCCGCGGAGCAGATCGGCGATGCGGATGTGTGCGCGCTCCAGTCTGGACCAACAGGGTTAAGGCTGGAGAGCAGGGTACTGCAAGACGGGGGCCCCCCCAATCTGTGATGTCTCCACAGGACGCCTGCGCCCGGTGGTCCCACGTGCTTGGTGCCGCCGCGTTTTTGAGTCCATTCACTCCCTGGCGCACCCAGGAGTGCGTGCATCAGTCAAAATGGTGGGTGCGAAGTTCGTCTGACCGAGCCTGCGCAAACAGGTGAAAGAGTGGGCTACAGCCTGCGTAGCGTGCCAACAAGCCAAAGTGCACAGGCACACAAAGGCCCCTTTGGAGCCGTTCCATATCCCGGCTAAGAGGTTCGACCACGTTCATGTGGACCTTATGGGCCCCCTCCCGCCATCGCAGGGGTTCACACACCTCCTGACAGTGGTGGACCGCACCACACAATGGCCAGAAGCAGTTCCGCTAGCTTCCACCGTGTCCGCAGACGTGGCACGTGCTTTTTTTGACAACATGGGTGGCACGTTTTGGCACCCCTTCGGGCATCACGTTCGATCGGGGCCCTCAGTTTGTTTCCGACCTCTGGTCCACGATGGCACGGAGCCTGGGCGTCGCAATTCACTGCATGACCGCGTACAACCCACAGGCCAATGGGTTATGCGAGCGTTTCCATAGGTCACTGAAAGCAGCACTCAGGGCTTTGCCTACGGATGCAAATTTGGTGGACCGGTTGCCGTGGGTTCTATTAGGGTTGCGTTCCGCACCGAAAGAGGATTTGGAGGCTTCCCCAGCAGAGCTGTTTTTTTCTCAGCCGCTGCGGCTCCCCGGGGAATTTTTACCAGATAACCCCGCGCCGAACACCCATCCGTCCCCTCGCTTACAGCATAGCGCAGACGCAGGGATGCTACCTGGCCCGGCCCACCACTGTTTTTCCCGCGCCGAAAACCTTGAAGGACGCGGCATTCGTGTTTGTCAGGCACGATGCCCACCGGCCCCCATTGCGCCCACCCTACGATGGCCTGTTTAGAGTGCTGGAACCCGGGGACAAACATTTTGTGTTAGACTTGGGGGGTCGCCGAGAGAAAATCTGTATAGACAGGCTTAAGCGTGCCTTTGTGGTGGCAGACAAGCAGGTGGAGTTGGCTCGAGCTCCTCGGCGCGGAAGACCCCCCCGAGAACTCTCCAGGTAAATGACTCATCAGAACAGTCACACGAGCATGCTGAATGTCCCCCCTCCTCCATTGTCCACCCACAGACGGACACACCCCCAGGAACCCCCCACCGGCACAGCAGCGTCTCGGAGCCGAAGACCCCCCGTTACAGCAGCTATGAGCGGAGGCTGAAGCCGAGAGGACGTGAGGGTTAAAACTTAGTCTGAGACTCTGGGTGGGGGGCCGTATGGGGGACCCATGCTGTGGTATTCATCTCAGACTGGAAGGAAGGGAGATGCAGTAATTTCCTCTGATGGAAGAGCATGGGGATTAAGGGGCTGGGGGACAAAAGGGATTGTGATGCGAGAATGAATTGTGATGCAGGACCTCAGGCAGCAGGGGCATGTGAGTGTGGTAATATAAAAGAGAGCCCCTGCTACAGAATGTAATGTTTTCTGATTCTGAGAGATGTGAGAGAGGGAATAAAGTTCATCTGCTCTGAATGCTTGGCCTGGTCATTCCTCTCTCCACAATATAAAGAAACATTCCCTAAGGAAAATAAGACATCTACCTCAACTTAATATGAAAATAAATACATTATTGAATTTTAGTGACATGTTCAGCAGAACTGTAAACTTCCTCCTTTTGATAGGATTGGAGGATACTGTTGCTGTGGCAGCCCTTACAACAGCCACAACCAGGGCAAGAGGAAACATCTAAATAAATACAACCTGTCTACAAGGATCATGTGAAAATCAAGTGCATTCACTGTACAGTAACTAAAAGAATCTGCACCAATGTACTTAGCAGTGTAAATTTTTTTTACACTACTGCATAAAGAATCACAAATACAGGAACATCTCAAAAAATTAGAATATCATGAAAAAGTTCAATATTTTTTGTCACTCATTTCAGAAAGTGAAACCCATATATTATATACGTAGATTCATTACACAGACAGTGATATATTTCGTGTTTATTTACTTTAATTTTGATGATTATGGCTTACAACCCATGAAAACCCCAAATTCAGTTTCTCAAAAAATTAGAATATTACATAAAATTAATTTTAAAAATAGTTTTTAAATAGAAATGTTGGCGAAATGAAAAGTCTGTCCATGTACACACTCAATACTTGGTCGGGGCTCCTTTTGGATTAATTACTGTATCAATGTGGCATGGCATGGATGTGATCAGCCTGTGTTACTGCTGAGGTGTCGTGAAGGTCCAGGCTGCTTTGATAGTGACCTTCAGCTCGTCTGCATTGTTGTGTCTGGTGTCTCGCATCTTCCTCTTGACAATACTCCATAGATTGTCTATGGGGTTTAGGTCAGGAGAGTTTGCTGGCCAGTCAAACACCACAGTGATGCCATGGTCATTAAACCAGGTTTTGATACTTTTTGCAGCGTGGTGGGGGGGGAGGGTGCCAAGTCCTGCTGGAAAATGAAATCAGCTTCTCCATAAAGCTTGTCAGCAGAGGGCAGCATGAAGTGCTGTAAAATTTCCTGGAAGACGACTGCGCTGACTTTTGGTCTTGATAAAACACAGTGGACCAACACCAATAGCTGACATGGTTCCTCAAATCATCACTGACTGTGGAAACTTCACACTAAACCTCAAGCAACTTATAGATTCTGTGCCTCTCTATTCTTTCTCCAGACTCTGGGACTTTGATTTCCAAATGAAATGCAAAATTTACTTTTATCTGAACAGAGGTCATCTGCTGGTGTTGGTGCACTGTGTTTTATCAAGACCAAAATCACCGCAGTCGTCTACCAGGAAATTTTAGAGCACTTCATGCTTCCCTCTGCTGACAACCTTTATGGGGAAGCTGATTTCATTTTCCAGCAGGACTTGGCACCCCCCCCCCACACACACACACACTGCCAAAAGTATCGAAGCCTGGTTTAATGATCATGGCATCACTGTGTTTGATTGACCAGCAAACTCTCCTGACCTAAACCCCATAGAGAATCTATGGAGTATTGTCAAGAGGAAGATGAGAGACACCAGACCCAACAGTGCAGACGAGCTGAAGGTCACTATCAAAGCAACCTGGACCTTCACAACACCTCAGCAGTGCCACAGGCTGATCACCTCCATGCCACGCCACATTGATACAGTAATTAATCCAAAATTTTCCCCGACCAAGTATTGAGTGTGTACATGGACAGACTTTTCAGTCGGCCAACATTTCTATTAAAAAACTGTTTTTAAATTAATTTTATGTAATGTTCTAATTTTTTGAGAAACTGAATTTGGGGTTTTAATGGGCTGTAAGCCATAATCATCAAAATTAAAATAAAAAAAAACACTTGAAATATATCACTGTCTGTGTAATGAATCTATATAATACATGGGCTTCACTTTCTGAAATGCGTGACAAAAAATATTGAACTTTTTCATGATATTCTAATGTTTTGAGATGTACCTGTAAAGCTACATGTGCTTTACAGACATACTTAAACTCAGCATCACATAAACTGAATCAAATAATGCATATACTGTACTTACATCATGTATTAGGATGCACCAATTATAAATTTTGGGCTAGTATCGATGTTGAAAATAATAAGTTTGCCAATGATTAACTTATTATTTTTGATTGATTGATATCTGGCGATTATTTGGTATCAGCTAAAAAAAAATATGCGTTATTAAAAAAATAAACTGAAATACTTTAAAATGGTTCAGTCCTGGATATTTTCTGAATTTGCAGCTGGAGTCTAAATCTCAATGCAAGTGGGACTCACCAGAAACTGCTGATGTCAGTTAGTAAGGTAAATATCTGCAGGTACTGATGTTGGGCTGATATACTGTATATCGGTGTGTCCCTAATTCTCATGGATGAAATCAGCCACAGAGCAGGCTCCCAGATTTTATAATCATTGAAAGCTTTCACAACATCCTGTTGCATTGCATTTGATAAATTGCGATACCTGGCTGCTTATTTAATACTCTTTAAAACTAATTTATACATGTTAGGACTGAATATATCCCCTAAAAATGAAACGCTGAGTTATCTCTGCAGCTTGTTTTACTGGCTTAGACTTTTTTCATCTCCTCAGGCTATAGTATGTTGTCAGCATAATTTGTTATACAAAATGAACAACCCAGCATTTCTTTCACATTTGTAAATAAACGCTTCCTCTCTTCCCCTCTTTCTTCCTGGTTAGGACTCTGCCACAGGAAGACAGACTTCTCCAGAATATGCCTTGTCTCCATGGTAACCGGCCTGAGGCGGACCCAGAAAAACTTTGGGCTATACTGATCCAGTCTCATGAAACCTACCTGATTACAACTAAAGATAAGCAGATAATGGTTCCCCGAAATATTTCTGCTTGTTGGAGTGTTTTTCCAGGACTCAGAATGTCCTAAAAAGTGCCAGATTTTTAAAAAAATATAATTCCACCTATGCTGTAATAAACTATTTAATTGCCTCTCTAACACCAGCAGGGGAAAAGTTGCTTTATCAAATTTTCTTGGGCCATTATGTCAGGAATTTACTCAGTCTCAGTTAAAGAACTTAAACTGTACAGAGGCATTGCCAGAGGGCCCTGAGAGGTGTCCTGCACCAGAACCAGCATGCACCAGCTGTTCAGTCAAGTCCTGGGCCAGAGGGATCTGTCCAGAGCAGGGGATCTGTTTTCTCTGGAGGACACAGAGATCGAAGGCTGTCTGTCTCAAGCTTTGGACCAGATCAAAGCCATCTCCTGCTCACCGGTCAGTAACCATGTGTCCATTAAGATATGCACACATAGCTGATATTCATCCAGAAATGATAAATCAGGTGTCAGTTTAATTAATTATTCATGCTCTTATGTATAATTCATATCTCATGCCCTTAATCTGTCATTGCATTCCTAATTGTTGCCTGTTGGTGGCTTGACAGGACTATCTGACCAATGACAATGACCAGGCCGTGGTGGAGATTTGCATAATGCGCATCACCACGGCCATAAGGGAGACCGGCTCCATCGAGCGGCACAGCACCGCACTGGTGGGGCTCTGGGAGTCCTGTCTGGAACATAACCTCACCCCACAAGGTGAAAACACAGAGGACACGCCGCATGCCAAGATAGCTTCTGACATCACCAGCTGTATCCTGCAGGTATGCACGCCTGCATGCACTCACCTGTCTGACAACACTTTAGAAAGCAGTGTGCTCTAGAGTCATCATACTTTGGAAGTTAGTAGTATAGTGAACTGTAAAGTTTTAACATATCAAGTGTAAATAGCTAGAAATGTATTTCACAGGTACAACACCACAGGAGGAGGAGGAGTGTAGAGGACTACATAGTGCAAAAAAAAAAAAAAAAAACACTTTTGGGTACTACTCTGCATATTAGTTACATTGAGACAGCTAAACAGATCATCAGGTGAAAAATGCTTATTTTTTCAGTAAATATGTTACATTTTTAATTTTACCACATTAAAAAGTGCAAATACTTTAAGATAATTTAAGTGATGTGATGTGGTTTTCGTAAAATGCATTCCACTGAAACTTCTCTCCTTAAAGTTACTATTGACATTTTAATGGCTGCTGATGTTGGTTTTTGCTCTGTTTTGGATTTATTGGATCTTAGCTCTGCTTTTGATACAGTTAACCAAAAAATTTGTTATTGACAGACTGCACCACTCGGTGGGTTTTAGTGGAACAGCTCTTAACTGGTTCTCTTCATACTTAACTGACAGGTCTTTTGCTGTCTCTGTGAACCAGTTTATGTCCAATACTGCAGCCTTGTCATGTGGGGTTCCTCAGGGCTCAGTCTTGGGCCCTGTTTTATTTTCCTTATACCTGCTTCCACTTAATTAATTGATACTTTTAATGATGTTTCTTATCATTTTTATGCTGATGATATTCAGCTGTATTTTTCTTTCAGACCACAAGAACTTCATAAACTTTCAGTTTTAACAAATTGTGTAACTGCTATCACAAACTTGCAATCTGCAAACTATTTCCAGTTAAATGAAGTTAAAACAGAGACTTTAATCATTGCTCCTGACAGTGCGATCCCTACTATTAAAGAATCCCTTGGACCACTTAGTTCCTTAAGCAAATCTTCTGTACGTAATCTTGGAGTAGTTCTTGATAGCTCTTTATCCCTAGATGCTCATGTAAATCAGCTGACTCGCTCTGCTTTGTTCCACCTGAGAAACATTGCCAAACTGAGAAACATGGTGTCTATGGTTGAGTTGGAAATGGTTACCTCCGCCAGGAGGTAATGTTTTTGCCGGGGTTTGTCTGTCTGTCTGTTTGTCTGTCTGTCTGTCTGTTGGTTAGCAAGATAACTCAAAAAGTTTTGGACAGATTTCGATGAAACTTTCAGGCATTGTTGGAAATGGTACAAGGAAGAACTGATTAAATTTTGGGAATGATCCGGCTCACCGTCCAGAAGAAAACCGCCATTACGGAAAATGCCATTTTCGTCAATAACTACTCAACCACTAATCCTATCATTGTCAATCCAATTGCTAGTCATATGTTTTCATGGTCAAGGAATCTGAAAACGTACACACAAACACTGTATGGGGGGAACTGTGGCCGCCATTACGGAAAATGCCATTTTCGTGAATAACCACTGAACCCCTAATCCTATCATTGTCAATCCAATTGCTAGTCATATGTTTTCATGGTCAAGGAATCTGAAAATGTACACACAAACACTGTATGGGGGGAACTGTGGCCGCCATTACGGAAAATGTCATTTTCATGAATAACTACTGAACCACTAATCCTATCATTGTGAATCCAATTGCTAGTCATATCTTTTCATGGTCAAGGAATCTGAAAACGTACACACAAACACTGTATGGGGGGAACTGTGGTGCTTGGCGGAGGTCTGTGTTCTCCGAGTGCTTTTCTAGTTATTAATGCTTTTATCTCTTCTCGTTTAGACTATTGTAATTCACTTTTTAATGTTCGTAACAAAACCTCCTTAAATCGGCTTCAGATGGTTCAAAATGCTGCTGCAAGGCTTTTAACTAAAGTTAACAAGAGATCTCACATCACCCCCATTTTATTTAATCTTCATTGGCTCCCTGTTAATTTTAGAGTTCAGTTTAAAATTCTGGTCTTAACTTTTAGAGCCTTGCATAGTCTCACACCTCCTTACACTGCAGACCTCATTCAGCCATACTCCTCTCGGCCCCTCAGCTCCTCTGGTCAGCTTTTATTAGAGGTACCTCACACTTATTTTAAAACATGTGGTGATCGAGCTTTTCAAGCTGTAGCACCAAAGTTGTGGAACTCTCTACCACCTTCAATCTGTTTGACTGACTCTGAGGTTATTTTTAGGAAGCAAATTAAAATACTGTTGTTTAGACAGGCCTTTAGGTAGGAGAAAGGGGGGTTGCTTACTGGTTTTATTTGTTTTATTTTATTTATTTGTTGTAATCTATTCTGAACTTGTGTTTTATTTTATTACTGTAAATTTTCTGTGTTGTATTTCATGTAAAGCACTTTGTGACTTTTGTCTGTGAAAAGTGCTATACAAATAAAGTTATTATTATTATTATTATTATGTAGTGAGGAGAGAGTGGTTTCTTACAAGAAGAAGTTTAAAGGTCAGCAAATGTTCCAATTATTATTCCATTCTGTTAGCTTGAACTTAATTACCTCCGCCAGGCCGCAGGCCGCAGAAGGTTATGTTTTTGCCAGCGTTTGTCTGTTTGTCTGTCTGTCTGTCTGTTGGTTAGCAAGATAACTCAAAAAGTTTTGGACGGATTTCGATGAAACTTTCAGGCGTTGTTGGAAATGGTACAAGGAAGAACTGATTAAATTTTGGGGATGATCCGGATCACCGTCTGGATACAGGAATTTTTTAAAGGATTCTTTAACATTGTGAGATACGGCCAATTTCAACATGTGTGCAGGCGCAATGGAGGGCGCTGGTCGTCGTGTCTGACGAACACGAACTCCGCGTTCTTCAAAGTTTTAGGCACAAAAGCACGCGGAAAACAGTGGTGGGCCGGGCCCGGCAGCGTGCCTGTGTTTGCGCTACGCTGCAAAAGCTGAGACGGGCAGCTGTCCGGCGCGGGATTATTTGGCAGAAATTCCCCGGGCAGCCATAGGGGCTGCGCAAAAACAAGCTCTCTGCCAGGGAAGCTTCCAAATCCTCTTTTGCCGCGGAGCGCAACCCCAATATAAAACCCACGGCAACCTGTCTACCCAATTTGCATCCGTCAGTGAAGCCCTGAGTGCTGCTTTCAGTGATCTATGAAAACACTCGCATAACCCATTGGCCTGTGGGTTGTACGCGGTTGTGCGATGAATTGCAACGCCCGCAGCCTGGGAGTTTGGAGATGGAGGAGATGGACACAACAGCAACACTTCAGTTTATTACCTCCGCCAAGGAGGTCATGCTTTTACTACTGAACCACTAATCCTATCATTGTGAATCTAATTGCTAGTCATATGTTTTCATGGTCAAGGAATCTGAAAACGTACACACAAACACTGTATGGGGGGGAACTGTGGCGCTTGGCGGAGGTCTGCGCTCTCCGAGTGCTTTTCTAGTTTGATCTGCTTTCTTCACTACTGGGCAGTATAATGTTCTGAAAAACAAAAAAAGAATTGACACAGTTTATTATTAAGTATTTTTTTTATCTTTTTGTTTTGGTTACTTGCATCTATTCATATTCTTTAGAATTAAGATAAAGCTATTAGCAGTCAAAACAACTGAATGAAGGAAAATTTATGAAAAAGGTTACATGTAGTATGCTGTGAAACAAAATTGTGGTAAGCTACTTCTGTAGCCACAGCCACAGCTACAGTTTTTTATATTGAGGTTAAAAAAACGCTGTTGGACTTTGACCCTCGCAGAGGAGCGAGTGGCTTAGGCATCAGTTGGATAAATTAATAAAGTGAGTAGCTAAATGTTCACCTGACCTTTTTAAGCATATATGCTAAGTGCCAAACATAAATATTTATTAAGCTGCTTACATTTTAGGTGCAATGAAGTCCTGTCTCCATCACCCCTCCCTGCGCTCAGCTGTGCTCAAAGCTATCTGGTCAGCAATATTATTCAGAACAGCAGTGGTGAAAATGTTTTCATAGACTTTCTCTGGCATGTACAACAGCATTACTCCATCATATCTCTCTGTCACTTTATTTATTTATGCATGTATGCATGTATGTACACTACCGTTCAAAAGTTTGGGGTCACTTAGAAATTTCCTTATTTTTGAAAGAAAAGCACTGTTTTTTTCAATGAAGATAACTTTAAACTAATCAGAAATACACTCTAACATCTAATATACATTGCTAATGTGGTAAATGACTATTCTAGCTGCAAATGTATGGTTTTTGGTGTAATGTTCTCCTGGAACCTTGTAATGTTCTCCTGGAACATGTAATGACGAGGCGCACACACCGGGTGTCAGTTAGGACTTTTTACTTGTCACTTCAACTGCAACTAACAACTAACCACACAGTGGCACATGTACATCTCCTTTTATAGTCAGGTCATGGCCGGGGTCATACTGCCCTCTAGTGGTGACTCTATAGGAACTTCACATATCAATACATCTCCCTTTTTTTTCTAGTAAAGGTCATGTCCAACTATAAACTTTTTCTCAAATTTCAATATACAAAATAAACTCCATTTCTATTTACATTTCTTTCAACCTTGTACACTGAATCACAAGTTCAATTTTTTTTTTCTCTGTTTACAGTTCAACATCAACACATTTTTTTCTCTGTTTACAATTCAACATCAACACATTTTTTTTTTTTTTCATTCATCTCAGTACTCCTTACATTTCCTCAGTCAATCTTTTCGGTTTCACAATTTGCCTTTGTGAGCATCTCCTTTGTGTCACCTCAGTCTGTTCGTTAGTGTCTGTCTCTATGTTCTGGTTCTCAGCCATTTCTGGTTGTTCGGTTTGGCTGGAAATTGGCATGTCGCTTATTTCACTGTCTGTGACTCTCATTTTTGTCTGAGGCACTTTCAGTAAGTGACGTCGGTTTCGCCTCATTGTTTTTCCATGCTCTGTGATGACTTCATATGATCTGGGAGTTGTTTCTTTAACCACTTTCGCCAGCGGTCCCCATTCTCCATCACATCTCACTCGCACAATGTCCTCATGTGCAAGTGGTCTCAGAGGTCGTGCTGTTCTGTTGTACAGTTCAGTTTGCCTCTCATCACGCCTCACATCTCTCTTTTCCATCACCTGAGATGCTGATGGAAGTCGCGTTCTGAGTTTTCTGTTCATGAGCATTTCTGCTGGGGACAGTCCATTCTCCAGTGGTGATGCTCGGTAATTCAGGATCGCCAGATGTGGGTCTTCTGCATTGTCTGCAGCCTTTTTCAGTATGCGCTTCACAATTTGCACCCCTTTCTCTGCTAACCCATTCGACTGTGGGTACAGAGGGCTTGAGGTCACGTGCTTGAACTCATATGTGTCTGCAAAGTCTTTGAAGCACTGACTCGTGAATTGTGGTCCGTTATCACTTACAACAGTCATTGGAATTCCATGGCGTGCGAACATTGTCTTTGTGTGTGCAATCACCTTTTCTGCTGTTGTGTCACTCAACCCTGCAAACTCTGGGTAGGTGGAATGATAGTCCATGACTAACAGATAGTCCTTGCCCTTAAGCTGAAATAGATCCATGCCCACTTTTCTCCATGGCCCTTGAGGATTCTCATGGGGCCTCATAGGCTCCTTTGGCTGTTGATACCTGTGGCGCTGGCAAATGTCACAGCGCTGCACATATGCCTCAATGTCCTTGTGCATGTTGGGCCAATACAAAACATCACGTGCACGTCTTTTGCACTTTTCAATACCCAAATGCCCCTCATGCACTAATTTAACCATTTCTGATCTCATGGAGGTAGGTATGACTATCCTTGTACCTTTTAACAGAACCCCATCTAACACAGACAGTTCACCTTTAAAGTGTTGGTAAGGCTTGTCAATCATAACCTGTCCTGGCTGATGTATCTGTTCCATTACTCTTTTTAGTTTCTCATCTTTTTGTGTTTCTTTCACTATCTTCGTCCATTTTGCATCTGACACTGGCATGTGTGCCTTAATAGAGTCTACATGTATTTGCACAGCTTCCTCTGTTGTGCTGCTGGTGTTGCTCAAGCTAGCCCTACTCAGCGCATCGGCTACAATTAGTTGCTTACCTGGTGTAAACTCAAATTTCAAGTCATATTTCTGTAATCTTAACATTAGACGCTGGATGCGCGGTGGTGCGTCACCCAGTGGCTTCTGTGAGATCGCAATCAGTGGTTTGTGGTCTGTTTCTAGTATTACTGACCGTCCATACACATATTCATGAAACTTCTCACATCCAAACACTGCACCTAGAGTCTCTTTCTCTATTTGCGCGTAATTTTTTTCTGCGCTTGTCATGGTGCGTGATGCGTATGCGACTGGATACCACTCTGTGTCATGTTTTTGCAATAGCACAGCTCCTAGGCCGGCTTTGGACGCATCTGTGGACACTTTTAGCAGTTTGTCCTGATCATAGAATTTTAACACTGGCTCCTTTATTAGACTGCTTTTGAGCCATTCCCATTCTCTGGCATGCTCTGCCATCCACTGCCACATTGTATTGGTCTCTAACAAGCTTCTAAGAGCTATTGTGTTAGCTGATAAATTTGGGATAAATTTCCCCATGTAATTGACTAGCCCTAAGGCTCTTTGCAAGTCATTTTTGTCCTGCGGTACTGGCAGCTCTGCTATGGCCCGCCCTTTTTCCGGATCTGGTTGCACGCCTGCCCCAGATAATTTCTCTCCCAGGTATGTAATCTCCCATACCCCGAATTGGCACTTACTCTTATTCAATTTCATACCTGACTTTTGCGCCTGTGTGAGAACTCTTGCCAACCTTTCGTCGTGCTCCTCTTTTGTTTTTCCCCAGACTACCACATCATCAAGAAAAACTCCCACCCCTTCTATTCCGTCAAACAATTGCTGCACAGTTCTATGGAAAATTTCAGGGGCTGAGCTAATCCCGAACGGCATTTGTAGAAAGCAATGCCTTCCAAATGGCGTGTTAAATGTGCACAATTTAGCGCTTTCCTCGTCGAGCACTATTTGGTAAAACCCAGATTTGGCATCTAATTTTGTGAAGTAATTTGCTCCACTCATTGTGCTGGTTATGTCAGATTTTGTTGGTAGCCTGTAATGCTCCCGCTGTATTACTTTATTTAGATCTTTTGGATCTATGCACAATCTCAAATCTCCATTTGGCTTCTCCACTATAACTAGTGAGTTAACCCATTCAGTTGGTTCTTCTATTTTTCTGACCACTCCATCTGCTATCAATGAGTCTAGTGTTTCTCTCAGCCTCTTTTTAAGAGCTATTGGCACTTTTCTTGCTGCATGTATGACTGGCTCTGCATTCTCTTTCAGCCTAATTTTTTGTTTGCCTGGTAGGCGGCCTATTCCTTTGAACACCTCTTTGTATTCTTTCACCCAGTCAGTGTGTTTGTGCCTACTTGTTGTAGCCTCTGTATTTTCTCGTGTTTTCACCTTGTCTGTATCAATGACATTCACTCTTTTGATCAGACCTAGCTGATCGCATGTTTTTAAACCCAAAATTGCTTGTCTATTTCCATCAACAAGTACAAACAATGCATTCACTGTCTTATCTTTGTTTGACAGTGTAACCCTGCACATCCCTTTAGTGGGTATTGGCTTATCGTCATATGTTCTCAGATTAATCTTTTTATCTCTTATTTTCGGTTTGTTTTTCAGTCTTTTAAAATCTTTCATTGGCAGGATGTTTACCTGCGCACCTGTGTCGAGCTTCAGTGACATGTCCGTGCCATTCATCTCCAGGCACACTATCCATTCGTCAGCGCTCGTCTCTCCCTCGATGGCGTCCACGTAAAACTGATCCTCTTCGCTGTCGCTCTTTTTCTCCACGAGTTGCACCCTCTTCTTCGAGAAGCAGGTCTTTGCGAAGTGATTTTTTCCGCCACACTTGCGACATTCCTTCCCGAATGCTGGACACTGTTTCGGCGCGTGTTGCCTTCCACACCGCTCACAGTTCCCGCGCGCGCGCTCTGGGTTTGCCTCCCTTTTTCTTGCATGCAACGTTCCTTTCGGCTTCGCGCGCCGCACTGCATCGACCTCAGCAGTCTCTTTTTCCTTGCTGCTAAAAGTCTTTAATTGTGCCTTTGTACTCTCAGACGCTTGGCAAATCTGTATCGCTTTCTCCAGCGTTAAGTTAGTCTCTTTGAGTAATTGCATCCGCAATTTGTTGTCTTGGACCCCAATTACAATTTGGTCCCGTATCATTGACTCACTCAGTGTTCCAAAGTTGCATGACTGACATTTCAACCGTAGGTCTGTGACATACAGCTCGATGGACTCTGACTCTTTCTGAAGTCTTTTTCTGAACACATACCTCTCGTACGTTTCATTCTTTCTCGGTGTGCAATAATCGTCAAATTTCTTCATCACGGCGTCGAAGTTGCCTTTTTCTTCTTCCGTGAAGACGAATGTGTTGAACACATTTAGCGCCGCTCGCCCTGCTACTGTTAGCAGTAATGCTATTTTCCTCTCCTCGTCACGGAGACCGATAGCAAGCGAATAAAGTTCAAAACTTTGTTTGAATGCTTTCCAGTTCTCGTTGACGTTACCGGTCAACTTTAACTCGTCCGGCTGTCGAAGAGCGTTCATCTTCGCCGTCGGTTCGTAGTTTTATCCTGGTACCATGTAATTTACTCCTGGTACCATGTAATGTTCTCCTGGAACCTTGTAATGTTCTCCTGGAACATGTAATGACGAGGCGCACACACCGGGTGTCAGTTAGGACTTTTTACTTGTCACTTCAACTGCAACTAACAACTAACCACACAGTGGCACATGTACATCTCCTTTTATAGTCAGGTCATGGCCGGGGTCATACTGCCCTCTAGTGGTGACTCTATAGGAACTTCACATATCAATACATTTGGTGCAATATCTACATATGTATAGAGACCCATTTCCAGCAACTATCACTCCAGTGTTCTAATGGTACAATGTGTTTGCTCATTGCGTCAGAAGGCTAATGGATGATTAGAAAACCCTTGTGCAATCATGTTAGCACAGCTGAAAACAGTTTAGCTGGTTAGAGAAACTATAAAACTGACCTTCCTTTGAGCAGGTTGAGTGTCTGGAAAAAATTATTATTTCAAATACAAATCATTATTTCTAACCTTGTCAATGTCTTGACTATATTTTCTATTCATTTTACAACTCATGGTGGTAAATAAGTGTGACTTTTCATGGAAAACACAAAATAATTGTCTGGGTGACCCCAAACTTTTGAACGGTAGTGTATGTATGTATGTATTTATTTATTATCTATCCCTGATACAGTCACAGTGGCTGGGCGCTTCTAGTCAAATCAGGTTGGCACCTCTGTGCGGAGAGCCTGCTGTGTTGTCAGTTTATTCAGTGGAGTCAACCAGGTAATCCATGATGGATACCAGTTATTAATTACTACGTAATAACATACACAGTCAAAGAAATGCCTTTTTAGAATAATTTACCAAAGTTTATCAGTATAGCGTTCATTTACCACAGTACTGATGCCGGAGCTGCATGCACTGAGGTGCACATATAAGCTAAAAGATAAAAATGGCATTTATGAAAAGCTCTGAGCCCAGTCACAACTCTATGAAAAATATTTTAGATTGAAGAAGTTAAAAATTAAATTCAGGTTTCTATATCTGATCAGTTAGATTTTGGATTTTTTGCTTAAATCCGCTATGTTGGCTGCAGTGATATAAATGAAGTATGGAGATTTTAGAATTACTAAAAACAGCCTCTGTAGTCTTTAAAGTAAATTGTGTAAGCATTCATCTAAATATAATATAAGGCAAACATGTCACCCGAAGGGATGCACTGCTCAGTACAACCTGATGTAATCGAGTAATTCCCCCACACACCCAGGTTTCTCTGCTGCACTGCGAGTCTGCAGCCATTTGTCACGTTCACACTGATAAATACTGAACTTTGTGTTGAAATGATCATACAACCACTTTTCTGTCTGGCGTATGTTTGATAAATGAGGGCCATTGTAACTCCTCTGATTTGCCTTGAAACCACTGTGAATGATCCTGAATGCTATTTTTGCAACTTTATTTTATAGTTTATGTTTTGTCCTGTGTTTTGGTTTGAATTCATGTGTTACATTGGGTAAATGTTTCAGGCAAATGCATTGTAGATAATTAAGGGAAAGTAGATTCACACATCGTAAATAAAAATGATCCAGCTTAATAACACATGAAATCCAATAACAGTATACTGCTGTAGAGCAAATATGCTGTATATTATGTAATTACTGCCAAAGGGGCAGAAAAATTCTTATTAAAATTTAGCTCCTTCTCCCATAAGACATCTTCTGAAGGTTTTAACTATATGAGCAACTCTATCTCCCTACTTTCTTGGAAATGCTTAATGCCACTATAATGAGAGGGATTTTACAGGAAGGCTACACAGACAGGCAGACAGAGAGGGGAGGCTAAAAGTTCTGACAACTCTGATCTTCAAACCCTGCGGTTGTTATCAAAGGAGCGCACTTGTCATAATGTCTCCTCAAAACAGGTTTTCCTCTTGATTTTATTCTTTATTTTTTCCTCTGTTCACATCTCCTCCCTTTTTGTGTCATCTGTGGTTTGTTTAATGTATCTGTGAGCTGCCTGATCACAGACTGACTATGTCCAATAAGATAAAAAGGGAGGGAGGGGTGGAATGAATGAATATATCTCCATATCCATCTTTCTAGTGGACAAATGCTGTACAGTGGTGTGAAAAAGTGTTTGCCCCCTTCCTGATTTCTCATTTTTTTTGTGTGTTTGTCACACTTAAATGTTTCAGATCATCAAACAAATTTAAATATTAGACAAAGATAACACAAGTAAACACAAATTGCAGTTTTGAAATGAAGGTGTTTATGATTAAGGGGAAAAAAAATCCAAACTTATATGGCCCTGTGTGAAAAAGTGATTGTCCCCTAAACCTAACAACTGGGTGGGCCACCCTTAGCAGCAACAACTGCAATCAAGCGTTTGCAATAACTGGCAATGAGTCTTTTACAGCGCTGTGGAGGAAGTTTGGCCCACTTATCTTTGCAGAATTGTTGTAATTCAGCCACATTGGAGGGTTTTCGAGCATGAACTGCCTTTTTAAAGTCATGCCACAGCATCTAAGTCGGACTCAGGTCAGGACTTTGACTAGGCCACTCCAAAGTCTTCATTTTGTTTTTCTTAAGCCATTCAGAGGTGGACTTGCTGGTGTGTTTTGGATTATTGTCCTGCTGCAGAACCCAAGTGCCCTTCAGCTTGAGGTCATGAACAGATGGCCGGACATTCTCCTTCAGGATTTTTTGGTAGACAGCAGAATTGGTTCCATTTACCACAGCAAGTCTTCCAGGTCCTGAAGCAGCAAAACAGCCCCAGACCATCACACTACCACCACCATATTTTACTGTTGGTATGATGTTCCTTTTCTGAAATGCTGTGTTACTTTTACACTGGATGTAATGGGACACACACCTTCCAAAAAGTTCAACTTTTGTCTCGTCAGTCCACAGAGTATTTTCCCAAAAGTCTTGGTGATCATCAAGATGCTTTCTGGCAAAACTGAGACGAGCCTTTATGTCCTTTTTGCTCAGCAGTGGTTTTCGTCTTGGAGCTCTGCCATGCAGGCCATTTTTGCCCAGTGTCTTTCTTATGATGGAGTCATGAACACTGACCTTAACTGAGGCAAGTGAGGCTTGCAGTTCTTTGGATGTTGTTGTGGGTTTTTTGTGACCTCTTGGATGAGTTGTCACTGCGCTTTTGGGGTAATTTTGGTCAGCCGGCCACTCCTGGGAAGGTTCACCACTGTTCCATGTTTTTGCCATTTGTGGATAATGGCTCTCACTGTGGTTCGCTGGAGTCCTAAAGCTTTAGAAATGGCTTTATAACAGTTTCCAGACTGATCGATCTCAATTACTTTCTCATTTGTTCCTGAATTTCTTTGGATTGCAGCATGATGTCTAGCTTTTGAGGATCTTTTGGTCTACTTCACTTTGTCAGGCAGGTCCTATTTAAGTGATTTCTTGATTGAGAACAGGTGTGGCAGTAATCAGTCCTGGGTGTCTGATTACTGCCACAGAGAATTTGAACTCAGCTTTCCAAAGATATGATAAACCACAGTTAATTTATGTTGGGGGTTTTTTTTTGGGGGGGGGCACTTTTTCACACAGAGCCATGTAGGTTTGGATTATTTTTTTTTTACCCTTAATAATAAACACCATTTAAAAACTGCATTTTGTGTTTACTTGTGTTATCTTTGTCTAATATTTAAATTTGTTTGATGATCTGAAACATTTAAGTGTAACAAACATACAAAAAAATAAGAAATCAAGAAAGGAGCAAACACTTTTTCACACCACTGTATGTACTGGTAGATTCCTCTGGTTTTCAACCCCAAATACACTGCATGCACCAGTCATCTAAAATGTGATTTTACCTCGCTCCCCTGCAAACATGATGCATGTTTTGGTGACTCTTGTATGTTTAGATTAAGTAAGCTGTTTCAGGTTAATGTATGAAATATAATGTGGTTGGATGCAGAGAATGATCAATGCGATGTTCTGATTTGTAGATTAATATATTTTTTCTTTATTTTATTGAAGCATCTGCATTGTCATCATGTGGAGGGATTGCAGCATGGCAGAGAAACTATTCGCTGTAAATTAGAGATATAGAAATAAACTCAAACATTTAGGCTTTCATGACGTTGAAGCTACGCTATCGGTGTGGCTTACACAAGCATTGTTTAAATTCTAGTGTGTAGTGAGCGTACTGTCCTCTGGGGGGTGCTGGTGCATTTTATATCACATTGATCCCATGGAAGGAGGTTTTTCCACAAGATGAACTTCTCTAGGCGGTTTTGCTAAAGCTGCTGGTCAGATGTTGAACCTCACTTTTGGCTCTGTGCATTTCCAAGAAAATAAGTGGATGAAGGCAGAGAGCGGCCCTCTGATTTTTTTTTTTAAGGTAAAACCTCATTCCTCATGCTTGTATCAGATGATCAACACAAAAAATCATATTTGAAGGTTTTTGACAGGTACTACATGACCAAAGGTAAGTCCCACACACTGTTTTTCCCGTTGTAAAAGGCACTAAATATATCCAATGCATGGATTTCTAATAAGCTAATACAAATATATATGTAGGTGACAGAGTCCTATCTGACCCACTTGTGCATATACTGTATATAAGCACCTGCAATGAGTAGGTCAGGTAGGGACCAAACACTGATGAGCCCAATTATTCTTTATGTAAATCCTAACAAAGTTCATAGTGTCAGGCATAGTGTCGTAATCGGGCTTCTGTCTGTGAATAGTGGTTCTGTGTCTTATTCTTCATCATTGTAGCCACCTGCATTATTCTCACACCTTTTGTCTCTGTCTTCCTTAGACTGAAAATGTTCTTACAATAAATTACTTTTCATTCCCAATAATCCTTTAAATTACAAGCAAAAAGTAAGAGACAAAAAAAATTACATGCAAAAATTCAAATATTTCAGCTCAATCTCAGTTTGGTGAGACAGCTGGTAAATTTGTCTTTTCAAGAGACATTCTAGTGGTGGCACAGTTATTCAGGGTAGCTGTGTTGTGTGTGCAGTTTGACCAAAACCTTGCATGTGACATTAGCAGATGATTCTAAATTGATGTGGATGTGGTTGTCTGTCTCTGTGTTAGACCGCCGATCTGTCCAAGGTGTACTCCACCTCTGGTCAGCGGTTGCTGGGAAAGGCTGCAGCCCTCCCCATGGATAAGCAGAGGAAAACTGACTGAGGAAGAGCTTCAGTGGTCAGGATGTGGTTCTGTTTTAACTGCTTTTATATGACTCTATGTGGTCCAAAATAAATGTCCACCCTGGGCTACACTGGGACTAATAAGATGAACTATACACTGACCAACATTTAATGCTTACCTTTTGGATATAAAAGTGCATTTCTGATGACTCTTTCTGTTTTCCTTAAACCATCCAACTGTTTTCTTCTGTCCCCTCAGAATTACAGTTGTCCTTCAGTCATGGTGCTGGCTGTGCCAGTGGCGGTGCGCTTCCTGCAGAGGGGGAACAGGGAGCTGAGCAGGAACATGTCCAGTTACCTCTCCCTGGCTGCTATAGCGAAGGCTGATCTGTTGGCTGAGCACACAGAGGCCATAACAGTGAGCGCGCTGGGAGGTAGGATACACACAATCACATGTTTACACACATAAAAACTTGATCTCATTCCCTCTGTGTGTGTGTGTGTGTGTGTGTGTGTGTGTGTGTGTGTGTGTGTGTGTGTGTTGGGGCGAACAGTCTTTTTGGGTCCATAAAGAGAAGAATCTGTGCCAAAACCTCTCTTTAAGAATGAACTGTGAATGGAATTTTTAGCAAGGCCATTGTGGACATTATTGTGCTTATTTAGTGTTTGGCTTCTGTCGTTTGGGTTTGGTTTATAGAATTAGCATGCTCTTACAATGTAACAGTATGAGCAGGCCTGTTTACTGGAGTGGAAAAGATGGAACAATAATGATGTTGCGGCGGATGATAAAATAAGGCAGCGATGCTGAGGTTTTAAGCAGGTTTTATTAATCATACCGCCGTCACGAGCTCCTCTCCCGGCACCGTGCGTGCGCGCCGGGAGCGAGCCCACGGCTCTCAGAGAAGAGGGACACAATGTCTGTGTCCTGCAGCAGCAGTTGCAGAGTGAGATTGAGAGATTGAACATGAAATTCAGACAGCTTATATACTCAGCTACAACAATACATCAAAGCATTCACATGGGTCGATATGAGCATTTGCATATGAGAGGAACAGACAGGATGCATGAACACAATGCATGGATGGCACATTAACCTGACAGCAGTGAAATGCATAAATGGCAGATTAGATCACAGCATGCAGCGGAAAAAACCCAGGAGTAGCGAGCTGTCTGTCCCTGTGTGTTGTGGGGGTTTTCCCAAACCGCCACAGCTCCCCCCCAGAGGGCTCGGCAGGTGGCCGAGACCTCGATAGTGCAGCTTGGGCAGCGAGCAGGGAAAAGCTCTGTGCAGGAGGGGGTGGAGGGGGGTGGGGGGTAGCAAAAGCCGGCCGGAGACGATGAAAACGTCCGGGCCGCGCAAAAATTGCTTGTGGGTCCGCGATGTCTTAGGGCTGTCCCGTTGAACGTGCAGAAGGTCCACAAGAAGAAAAATTAGTCACTGGCTCCTCCCGCGATTAAGTCCTGCAAGGATTAATAGCGGCCATGAAGAAAAGACGAGGCTGCGTGGCGGCTGTGATGAGAGCAGAGGGACTGGCGTGTTGGCTTTAGGTGCGGGCACAACCTTAAAGCTCTCGGGAACCGCAAACCGCTGAATTTCCCTTGTGTGCCGTGGCTAAGACCATAAAATCCAGTGAGCAAGCTGCGTGCCTCAGGTGAACGAGCAAGCCTGAAGGGCCAGTGTGCAGCAGAAGGAAGGCGGTCAGAAAAGCCGTATTTGTCCCGTGCGTGGTGCGCCGTCCCCGTAACTCCCCGGTGCGTGCGCCGGGGTTCCGTGATGGGTGGGCCAGCTGGAGAGGAGAACCAGGGTCAGGGAGCTTAATCATCCCTGTTCAGTGTGTTGGAGCGGTGAAGGGAAGTAGACGCTCTGTCACTCGCTCGGTCATGGTGCGTTCAGGTCCACGTGTGCTCCGTCGGCCATGGGGATCGCCGTCGTGGAGAGGGGACGAGGTGCATGCGCTCTCATGTGGAGGAGCTGTGATTGCGGTCGGTCCAGCGTGGATGTGCCAATCTAGGCGTGCAGATCTCACCATGAAACGTTGCTCAGCTTTCCCGGTCGTGGGTGTTCTCCGGGGAGTTTCGCCTGGACACTCCACGTTGAGGTCTCCCTGAAGCAGAAGGGAGGGCAGATCAGTCAGGCTGCCGCGTTCGCTTGTCGTCGGAGAATCACCGCCGGGTGTTGCGTTCGCTGGCAGCGTGTTCGTTTCAGCGTCGGGTCACCAGTGCTGAGCGCGGCTGGTCCAGCGTGCACGCCGGGAGCAAGCCCACGGCTCTCAGAGAAGAGGGACACAATGTCTGTGTCCTGCAGCAGCAGTTGCAGAGTGAGACTGAGAGATTGAACATGAAATTCAGACAGCTTATATACTCAGCTACAACAATACATCAAAGCATTCACATGGGTCGATATGAGCATTTGCATATGAGAGGCACAGACAGGATGCATGAACACAATGCATGGATGGCACATTAACCTCACAGCAGTGAAATGCATAAATGGCAGATTAGATCACAGCATGCAGCGGAAAAAACCCAGGAGTAGCGAGCTGTCTGTCCCTGTGTGTTGTGGGGTTTTTCCCAAACCGCCACATGATGTATTGTTGTAGCTGAGTATAAAAGCTGTCTGAATTTCATGTTCAACCTCTCAACTCTCACTTCTACAACAGCTGCTGCTGGACACAGACTTTGTGTCCTCCTCTCCTTCTCTGAGAGCCGTGGGCTCGCTCCCGGCGCACATGCACGGCGCTGGGAGAGGAGCTCGTGACGGCGGTATGATATAATAAACTTCCTTAAAACCACAGCATCGCTGCCTTATTTTATCATCCGCCGCACTGGTGACCCGACGTGATCTGAACACGCAGTTGCAGAGTGAGATTGAGAGATTGAACATGAAATTCAGACAGCTTATATACTCAGCTACAACAATACATCAAAGCATTCACATGGGTCGATATGAGCATTTGCATATGAGAGGCACAGACAGGATGCATGAACACAATGCATGGATGGCACATTAACCTCACAGCAGTGAAATGCATAAATGGCAGATTAGATCACAGCATGCAGCGGAAAAAACCCAGGAGTAGCGAGCTGTCTGTCCCTGTGTGTTGTGGGGGTTTTCCCAAACCGCCACAATGTACATTTTTCTAAATATTTTCACTGTTAAAACTGTGATATCACATGAGGTGGGTGTGAAGATATTAATGCAGTTGTTTTTGTCTAGTGTAATGCATTTGTTTTTTTCTTTGTCAGATTTTATAAACAATTGTTTTGCCTGTTTAAAAATGCTGCTCTATCACTACTTTCATCAGGTTATTCAGTTTATAGACTGATGTATATTTTAATTACATCAGAAATACACACTTGTAGGACAGGCTGACAGACAATATCAGGCATTATTTTCCCTGACCATGATTGCAGACAACATTGTGAGCTGTAATGAGAGTTGGGAGCAGGTGGAAGATAACCTGGAGAGGTGTTTTACACTTTTAAAATGATCAGGCAAACATTTAGTTGGTCAAACACTTTATTAATTTATCCAGCTGATGCCTAATCCAGCAGATGAGCAGCCACTCTTGTCTTGACCTGAGCACAGGGGGATTCCGCCGGCTCATTCTCTTTGGTTTTTTTTTTTTTTTCCATATTTGTATTGTGTTATGGTTTTGAGTTCTAATTCCTGTTATTTTATCTTTGGTTGGTTTTACATATTCTGTATTGTCTCTTAGTATGATTGATTTTCCTGTTTACGTTCATTGTGGTTTTATTTACATATTTGGGTTTACTTGTCTTTATTTTGTCATCACATTATATTCGCATTCTGTTGTGTTTTTTCTCTCCCTCTCAGGGGCTGCAGCTGTCAGTGGCACTTCGGGTTTGTTGCTCTGTTGTGTGCGGTGCTCCTGTCAGCTGTCAGTCCCGTCTTCTCCCTCTCATTAATCCCAGCTGACCCCAGTTAGTCATCATTGTCATCTCCTGCCCACTCATGTGATCCACACCTGCAACCATTTGTGTCTATTGGTTTCGTGTCCTATTTAAGGTGATTGCTTCTTTCACTTTTTGCTGGAGTCTAAAAGGTCATTTGGCATCGGAACCTTGTCCCCGTTCCGACACTTGTTTCTACGTGTATCCTGTTCTCTTCTCACCATTCCTGCTTGTAAGTTTTGTTTTGTGCACTGTTTGATTTTTTTGTGTTTGTGCACAGTTTGGACTTTTTGTGTTTTCAATAAATATCACACACTAGCAGTCCAGCGTCTGGGTCTTCCTCTGTGCCCCACAGGGGCTAATCCATGACAGTAGACTCCATCTAGTTGAGACACAGCTGCTGCTAGTTTGTGTTTTTGTTTCCACTCACCTGTTTTGTTCGGAGCATCATCATGTCCCCAGCCCGCCGGCCTTCAGCAAACAAAGGGAGATCGACAGCTGGGGCCCCGAGCCTGGAGGAGGAATGGGCTGCAGAATTCATCCAAAGCTTTGTGGATGAAGCTTTCGCCTCCCAAAGTCCTAAGAGGACCTGGGAAAGCATTAATGGAGTGGTGGTGATTGTTGAGGCACACCCCGGATTGAGGAAGCATCCCCAGTTTGCGGAGCTGTTTTCCACCATCTCCGCCTTCCAGCTGTCCTTTCCCAGGCCGAAGATGGGTTTGTTCTCCGTGGGACCGAAGCCGACGAGGAGGCGTTCCCCGTGACAGGCGTCTTCCCCCTCCCTCTGCTCACCAGCTCAGGCTCTGGCTCCCGCGTCTTCAGCAACAGGCCGCCGGAGGAACTCCTCCGCTTCCCAGCCAGCAGCAACCTCCCCGAAGTATTGAGGAATTCCTGCAGCAGCTTCCACCTCTCTTTTTTCTTCGCTGGCTGTCCCATCAGCCTTCTCCTCCTCGCCCGTCGCTGCTTCTCCCCTCTCCTCCTCGGCGTCTCCTCCCTCTGCTGGAAATCCGGCTGCCTCATCCCCAGCTCTGTCCACCATTGAGTCTGCAGGGGTGGCTCCTCCATGTTCTTCAGGGGCGCCCATTACCGCTGCAGCCACCGAGAGGGAGGACGTTGGGCCTACTGCAGCAGAAACCATCAAGCCCCGGGAATGCAGGTAAGTGTTTTATCATTCTCAGTTACCTAAAGATGAATTTCCTTGCCTGATTCCCGTTGGTGGGGCTCAGTTTATGCAGTCCACTGAGCCCTCACTGCCTGCTGCAGACATTAATTGTTCTCCTGCTATTTCCGTGTCTCGTCCTGTTCCCTCGGGGTGTCTGCCAATTCCTGGATTGAGCCACCGGACAGTGGAGGAGCCTGTGGCCCTGGAGGTCCTGGTTCCAGCCCTGCAGCCATGTTCGGGACGGAGGGAGAGCGCTACCAGCAATCCTGAGCCTGTACCAACAATTGGGTGTTCCCACTTCGCTGGGGGGGTCCCAGGACTGCATCGACCACCATGCCTGCTGCTGGGGCCACCACAGCAGAGTCAGAGCTGGACCTCCAGAGTCCCGGACCCGGGACGTTGTTGTCTGGCTCAACGGAGTCCTGGACGGCAGTGGAGCTTGAGCTCAGGCAAGTGTTCTCCTTTGTTTTCATTGCTTCCATTTTGGAGAGATCTTGTGTGGCTCTTGCTGGGGAGAGCCGAGTGCAGCCGTCGGCTGCACCTGAGCTCACCTCGCCGGGCTCCACTGCCGCCGGTGACCCTGACCCTGTGTCTTTGTCCCTCTTTTCTGAGCCTTGCCCCAGGGTCACTGAGGAACGTCCAACTTTGCCAGAGGTCTCTGTGGGTCCAGCCTCGTCACCTGAGATCTCCATGGATCCAGCTTCTCCAGCTGAGGTCTTCGTGGGTGCTCCATTCCAGCCCGGAGCCTCAAAGGGTGCTGCTTACCAGCTAGCTGAGGTCATCACGGGTGCTCCATCCCAGCCCGGGACCCCCGTGCGTGCAGCTCCTCCTCAATGCGGGTCTCCATGGGTGTTGTGTTCCAGTCAGGGGCGGTCGTGGGTGCTGCGCCTGATCCTTAATCCAATGTGGGTGCTGTGCTCCAGCTTGGGTCCACCGTGGGCATGATGCTCCAGCCCGGGGGCCACCGAGGGTGCAGCTCTGGCCCAGTCCAGGTCCACCGCAGGTGCTGCCTTGCTCCAGCCCAAAGCCACTGCGGGTGCGGCCTTGCTCCGGCCCGGAGCCACCGCGGGTACGGCCTTGCTCCAGCCCGGAGCCACTGCGGGTGCTTCCTTGCTTCAGCCTGGAGCCACCGCGGGTGCTTCCTTGCTTCAGCCTGGAGCCACCACGAGTGCTGCCTTGCTCCAGCCCAGAGCCACTGCGGGTGCAGCTGTGCTCCAGCCCGGAGCCACTGCGGGCGCAGCTTTGCTCCAGATTGGAGCCACTGCTGGTGCTGCGATGTCCCTGTCTGGGACCACCAAGGGTGCTGCGGAGCAGTCCGAAAGCATCGGGGTCCCCTCTTCTCTACCTGACACCGTCATGGTTCCCTTTCCTCTGCCCAAGGCCGTCGGGGGTTCCCCTATTCCTCCATCTTCCTCACTGCTGGTTGTCCCTGTTGGGCAGCCAACCCCTGGACCACCTTTTCTGTTTAGGTGGTTAAAGAACTCTGGCAGACTACCTGACAGACTGTGCTGCTGAGTTGGGTGGCCTACATTCTCTGGCAGGCCACCCGACTCTTACCATCATGCCATCTGCCAGGTCTGGGACTTTAGCCGGCCACCTGAACTGTCTAGCTCTTTGGTCCAGGGGGCCTAGATACCTGGTTCTGTGTGGGTGTGGGTCCTGAGCTGTTTTTTTGTTTTGTTTTTTGTTCCCTCCTAGCCTGGGTTTTGCTGGGGTGTGTGTGTGAGTTATGAGAGTTTTTCCTATTTTCTCTGGTTTGTTTCAGTCCCTCCGTGCCTGGGTCACCCTCCTCCTCCCCGGGGTGGGGTTGTTTTCTTGTTTTTGGTGGGGTGGGTTCTTTGTGTGGGTGGGTCCTTTTCTCTCTTTTCGATGTTGCCTGGGATGTCTGGTACCCCACCCCTAGGGAGGGGGGGGCTCTGTCACGATCTGTGCACGGGAGGATTCCGCCATGCTTATTCTCTTTGTTTTATTTCCATATTTGTATTGTGTTGTAGTTTTGAGTTCAAATTCCTGTTATTTTATCTTTGGTTGCTTTTACATACTCTGCATTGTCTCTTAGTATGACTGATTTTCCTGTTTACGTTCATTGTAGTTTTATTTACATATTTGGGTTTACTTGTCTTTATTTTATTATCACATTATATTCGTATTCTGTTGTGTTTTTTTTCTCTCCCTCTCCTGGGCTGCAGTTGTCAGTGGCACTTCCGGGTTTGTTGCTCTGTTGTGTGCGGTGCTCCTGTCAGCTATCAGTCCCGTCTTCTCCCTCTCATTAATCCCAGCTGACCCCAGTTAGTCATCATTGTCATCTCCTGCCCACTCATGTGATCCACACCTGCAACCATTTGTGTTTATTGGTTTCATGTCCTATTTAAGGCGATTGTTTCTTTTACTTTTTGCTGGAGTCTAAAAGGTCATTTGGTGTCGGAACCCTGTCCCCGTTCCGACACTTGTTTCTGCGTGTATCCTGTTCTCTTCTCGCCGTTCCTGCTCATAAGTTTTGTTTTGTGCACTGTTTTTTTTTTTGTGTGTGTGTTTGTGCACAGTTTGGACTTTTTGTGTTTTCAATAAATATCACAAACTAGCAGTCCAGCATCTGGGTCTTCCTCTCTGCCCTGCAGGGGCTAATCCATGACACCTCTCTCCTCTGTGAAGGTCAAAGTCCTACAGCTGTTTTTAACGTCAATATAAAGAATTGTGATTATATACAGTAAATAATAAATCAAACTGGGGATTCTAAATTGTCCTTAGGTATGAATGTGAAAGTAAATGGTTGTCTGTCTCTCTGTGTTGGCCCTGTGATGGAATGGCGATCTGTCCAGGGTGTACCCTGCCTCTCGCCCAAAGATGCTGGGATAGGCTCCAGCCTCCCCACGACCCGAAAAGGATTAAGCGGAAGAAGATGGATGGAAATAATATATCTGAGGATGCACAATTTACACCATGGCTGTATAAATTTAAATTAGAAACCTCAGCCTGAGTTCATGCCAAGCTGTTGCACATCATGGATCTTCTTCCAGCAGAGGTTCTTCTGCCTTTAATGCCACTTTTGTGGTTGCCACACAACACCACTGTCATAAGTGGCCTGGCAGGAGCAGACTGAAGACCCAAACGCTGGACTGTGAGTTTGCAGGTGATTTAATAAAAGCATAAACTATAACAAGGACACAAAACTTACAGGATTAGGCAAAGATTGGAAATGAGGGAGCATAGTTCAAAATAGCACATAGGCTAAGGCATATGGAAATGCCAGCGAAGACGTGGAACGCACGTCAGGACTACGCCGAGAAATAAGACGGAGGAGTCCTGTCTGAACACCGAGACAAAGACGTAAAACTAACGTCTGGATAACAAGAAGACCGCTGTGCCACAGTTCGTCCCAGCGAACCTTAAATAGGCGCAAAGGGAATAATTACAAATGATACACAGGTGTGGGTGACATGAGCAAGGATGATAACCAAACTACTGACAGCTGTGGTAGCCTGCGAACATGAGCTACAGAGGAAGTAAATAAAGACAACTGTCAAAATAAAAGCACTGGAGAACATGAATGCAAAACGAAGTCAGACAAAATAATACACAAGGAGAAATTCATAATAATATCCCACCAAGGCCAGGATAAGATAAATTCAAAAACAAGAGATGCAATTCATATAATATACATGGCAACTAAATACAAAAGGAGAGGTGAGGGCGAAGATGAAGGGAGGCTCATGTCCACACAGGCAAATAATAATTATGATACAAAACTGGATGGTCAGGGATGCATGATATCAAAGTCAGAATAATAATAACTAAACTAGGAACAGAGACTTTCATAAACAAAAACAAATGGCAAACTCGAATAACAAAATACATCCAACCTACCAGAATGAATCCTAACCTAAAGTGGGAATTTACAGAAAATAATCAGGATGAACTTAAGGCCTGAGCACGGCTCTCCATCATGACAGAGCCCCTCCCTGAAGGGGTGGGTCCAGACACCCCAATATAACATTGAAAAAGAACCCCCTCCCCCCAACAGGAATAGCACCATAATCAAAGCTGGGATGGTGGTGGGGGAAACCAGCCTAGGAGGGACAAAACAAAATCTCACTCAAGACCCACAAGACAGAACAGATAAGGTGTAAACAGAACTCTAGGAATACTGGGTGGACAAATGAGGCAGTTCAGGTGGTCTACAAAAGTCCCAGAACTGCCAGATCACATGGTGGAATAAATCGGGTGGCCTCCTAGAGTTCCAGAGCCTCCCAAGCAGGCAACGTGGTCCGTTGGGTAGTCTCCCCACATCCCTGAGCCACTGGTCCGCAGGGCATGACAACCCCCCCCCCCCCCGAGGCGGCAGCTGGAACCCGTGCCTCCTACGGACGGCAGGGACAATGGCATGGAAACCAAATGATGAGGATAACTGATCAGCGGGGAAACCAGACGAAGTGACAGCTGACCAGTGAGGAAACCAGATGAAGAAGATGGCTGACCAGCGAAGAAGCCAGGCGAAGAGGATTGCTGACCAGGGTGACTGACCAACAAGGAAACCAGATGAGGTGGACCGATGACCCACAGCGAAACCAGGCAAAATGGACTGAAGACCATTGGCAAAACAAGATGGACTGGACTGAATACCATCGGCGAAACCAGACGAAATGAACCAATGACCCTCGGTGGCCATAGGCAAAGACTGTGGACCCTCAGTGACCATAGGCAAAGATTGCGGACCCTTGGCGACCTCAAGCAAAGACGGTTGACCCTCGGCAACCTCAGGCGAAGGTTGGCAACCCTCAGTGACCTCAGGTGAAAACAGATGGCCCTCGGTGACCTCAGGCGAAAACAGATGACCCTCGACAACCTCAAGCGAAGGCAGAGGACCCTTGGCGACTTCAGGCAAAGATTGGCAACCTTTGGTGACCTCAGGTGAAGGCTGATGACCATCAGCGACCTCAGGCGAAGGCTGACAACCATTGGAGAAACCAGACGAGGACTCGGACAAGAGAAAAGAGACAGACACCGGGTCAACATCGCCAGCAGCAGTGGAGCCCTGCGAGGAAAGCTCAGAAGCAGATATTTTCTGCAACTGGCTCTCCCCACCTAGAGCAAAACAAGACCTCTCCAATACTGACATAATAAAGACAAAAAAAGAGGACTTACCTTAGCTTGAGCTCCACCTCCAGGACTCCGGCAATTCAGGCTGGGGCATCACAAATCCATTCATCTGGACATCCATCCCTGACATGGCCACCTCAGACAGGAAGGAAGAGACAGACACCAGAATACTATTACTGGCAGCAGTGGAACCCGACGAGAAGAACTTGGGAGCAGAGGGCATCTGCAACTGATTCTCCCCACCACGGGCAAGACAAGATTTCTCTAGAACTGATTGTATAGAAACAGAACAGAATACTTTTCTAGACTCGAGCTCTACCACCGTCCAGGACTCCGGTGACTTTGCTGCGGCGGCCCACGCAGCAGGCATGATGGCAGGTGAAGCTGGCAGAACCCCATACGTGATGACTGATGCTGGTGGACCTCCAGATGTGGTGACTGAAGCAGATGGAACCACAGCCCACAATAACAGAGCCAGGGAACGCCTCACCAATGGCACCGTGTCCCGGGATGCCGAAACCAGGGGATGCTCCTTTGCCAGCGCAGGCTTCGGGACACAGGACGTAGCTGCATGGTTGGATCAGGACCCTCTGGAACCACAAACTCCTCTGTTGTTTGGTGGCTCCCTCCCATGACCGGCGGACACTCAGGAGAAATGGAGAGGGACACGGGAGAAGCAGGGGAGGATGAAGATATTACAACAGCTGGGCTCAGCCAAATTGGGCTGCTGCTGCTGAGCCTCACCACCGGGAATAAGGCAAGACAATTCATTCATAGGTGTTAAAAAATGAAATGGTACTTGCCTTAGTTTCTGGGGCGTGATGGTAACTGCTGCAGAAAGTCCAGACAAATCCCTCTCTGTGTGTTGTGGAGCAGGGGCACCCATGGAGACTCTGGAGGAGCCGGCTCTGCAGACATGTCACTGGCTGAAACAGCTGCTACGGCGGGGGAATTCCACTGATGTGACACAGCTGGGTGGCGGTGAGAGGCTGGGTGCTTCCCTATCTGGGGACACTTCTTTGTTGGCACAGCTGGAGAGGAGGTTTTCCCCAGCCCGCGGAGCATGGGTTGGGGATTAGTTGCTGAGACGAGGAGACCCATGAGCTCTGGATGGCTCCACAGGCTAGGGCACGCCTTAAGTACCTGTGCCTCTCCATCCAGGTATTCCTGGGCCGCTTCAGGAGTGCGGGAGGCACGGGCCGCCAATGTTATGCCCTCCAGCACTCCGATAGCCCAGCGCTCCACCTCGTTCAGTCCAACATCACTGTAGTCCGTGTAGGCTGCCATACCAGCGGGAAAACGGACTAACACAAAAATAACCAGGAGGGAAAAGCAAAAAGGCAAACTCACAGCAGCTGGGTCAACTCTGGCAGCGGTCTTCTGTCATAAATGCCCTTCAGGGCAGGATGAAGACCCAAATACTAGCTGTGAGTTTGCTGGACGTTTAATAATAAAAAACACAAAATATAACAACAAAGGACAACTTACAGGCTGAGAAGAAAGGCTGAATTGCACGCAGGCAAAGGTGTGTGGAAACCCCAGAGAACTAGGCTACTTAGACATGGGGCTCACGTCTTGGAGAAAACTAACTAACTAACTAACTAACTAACCTGCACTTATATAGCGCTTTTCTAGTCACAAAGACCACTCAAAGCGCTTTCATTAATACTAACCCTCTATTCTAAGGGCCTATAGGAAACAAATATCTAGGGACAATTTAGAACAGCCAATTAACCTAACATGCATGTTTTTGGCATGTGGGAGGAAACCGGAGAAATCCCGGAGTAAACCCACGCAACACGGGGAGAACATGCAAACTCCACACAGATCACTGTTGGTCGGGGGCTGGGATCGAACCCACGATCCCACGATCCCCACAATCCCCCGGCCAAGGGTAAACTGTGCTGCCGCAGTGCTAACCACTGCGCCACCGTGCAGCCCAAGAGAAATAAGACGGGGAACTCCCATCTGAGTACTGAGAACGATGCTGCACCAAGAAGTGGTGCAGTGGGTCTTAAATAGAGAAAAGGGAATTAGCCACAAATGATTACAGGTGTGGGTAGCATGAGTGAGGAGGATAATCAGTGCAAAATAATGACAACTGTGAGAGCTGTGAACTTGAGCAAACAGAGGAAGTGAACAGAGACAACTGCCAAAATAAAAGCACAGACCGGGATGACTAAAAATCATGAAACAGATAAATGAACAGATATACACAAAGAATGATAACCATTCACTCAAGCAAGAACAAGAAGGAATGCAACCAAGAGATACTAATCATCCAACACACGAAAATACCAACATTACAAAAAAGGGAACTGAAAGCAAAAGGTGAGGGTGGACTCATGTCACAACGTAGGAAGATAATAATACAAGATGATTCATAAAAATAAAAACTGAATAATCAAGACTACAGTAATAAACTAAGAAAACAGGAACTCCAAAACAGAGAACAAATGGCAATTCAAATAACAACATACAGAGAAGACCAAGCTCAAATACAAAATAAACCGAGATAAGGAAATACAGAAAATAATCAGAAACAAACTGAAAGCATGAGCATGCCCCTCCCTCCACCCCTGTGTTCAGCATCATGACAACTGCTATATTATTTCTCATATAATACTGTAAATTTCCACTTCAGAGAAGCTTCTCTTTTTGCAGTTTTATGTTCTGCCATGTTATAAATTCTGTGGGTGAGACATGGGCATGTGTATGTAAATTACGATCATTTCGATCCACCAGATTTATCAGTTAGTGATCATCATATGAAGAGGTTGACCAGATATGCACGGTTTCATAAATGTAACATGGACTTTGGTGTATGATCATTTCTACACCCAAATGTGCACCAATTTCGGTGCACATTCGAGAGGAGTGGCTCAGGAGATACAGTGCGTCGTCCAATAACTGGAGGGTTGAGGGTCTGAATCCCCCTCCCCCAGCCGTCCTGCCTTTGTATTCTTGGGTCATACACTTTACCCCCCTTGCCTCCAGTGTCTGTGACATGGGTGTATTAATGTGAATAAATGTTTAGTGGTGGTCAGAGTGGCTGTTGGTGTGGATTAGCAGCCACATTTCTGTCGGTCTGCCCCAGGGCAGCTATGGCTACAGAAGCTTTTCCCAGGGTCTCTTTGACCTGATAACTTTTGCAGCTAAAGTCAGAAAGTACAACTAAACTTAGAACTACTTTGAAACATTTTTTTCAAGCTCCTTTAACCCTTGTTCATGATAGATGCTAGAGTAGATCCCCACTTGTCCATCATTAACCCATTTTGATGGGGTTCTGTTTAGCCCTTAGGCTCACAGACACATTAATGCGAGAAAATGCCTGTGCAGGAGGTTCAGTTAATACAATGCCTGTATTTACCTCTGGAGGTATGTTTTTCTTTGAGAATCAACTTGGGAGCATGCTACATTTATTTACACACATTACATGCACAGTGCTAATCACCTCACAGTACAGAGTGAGCTGCCCTTCGCAGTGGGGCTCAGTTCTCCCACTGAGCAGCTCAGCACATGAAACAGCTTATGCTTTTGCTGTCTAGTTCATTTTACAAGTGAAATTTACTACGATTCTCGGCCCTTGGCATTAGTTGGAATGCACTTGGTACATTTGATTTTTAAACCTGAGTGAAAGTTGATACGTCAGGTCTACTTCTTGCCAAAAAGAAAGAAAAAAGTTTTTGACAAGAGTAGCTACACTGTAAAGAATTTTTCCATAAAATAAAATAAAGTAAAATGCTGGCAGCAGAGTTGCCAGTATTGTACCTTTATTTTACAGTGTTCTTACTGTGAAATGACTTTACAACTTATTACTGTAAAAGTGAAAACGGTATATTTCTGTATTTATTCATTTTACAGTAAAATGTTGGCAGCAGAGTTGCCAGTATTTTATTGTTATTTTTCAATATCCTTACTCTGAAATGACTTTACAGCTTATCATTGCAAAAGTGAAAAGCAGTATATTTCTGTATTTATTTAATTTACGGTAAAGTACTGGCAGCAGAGATTCCAGCAGTATACTTTAATAAGCAGTGGGTTTCAGACAGTCATGAGGCAGCTATTGCTCAATCAGCATTTATTTTTTAGCTTCTCAAAACATCACAATGGCCGAATTCATTAAACTGACCAGCTCCCTCAGTCACAGTTTCCGCAGAAAACAATGCACCAACACTAAAGCTGGATTCATGCTGCACCTCCGCTGTCCGTGTACGTGCAACTGGAAACATCGTGTAATGAAATTTACATCGTCTCCAGACCGCTAGTGTCTGCAGGGCTCTTCTGCAGACGACCACGTACAGCCCAAATTTTATGACCACGCAGTCTGCCCACGACCTGAATGCGCTGACAGCGCATGTGCAAGACTGAAAGTCCCATTCATGAGGTGGCGCTACCAACACAGCATACAAAGACAAAGTAGATGAGAAAGACAACAAGGATGCAGAAGACGAGAATAAACATACATGAATCCTTTTGCAGAAGCAGCAGCTTCAGCGGAGAAGAGCACTGGAAAACGGTAATTCTGTGGTGGACACAATACACAGGTCTGGCACTCTCTCACACCCAGAAGCAGGAAGAGAGACTGAATAATGAACTGACAGAGGAAGTGCCTCCAGGAGTTATCAAACGGGACAGTAGTTCTACACACCTCCCGGGGAGAGGAAAATTAACATGGAGTCAACAAGACATAGGTGTGCCTTTCACCACCTGCAGCAACAAGTGGGCGTGTGAACGTGCAGGTGGCGAATGTATAGTAATTTAGGTAACAAGTATTATGATAATTGCATCACACAATTCCTTTGTACATACATGATGCATAATGCGCCAGCCCCAGTTTCTATGCAAGATTAATAAAGCTATAAAGGCAGAACGCAGAGAAACTGGGGGAGGCTTCTAGCCCGCGCTGGGGTTCATGGCTGTACATGCTTGTTAGAGGGAAATAAAGATTCTGTGTCATCCTATGCTCGTGCCTCGCCTCACATCCTTTCCCTTTCCCTCTACAACTCCTCCTTTTATTTGAAACAACACCATTGTTGTTGCTACAAAAATGTTTGTCGCTCTCGTGTTTATAGCTGGTGAACAAATTGGCCTGTTAGCACATTTGTGCTACCCATAGGGCTAGGGTGAAACTACAAATAACATTTGTGGGCATGTGTCAACCCCTTGGCCTGGTAGACGAAAAAAGTGAGATGTACAGTGCCGTGTACGCACTGGGCTCGTCCAAAGCGCTTGTGGACCAAAGCGGACCAGAGGGGAAATGCAGCATGAATAAGGCTTAACATTTAGCAACACTACTAACTATTACAAAAGCTCAAGTAAAGAACACAGAACACAGGGCATAGAACACAGAACCCACATTAAATTCCCTCAAACCGTCCCCCACAATCCTTCAGTCCCTACCTCATTAGCATACTTCCTCTATTTTGGCCAATCATGTCCCAGAGGCTGCCCAGTGTAGGGGATTTATGGGTTTTTATAGGTAATTTAATAAGATAAGATAAGATAAGATAAGATAAGATAAGCCTTTATTAGTCCCACAACGGGGAAATTCCAGGATTGCAACAGCACAGGGATAGCAACACTCAGAGCAACAATCAGAAGGCAAGAAAAAAAAAACAAAAAAAAAAACAAGCAAGCAAGAGCAGCTAATATACATATGTACATATTACTATAAAATATATATATACACACACACACACAGACACACAGTGCAGAGCATTGTAGCTGGATGGAATAATATGTAGATATATAAAAACACAGTGCGGAGCATTGTAGCTAGATGGAATAAATATATAGATATATAAATATAAACACACCCAGTGCTGAGCATTGTAGCTAGATGGAATAAATATATAGATATATAAATATAAACACACCCAGTGCAGAGCATTGTAGCTAGATGGAATAAATATGTAAATATATAAACACACACAGTGCAGAGCATTGTTGCTAGGTGGGATGAAACAGCATAACCGTCTATTTAGTTATCCTACATGGTATGATTATGTGCCCATACATATTCTCACCCTCCATAGCGACCGGTATGTTCCTAGTTGTATGCCGGAGAGGACCATTGTGTAAGTCTATTGCATCTTTTGCATTCAAAAAAAAAAAAAAAAAACTATTAGTTTGTTACGTCTTTTTGCTATCTCTGCGAGCAGCCCTGCTTAGGTTGTACAGTCTGACAGCCGTTGGTAGGAAGGACCTACGAAACCTCTCGGTTGTGCACCTGGGATGATGTAGTCTGCTGCTAAATGAGCTCCTCAGTGCATCCAGTATGTCCTGCATAGGGTGGAACTCGGACTCCAGCAGAGATGACAGTTTAGCCACCGTCCTTCTCTCTCCTATCTCCTCCATCGGATCAAGGCGTTGCCCCAGGACAGAGCTAGCTTTCTTAATCAGTTTGTTCAGTCTCTTCCTATCGGCTGCAGTAATGCCACTGCCCCAGCAGACCACTCCAAAAGTGATGGCTGATGCCACCACCGTGTCATAGAATGACTTCAGCAGTGCCCCTTGTACACCAAAAGACCTGAGTCTCCTCAGCAGGAACAGCCTGCGCTGTCCCTTCTTGTAGAGTGCGTCAGTATTGTGTGACCAGTCTAGTTTATTGTTCAGATGAATACCCAGGTACTTGTAGGATGTCACCATCTCGATGTCTGTTCCCTGTATATTTACTGGTGCTGTGAGGGGCTGCCCATGCCTGCGGCAGTCCACCACCAGCTCCTTAGTTTTCCTCGCGTTGATCTGGAGGCAGTTCCGATGGCACCAGTCCACAAAGTCCTGGATAAGCCCTCTGTACTCAGCTTCATCTCCGCTGGAGATGAGACCAACGATCGCAGAGTCATCAGAGAACTTCTGTAGATGGCAATGTGTTGTGTTGTGTGAGAAGTCCGCAGTATAAAGAGTGAACAGGAAGGGAGCCAGCACCGTTCCCTGGGGGGCCCCCGTGCTACTGATGATCGTGTCGGAAACACAGTCCCGGGTTCTCACAAACTGAGGCCGGTTCGTGAGGTAGTCCAGGATCCATGATGACAGGTGCTGGTCCACCCCTGCACGCAGCAGCTTGTCCTTCAGGATCATCGGTTGGATGGTGTTGAAAGCACTGGAGAAGTCAAAGAACATGATCCTCACCATATTCCCGGGCTTCTCCAGGTGGGACAGAGAACGGTGAAGGAGGAAGATCACCGCATCCTCCACCCCAATGCCATGCTGGTAGGCGAACTGGAGTGGATCCATCGCTGGTTCCACCAGGGGGCGGAGATGAGCAAGGAGCAGTCTCTCCAGGGTCTTCATCAAGTGGGACGTCAAGGCCACCGGTCTGAAGCTGTTCAGGTCTTTGGGGTGGGAAGTTTTTGGTACAGGTACCACACAAGATGTTTTCCACAGCTGTGGTACCCTCCCCAGTTTCAGGCTCATGTTGAAGATATACGTCACAATCCCACACAGCTGGTCTGCACAGGACTTGAGGAGCTTTGCGCTGATGCCGTCCGGTCCCGACGCCTTCCTCGCCTTGATCTTCCTCAGCTCCGTCCTCACCTGGGTCTTGGTCAGGGTCAGGATGGGGGGCTGTGTGTTGGGAGTGGGGGGGGGTGTCGGTGGAGTGGGGAGTGGGTAGCAGGACTTGATTTCTTAGAGGCAGCAGTGGTTGTTGTGCAGACAGGGGGGAGGGCGGTTGGTCAAATCTATTGAAAAACAGATTCAGGTTGTTCGCCCACTCCCTGCCCCCCGTGGCCTGGGGGGAGGTATTCTGGAGCCCCGAGATGGTTTTGAGGTTTCTCCAGACCCCGCTGATGTCGCTCTGTTGCAGCTTGTCCTCCATCTTCTTCCTGAAGCTGTCCTTGCCTTCTCTGATCTTTCTCCTCAGCTCCCTCTGTACGGACTTCAGCATCTCCCTGTTCCCCGACCTGAAGATCCTCTTCTTCTCTCTCAGAAGTGTTTTTATCTCAGGGTTGATCCAGGGTTTGTTGTTTGAGTGACGCCGTATGGTCTTGGTGGGAACGGATTTGTCCACACAGAAGCTGAGGTAGCCCGTGAAGGTGTGAATGAGGCCATCGATGTCCTCACCATGTGGATCGCAGAGCTGCTTCCAGGCAGTGGCTTCAAAACAGTCCTTTAGAGTGTCCATTGTCTCCTCAGACCATAACTCCACAGTGTGCATGGCCGGAGGTTGTCTGTGCACTAGGGGTTTGTACACCGGTCGGAGATGAACCAAGTTGTGATCCGATCTCCCAAGTGGAGGGAGTTGTGATGAGGTGTACGCCTCCTTAGTGTTTGCGTAGAACAAATCCAGTGTTTTATTGTCTCTAGTGTGGCATGTGACATACTGGGTGAAAGTGGGCAGAATGGGAGACAGTGAAACGTGGTTGAAATCGCCTGAGATGAGGAGAAGAGCATCTGGGTGTTCTGTCTGCAGCCTGCTGGTTACTGAATGGATGACGTCACGCGCTGTCCCAGCGTTCGCCGTCGGATTTGCATAAACAACAATGCAGATCACGTGTGAGTGTTCTCTCGGGAGATATGTAGGCCTCATGCTAACAGCTAGCAACTCAATGTTGCTAATGTTGGTACAAGTATTAAGGTAAATATGAATGTGAGTAGGAATTAAAATTTATTTTCATTACCTCAGATCCTCGTTAGGGCACTAGTCTAAAAGGACAATTTTATTAACAATTCATTGTTTGTACCAAGTATGAATCAGTCTCAAAACAACCCTTTGTAAGTTCTTGACTCTGATAATCAAGAAGATGGACATGAAATCAAACAATAACTCCCATATGTCTTTCAATGGTTTAATAAGAAATGTCAGAATAGGTTAACATATTTTGATAACTTTAAAACAGAGAATTCACGTTTCATGGGCATCATAGACTGTTACTGAGTTACTTATGAATCAAGCATTTGTGGAACAAAATGACACATAGTTTAATTTGTCAGTATACTGGAATTTGGAAAACCATAAAATAGCATTGGTTAAGAAAAGTGGATGCAATTTTATGAAGAAAATGATTATTAACTATTTATAAAAAAAAAAACAGAAAATTATTGTTGCTCTGAAAAAGAATGTAGATTAATGAAAGACAACATGCATTTTGAAATTCTGATGGGGGTTTGCATGAAATTAAGTTAAAAGAACTTATACCAGGAATATTTTGAAGAATTAAGGTAAATTGAAAAACAGACCGTCAGCCACATCAGAATCATTGCGTCCCAGTAGGTAGCAGGCCCCCACGTGCCAACCTTGATTCAACTGGATGCCCATGGATTCTGTTGATGGAGAGGCTGATAGACAGACTCCTTACCACTGTTATAGCGTACTCCAGAGATCGCAAAGGCTGTTCTTCAGCAAACTGGGCGAGGTCTCCTCTGATGCACTGAAGAAGGAATTAGTTATTGTGCAAAGTCCAATCAGAAAGTCAAATTGGGACATAACAAACCACAGACCCGTTTCTTCTGATGTATATGGCTTGAATGGGTTGGTTTAAGCTTATAAAAAAATCAAACAAAATCTTCTTGCACGGTGATTTAAAGGAAAAAAGATTCAAATAAAAAAATTGGATTTTAAAGAAAAGAAAAAAAAAAGTTTAGCAGAGCATGACAGACTCTGGGCCTACTTAAAGACAGGAGAAAATTGGGGGAGCAGAAAAGGCTCCTTACAACTTGGCCACTGCCCAAAACTCTCTCTGAAACAAAGGGAAATAAAATCAAGTTTTCTCGGGTGTGGTGGGGTGGTCCAAAACGTCATGAAACCTGAGCTGGCCCAATTACATTTGAGCATTGTTCAGCAAAAGTCATAAACTCGATGGAATTGCAATACAGCCTGGAGTTCTATTGGTCATTCTTTCAACTTTAGTGACTAAGATATTCTACTTGACAAAGGAGCATAAAATGCATCTACATTGTAACTGTAATTAATTTGTGATAGTAAGCATGCAAACATTAATTTCTTCCTGAAAATAAAGCAGAACATATCAAAATCATATATGTACATATGTATACTAGCTGCTCTTGTTTTTTCTTGCCTTCTGATTGTTGCTCTGAGTGTTGCTATCCCTGTGCTGTTGCAATCCCGGAATTTCCCCATTGTGGGACTAATAAAGGCTTATCTTATCTTATCTTATCTTATCTTATCTTATTGTCCGTCCCCAGAGTTCAGCCAGGTCTTCAGTAGCAGATACTGTCTTGTGAGAAAGAATATGAATTAATTCATTGTCCATAATACATAAATTCCACTGCAAAGGGAAAAAGTTGAATATTCCTGATTCATCCACCAGATGGCACTGTGAAACTGTGGTTGCTTACTAGAGAGTCTTGGCTTCCCAATCTGGGTAATGTCAACCATGAATCTGCTGATTAGGAGCATCCCTTTGCTAAAGAGTCTTGGAGAAAGGGATTAACTTCCACTTTATGGTCGATGGATAGTGTTACAGCTCTAGTCCTTGGGTGAGAGAAGCAGTTCATGGTCAGACTTAGCAGTTAAAACAATTTTCCTTCAGCAAAGAATGATTTTATAGATTGAAACCAGGTTAACACTACACCAGGGTGCCACAATACTGTAATTTTACAGTATTCATACTGTTACCTACATATTCACAGTCTATTACAGTAAAACTAAAATGCAGTATATTTCTATCACTATTCAAATTTACAGTAACATTCTGGGGTTACTTTAAATTTTTGTCATGAATGGCCCAGAAAGACAGAAAGACGGGGCAGAAAGACAGCCCCAGGCGCTGAACTGCAGTCGTGACATTTATTAACAAAAGAGAACAAAAATGCCAAAACTGTGCAGACAGTACAAAAATACAAATGAGGGTAACTTACACAGAGAAGCACTCCAGAGCCGGAATAGCTCTGGAGGAGATGAGGAGTTTACTCAGAGGAATAAAGTCCATACGTCTAAACCATGCAATACCGCCGCAACAAAACAGTGAACTGAGCAGCAGGTGCGGGCAACTGAGTTGGCAGGTGACCTAATTGCATAACTGCTCACAGATGAGATGACAGGAGAGCAGACTATGAGCAGCGAGTGGGAGTGTCTGGAGGGAGGAGGGCACAAACGACAAAAACCCAAATTATATAAATAAACTGATAAAAATAATAATGACAGGTATACAATACTCAAAAATAAGTTAAGAGTCTGGGCTCTGCGGAAACACGGTGCCCAGACTCATGACAGAGCCCCCCGCCACCACCACCACCAAGAGAAAAAGGTATACCAAAAAACCACCCAGGGTGGGAGGTGGGGGAAACAGGTTAGGGGGGAGCAAAAATGTGAATGCCAGTCAGGACCCGCACCCACACTGCACCAAGCCCCTGGGCTCCCTAGGCCAAAGAACTTGGCTGTTTGGGTGGCCGGACGAAGTCCCAGGTCAGACAGACGGCAAGGTGGAATGAGTCGGGTGGCCTGCCGGAGAATATAGGCCACCCAACCCAGTGACTTATTCTGTCGGGCAGCTGGCCTGACCTCTTCAGTCACCAAGACCGGAGGGGTGACCAAGGAGGTGGCTCCCCCACTGGGAGGTTAAATGAGGGGATAAAGGGCCGAAGGGGGGGAGCCATGACGGTGTTTGGTGGTGGGAAAGGACCCAGGATGGCATCTGGTAGTGGAGGGGAAACCATGATGCCCTTGGTGGTCCTGGGCTGAGGACTGGTTGCACCCACGGGGGTCCCAGACTGGGACATAGCTGCACCTGGCTCCGGGCTGGTACATAGCAGCACCCGCGGTTGCTCTGGGCTGGTGCATAGCAGCACCCGCGGTGGCTCCGGGCTGGAGCTCTGCAGCACCCGCGGTGGCCCCGGGCTGGAGTTCTGCAGCACCTGTGGTGACTCCGGGCTGGAGCATTGCTGCACCCGCGGTGGCTCTGGACTGGAGCATTGCCGCACCCGCGGTGGCTCCAGGCTGGAGCATTGCCGCACCCACGGTGGCTCCGGGCTGGAGCATTGCCGCACCCGCAATGGCTCCGGGCTGGAGCATAGCCGCACTCACGGTGTGCCCGGATGATCCAACGCTGCACCCTCGGTGGACCCAGACTGGGCCAGTGCTGTATTCACGGTGGACCCCAGGCTGGGGTGTAACGCCCATGGTGGGCCCATACTGGAATGCAGCACCCACGTTGAATTTATGCTGGGGCGCAGCGTCCACGAGGGTCCACGACCAGGATGCAGCACCCACAGAGACTCAGACCATATAGGAGGAACCCACACGATGGCCTCGGGCAGAGGGGAAGCTGCAACCACAGAGGTCCCAGACTGGAACAGAGCACCTGCGACGACCTCAGCAGGGCGAGCTGGACCCACGATGACCTCAAGTGGTGAGCCTGGACCCACGGAGACATCTGGCAAAGGTGGATCTTCCCTGGCGACCCTGGAAGAAGGCTTAGAACAAACAGGCAGAGGAACAGGGTCAGGGTCACCTGCAGCGGTGGAGCCCAGCGAGGTGAGCTCAGGTGCAGCTGGTGGCTGCACCCGACTCTCCTCACCAAGATCCAGGCAAGATTTCTCCAAAACAGGTAAGAGAAAAACAAGGGAGAGCACTTGCCTGAGCTCAAGCTCCACCGCCATCCAGGATTCCGTTGATCCAGACGAGGATGACGTCTCAGGCCTGGGCTCTTGGAGGTCCAGCTCAGGTTCTAACTCTGCTGTGGTGGCCTCTGCAGCAGGTATGGTGGTGGTTGTAGTCTCAGCTTCCTCAGATGACATGGCCCACGCTGGTAGCTCATCCGGCATGGCAGCTGGGGGTCGGCTCCGTGCTGGCACTGGAATAGGGTCTTCCAGGGCCACAGGTTACTCCATCGTCCAATGGCTCAGTTCTGGGGCTGACGGACACTCAGGAACAAACGGAGGAGACACAGAGAAGGCAGGTGAGGATTTGTTAATTGCAGCAGGTGGAGAGAGCTCAGGGGACTGCACACACTGAGTCTTTCTACCGGGAATCAGGCAAGGCATATCATCATAAATTGAAATAGGATGAAATGAAACTTGCCTGCTTTGCTGGTTTTTGATGTTGTCTGCTGCAGCAGGTGGAATGTCATCCCTCTGCATGGCCATGGTGAATGTGGGCCCCCCTGAGGACTGGAGGAGCTGCCCCTGTAATCATGGAGGTGGACGTAGCTGGGGAACCAGTGGATGACCTCTTAGCAGCAGGAGAACACATCGAGGGGACGGAAGTCGCAGCAGCAATGGAGGAAGAGGAGTCTGATGGGACAGTCGTTGAAGGAGAAGGCATGGGAAGAACTGCTGCGGGAATTGTCTGGTTTGATGCCTGGGAAGAGGCTGCCGAAGAGGTGGGAGGATTCCTCCCACGGTCTAGAGCGGGATGATGGCACCGTCATGGAGCTGACGACGCACATACTGGCGCTGTAGCTGGTGAGTCGGAAGAGGAGGTGGACGTCAGTTGAGGAGAGCGCCTCTGTGACGGCTTTGGTCCAACGGAAGACGACCCCATCTTCAGCCCGGGGAAGGATCGCTAGAGTGCGGTGACTGTGGACAGCAGTCCCACATATTAAGGATATCTCCAGAGGCCAGGGTGTGCCTCCAGAATCCCCACCGCTCCATTCACACTTTCCCAGGGCTTCATGTGTCTGCGGGTGGCGTGAGCTTCATCCACAAAATTTTGAATAAAGTCCGCCGCCCACTCTTCCTCCAAACTTGGAGACCCCGCTGCCAATCTCCCTTTGTTTGTGTGAGGCTGACGAGCTGGGGACTGATGAGCTCCAGTGCACAGGTGAGTGAAAAAAAAGAAAAAAAAACACAAAAAGGACAAAAATGCACAACTACAGCAGCTGGGCCTTAATCTGGCAGCAGTATTCTGTCATGAACGTCCCTCCGGGGCAGAAAGACAGACCCACGTGCTGAAAGACAAAGCCACTCAAGAGCCGGATTAGCTCTGGAGGAGATGAGGAAATGATACGAAGGAATGCAGTCCACTGAAGTCCAACAAAGCATCAATACTGCCGCAACGAAACAGTGAACTGACAGAGCTTAAATACGAGAGAAACAAATGAGCGGCAGGTGCGGGCAGCCTAGTTGACAGGTGACCTAATTACATAACTGCTCACAGCTGAGATGACAGGAGAGCAGACTGTGAGCAGCGAGTGAGAGTGTCTGGAGTGAGGAGGGCACATAAGAAAAACTCATACATAATTGACAAAATAATAATGACAAATATACAATACTCAAAAATAAGTTAAGAGTCTGGGCTCTGTGGAAACACTGCGCCCAGACTCATGACAATTTTCACTGTTTACTGTAGACAGGCATAATACAGTGAATTAGTTTAGCGTTTTAGAACATCTAAAATCCCAGTATTTAAAGGAATTAAAATTACCATATTGTTCTGTGGGCTCCAGACAGTTTTTTAAACCTGCTAAATAATAAACAACTTACAAAGAGATTTAATGGCACAAATGTTTATTTAAACAGGCAGTATCAGCAGGAATACTGCTACTGTAAAAAATAAATAACAGTAATTATTAAAAAAAAATACAAACTGTGAGATGCCCCAAATACACAAGCCAAAGTGATTCTGATAAAAAACAAAACAAAACAAAACAGTTGCAGTGGCAACTAGAAAAGCACTCAGAGAGCACACACCTCCGCCAAGGCTCCTTCCACCCTCATGGACCACCTCCAAAATGTAATGGGTTCATGTGTTGGCCACGAGCCAGTTCTGGTGAAAATTGCATCAAAGTCTATCCAGTTGTTTTGGATGATTCTTGCTAACACACTGTGAGAAGATAAGACACTTGGTGGAGGTATGCGTTCTTGGATCATCACCAAAATGTAATGGGTTCCTCTCTAGCCCAAGGGCTACCTCTGGTGAAAATTTCACCAAAATCCATCCAGTAGTTTTTGCGTAATCCTGCTAACAGACAGACAGACACACAAACCACCCCGATTACATTACCTCCTTGGCGGAGGTAATAAAAACTGACTGAAGGTATAATGCAATAGTTGAGATTAGATATAAATGAATAAAGTGATTGACTTATATATTGGGAAAATTTGTGCAACTATAACTGTCTAAGATAAGCCTTTATTAGTCCCACAATGGGAAAATTCCAGGATTACAGCGGTAAAGGGATAGTAGCGCTCAGAGCAATAGTAAATAAGATAATAAGTACTGGTTAGCCAAACAGTAAATGAATATACTGCAACGTCGGGGTTGTGATAAGGGGGTGGGAGTTTCCTGGCATGCTTGCACCACGGAGGATTCAAATACTGTATCTGTGTGTTCTAAGTGTTAGTCGTGTGTGCCATTATAACTGTGTAATAAGACCAGTTGTGATAGCATTGTTTCCCTATATGTGCCAAATCATGTGTCTGTGTCACCATGAGTGAAATGAGGGTCTGTGTAAATGATGTCCCCTCCGTTCTGTGTTGTGAGTGTGTGTATAAATAAAGCCTGTTTCATTCAATTCAATTCAATTCAACTTTATTTATATAGCACCATTTCACAACAATAGTCATCTCATAGCACTATCAACTGTAGGGGGAACCCCCACAGTTGCAGAAAGACCCCAGCAATCAGGCGATCCCTTGTGAGCAAGCACTTGGCGACGGTGGAGAGGAAAAACTCCCTTTTAACAGGAAGAAACCTCCAGCAGAACCAGGATCAGGGAGGGACAGTCATCTGCTGCAACTGGCTGGGGGGTGAGGGGATAGAGAAGATGAAAAGAACAGAAATGTAGAGAGCAAACAGCACGATGGGGACTCAATCTATGGGAGAGAACAAACAAATGTTAATGACCAGCAAAAAAAATATTTCATTGAGAGTGAGGAAAGGAGTGAGGCCCAGTGCATTACTGGAGGTCCGCCGGCTGACTAAACCTATTAGCAGCATAACTAAGGGAGGGTTCAGAAACACATGATCCCTCCCTAATTGTAGGCTATATCAAAAAGGTAAGTTTTAGCCCTATTCTTAAAAACAGAGATCGAGTCTGACTCCCGAATCCAGATTGGCAGCTGGTTCCACAGGAGAGGAGCTTGATAACTGAAGGCTCTGCCTCCCATTGTACTTTTGGAGATTCTAGGTATTACAAGTAATCCTGCATTTTGGGAGCGTAGTGCTCTGTTAGGATAATACAGTAGTATCAGATCTTTTAAATAAAAAGGAGCCTGATTGTTTAGAGCTTTGTAAGAAGAAGGATTTTAAACTTAATTCTAAACTCTATGGGAAGCCAATGAAGGGAGGCCAGAACCGGAGAGATATGATCTCTCTTTCTAGTACCTGTTAAAACTCATGCTGCAGCATTTTGGATCAGCTGAAGACTTTTTAAAGATGTTTTAGGACAGCCTGATAATAAAGAATTACAATAATCTAATCTCGAGCTAACAAAAGCGTGGATCAGTTTCTCAGCATCACTCTGAGACAAGATGCTCCTAATCTTGGCAATATTACGCAAATGATAGAAGGCAGTCTTAGAAACAAATTTAATATGTGAATTGAAGGACAAATCCTGATCAAAAATAATTCCAAGGTTCCTCACAGAGCTATTAAGAGAAAGAGTAACCGCATCCAAACCGAAAGTTTGATTTGGAAAGGTATTTCTAAGGTTTTTTGGACCAACAAGAATGACTTCAGTCTTATCTGAATTTAATAGCAGGAAATTACAAGTCATCCAAGCTTTGATTTCCTTAAGACAGGCTTCTAACTTGGCTAATTGGTTACTATCATCTGGCTTCATTGACAGGTATAATTGTGTGTCATCTGCATAACAATGAAAATGTATACAGTGCTTTCTAATAATGTTGCCTAACGGAAGCATATATAAACTAAAAAGAGTAGGGCCTAGCACAGATCCCTGTGGAACTCCATGACTAAGAGGCGACTAAGAGGAGAGATGGCTGTGTTTCATCACAGCCATCTCTCCTTATTGTGTGAACCCTTGCAATGTCACACTGGTGTCAGGAGTGGGATCACGGAGAAGATGGAAGCAAGAATCAGGACAGAGATTCGGCAGCTCGAGTGGCTCATTACTCAGCTGGAGATGGACAACAGAGCCGACACACTGACCCCCAGAGCTGCTCACCGTGATAAATGGGGCAGTGGACCCGACAGGGCCTGCCTTTCTCAAGGCAGGGCGGGCCAAACAGAGCAAACCAGCTCCGCTTCCCGCCCTTTTCAGGGGAGGACGGGCCGATGATTCCACTGCGACCAGGGGAGGCGATCAACCAAGAGGCGACCGTCCCACCAATCTGCCGATAGGCCATACTCCCCTGCTTTGGCGGCGAAACCCTGCTGGATGACTATTTGGTCCAGGTTGAGCTGGCTGCTGCGCTGAATGGCTGGACACCCGAAGAGACCGCCGTCCAGGTTGCACTGGCCCTGGAGGGCAGGGCTCTCCGCACGCTGTCTGACCTCCGGCCTGAGGAACGTTGCAGCTGGCCAGCACTACAAGGAGTGCTCCGGAGGCAGTTTGGGAGAGCGACCAACGCTAAGCGCATGAAGGAACAACTGGCTAACCACCAGCGAGGCAGCCGAGAGAGCCTGGGAGCCTACGCAGTGGACATACGGCTGCTACCACAGCGTGGCTACCCGGATTTCGGGCTGGGGGTGGTGGAGAAGCTCGCTTCATCCAGGGGCTCCGCCCGGCCCGGCTCCAGGACCACATCCGGATTCACACTGCGAGCAGCTGGGAGATGGCTGTGGCAGAAGTGGAGCGGGTGGGACCGATGATGGACTATGTAGCTGATGTGTCATCGCCAAGGCAAAGAGCTTTCCAGGCCATAGGTGAGAGTGAGGAGGAGGAAGAGGAACTGCGCCGGACCACAGCGGTGCTGCCAGTGAGAAGACGACAACAGCGGCGTGAGGAAGGGAACTTCTGCTGCGGGGAACCAGGACACATCGCGGGGAACTGCCCGGCACCTACCCCGTGACAAACTGCCCCCTCGCCGGCTTTAAACTAGAGCAAGGTGGTATGGACGGGAACCTGCCGCCTCCCACAGACATTTTCCCCGATGAACTGTCACCACATTTGGGCTGAATTGGACACTCACTAGGGATGTACCTGCAGTGCAGCTTGGACAGCACGCCAATCCGGGCCCTGATTGACACCGGTTCTACCATCTCGCTGGTCTGAGCTGGAGTGCTGCCTGGTACAGACGAGGCAGGACCGCAGGGGTGGGAATCCACCGGGTGTTGCATCACCACAGCCACCGGTGAGCACGCCAGACTGGGGGGGGGGGGGGGTAGAGAGTTCTTGTGTTGGGGGTGGCCGACCAGATTCCAAACCACCCATTCTGGCTGGCTAACATCCAAGATCCGCGCATTAGTGGACTTGATCTGCTTGCAGCATGGGGCACAACAAATGACACCGCCAGATCGTCTCTCCTGCAGGGGACTCGGACCATCACACTCTGCAGCGGAACCCAGAGGAGGAACCCGGGGGCCTGCGTGATCGAGAGGCCACCAGAATGGACTGAACCAGGCGGGTTGCCGCCAGAGCTGAACACAGCAGTGCTACCAGCATGAGCAGAGGGAGCGCAATCACTGACAGAGACAGCGGGGGGGGGGGGGACAGCAGAGCGGGTCAGTGTGTCAGCAGAAACTCAGCAGGCAGTCAAGGAATTGTTCCAGCAGAGCTGCAGTGGACTACAATTGGGATAGAGACGCCAGCTGCGGGAGCTATTGGACTGCTACATTGACATCTTCGCTGCCAGGGATGAGGAATGCACCCGAATCAGCTTGGCGCAGCACCAGATCGACACTGGTGAGACCAGGCCGATCCGGCTCCGACCACGCCATCTGCCTTTTTCAAGGCGGGCGCCGGCAGAACAAAAAATATGGGAAATGCTGGAGGCGGATGTTATTGAGCCCTCCAGCAGCCCCTGAGCAGCACTGGTGGTTCTGGTTAAGAAGAAGGACGGCTCGTGGTGGTTCTGTGTGGATTACTGGCGCCTGAATGACGTCACCTGCAAGGATTCCTACCCTCTGCCCCGCATCGATGACGCACTGGATTACATCACTCGCTCCAGCTGGTTCAGCTCGCTGGACCTTCGTAGCAGCTATTGGCAGGTAGAGCTATCACGGCCCGTCAGAAAACAGCCTTGTCCATCGGGCAGGGGCTGTGGCAGTTCAAGGTGTTGCTGTATGGACTTTGCAATGCTACAACCACCTTTGAACATCTGATGGAGTGAGTTTTGGCTCACGTGCCCCGGAGCCGCTGCATTGTTTATCTGGATGACCTGCTGGTTCACGCAGCTGACTTTGATGGTGCCCTGACCAACCTCCGGGAAGTATTAGATGACATCCGACAGGCTGGGCTGCGGCTGCACCCACGGAAATGCCACTTATTTCAGCGAGAAACCACCTTCCTGGGCCACGTCGTCAGCGCTGTGGGAGTGGCCACCGACCCAGAGAAGGTGGCAGCGGTGAAAAACTGGCCGGTGCCATGGGATGTGGGAGAGTTACGGAGTTTGTCTCGGACTGGCCTCCTATAATAGGAGGTTTGTGAAGGATTTCGCCATCATCGCCAGCCTGCTGCATCAACTGACGCAGAAGGGCCGCGCGTTTGAGTGAGGACTGTGCTGCTGCTTTTTCCTGGCTTTGTTCGGCACTCATCTGAGCCCCCGTGCTGCAGTATCCTGACCTGAACTGCCCTTTCATTGTGGACATGGACGCCAGCAACCAGGGCATCGGGCAGTGTTATTCCAGGAGGGAAAACACAGAGAGCAGGCAGTTGCTTTTTTCAGTTGCACTCTCAGCAGAGCCGAAAGGAATTATTGTGTTACTCGCCGAGAACTGTTCGCTGTCATCCAGGGGTTTCGTCATTTTCGCCTGTATGTGTACGGGGGGAGGTTCCAGCTCAGGACGGATCATGCTTCCCTGACCTGGCTACTGAATTTTAAAGAGCCGGATGGACAGTTGCCGAAATGGCTGGAGGCACTGCAGGATTATGATTTTCAGATTGTGCATCGGGCAGGCCGCCTCCATGCCAATAATGATGCGCTGTCTCGGTGTCCCTGTGCTGCGGAGGACTGGCGGCACTGCCAGGGGGCAGAGAACTGAGACCAAGCCGTCCCACGGGCTGCTTCTCTCCGAACCGCTGTGAGCAGGAATAACACAGCAGTGCACAGCTCCTCCTCGGATAATCAGTCAGCCCTCCCCAGTGATGACGTCACAGAGGCCCTCGGTGCACAGCAGCTGCAGAGCAAGCAGGATAGAGATCCCGTTGTCTCCAGGGTTCAACCATTGTTGGATGTGGGCCAGCGGCACATCTGGGAGGCTGTGTCTGCGCTGGACCCAGAGACCAAGGCCTTACATTCCCAGTGGGCCAATTTTGGCTGTCACGAGGGTGTTGTGTATCGGCAGTGGCAGACTCCAGCTGGGCAGCGTCACTTTTGGCAACTGCTGGTTCCCTGGTGGCTCCGCCCCAAAGTGCTCCAGTTGGTCCACGGGTCGGTGGGGGCAGGCCACTTTGGGGTGATGAAGACTCTGCAGTGTCTTCGGGCCCGGTTCTACTGGCCAGGATGTCGCCAGGACATAGAGCTCTATGTCCACTGCTGTGACACCTGCATGGCTCAGAAAGGGCTGACTCAGCAATCCCACGCCCCCTTGCAGCAGTACCGGGTGGGGGCACCCATGGAGCAGGTAGGAGTGGACATTCTGGGCCCTTTCCCGACCACGGATAGGGGGAACCGCTATGTGCTGGTCGCAATGGATTATTTCACCAAATGGCCAGAGGCGTATGTGGTCCCTGATCAGAGCACCACCACCACAGCATCAAATCTGGTGGACGAGATGTTTTGTCAGTTCGGCGCACTGGAGGAGCTGCACAGTGATCAGGGATGGAACTTCGAGGCAGAGGTCTTTGGGGAGGTCTGTAGGTGGCTGGGCGTCCGGAAGACCTGGACTACCCCACTGCATCCACAGAGCGACGGCCTGGTTGAACATTTCAGTTGGACTCTAACCATTCAGCTCGCCGTCCTAGTGGACCAGTGACAGCAAGACTGGGACCTGCATCTGCCCTTGGTTCTGTGGGCGTACTGGACAGCAGCTCAGAAATCCACCCGGTGCACCCCTGCAGCGTTGATGTTTGGATGCGAGCTGTGCACACCAGTGGATTTGGTGTCTCCCCCCCCCCCCCCAGGAGCTGGAGGTGGAGGGCAAACCATCTTGCTTGAGAGAACGTCTCCACACAAACTGGCTTGGGAGGCCCTGGCAGCGGCGGTGGCCAGGGGAGCGACTTTGCACTAGGGGATCGAGTTTGGGTTTTCTGCCCGGAGCACAAAAAGGGACTGTCGCCAAAACTGGCGAGCTATTGGTTGGGACCATGCGTTGTCCTGCAGAGACTGTCATGTGTAGTATACAGGGTGATGCTGCAGAAAAGGAACTGGGCCGTGGTTCTTTACTGTGACCGTCTCACCCTGTACCAGCCATCTGCCCCTCGGGTGATCAAGCCGGAGGCTTCATCCCGACCGGATACCCCGGCCGAGGCGCGAATGGACAATAATAGGCCTGTGCGTGCTGGTTACTGACAACGATGGCTGCCCGACACCTGGACGGATTTGTGTTGAACTTTTGAGTTGGACTTTATTATTCTGGGGACAGAAACCAGTCCAGGGGGGAACAGTGTAACGTCGGGGCTGTGATAAGGGGACGGGAGTTTCCCAGGATGCTTGCGCCACGGAGGATTCAAGTACTGTATCTGTGTGTTCTAAGCGTTATTTGTGTGTGCCATTATAACTGTGTAATAAGACCAGTTGTTATAGCGTTGTTTCCCTATATGTGCCAAGTCATGTGTCTGTGTCACCATGAGCGAAATGAGGGTCTGTGTAAATGATCTCCCCTCTGTTCTGTGTTGTGAGATGGTGAGGGGTGAAATAATGAGGATTTACATGCAGGGTTCCACCAACACATATTTATTGGCAATAAAGACTTACAAAAGGTTCGACAAAACACTTACAGTGGACGTTCAGGGGCCAGCATCGTCCCATGAATGCATGAGATGAGGCGTGTACCCACACTGGTGTCCCACAGCCAGAATCGCTATGAGGACGCTGAAGAACCATGGGCTGCGCGGAGTGGATACACGTCGTAGGAGCTGACAGTTCACTGAGACTGCGCACAAAAGTACAGTTGATCAGTAGACAAAGACCCAGCAGTGCGTAACTGGCAAAAGGCGCTTAAGTACATGCACTGCTGGTTATGGTGTAATGAAGAGCACCTGGGCGAGGACTGGGAAAGTTGATTAATGGGGCTGGGAACAGCTGATGGTAATGAGAGAGGGGGGGGGGGGATGGCCAGACCGGCAGGCTGTCAGCAGTGCTACAGAAAGTAGGTCACAGTGGCTGTCTAACACCTGCCAGTACGACAGTGGCTATGGATGCGGGAGGCAGACTGAAATACATAATCTGCCCATATGCTGCGGCACCTAGACCCACAGAGAGGGCAGGACCGAGCTGAGGAAACCAAGCTGGCTCGGCTCCTGACAGCTTCTCAGCATTTCACATGTTTTCATGAAACAAAAGTCTTAAGAGAGACCATTAATCAATTATAATTATTAGCAACTTTTTTCTCTAATCTTTTTTGTGGTCGAGTGTTTTTTATGATTATTCTACATATAAACACATTATATTATGTGGGTTACATAATCACTGCAACTTTCCCGCAATTTTGTCCAGTCGGCCTCAACTTCCGCCAATTTCGTCAATCAAATTTGTCCTCGAGTAGTGCTCAAATGTTCATTCTCACCAATCAACTGCGTTGCTGCACCGTGCTCACTTCCATGTTTACAGTGAGTATTAATGGGACACAGTAGCAAACAAAAACAGAATGTGTGATTTAAAAAAAAACCACTCACCCCCGAGTTTTCTCACACCATTCCTTCCGCCCTCTGATGCCAGCACTTAGGGGGAATAAGTAAAATATTAAATAAAAAAAGAGAGAGAAAGTGCATACCTCCACCAAGGCTCCTTCCGTCCCTCATGGATCACCGCCAAAGTGTAATGGGTTCGTGTGTAGGCCAAGAGCCAGTTGTGGTGAAAATTGCATCAAAGTCTATCCAGTAGTTTTGGAGGATTCTTGCTAACACAGTGTGAGAAGATAAGAGCCTTGGTGGAGGTATGCATTCTCACATCATCTCCAAAATGTCATGGGTTCCTCTCTAGCCCAAGGGCCACCTCTGGTGAAAATTTCATCCAAATCCATCAAGTATTTTTTGTGTGGACGGTGCACGGTGCACGGTGGCGCAGTGGTTTAGCACTGTGGCAGCACAGTTTTACCCTCGGCCGGGGGATCGCGGGGATCGTGGGTTCGATTCCAGCCCCCGACCAACAGTGAGCTGTGTGGAGTTTGCATGTTCTCCCCGTGTTGCGCGGGTTTACTCCGGGATTTCTCCGGTTTCCTCCCGCATACCAAAAACATGTAGGTTTAGGGCGCTCGCGCACGCAGCGACCAGCAGCCGGTGGCTTGTCACCAGACTGCAAACCGAATCTACCTACGGGTACAAATAAGTAACAAAAAAAAAAAAAAAAAAAAAAAAAAATAAGGTCCTTGGTGGAGTGAAATTTTCATCGAAATCCGTCCAGTAGTTTTTGTGTAATCCTGCTAACAAATGGACAGACGGACAAACCCCCTGATTACACTACCTCGTTGGCGGTCCCAATAAACTGAAATTCTGCATGTCAGAGAACTTACCAAACATTAAAACACAACAAAAGTTGTAACTGCTTCAATACTATTGTCTGTCAATGAGAGATGATCACCACCTTGCTGGTCATTGTTCCTCTCTCTGGCTTTATTCCAGTGTTGCCACTTTAAAATAACAACAAGCAAAATAATCAAAATAACTTAGGGGTGTACAGTAACATTACATGCTTTTGAAGTTGATAATATCAAAGTTTCTTATGGTTTGTCCGAACAACATGTGGAGTGAAGAGGAAGACACGAGAGAATTCACTGACCTTTTCAAACATAATTTTTGGTAATTACTGGCAAAGAAATAAATATAAGTTTTTTAATTACTGTCTTATTCGTAGATGCACAATCCAGTTGATGCAGATGAAGCAGGATTTCTTGTTCATGAGTAACAGCACATGTCCTAATGCTCTGAAAGGCTTTCCAAATTTTCCCTCATGAGTTTGCCACACCCATTCTAAAAAGCACTGTAGTTTACTATATTTTAAAACAGAAGCATAGTGTTGATGGCCTGTGTGCTGTTGCTTCACATTGAACAGCCCACAATGCATTGCAAATTACAGTATAAAACCATATTACATTAATATAGTATATTACTGTTGGAAATTGGCCGTAAATTAATAGCAATTGCTTACAGTGTACAGTATATAAGAAAGGAGAAGTCAATAGCCATGGAGACATTAATGTTGAAGTAATTCCTGCTAATTGGTTACTAAGGCCAATATATTTATCCCATCTGTCATGAGGCTGAGCGCGGTGTGTCACTGTGCTCAGGCTCTTAAATTATGTCTGAGTATTTCCTGTATTTTTCCAGTGCTGTGTGTTATTCTCCTGTCTGTTGGTTTAAGATTTGTTTAGTTGTCAGTTGTTCTGTTATGTCATTCATGTCCTTATTATTATTATTCTGTCAGTTTCTGTAGCTTAGTTTTTATATTTTGTTTCTTTATGACATGAGTTCTCTACCTCCTCTCCCGGACACTCCCACTTGGTCATCATCTCGCATTGGCTGTTTATTCTGTTTCAGTTCACTAGTCGTCTCAGCTATGAGCTGTCTTGTAATTAGGTCGACCTGCCCACTCGTGACCCATTTGTGCTATCATTTGTGATCATTTGTTTCTGGCTATTTAAGGACTGTTATTTCTCTCCCTTATTGCTATAGTCTAAAAGCGTCATACCTGCGTCAGAACCCTGTCCCCGTTCTTGATGTTTATTTCCTGTGTGCATCCTGTCTACACCTTTGTCGTCTCCGTTTGCAAGTTTGTTTTGTACACGGTTTGGATTTTTATGTTTGTGCACTCTTTGGACTTTTTGTGTTTTTTTTAATAAATATCACAAACTACAGTTCAGCATTTTGGATCTCTCCTTTCTGCCCCAAGGGGCAAATCATGACAGTAGATTCCAGCCAGTAAGAGACCCAGCTGCTGTAGTTTGTGTTTTTTTTGTTTCACTCACCTGTTTTTCGGGAGCTGTCAGCATGTCATCAGGTGGTCACAGCTACCCGATGAGCCTGGGGTGGGAGTGCTGCAGAACACTTGTGGAGGTGGACGGACTCATCTCCGCAGTTCGCATCGCTCCTACCCCAAAAGACGCATTGTGGTACCTGGGTCTCGCAGAGGCAGCTGCTTGCCGGTGCCCTCAGCTCAAGGAGCATGCTGAAGGGGTGGAGAGGATTTCTCTGGCGGCGGCTCTGCAACATGAGAACAATGAGATGGTGAGGAATTTCCCGAGAAGGCCTGGGCCCGCGCCGAAGGGGAGGCGTTCCTGAGCCTTTGTACTGTCAGCTCCTCACCAGTCTCTGCCATCCATTCCTGCTCCTGCTCCACCTACTCCAGGACGCCACTGTCCAGGGAAATCCCACCGGAAGAACACCTACACCTCTCAGTCAGCAGTTTCTCCCACACTGAGCCAGACAATCCCCGCAGCAGTTTCTCCTTCTCGTTTGCCTTTGCTGGCTGTCCCGTCAGCCTCCTCTTCCTCCTTTGCTGCTGCAACTCCCATCTTTTGATGTATCCTCATGCTGCTGAGGGTCCGGCTGTTTCCTCCCTGGCTCCTCCCATCACCGTGTCTGCAGGGGTGGCTCCTCCACGTTCATCTGAGGGGACCACAACCACTGAAGTCACGGAGAGGGCTGATTGCCAACCAGATGCAGCAGAAGACATCACATCCTGGGAACTCAGGCAAGTGTTTTTTCACTCTCACTCCCCTAAACATGAATTATCTTGCCTGATTCCCGATGGTGAGGCTCAGACTAGGCAGTCCTCTGAGTCCTCACCACCTGCTGCAGCAATAGACTGTTCACCTGCTCTCACTGTGTCTCCTCCTTTCCTGAGTGTCTGCTGGCCCCAGGATTGAGCCACCAGGTGATGGAGGAGCCTGCAGTCCTGGAGGACCTGGTACCAGCCCCACAGCCATGGTACGGATGGAGGGAGAGCGCTGCCAGCAATCCGGAACCTGTGCCAATGACTAAACACTCCCGGACTTCAGCTGAGCAGAATCCAGCACGAGTAGGAAACCGACCCCCTGTATCCACACCGGACGAGCCAGCTGTGTGGGTTGCTTCGCTGAAGAGTCCCAGGACTGCACCTACCACCATGCCTGCTGCAGGTCACGCCGCAGCAAAGTTGAAGCTGGACCTCCAGAGGACTGGGCTCGAGACGTCGTCGCCTGGATCGACAGACTCCTGGACGGCGGTGGAGCTTGAGCACAGCCAAGGGCTCTTCTTTGTTTTCTCTGTCTCTGTTTTGGAGAGACCTTGCCTGGCTCTTGGTGGGGAGAGTCAAGTGCAGTCGTCAGCTGTGCCTGAGCTCACTTCGCTGGGCTCCACTGCCGCCGGTGACCCTGACCCTGTGTCTCTGTCCCTCTTGTATGATCCTTTCCCCAGGGTCACCGAAGTTCATCCAGCTTTGCCAGAGGTCTCTACGGGTTCAGTCTTGCCGCCTGAAGTCTTCGTGGGTCTAGTTCCTCCTGCTGAAGTCGTCGCGGGTGCTCCGTCCCAGCCCGGGGGCTCCATGGGTGCTGCTTCCCCTTCAGCTGAGGTCATTGCGGGTGCTCCGTCCCAGCTCGGGACCTCAGTGGGTGCTGCCTCCCCTCCGGTTGGGTCTTTGTGGGTGCTCTGTCCCAGCCCGGGGGCCTCTAAGGGTGCTGCTTCTCTGTTAGCTGAAGTCATCGCGGGTGCGCCGTCCCAGCTCGAGACCTTAGTGGGTACTGCTTCCCCTCCGGCTGAGGTCTTTGCGGGTGCGCCGTCGCAGCCCAGGGCCCCCGTGGGTGCTGCTACCCCTCCGGTTGAGATCTTTGCAGGTGCGCCATCCCAGCCCGGGGCTTCCGAGGGTGCTGCTTCCCCATCAGCTGAGGTCATTGCGGGTGTTCCGTCCCAGCCTGGGCCCTCTGTGGGTGCAGTTCCTCCTCAGTCCAGGTCTCTGTGGGTGCTGTGTCCTAGTCGGGGACCATCGTGGGTGCTGCGCCCCAGCCTGAAGCCAACGTGGGTGCTGCGCTGCAGTGTGGGTTCGCTGTGGGCGTTACGCTCCAGCCCGGGGGCCATCGGGGGTGCAGCTCTGGCCCAGTCTTGGTCCACTGTTGGTGCAGCTCTGACCCAGTCCAGGTCCACCGTGGGTGTAGTTCTGGCCCAGTCTGGGACCACTGCGGGTGCAGCCTCGCTCCAGCCTGGAACCACTGTGGGTGCAGTCACTCCAGCCTGGAGCCACCATGGGTGCTGTTGTGCTCCACCCTGGGGCAACCGTGGGTGCTGCGATGTCTTAGTCTGGGACCACCGAGAGTGCTGCAGAGCAGTCTGAAAGCATCGGGGTCCCCTCTCCTCTGCCTGATGCCATTGTGGTCCCCTCTCCTCTGCCTGACGCCGTCGTAGTCTCCTCTCCTCTGCCCAAGGCCATCGTGGTCCCCTCTCCTCAGCCCAAGGCCGTCGTGGTTCCCTCTCCTCTGCCTGACACTACCGTGGTCCCCTCTCCTCTGCCTGACGCCGTCGTGGTTTCCTCTCCTCTGCCTGAGGCCGTCGTGATACCCCCTTCTCTGCTCGATGCTGTTGTGGTCCCCTCTCCTCTGACCGAGGCTGTCGTGGTTCCCTCTCCGCCATCTGATGCTGCCATGGTTTCTCCTGTGCCTCTGTCCATTTCATCACTGGTCTTCCCCATGGGGCAGCCACCCCCTGGGCCACCCTTTCTGTTTAGGTGACTAAGGAGCTCTGGCAGACCACCTGAAAGACTGTGCCGCTGGGTTGGGTGGCCCACGTTCTCCAGTAGGCCACCCGACTCGTGCCACCATGCCATCTGCCAGGTCTTGGACTTTAGCCGGCCGCCTGAACTGTCCAGCTGTCCGGTCCAGGGGGCCTTAGTGCTTGGGTTTTGCATGGGTGTGGGTCCTGAGTGGGGTTTTTTTTTTGGTCCCTCCTAGCCTGGTTCCCCCACCGCCTTCCTGGGTTGGGTCATTGTGTTTCTCCTGTTGGTGGTGGGGTTATTTCTTTTTCTTTGGTGTTACCTTGAGGTGTCTGGAAACCACCCCTTAAGGTGGGGGCTCTGTCACGAGGCTGAGCGCAGTGTGTCACCGTACTCAGGCTCTTAAATTATGTCTGAGTATTTCCTGTATTTTTCCAGTGCTGTGTGTTATTCTCCTGTGTGTTGGTTTAAGATTTGTTTAGTTGTCAGTTGTTCTGTTATGTTCTTCATGTCATCATTATTATTATTATTCTGTCAGTTTCTGTAGCTTAGTTTTTATATTTTGTTTCTTTATGACACGAGTTCTCTACCTCCTCTTCCAGACACTCCCACTTGGTCATCATTTCGCATTGGCTGTTTATTCTATTTCAGTTCACTAGTCGTCTCAGCTGTGAGCTGTCTTGTAATTAGGTCAACCTGCCCGCTCATGTGACCCATTTGTGCTATCATTTGTGATCATTTGTTTCTGGCTATTTAAGGACTGTTATTTCTCTCCCCCATTGCTGGAGTCTAAAAGCGTCATACCCACGTCAGAACCCTGCACCCGTTCTGACGTTTATTTCCTGTGTGCATCCTGTCTACTCCTTTGTCGTCTCCGTTCATAAGTTTGCTTTGTGCACGGTTTGGATTTTTATGTTTGTGCACTGTTTGGACTTTTTGTGTTCTTTCAATAAATATCACAAACTACAGTTCAGCGTTTAGGTGAACCGATGGGCAAATTATGACACCATCATGATATCAGCTAAAAAGAAAGGCATGGAGAAGTAATACTAGCAACTTCACAATAATTACAAATGAAGGATGCACAAAAGGAGGGTTTAAGCATTTAAGAATCTTAAAAGGAGTCAATGACTGAAAAGATGTATTTTTATAGGTTTTAACCTTCTGAAATGCATCTATTGATCTTGTGTTTATAAAAAACAACCAAAACTCTCACTTCTCTTCAAGTAACATACTACCTTTATCTAATTTTTCTCTCCAAAAAGCCATTTTTATAACTCTTCTGAGTATTATCCTGTGTGTCAAAAATGGTGTTAGTGGTGGCCTCCGTCGGTCTATGATGACCATGGAACAGAATCCTAAATGTCTACTCTGCTGGAACAGGCCGATGCGCACCGGTGTTCTACCTTCCAGCGTTGGGCGTTGGTAGGATTCAAGCCTGGGCAGGAAGATATGGAGGACAAGATGTTACCCATGCAGCATGTCCCCCCTCTCCACGTCACTGATGAATCCAAAGGAACAGCAGGGCTGCTATAGTTTGGTACCAGCGCCGTCGCAGGAGCTGCCAGAATGATGTTGAGCACAACAGAGAACTGCCTTAGGGGCTCCGACTCCGGATTTTTCCTCAGGGTTGACTCCCGACGCCTTTCCCGTGACCGGGTGTGCCGCAAGGCAGCGGAGGTTTGAAATCAGGGTTTACCTTCCCCTACATGGGCTACCTTCCCAGGTTGACGAGCCACCATCTACCCTAAGCATCTGGTTTTAAGGCGCCTGAGATCCGCCCTCGCCCCTTCTCCTATTAGTAAAAGCAGTTCCGCCGGGCTTAGAGACTAAACCACACGGGCAGGCTAGGAGTTGGACTTAGTTGTCAGAGGCTTTTCGAGACGCACGCCGTAAGGAGCATTTTATGAGCACTGGGAGCTTAACCCCAGTGCCGCTCCTGGCTATGACAACCTTGGAACCAGATGTGTTAGTGGGAAGCTTACTATATAGTTATTTTCTTTAGATCTCAGTCACCCTAGTAGACATCACTGTTTCCACCTGGCTCTCTAATCCACAGTCAAGAATATATCTTGTTTCATTCTTACTTATTTTGTTATATTTTAGCTGTGATGCTACATCGTTAGCACTAGGGATGCAAGTTATCAATTAATGAATTAATCATTAGTTGATTTGGTTGGTTAGCAAAGAAAAAGATGGATAGTCAGGGACATGAAGAATGTAGACGAGTATTTGGAATCTAGGTGCATGAAAAAGGGAGAGGTGGCAAAGGCAAAGGAAAAAAGCATATAGTGAGGGTGCTTTCCCACCTAAATTCCTTTACTTTGGTCTGAATCAGTAGATAAGTTTGTTGATTTGTATCATTTTCTCCTTGGTTCGGTTCCCTTTCACACAGGCAAAAATTCAAGTGGACCAAATTGCGTCACGTTAAATTCCACGAGACTTGCGTCAGAATGTTCTCTGTTCTTATTGGTCAGATTTTTTGCCACAACAACAGGAAAGGTAAATACAGAAAGTAGTGTCAAGATTTCCCCTCCGGGGCAAAGAATTGGACCCATGTGCAGGCTTTCTCCTATTCAGCATGATTTATTAATAAAAACTAGTTCCAAAACGTGAACGAGAAACAAGATACACGCCAAGATACAAGATACACGCCACGCCAAGGGCAGTGTGCGGCATCTCTGAGTAGTGTAACAAAGTAACAACACCCGTGAACAATCAGTAATCAAAAACTCATCGCAGCTGTACACAAAGAATAACAGAAGGTGTTCAACATAAAAACCCAGCCGAAAAGCAAGACGGAAGTAAGCATAACATAACCATGAGAATCAAAATCAAGCATAACTGTGACCATGAAAAATAAAATCCAAACCAAATCAAAAATATAACATTTATAAAGTATAAGCATAAACTTAAAGCGAGGCATGGCCTGATTCAACCCCTGATAAATGGCAGACTGTGGCGACCCCCACAGCCTACGGGACAAGCAGAGCGCTCAGCTGGAGCAATTAGCAGAACGGTGAGATGAATGGACTGATATCAATACGCAGCCTCTCTTTGTCTAATCCCGGCGCCAGTAATCCGGCTATTGATATGTGTGACTCTAATGCAAATGTCCATGCTTTACTGCTGTGCATGCATTGTCTGTAGCTGGGTATATAAGTCAACTGCATATCGCTTGCTCTTTCTCTTTTTGATCACTCGCGTTTCTTGTTGCTGACTTGAGATGCAGGGATCGCTCCAACGCACTGCCACCGCACTGGACGACCCTTGTGATGGAGGATGAATAAAACACCCTTTTAAACTTCAGTTCGCCGTGTCCGCCTGCACTTATTTCGTTCCTCCACACTGGTGACCCCGAAGAAAAGAACACCCCGGAGGGTGACTTCAACGACGAACGAACGCAGCTGCCTGACGCGAATGGACTGCCCTCCCTTTTGCCACACGGGAGACCTCGACGCAGAACCAACACCAGGCGAACACCTCGGAGATCATCCACGACCGGGAAAGCCTCAAAAGCGTCATGGTGCGACCCTCGCCTGAGATTCTAGATCTCCACGCTGAGACCTGCCGAGGGACAAAGACCGTCTGCTCCCTCTCACCGCGCCGTGGATCCCAGAGACAGAGGATCGCCCACATCCTCCGCATCCACACGAGCGCGCGCGCACCAGGTCCTATCTCCATGATGACGACCTCCAGTGCCGGACGGAGAGCGCAGCGCTTGGACCAGAACGCACCGTGACCTGACACGAGCGAACGACAGCAACAGCCTGAACAGGGAAGACCATCGGCGCCGACGACGCTGATTTCCATCAAGCTCCCTGACCCTGACTCGCCTCGCGACAGCGGACCTGCCATGCACAGAAGCCCCGCACGCACACCGTGGGGTTATGAGAACAGCGCGGCTGGAAGGTACGTGGCCGCAGCGTGCGCCGCGCACCAGACACAAGCCGGCTCTACAGACTTATACATCGTCCCCCGCTGCTGCGCGTGCCCGAGAACACTGCCAATCGTCACCCTCGGAACCTTCAGGGTTGCTCACACACCTGGAGCAGACACGCAGCCCACACACAGGACTTTGTATGGGTCTCAGCCACGGCGCACGATGGGAATTCAGCCGTCTGCTGTCCCCGAGGGCTTTAGCGCTGCACCCGCATCTAAAGCCAAACTGCCAAGTCCTTCACACAGCTTCAGCTTCTGTTTTTCTTCACAGCCGCTTCGCATCCTCGCAGGACCGAGCCGCGAGAGGAGTCAGAGACACTTGCTACCCCCACCCCCCTTCCTTCCCCTCCTCCTGCACAGAGCTTTTCCCGCAGCTCGCTTCCAATGCCGGCCGATCGACGCCTCAGCCCCCTGCTGAGCCCTCTGGGGGGGGGGGGGCGGTGTGGCGACCCCCACAGCCTACGGGACAAGCAGAGCGCTCAACTGGAGCAATTAGCAGAACAGTGAGATGTATGGACTGATATCAATAGGCAGCCTCTCTTTGTCTAATCCCGGCGCCAGTAATCCGGCTATTGATATGTGTGACTCTAATGCAAATGTCCATGCTTTACTGCTGTGCATGCATTGTCTGTAGCTGGGTATATAAGTCAACTGCATATCGCTTGCTCTTTCTCTTTTTGATCACTCGCGTTTCTTGTCGCTGACTTGAGACGCAGGGATCGCTCCAGCGCACTGCCACCGCGCTGGGCGACCCTCGTGATGGAGGATGAATAAAACACCCTTTTAAACTTCAGTTCGCCGTGTCCGCCTGCACTTATTTCGTTCCTCCACAAGACGTAAATAAACCAAACATCACTATAACCATGATACTAATAATAAATACTAATAAATAGGACTAAAAGGAATTAAACTAAGACTAAGAAAATAAACATAACAAGACAGAACTCAAAAGATAATCATAGCAAACAGAAATAAACGGCAAACTCAAAAGAATATAATTAGGAACATGACCATAGATGGTAAGTGGCGTTCATTTATATAGAGCTTTTCCTCATCTCTAGATGACCAAAGTGCTTTATAGATCCTATTATCCACACATTCACACACTGATGGCGGCAGAGCCGCCATACACAGGCACTGGCCCAACCCACCAGGAGCAACTGGGGGTTCAGTGTCTTGCTCAAGAACATTTCAACATGCAGACTGCAGACAGAGCGGAAATCAAACCCCTGACGCTCCAATCAGTAGTCGGCCACACTACACCTGTGCCACAGCCACAGATACAATAACCAAACTAAGCTGAGGAGAAGAAAATACAGAAAATAACAGAAATGAACTTAAAGCGTGAGCATGGACCCCTGACCCTGCTCAGAATCATGACAAGTAGGAAGACTACTGTGCAATTATGCATTTCTGGGGAGAAAATAATACAAATTGTAGCATAATCTACAGGGGGATTTCATTGCCTTGGTTATTGTTTATTACATTAGGTGCATATACCACTTTCGGCAAATCATACAGTTTGAAAATGAAATGAAGCACAGCTACGGACAGAAAATAACATGTTAATGTTCATTAATCCTCCAGAACTGTGACATGCTCAGCCACAGATATTTTCAAAGATCTATCAGATATATGTACAGCGGCATAAAATGTTTTACCGTTTGCCGCTGGTCCTGTTTTAGTACAGTCGCTTTCTCACCTGCAGGACCGCACCAGAGTTCGCCATTTGATTTGAATCAAGACCACCTCTTTCAGGAAGTCTCGGTACGGTGGGTTTGGTGCACACCTGAGTGCGATTACCATGTTCTCACCAGACAAAATGAACCGCATTAATAGAGAAAACAAACTCGAGTTTGATTGAAATGAACTAAAGCCTGTAGGTGTGAAAGTACCCTGAGTTGTATGAGAGGCTGGACACTAAAGAAGGAGAAAAGGACTTGTATCAACTGGCTAGACAGAGAGATCGAGCTGGAATGGATGTACAGCAGGTTAGGTTGATTAAGGACAGAAATGGTAATGATTAACAAATGACGAGAGTGTGTTGAGAAGGTAGAAGGAGTATTCTGAAGAGCTGATGAATAAAGAAAATGAGAGTGAGAGGAGGATGGATGAAGGAAAGATCATGAACAGAGAAGTCCAGAGGATTAGCAAGGTGGAAGTGAGGGCAGCTTTGAAGAGGATGAAGCAATGGAAAGGCGGTTGGTCCAGATGACATACCTGCGGTGGTATGGAGATGTTTAGGAGAGATGGCAGTGGACTTTTTAACCAGATTGTTTAACACAATCTTGAGAGACTATGAGTAATTTATGAGTAATCTTGAGAGGGAGAGGATGCCTAACGAGTGGAGAAGAAGTGTTTTGGTACCAATTTTTAAGAACAAAGGTGATGTTCAGAGCTGTAGTAACTACAGAGGCATAAAGTTGATCAGCCACATTATGAAAATTATGGGAAAGAGTTGTTGAAGCCAGATTAAGAGGAGAGGTGATAATCACTGAGCAACAGTACGGTTTCATGCCAAGAAAGGGTACTACAGATCATCTGTAGGTCAGGCAGGAGTCCCCGTGGACCATGATGCTTGCAGACGACATTGTGATCTATAGTGAGAGTAGGGAGCAGGTGGAAGAGAACCTGGAGAGGTGAGGTACTGTATGCTCTGGAGAGAAGAGGAATGAAAATCAGTAGAAGCAGGACCGAATACATGAGTGTGTATGAGAGGGAGGCAGGTGCAGCTGTGAAGATGGAAGGAGTGGAGGTAGTGAAAGTAGATGATTTTAAATACCTGGGGTCAACCATCCAACACAATGTAAAATGCACAAGAGAGGTGAAGAAGAGAGTGCAGGCAGGGTGGAGTGGGTGGAGATGAGTGTCAGGGGTGATTTGTGACAGAAGGGTAGCAATGATGTATGGTAGATGTATGGTTTGGAGACGGTGGCGCTGACAAAAAGACAAGAGGTGGAGCTGGAGGTGGCAGAATTGAAGATGCAAACATTTTCCAGACCATTTTCCAGGACCAATCTCGACCAGAAGGACAAGATTAGAAATGAGTATATCAGAGGGACAGCTCAGGTTGAACGGTTTGGAGACAAAAAGTAAGAGAGGCCAAGCTGGGATGGTTTTGGGCATATACAGAGCAGGGATAGTGGATATATTGGACAAAGGATGTTGAAGATGGACCTGCCCGGCAGGAGGAAAGGAGGAAGACCACAGAGAAGATTCATGGATGTAGTGAAGGAGGATATGGAGAGGGTTAGTGTTACAGAGGAAGATGCAAGGGATAGGGTGAGATGGAGGCAGATGATTCACTGTGGCGACCACTAGAGGAATCAGCCGAAAGAAGAAAAAGCAGAAGTGGATTCACCTTATCGATAGATTAACGATTAATTGATAAGCAGCATTTTTCCTGAGAATCTGAATAAACAAATATGTACTATATTATTGATATTAAGCTTCAGCACCATAAAATACAATAAATTCTGAATAAAACAATAGGTGTGCTGCCAAAACGGATTTCTGCTGATGAGCAGTGATTTGTGTTCACCATGTATTTTTGTTTATTTATTAAATAGTGATGGACAAGAGAAGATTGTGATGGTGTTGGAGCTAATAAATTTATTAAAAAAAAACACTTTTCATACAATGCTGCAACAGAGAATACTAGAAAAACTCTCAGAGAGCTCATACTTCCGCCAAGGCTGCTGCAAGGTCCTTGCTGGAGGTATGCAGTCTCAGATCATCACCAAAATTTAATGGGTTCATCCTTGGCCCAAAGTCTACCTCTGGTGATAATTCCATCAAAATCCATCCAATAGTTTTTGCATAATCCTGCTCACAACTAAACAAGCAGACATACAGACAAATGACCTCAATTGCATTACCTCCTTGGCGGAGGTAAAAAGAGAAGACGTGAGAGAAAACAGTACGTATGACTACCGGCGCTTCCGTCATTTCACATTCTATGTAATTAATGGGGTTAGGACAAGTCATAGAAATGTTGTGTATCTACTAAGTTCCTCATTATTCTTTTGAATTTTGACCGTATTTTATATGACTCACTTTGGAAGTTGCACCGTGGTGAAAGAGTAGAGACTTCCGGGGGGTTGGTGTCTTCTTCTGCTCTTTCCTTTTGCTGTGGTTGGAAGGTGGCAACAGGTGAGCACGTGCACCCCTCTCTGGACTGGCGTTGCCCCTACATTTCATGAAATAAATGCCAACTGAAAAGGACTGCTGAGTTATCAGTTAACAGCTAATTTAATTTATTCAACTAAATTCTTAGTGACAATTAACCAAAATTCAAATAGTTAACATCCTTAATTAGCATCTTAGCACCACCAAGGCGGCTAGCTGTAACTAGCACTTTAGCCACTAGTTTTTGCTCATTGACGAATGCTTTTGTGCTTATTTTACTCCAGGGACTGATCATATCCTATCAGCCACTGAAACCACATGCCTCTGTCCAAGAGTGATGCATTTTTTCATGAATTCTTTAAGACAAATTCACGGTAGTTGGCTCTGACCTAGAAGCTAGGATCTAGCTAGCCAAGATTTGCAATAATGACGTAAGTGGGACAGTGGAGTTAAATGCGGTCTTTATGATTTGAAGAGGCATGCATTGAAACCAGTCATTCTCAGAAAGGCTGTAAAAGATGATTCACACTTATGCAGTATTACTCAAATAAAGAAAATCTGACCAAATATGTCACAAACATTTCATTAAGACATATGTGAGCTGTTAAAATCTGTAAAAGGTGCAATCAGTGACTACTTTAAGATCCTTAGAAGGCTAATTGACAGGTACTGAGTTAGTGCCAAAAAGCAACAACATAGTAATGTAGAAAAGCAACTTCAGGCTTCAGATTTCATTCTTGCAGAACTTCTTGTTTTCTGCCAGTTGGCTTTTGAAACACAAATAGTTCATGTGTTCGGTGCATTTAGAAATCCAGTGTTCTCTCTGATGCTCAGGCTGACAGATCAAAATAACAATTTGGCTTCTGAGTCCTTTTCCACTGTTGGCTCCTCAGTGTGTTTCAGTACAGCAAAATTCATTGCTGTAATAAATTTAGAAAGGATAATAAAGAAGTCCTGCATGACTGTGTCACAGTGATGTCCTAAAATGTTATATTTACTGTAATACTTGTATGTACTTTGTTTCCACAAATGGTGTATCAGTTTTCTGAATTTTGGCCATTTTTGAGGCACACACTCATTTTTGTTTCAAAAAATATGACTCTAAATTTTATTTCCAATGGTTGTAAGAGACCCAAAGTCATCACATATCATCCCACTGTTGGACATTCATGAGCACTAATTTGTGATCATGGTGATGAGGAGAAAAAGGGGGCAAATGAAAGGAAAAAGAATCTTATAAGAACTCTTGTGAAGAATCAACCGAGTGAAGATGGATTTTTATTATCTGGAATAAGACAGATGCAGTATAATGAACTGAAAGCAGTGAGAGGGTCACACTCATGAATACTTGCTTGAAGACTTTATAACTGAAAACTGAGCTGTATATTACGTTGGGTAGTTTTTTTACGCAGCCTCGGCAGTTTCAAATTTTTAGGCCCCCCGGAGCTCACTACTGAGACTTATGTACTGCTCCCTGACCACTCATGCTGCCTTGTTTAACAAGCTTGGGCCCCTTACAGCTTTATTCCTAAACCTCAGAATAAACACATGCATGGGTGGGTTATGAGAGTGAGCAAGCTTGACTGGATCATACTGTATATCTTTCAGTTCAGTGTACACTTTCCTTGTGTAGGTTTCCTAGTTACAGGATGCCAACAGCACAGTACAGTGCAAATGATTTAAAAGGATTTGGTCATTATTACAACTCTCTCTCACACACACAGACACACACGCTTGGCCCCATGCAGATTTAGAGGCAAGAGCTCCTTCCATTTTTAACTAAAACCTCAAGGCAGCAGCAAAGTTTGTGTCATCTATCAAAGCTTTTTTTTTTTTTGCTGTACTGTTGGAAAACCTGCAATCTAGAGTGTCAGGATAATAGATTGCAGGCAAAGAAAAGTGAAGAGGGGAGGTGGGTTGGATGAGAGTGAGTGTGAACTGTGATTTTGTAAGTCTGTGCAGTTATGGTTCTACGTAGAGGTTGTTTCTGCAGGAGAAACCTGCGGGCCAGTGTTTCACCAAAGGGCTCAAAGCAGGAAGAGCAAAGTCAAACTGGAAGCACATGTGAGCTGCAGTCAGTACAAAATCATCAGCAGTTCATTAAAATAGCTTTACCCATATGACTTGACTTTATGTTTGTACATTTTATCAATGGAAATGTTCACACCTGTTAGAAAAATTTTATATACAGTATATATTTTATATTTTTATTAACCACGCCAACAGAGTTGAGGCGTGGGTAGGGCTGTTGCCTGAGTCTGATTATGTGTCCGTCTGTCTGTGTATCCGTGTATCCGTGCTCTAACTCAAGAAAAAATAATGCTAGATTGACCATGGCAGTATCATGATTTGTCTATGCTTTAGGCATTAAAACGTCAAAGGTCAAGGTCACAGGGTCAAAAAAGGTCAAAATCAGTTTGAGCTTATAGTGACTTTATTATGACTGATACAAGCACCGCATTTTTTTTACAATGAACATTTTTATTAATTTTTTTTCTTTTATACAATAACTTAAAAGAACAAAATTAAAAAAAAAAGTGCAATAAAATTACAACCACTGTGTCCTACAATCCCATTCACTTATAGTCAGCATTCTTCGTTAGTCATATGACTCTCTCAGAGGCAGCAGAGAGCCAACTGGTGAAAGGATCCCAAGTCAGTTTGTATTGCTGAAGTTATTCATAATAAACAGTACATAAACAGTATGTCACTCTTTCATAAGCGGCCAACTGAGCCATAGTTGTTTGTCACGCCTCGCCGCCCAGCTGCTGGCGTCCCAGCTGCTGGCACACCTGCACCTCGTCAGCGGCGAGGGATTTAAGCCGCCTCGCCCTGGGCTTCGGCCTGAAGCCGTCAGTCTTCACTCGCTTCCCTTTGCTGCAAGGAATCCCAAACCGCTCAGCAAGCATTTCAAGTAAGAATCCTTACCTCCTTCTTCTCCTAGTCTGCTCCCCTGTGCACAGGTGGATTTCCCGGCGGCAGACCACTCCTCTCCGTCACCGTTCCCTCGCTGCTGCACCGGGCGCTCCAGGTCGCTGTCTTCCGGGCTTCACCCTTGCTGTGCCAGCCACCTGCCACTTCCAAGTAAGCAGTCATCATTATCATATCTCCTGTGTTGGTGTGGTGCCCGTTACCCTTCTCCCTTTGCTTCTTCATAGGGTTGTCCGGCTGTAACGCCTCCTGCCTCCGTGCCCGACGCAGACGCCACCACCAACACATTTTACATCTCGCAGACACACACTCTATACACACGTGTTGTTAATAAAGCTATTAGATCTACCTGAGCCTGCGTGTGTGTCTCCCTGAGCCGTGCATTATGTTAGTTGTAGTCTATTCCCTGCCAGGAGGCGGCAGTCTCTTCCTCCAGTGCCTCAGTAAGATCCGTTTTGCTGTTGTAAGAGCCAGAATAATCTATCGCATTTCGAAGGGAGAAAAGTCCGAGTCCTGGAGTTCAGTGGTTGAACCCAACATTGACAGTTTTGCGGAGATTTGAAATCACCTGTTCAGAACTTTATACATAATCTTTAATGTTATTCCACCAGTCTTTGAGTGTTGGACAAGTCCAAAGTATATGCAAAATGGGAGCACCACTTCCACACATCTCCAGCAGGAGTCTGCAGGTATCTGCTTCCATTTGTGCAACATTTGGGGAGTTCTGTGCCATCTATGTATTATCTTTAATTGAATAAACTTATTACCCATTTCCTTATACATTGTATTAATATTATTCAGGCATGATTCCCAGTCATCAAGAGATATGTCCACAGCCAGGTTCCCTGCCCAGTGTTCTTTAGCCCTATGCAGAGGGTCACATAGCTGATCTTGCAGTAGATGATAAATCTTAGGTGAAGTGCTTCGATCTGATGTTAATTTAGAGAGCAGCACTTCAATTGACTGTCCCAGTAGGACAGTTTAAAGGGCTTCCTAACCATTTAGACAAGCACTCTGCATTTGGACACACCTCCAAAACTGACTGCGTTGTAAATTATACCTATCTGCTAGTTTGACTGAAATTTAGGAAATGTTTACTCTTGTGGATCAAATAGTTGAGAAATGTGATTAATCCCCAGAATCATGCTACAAATGTCCAATTTACTGTTTGTCTCTAATAAGAATCCACTTGTTATTCCAGAAAGGTGCCTGAGGTGATTTCCAAAAGTCCTGCGACCTGCTCTGGTGTAATTTATACCAGCTGATTTAGTGTTGGCAATGAGTGGATGATCTGTTTGTGGTCTTGATTTTATTGTTAAATAACTCTGACGTAGGGAGAAAAAGCCATTGCTGACTTCTGTCTCTTATCTGGAAACCAACTAGGTTTGTTCTGTATTGCATAATTTGGTAGCCATATTCTCATATGCTTTATATTGATAGCCCAGTAATACCATTTAAAATAAGGGAGTGAAAATCCTCCTTTCTTTGTACAGAACTCAGTTTCTTAGGTCCTAAACGGTGTTATGAGTTACCCCAAAGAAAATCCAAGATGAAAGTATCAAAGTCTTTAAAGTAAGAATCTGGAATGGTTCAAAGGTAAGTGAGATAGAATATCATAAATCATCTGGTGCAATCATCATTTAATAGAATGAATTTTGCCCCAGAGTGAAACATGGATTTTCTTCCATCTACCAAAATCAAATTTCATTTTCTGAAGTAAAGGGTTTAATGTTTTCTCTGACCATATCGTATAATCTGGGTTATTTTGAATGCCCAAGTATTTAATGCCCTTTTAAAGACTAACGAAAACCTCCATTTTTTTAACTAGTGTAGATGGGCAGTAACCGGACATAGGCATAGCCTCTGATTTGTCCTAGTTAACACAGTATCCAGATAAGATGGTGAATTCCTCTATACAGTCTAGTAGAGCAGGAACAGATTTTTCTGGCTGTGTTATCAGTACTAACATATCATCCGCGTACAGTAACAGTTTATGATGAATATTGCTCACTGCCATGGATATCTGTGCTGTTTTTCAGTTTCTGTGCTAAAGGTTTTTCCTTTTTTGTGAATAGGGGATATGACTGCCGTATGCATAGATTGTGGTAAAGTGCTATTTTTGAATGCATCATTATAAACTTTAAGCAATAAAGGGCTGAAAATATCATCAAATGCTCTATAAAAATCAGCCGGGAGTGTCATGGCGGCCGCTGGGCCGTCATCCAGCTCATCAGCTCCAGCCGCGCACAGACCAACAGGTGTTAATCAGCGGCTCTTAAAAGCCAGCGTCATGGACAGCCCGGCACGGAGTCGTCTGTCTACCTCGACTGAATATGAGCCAGAGCTTCGTTTCACAGCCAAGTCAAGAACGCCATGACAAGACTTTCCACGTAAGAAGACTATTTGCTTCTCTACGCCAAATCTTTATTCTTGTGCTCAGGTGGACTTCCCAGGCGGCGGACCGGTACGCTCCCAGAGCTCCTCCTGGTCTACGGAACCAGAGTCTCGTTTCACAGCCAAGTCAAGAACGCCACGACAAGACCTACCACATAAGAAGACTATTTGTTTCTCTACGCCAAATCTTTACCCCTGTGCACAGGTGGACCTCCCAGGCGGCGGACCGGTATCTCCAACAGACGGAGAATTACCCTCACCCTTCCGGAGCTCCTCCTGGCCTACGCTTATTCAGGAATTCTCTCCACTGCAGCTGCAGGTACTGTCACTCCCTCAGTCACAGGAGTCATTGTCACCACGGTTACAGACATTACCACTGTCATGGCTACGGGAGCAGTCAACGTCACAGCTGTCAGTGCAGTCATTGCTTTCGCCACAAACTCCACCACGGTTACTGGAGTTATCTTCGTCACAGCTTCAAGCACCAGAACCACCACAGCTCACAGACATCGGGGAACTGCCAGATACAGTCAGAGACAACCTCAAGTAAGCTGCACACCTGCACTTGTCCTTTTGTGCTGAACAGCCTTAACGGTTTCTGCTTGTGTGTTCTAGCGTTGCCAGGTCGTCTTCTGTATCGCTCAGCTCCGGTGACCAGGCTTCTATATCTGCACTCACACTTGCACTACACTCACTCACACTTGATAATAAAGAATAACTATTTTGTATCTGCCCGTGTCTGTGTCTGTCTCTTGGGTCCTGAAACATAACAGGGAGTCCATCTAGGCCAGGAGATTTAGTTGATGGCTTGCTTTTAATTGTCTGAGAAATCGCCTCTAATCTTAGTGGTGCATCCAGAAAATCTCTGTCCCTGTTGGAGAGTTGTTGTAAATTTAAATTGGCAAAGAAGTTATCAAATTTCTGTTCATTTAAATCACCCTGTGACAAATATAAGGTTTTATAAAATAATTTAAATCTATCATTTATCTGCTTTGAAGAGGTGGAAATGTTCCCATCTGGCTGCCGTACACCTGCTATATGACTCATATCATTCAGTTGTTTAAGGCAGTAAGGCAGGAGTCGACCAAGTTTCTCCCCCATTTCCCAATAAGTTTGGTTAGCTCGAAATAGAGCATATTCTGCTTTCTTGCGATTTAGTTTATTCAATTAGTATTTAGTGGCGATTATCTTATTTAATATGGGTGTCATGCGGTGACCCTCGCTGGCCACCATAAGACGCCAAAAGTCTCCAGTGAGTTTTGCATTTGATGTTTTATTTTAACAAAGGTCAAAACGAGAACACAAAGCTGTGAGCCGCTGTGGCAAAAACACACACTACAGAATACAAGGGATCGTAGGGCTAACCCCAGCCACTACGACCTTAACCATGAACATAAACAAGAATACAAACATGAACCTGACGAGAACGAGGACCAGGAATGTTTGACGATACTCCAGCAATCAACTGCTGCCAGCGCCTGCTAACAAAGCCGGTCGCTAACGAGCAGTGATGCCAAACAGCTGATCGACCTTGACAGCCAGAAACCCCACCGAGCGCTGTCACAATAAGAGCCTGGTGGAGCCAGAATGTAATCCACAGCTGTCAAGGCCGGCAGAGATGATACATGGCCCAAGCGCGGACAAGATCGACGCTCGGGTCGTAACAATGGGCCTGTCTTTGGTTTGGGAATATCGAGGAGTCAAGGCAGTTTAAGTTTATTTTCTAATTCAGCGAGTTCCTTGTTCGCTGATTTTTTCTTGAAAGAAGCATATGAAATAATTCTACCTCTCAGATAGGCTTTTACAGTGTCCCACCATATGGTGTCCTGTTTTTATTTAATTCCTCAAACATAAGAGTTTCGTCCCTAATCATTTTGAGGAATGTGTCACCCTTTATGTAAATGATGTATTTAAGCGCCATCTGCGGCTCCTAAGAGTTTTGTGAGAACTTAAGGGCCTTTTCCACTAGCCCTGCTTAGCCCAACACGTTACGCCTCAGCCCGCGTTTGTAGCTTTTTCCACTAGCCCCCAGCACCAGTTAGCTGGCGCTATTTTCGTTGCCTGATCGAGGCCCAGGGTACAACCGTGCTGAGTCATGCCGAGATGTGACGTCATACAGACTGGTCGCCGCTGGGATGGTCAGGTCGTAACATCACAAAAGCGACCGTCTTCTGATAATCTAACGACCGCCATTTGCAATATTTTCATGACTAACTCGGTCACCGGAGTAAATACGATATTAATACAGACAGCGTTGTAGGTTTTGCAGAAATCTACACCGTGGTCAACGAAGAGTGGCAGAGTTTTCTCTGCTTGGTGGCAGATCCACAGTGAGAGGAGCGACCCGCACCGATACAGATGCAGCCCAGCATAGAACCGGACTATGGACAAGCTGAAGATGAACATGAGAGAACCCATCGATGGTGATGTGATTTGTAATTAATGTGCATCGTTTGCTTATTTATCCTGTTGGTGGTAAGCTCACTTTTTTTGAGCCAGTCAAGCGCCGTCCTGTGCTTGCTAACGAGTGTTAGCTAGTAGCTAGCTAGTAGCCAACGCTGATTCGCGCTTATTTTCTCCTAAGTATTCGCTTGTGAGAGCAAAACGATGAAATATGTTAATCCTGGTTAAAGTCCTGGTTTGTGACGTATTGCACTTTGGTGCTGCGCATTAAATTGTGTGCAATTTAATGCTAGAATGGGGTTTCCACATGCCAGGGTTAGCTTCCCTCAGTGTTTATATGTGGAGTACAGGTGAAATGGGACCACAGGAGCCGAAATCTCGACATATTAAAAGTGCTTTTCAAACCAGTGATTTATAAAGTCATTCATATAATTTTTCTAAAGCTCGCAAATAGACCCACACACCTATTTCTATGGATTTCCATAAAAGGGTATTTCGAACAGTGTTGTTGTGCTGTTTCCACCTTAAATCCCTGGATTGATAATGTACTTGTACCTGTAGCAGAGTGGATCCTGCGATGCTTGTCAGGGAAACGAAGCATTTTTGTCACATCCCACCACTGACTTTCACACAAGTGTATTTCCCTAACACTGGTACATCTCCAAAAATTAGAAGGTCATGAAAAAATTCAACATTTTTTGTCACTCATTTCAGAAAGAAAATCCATATTTATATAGATTCATTACACATACAGTGATATATTTCATGCGGTTTATTTATTTTAATTTGGATGATTATGGCTTACAAGCACCTGAAAACCCTCCAAATTCAAATTTGGCAAAAAATTATGAATATTACATAAAATTAACTTTAAAAAAGTTTTTAAATATAAATGTTGGCCGCTGAGGTGTTGGTTAATATGAGGCTGTAGCCGGTAATCATCAATATTAAATAAACACTTTCAATATATCGCTGTCCCTGTAATGAATCTATATATGGGTTTCACTTTTCTGGAAATGAGAGACAAAAATATTGAATTTTTTTCATGATATTCTAATTTTTGAGATGTGCCTGTATAATTGTTGAACTTGCTTGAACCTAACCACCATCCATTTCTGTTGTTCGTCTAGGCAAGAGGAAAGCAGCCGCCCCACAACTGACCTCGCCACTGTGGAAAGTATTGAAATCCTTTGCTTTTATAGGTAAAGTGTCAAAACCAAAGTAGCACAATTTCCACTTAATATAAAAGGACTGAACTGAGATTTTATTTATTGTGTGAAGTATTAATTACAGATTAATTGAAAATGACTGGTACATCAACTGTAAAATAAACCGCTTGTTAATGTATTTTTTTTTTGTCAGATCACTTGTGTGATCCTTTGTGAGTTATGTTCATAACTGTATGTTTTGGTGAATGTGAGTTGTTCAGTCGTCAATATAATTTACTTTATTTGTGTAGTTTATAGTCTATCATTAATAAACTCATGCAGTAACAGGACACATTACAAATATTTGAGAGCCATTGTAGTGCTTCCTTTTATATTTTAGCAATACAAGTACAAAACACCGCCCACACTTGAAGCCAGGGCAAGAGGAGACACTTTTACAGACAAGACAAACTTTTATTGATAAAAATTCCATATTTTGACTGAGTGACTCCATACTCGGTGATGCACACCTTCAGTTAAAGTACTAGATTCCATTCAAGTGAATGTATTAATTCATTCTGATTGCTGAGGCCACAGTAAAAACAGATGATTTTAAATGTAACCCAGCCCTTGTAAAATCTACTGAAGCGCAGCTACATGAAAATTGTGGTTAAATACAATAACGAAGTACTTTATTGTCACATTCAAATTGTGATTGCTCCTGTTTTGTTTTTCTTTTGAATTCTTGGATGGAATATGGTGGGCAATATAAGCTGCAGCTTCAGCCATCACCCATTTCAGATAACCTGTGTTGAACTCTATAATCAGAGGAGTTATTGTTTAATTTGACCTGTTAGTTTTTCCCCTTTGTTTCTATTATTCTATTTTCTTTTAATCTTTACTTTAATCTACCGAAATAAATGATTCATTCATTCATTCACATTCCACCACTGGCTTTTAGCAACAAGTGTATTTCCCAAATATGTTTTAAGCTTGCTTTAATTAACCACCACCCATTTGTCTTTTGTCTAGGCAAGAGGGAAACTGTCCACCCCAACTGGACCTTGCCTCACTATTTACAGAAATGCAGGCTGAAGATCTGCTGAACCAGGACCAGTACGAGGGGCCGATCCAGTTGCTTCTCAGTGAGGCAGCGTGGCTGGCGTGTGTGACCCATTCCAGTTTCTTTTTTTTTTTTTACAGTTTGAATTTTATAAATAATCTGGAATTTGCTGCTGATTGTAATAAACAATTGAGTGACTTATGTGTTTACATCATGATTTTCTATTTTGTCTGTTAAGACACTGGTGGGAAAAGCGTATACTGTACAATAGGATTTATCTGTGACCTTGAAAATAATGGCTCATTTTTAAGAAAAAAGTAACAAAACAATTATTTTATTAACTGAAGACTGTATTGTTGGATGTGCCACCGCAGAAGACCCTGAATACTTTAGTGACAGTACCAGTATATGGAGGAATTCTGGGTCATATTAGCATCTGCTCTTCATCATAATGGGTTTGGGTGGGGGTGTCTAATCATGTGCCGTGGAGCGCCAAGACCTTGCAGGCTTTACCTCCAAACAGTGTCTTCAACAGCAGATTCCACTGAACTTCTTCCATTGACTGCTGATCAGTGAGAACACCTGCTGAAGAGACTGGGTAGAAGAGAACCTGCAGGGTCTTGGCCCCCCATGACACATGATTGGAAGCCCCCGGATTAGGGTTTAATGGGATTTAACATTTTAACACAAACTGCTTTATGGTTCATAATTCTGTTGACAGAGTTACACCAAACCAAAAGTGATTTCTCAAACTGCTGGATTGTTCTTAGACAGCTTTTCCAGTCTTTTAGTATTTAATTTGTGCCACATGGTGGTAACCTTCACATATAAAAAAGAGACATCTGCAAAAACTTCAGAGGTTTATTGTAAGTGCAATTCCCAGTGCAATACTACATGAATGCATGTATAGTACATTGTTGATGCAGAGAATATATATTTCTACAGTACATATATCTAGTAAATCAAGTATTTTCCATGTAACCTTGTGTCTGCATTATTTTAATTGCTTTTAATCCTAGATCAAGTTTGTTTTGGCCTAAAATGCATCATAACTCCTCAATCCCACTGATATGCCTTCCACAGAGGAAGCAGGGTTTGGGGACGAGGGGGATGACTCGCCTATCACAGGGGCTAAGGTCGCCAAGGTGGTTAAAAATCTCCTTGGTGGCCGGGCCCCGGGGGTGGACGAGATTCGCCCTGAGTACCTCAAGGCCCTGGATGTTGTTGGGTGTTCATGGGTTGACACGCCTCTGCAACAGTTGCGTGGAGGTCGGGGGGCAGTGCCTTTGGCATGACAAACCGGGGTGGTGGTTCCTCTCTTCAAAAAAGGGGACCGGAGGGTGTGCTCCAACTTTAGAGGATCACACTCCTCAGCCTCCCCTGGGAAGGTCTATGCCACGGTACTGTGCAGGAGGGAGAGTCCGGCGTTTAGGTCGACCTCGGATCAGGAGGAGCAATGTGGTTTTTCGTCCTGGCCGTGGGACATCGGACCAGCTCTTTTACCCTCTCGAGAATTCTTGAGGGTTCGTGGGGTAGTTTGCCTCAACCAGTTTACATGTGTTTTGTGGACTTGGAGAAGGCATTTGACCACGTCCCTCGTGGATTTTTGTGGGGGGTGCTTCGGGAGTATGGGGTATCGGGCTTGTTGTTACGAGCTATTCGGTCTCTGTACAACCATTGTGAGAGTTTGGTTCGTATTGCCAACACTCGGTCGGAGTCATTCCCAGTGAGAGTTGGACTCCGCCGAGGGCTGCCCTTTGTCACCGATCCTGTTCCTAATTTTTATGGACAGGATTTCTAGGCGCAGCCAGGGAATGGAGGGTGTCATGCTTGGTGACCACAGGATCATCATCTCTGTTGTTTGCAGATGATGTTGTCCTGTTGGGCTTTCATCCAGCAATGACCTACAGCTCTTGCTGGGACAGTTTGCCGCTGAGTGTGAAGCGGCTGGGATGAGAATCAGCACCTCCAAGTCCGAGTCCATGGTCCTCAGCTCGGAAAAGGTGGTATGTCCTCTCCGGGTTGGGGACAGGCTCCTGCCCAAGTGGAGGAGTTTAAGTATCTTGGGGTCTTGTTCACGAGTGAGGGGTAAATGGACGAGAGATCGACAGACGGATTGGAGCAGCATCTGCAGTGATGCGGACGTTGTAACCGGTCTGTTGTGGTGAAGAGGGAGCTAGTTCTAAGGCAAAGCTGTCGATTATCCAATCTATGTCCTACTCTCACCTATGTCACTAAGGCTTGGGGTAATGACCGAAAGAACAAGATCCGCAGATACAAGCGGCTGAAATGAGCTTTTCTCCGTAGGATTGCTGGACTCACCCCTCAGAGATAGATGAGGAGCTCAGTCATCCGGAGAGGCTCAGAGTAGAACCGCTGCTCCTCCACATTGAAAGGAGTCAGTTGAGGTGGTATGGTGGCATCTGATGTAGGATGCCTCCTGGACGCCTCCCACTTGAGGTGTTTCAGGTACGTCCCACTGGGAGGAGACCCCGGGGCAGACCCAGACTCGGTGGAGAGGACTATGTCTCCCAGCTGGTCTGGGAACGCCTTGGTATCCCCTCTGAAGAGCTGGAGCAGGTGGCTGGGGAGAGGGAAGTCTGGGCTTCTCTGCTTGAACTGCTGCCTCCGCGACCCGGACCTCTGGAAAAGCGGTAGAAGATGGATGGATGGATGGATGGATGCATCATAACTGTCAAATATATTTTATTTATACTGCACCTAACTCAGTACTGGTTTACTTTTTGAATATTATATTTTTGGCTAATATAGTTATTAACATGGCGATCAAGTTGTGTCAGCTGATCATTTTTTGCTATGACACCACCTCAGACTCAGTGCTGCTGCAGCAGGTACATCCATGATGTCCAACAGTCCTCTCCATGATTTTCACGCAGATCAGAGCAATTTTTTTGCACAGGAAATAAACGTTTCTAGCAGACATTCTTAAGCTCTATAACCACTGATCGTTGGTGAAGCTGGGGTGACATCAGTGTGTTGCTCGCTGTGTTGACATCAGTGACAGGCTGTGTTGAACGCCCAGATCGACCGTTTGAAGCAGTAATTTCCCCACAACAGAGCCATCTGAAACGCACACACACAGTGTACATATTTTAGTACCTAACAGCGCTAACTTGCAGACATTACAGTGTAGTACGACGTACTTATAGCAAATTAGCATTAGCAACCATTAGCTTACCGTCATATATGACTTAGTTTGTATCCTCACGTCTTCGGCTCTCCGAGAAGCTGCAGAACTATTCCAGAGTGTTTCGTCTCGCTGCCTGTACCCTTGTCTGGTGGTCCTTTTTGGCATTTACGGTGAAAAAAGCCACAGACTGAGGAGTCGCCTTGTACAGCCGCCATGATGCATGTGTTATGTTTTGCTTGGGTCGCGTGTTTTACGTCACGGGAGTGTGGCGCTGCCTTGCTGTAAAAAAAAATCCCACCCACCCCAGCTTAACCCCGCTTTACCCCGCTGCTATGGAGACAGAACCGAGGCCGAACCATGTCGTAGCGAATCGAGGCGTGGTGAGGTGAGCTGGGCTAGTGGAAAAGTGCCTTTAGTTAGGCAAAGGAACACTGGAGTGTGATCAGAGATTACTATGTTGCCTATTTGTGAACTGACACATTTATCAACTAATGACTGAGCAATTAAAAAAAAATAATCAATTCTAGTGTAAACATTGTGGGGGCAGAAAAAAAGGTATCTGTATGAATCAGTCTCCAGATATAAACTAGACCCAAATCTGAAACCAGTTGTTTAATAGCAGTAGCCGACCAACTCTCTATGTTAAATCTAGGTATGGATCTGTCTAGATCCTGATCCAGTATTTGACTGAAAACACCACCTAATATAATCTGAGTATTGCCTAATTCCTGAAGGAGTTGTGATAAATTATGGAAAAATTCTGGCCTATCAGAATTTGGTGCATAAATGTTACAAAGAATGACTGGCGTGTCCAACAATTGCCCCTGTACTATTATATAGCATCCATCTGAGCCTGTAACTACTTTTGTCTCTTTAAAATTAATTGACCTGTGAATCATCTCCTGAACTGTTTGTTTCCTTAATTTTGATCTGGCAGCTCTTTAGGAGCCGCTGGGTCCTTGGCTCCTGCCAGCTGACAGCCACGCCTCCCTCTCCCAGCCAGTGCCTACCAGCTGTTTGCCATTATCGGTTGCACTCTCTCTCTCTCCACTCACACCGGAAATCACTCAGCTCATTAGTAGTTGCATTATTTAAGTTCTGGGTTCACTGTTGTGCATTGCCTGATTATTGTTTGTACTGTACTGTTCTACACTGTTCTGTATGTTTTGCTCTACTCTGCCTGATGTCCGCTTCACATCACCCAGTGTAGTCAGCTGTTTTTGTTTCACTGGGACTGTTACCTGGACTGACTCGGATAGCTCCAGCCTCGTGAGTACAGTTTGTTTTGCCTCTGCCTTCCAGTTACGCCTGGGGGCTTTCTGGGCTCATTTCATCATTCCTCCCCTTTCAGTCTTGCCTGCAGCGCCTTGGGACATTTACTCTGTGGGTACTCACCTGTGTTCTGATGAGCATCCTTGTAATTACCCCCATACGCCTAGTACTGTTCATCTGTTTGTTTTTGGACTGTCATCATGCTTCTGTTAATAAGCACACTCAACTCACTCCTGCATTTGGGTTTTAGCTCTCCTGCCTCAAATAGGCAGGAAATTCATGACAATATGTTAGGATTTTCTTTTTCTTAACTATGATATTCAGACCCTTAAAGCGAGGTAGTCGGATACCCAAAAGCCGATGGTGTATAGAACACGTATATTAGGATTTGTATGTGAAATTTCGGCATCGAAACTGCTCCCGTTTAGCTGTAAGTAATATTCAAAAATGATATTTTCGGGACGAAAGAATTCAAGCGTCCCTGCATTTGTTTACTTCTCGGGGCTGCCGCCGGAGAGCGAGCCGTGTGCAAAATGCGATCATGTTGTTAATATAGCACATTTTTTGTCGAAATGTTACTATTATTAGTTGTGAAATGTGTTATAAACTGATTAGATGACGACACTATGGCTCTTCCTGCTGTTCCCGTTTCACTGTTTTTTTCCGGCTGTAAAATACGGGATCCCTATGGCCCATCGGCGCACAAAGTATCCTGGCCGATGTAAACAGCCACGGGCCAAAAAACGTACATTTGCTCGTGGAACAGGTCATTCACACTCGCAGACAGTCGCGCTATATGTGTCTATAATGACTATAGATAGGATTTTCTTTCCATGCACGCAAAAAAAAAAAAAATTCCCCGATCCGACTACCTCGCTTTAAAGTTCCAGCTGGCTATTTTAAGATCAGTTACTGTATGTTTGTCATAGTTTGTAATGTAAATCAAATATGTGTACATTGCCAGAGAGGTGGACCAGAGTGGGGTTAAAAGAAGAGTAATAACAAAACAAAAACAAACAGACAAAGCAAATAGTAACAAACTATGTACAACCCCAATCAGTTTACAGAAGCTGGAACAAACAAGCATAAAGTTTGTCATAGCCCACTTCAGCAAGAAAACCTCAGCTGATCACCCAAACTTGGCCTTTCTTTAACCAAACACCTGATATCTGTAATACCCCATAACAGTGAACTTGGAATACAAGTAGTAGTTAAGGATTAAGCGTTAGTCTCTGGTGGAAATTACCACTGTGCTTTTTCTTATATAGGCTGCAACAGAGAAATTTGTCCATTAACATATTACCCAGTGTATAACGTCTTAAGTCCCTTCTTTGATGATGTTCTTCCTGATGAACTCTGCAGCTTCATCAGGTGAGTTGAACCGGTGTTGTGCTCCGCTGTGCTTTATTTCCAGGATAGCAGGGAAGCGGAGTGAATACCCGTATTTTTCGGACTATAAGGCGCACCGGATTATAAGGCGCAATATCAATGAACGGGTCTATTTTCATACATAAGGCGCACCGGATTATAAGGTGCATTAAGTGAAACAAAACAGTCAGATAAGTCAAACTTTATTCAACTCATTCACAATAACTCTCAACACTGTTCAGTTGTAACACATAAAATACAAAACAATACACTCACTTTTTCAGTTCATTCCTCTTCCACAAATCCATCAAATTCTTCATCTTCGGCGTCTGCGTTTAACAGTTGGGCGATTTCGGCATCAAGCATGCCCAGATCCCTCTCGTCATTATCTGAGTCAGTCTCGTTGCTGTTACTTAGCTGTTCAGTGATGATTCCGGCCTTAGTGAAAGCTCGGACGACACTTGAGACTGATACCTTATCCCAGGCATACACGATCCATTGGCAGATAGTGGCGTAACTCGCCCAGCGTTGCCTCCCTGTCTTGGTGAATGTGTGTTCGCCTTCTGTCATCCAATGCTCCCACTCAGCTCGCAATTTAACTTTGAACGACCTGTTGACACCAATATCTAGCAGTTGGAGTTCTTTGGTTAATCCACCCGGAATGATGGCAAGCTCCGAATTAGTTTACACACACCGTAATATTATGTTGAAGCACAGTACGTATTACTCCGCGAGGCTCCTGACTATGGAGTACCGTAATACTAGCCATAATACTCCAACAATCCATCAAGCGGTGCGGCTTCGTAGCTTACCAAAGTCGTACTAAAACATTTTGACAGATTTTTGAGCGCCGTGTACCACATAAAATCGGTTCGAGGTCAGTAAGCACAACCAGAATTAATACATAAGGCGCACCGGATTATAAGGTGCACTGTCGATTTTTGACAAAATTAAAGAATTTTAAGTGCGCCTTATAGTCCGAAAAATACGGTACTCTACTCCGCTGCTTCTCAGATCAGACTTGACTTGCCTGAAAGATCCCTTTCATTCCATGGTTTGCTTGGAGTAATCAGGGAAAAACATGATCTTATCTTATCTGCCCCTTCTCCCTGGCTGCTCGGAGTATCTCCTCTTTCACCGGGTAGCAGAGTAAGTTGACCATGACCGGGCGCGGACGGCCTCCCACTCTCAGCCCCTGTCTCGCCGGGCCGGTGGGGACGTGATGGGCTTGCTGTATCTCCAGGTCTGTGAGCTGCCGCTCCAGCATAACTAGAATCTCTTGTTGCAGAAAGTGGACCATGTCGTCTCCTTCTTTTAATTCCGATATTCCCAGAATTTTTATGTTGCAGTGCCATCCTCTATTATCTAAGTCATCCAGGTGCTCCCGCATCTTTTGGATTTCTTCGTGCATGGTTTCGATTTGCTGCTCGGATGTATCAGCGGCATTTTCTTTTTTTTTTTTCCTCCCCTTGTCCTGTCAGGCAGGTAGGCAAACAGAACAGGGATCTGTCACCCTACTGTGCCAAAACAGATTTACTTTGCCAAGAGGAGCCTATACAGTGCCTAACTTTGCACTGTATATTGTTGTAAACTCCTCCTGTAATAACTTAATACTTTATTTTAATTGTTTTACCCATGGAAGACCCAACAGGATGGGGAACAGGGAAAGGAAGTGTGTGAAGGGGGGAAAGAAAAGGGAGGGGAACAGACAAAAAAAAAAACAAAAAACAAAAAACGACAACTAAAACAAACAAAAGACAAACTGCTTCTTCCACCGGAGATGTCTCAACACGAGTCTGGTTTCTGCACCTGTTAAAGGAGAGACACTTGTACATGTATGTCTGTGTGTCTATATATGAGAACGCGCGCAAAATAAGTGTGTGCATGTGAGTGGTTTGTCAGGAAACATACGAGCGGAGGGCCGGTCGCAGCAGCCCTCCCCCCGAGGACCCCGAGCAGGCAAGGCAGCGCCACCAACCCCCAGCCCCGAGGTCAGTAAGCCCCAGGAAAGCCAAGCATCCACCCCCGGAGAGACGATCAAGGGAGGGCAGGCCGCCCGGCGGCCGGCGCGGTGAGCCCACACCCCTGGACCCGCCCGACCCCCACCCCCCCAGCGGGGCCAACATCCGCCCCCAGGCCCCAGGCACCAGGAGGCCAGCGACCCCACCCCCCAGGACAGAGACCAGCCAGTGCCCCCCGGCGCGAGCCCCCCCAGGTACCCCCACAGCGGCCCCGCCCCAGCGCCTCGGCCACACACCCCGGGGACCCCCACGTCCAAAGAAGTCCCCTCGCCCAGGTGAGCCCACATTGCCGAGAGGCACTACCCCCCTAATCCAGCCCCTCCCGACTCACATGGTCACTCTCCTCCCCATACCTTCATCACCCACAATGTTCCCATGCACACCCCTCTCACTCAGCCAGACCGACCCATTCTCTCTCACTCCAGTATCCCATCTTAAATTCACTCCTCATTCACCTTTATTTCATAAGCCGGCTGCGAAGCAGAGTGCAGCGAGCCTGAACATGCACCAGTGCCCGACAGTGACCAGGGAGGGCCACCGCGCAGGCCACAGAAGCAGACCCCCACCCCCCGGCGCCCATCTGAGTGAACAATCAGGCAGACCATCGCAGGCGCCCCAAGATGCCACCCCCGGCATGCAATCGCGCCGCACAAAAACCGACCCACAAGTCACCACCGTCCATTCATCACCCTCCTCACTCACACTTAAACACTATTCAGCCCCCCGTCACTTCCTTGGTTGTATCTATATATTAGTAGCATCCAGGGATTTTTACAACATGATAGGTCCCAGGCTCCCCACCAGGCCCCCACACCCCCAGCAAGACAGGGCAACAGGGGTGGGGGAAGACCCCCACCTCCTCCCCCCGCACAGAACATGGTGGGTGTGTGTCTGTTATATGATATAATTGTGTATAAATGTGTGGACTACTAAAGTGCAATTAAAATTGGGGGATAGTAATTGAAGCATCGTTAGCCACTGTGATGGACAGCAGAGCCCCCATCCCCCCAAGCCCTCAGTGTCTAAAATGCAATTAAAATTGAGGTGAGTGCAGCCCCACCACGCGGCAAAGGTATCCCCTTCACCGACACAGTGCGGCACACCCCCACCCCAAAGCCCTAAATGTAACAAAAAAGATCAGGGGTGGAGGAGGGCGGGAAAAAGACTGGGAGGTAGCGGTCCAAAAACAAGGCGCCCCCCCCCCCAGAAGCCAACTTGCAGACTGGCTTATGAGCCACCCACTGGCCCCCCAAATCCCAACCCAGGGCGAGGGGTGCCAGTGGGAAACATACCCAGGACCCACCAGCATCACGTGCCCGGCGCTCCAGCACCACTAACATGACGGGGGCAGCCAAATATACTACCACGCATCTTACACACACGAACATGGACAACAACAGTCACAATAGTGAACAATGGGCCGGACCCACACAGCACACCCAACATGCCAGGCGACACACCCGAGCGCCCACGCAGAGCCCACGACCACCCACCCCAGACACACACCGACAGCTGCAGGCTGCCCTGCAACCACAGCCACCCCGGAACAACCCAATGGAAACACGGCCAACAACCTGCACCAATGACCCCCCAGCCACCCCCAAGCACCAATGCACACCCGCTGCCAATGACATCAGGGGCGATGTAGCAAAGTGCCTCACCCCCCAACACAACAGCAGGGCGGCCGGGACAAGCAAGCCCCGAAACGCCAGCCCCCATGCCACTGGATGGACTGCCCAACCCCTGCCACCCAACAAAGCTCTCCTACCCATACACACATCCTCCGCCCCCTAGACATCTACCCACAAGTAACCGCTTCCATACACACACATAACTCCACCCACCATCACACATACCCACCTACACAAACACACAACCCCACCTGCCCACTCAACACACACCCACTTCCACATCCGCTCATACACAAGCCTACACTCACACACCCCCTCCCCCACCCGCAGACCCCCGTGAATGGGGAGGGCAACCCAGGATCCGGGCACCAGCCCCTGGGTGGCACCCAGGCCCCAGGAGACACACGACCCCACTACGCAAGGATGCATCAGGGACAACCCCCACCGCCGGCACACACCCGACCCCGGCCCGGGGCGGGGGGACGCCCCCCCCCCAGCACCAGGGGCCCAGGGCCAGACCCAGACCTCCCACGAGGGGCGAGGCCAGCCGGCCAGAGGCCACAGCCCAACCCCCCCGGGCCCCCCACAGCCCCCCCCCCAGGGCCAGACAGACGGCCACCCCGGAACAGGCCCCCCGGACACCTGCTGTTGGGGCGCAGCCAGCCGCCAGAGGTGCCAAGGAGAGTGAGTCACTGCCCGCCACCCCTCAGATTATAGAATTAATAAGCGGGGGCCAGAGAGAATTGAATTCCGCCAATTGATTTTGAGGAGGCTGACATTCTTTCCAGGCTAATATAATCCAATAGTAAGTTATTATAGTAAGTCGTGCATAAGTTATTTCTTGTTTTCCAGTTCATGAGGATAGCTTTCTTTGCGATGCATAAGGCAGTGAGAACCATGTGTGACATCCTTGCATTTATATTTATTTCACTTAAATCACCTAATATGCATAGTGTGGGTGAGGGTGGGACACTATACCCAAGCCATGCCGACAGGTCTTCACATGTCTTCTGCCAGAACTTTTGAACTGGTGCACAGGACCACATAGCATGCATATAGCTATCCGGGACATTGCTAGTACAGTGAGGGCAGATATTTGTGTGACTCAGGCCCATTTTGAACATCCTTTGTCCTGTATAATGAATTCTATGTAGAACTTTATACTGTATAAGTTGTAAGTTAGAGTTTTTAGTCATCTTAAAAGTATTTAAACATATATGTGTCCAGAAACTTTCCTCCTTATTAATCGATAAGTCTGTCTCCCATTTTGATATTGGAAGAGATATGGACTCATCCAACTTTGATAATAGTCTATATATTTTCGATATCAATTTTGGGGAACGGAGATTTAGAAACTCTGCCACCTTAAGTGGTACTTCTAAATCGGTCTGATTAAGATTAAATCTTGCTTTTATTATGGATTTAAGCTGTTGATATTCAAAATACTTTTTATCACTGATTTCGTGTTGTGACACTAGATCCTGAAATTGGATAAAATTTCCACCTTGAATAAGATGTTCTAAGTTGTTTATTCCCTTCTCTTGCCATAGTGGAAATTTTAATGTCCTCTTTTGTTGCAGGATATCAGGATTATTCCAAATGGGCGTGAGTTTACAGGGGACAAGTGAAGACCCTGTTATTTTTAAAAATTTCCACCAAGCCATCAGAGAGGAACTAATATTAATACTTTTAAAACACTCATGGCATTTAATAGAGGGACTTATAAAAGGTATGTCAGAGATATTTAGCGACCCACAGAGAGCCTGTTCAGCATCTAACCATGGGTTCCCTAATGGGGTTGATTTTGTCCATTTTGAAACAAACTGCAATCTATTGGCTAAAAAGTAATTAAAAAAATTTGGTAAATCTAAGCCTCCGCACTCTTTCGCTTTTTGGAGAGTTTTTAAACTAATCCGTGATGGTTTATCCTTCCATAAAAATTTACTTATATTTGAGTCTAGAGACTTAAACCAGGCCATTGATGGTTGGGTAGGGATCACCGAGAACAAATAATTAATTTTAGGAAGGACCATCATTTTAATGGTTGCGACTCTTCCCATTAATGATAAAGGTAGTGTCCTCCAGCGCGAAAGATCGTCTTGTATCTTTTTAAAAAAGATCAGCGGCATTTTCTAAAGCGGCGACCCTCTCCTCAGCCTTGTCCATGCAGGAGCTTAGTGTGCTAATTTTCTCCTCAGTGTCCTCCACAGTAGCTTTAATTTCTTTTCTGTCGCTCTCTATATTTTGCGTGTACACTCAAATTGCTCTTATTTCTGAGGGGACAAAGTTCATTGTTGGCTCACTGGCAGCCATGTCTGGTGCAGCTGCTGAATCCTCGTGAGGTCTGCTAACATAGGCATCCATGCTGTTGCTAGTTTTAGCCGGCGGCGTTGGCGATGACTCTTTACGACGCTGGGTCTTCAGAATTTCTCAATTAGGCATTAATATCTTGGTTCCGAAGGGTCGGTGGTCTGATCTAGTAGTTACCTGGCTGAAGTTTGAGTTCCTAGGCGGGGATTTGTGATCGTTGAATCAGTTTTCAGGTGTTAGGCTGCGGGAGCAACTTTCTAAGCTGCCATCTTGGTCGAGAGCACACGTGATCCTCCACCACACCACCACATTTTAACACAAGCTAGAATCAGGTCTGGGATACCTCTTGGATGTCCAATGACCTTGACTTTGCATTTGGAGTTTGAAGATCGGTAAGGTCTGAAAAAAGGTCATGGCGTTGTAAAGGGTAAATATACACTGGTTGGGCATAACATTATGACCACCTGTGTAATATTCTGTTGGTCCCTCTTTTGCTGCCAAAACAGCCCTCACCCATTTAGGCATGGACTTCACTGGGCCCCTGAAGGTGTGCTGTGGTAGGGGTGTACTGTACACTCTTTCAAAGGAACGGTATTCCCTGATGACTGTGGCATCTTTTAGCAAAATAATGCACCATGAAACAAAGCAAAAATGGTTCAGAGATGGTTTGAAGAGCACAACAATGAGTTTGAGGAGTTGACTTGGCCTCCAAATTCCCCAAATCTCAATCCAATCAAGCATCTGTGGGATGTGCTGGACGAACAAATCCATGGAGGTGTAACCTTGCAACTTACCCGACTTAAAGGATCTGTTGCTATCATTTTGGTGCCAGATACCACAGCACACCTCCACGGGGCTAGTGAAGTCCATGCCTCGACGGGTCAGAGCTGTTTGGGCAGCAAAAGGGAGACCAACACAATATTAGGCAGGTGGTCATAATGTTATGACCAATCGGTGTACATTATGGTTTATAATTTCACACCAAATTAGGATAGGGTGAGTTACAGAAGACCAAAGTGGGCAATTCTCCAATGAAACTGTCAGGAGCCAAGCCGGCTTGGTTTCCCCCAGCTCGGTCCAGATCTCTCTGTGGGTCTAGGTGCCATTGTGTATGCATGTATAGTATGTCTTTCCAGTGTGTTACCGTATCCGTAGCCACTGCTCTGGGGTCGGCAGCTGTGTGTACTGCTGACAGTCTGCCGGTCCGACCACGCCCCCTTCACTTACAGTGGGGCAAAAAAGTATTTAGTCAGCCACCAATTGTGCAAGTTCTCCCACTCAAAAAATGAGAGAGGTCTCCAATTTTCATCATAGGTATACCTCAACTATGAGAGACAAAATGAGAAAAAAAAAAATCCAGAAAATCACATTGAAGGATTTTTAATGAATTAATTGGTAAATTCCTCGGTAAAATAAGTATTTGGTCACCTACAAACAAGCAAGATTTCTGGCTCTCACAGACCTGTAACTTCTTCTTTAAGAGGCTCCTCTGTCCTCCAGTTGTTACCTGTATTAATGGCACCTGTTTGAACTCGTTATCAGTATAAAAGACACCTGTCCACAACCTCAAACAGTCAGACTCCAAACTCCACTATGGCCAAGACCAATGAGCTGTCAAAGAACACCAGAAACAAAATTGTAGACCAGCACCAGGCTGGGAAGACTGAACCTGCAATAGGTAAGCAGCTTGGTGTGAAGCCTTAGCGAAGGTCACTAACGACCTCCTCATTGCATCTGATAATGGACTAGTTTCTGTACTTGTCCTTTTAGATCTTAGTGCAGCTTTTGATACTATTGATCATAATATTCTACTTGATAGATTAGAACACTATGTTGGACTTAATGGAACTTCGTTGCAGTGGTTTAGATCTTATTTATCTGATAGGTTCCAGTTTTGTTCATGTAAATGATGAGTTTTCTTTCTCTCAGCTCAAGCTTAGTCATGGAGTTCCACAGGGATCTGTGCTTGGCCCTACTCTTTTTAGTTTATATATGCTTTCCGTTAGGCAACATTATTAGAAAGCACTGTATACATTTTCACTGTTATGCAGATGACACACAATTATACCTGTCAATGAAGCCAGATGATACTAATCAATTAGCCAAGTTAGAAGCCTGTCTTAAGGAAATCAAAGTTTGGATGACTTGTAATTTCCTGCTATTAAATTTCAGATAAGACTGAAGTCATTCTTGTTGGTCCAAAAAACCTTAGAAATTCCTTTCCAAATCAAACTTTCAGTTTGGATGCAGTTACTCTTTCCTCTTAATAGCTCTGTGAGGAACCGTTGGAGTTATTTTTGATCAGGATTTGTCTTCAATTCACATATTAAATTTGTTTCTAAGACTGCCTTCTATCATTTGCGTAATATGCCAAGATTAGGGAGCATCTGTCTCAGAGTGATGCTGAGAAGCTGATCCACGCTTTTGTTAGCTCGAGATTAGATTATTGTAATTCTTTATTATCAGGTTGTCCTAAAACATCTTTAAAAAGTCTTCAGCTGATCCAAAATGCTGCAGCAAGAGTTTTAACAGGTACTAGAAAGAGAGATCATATCTCTCCGGTTCTGGCCTTCCCTTCATTGGCTTCCCATAGAGTTTAGAATTAAGTTTAAAATCCTTCTTCTTACTTACAAAGCTCTAAACAATCAGGCTCCTTTTATTTAAAAGATCTGATACTACCGTATCATCCTAACAGAGCACTACGCTCCCAAAATGCAGGTTACTTGTAATACCTAGAATCTCCAAAAGTACAATGGGAGGCAGAGCCTTCAGTTATCAAGTTCCTCTCCTGTGGAATCAGCTGCCAATCTGGATTCGGGAGTCAGACTCGATCTCTGTTTTTAAGAATAGGGCTAAAACCTACCTTTTTGATATAGCCTACAATTAGGGAGGGATCATGTGTTTTCTGAACCCTCCTTAGTTATGCTGCTAATAGGTTTAGGTCAGCCGGGGGACCTCCAGTAATGCACTGGGCCTCACTCCTTTCCTCACTCTCTATGAAATATTTTTTTTTTGCTGGTCATTAACATTTGTTTGTTCTCTCCATAGATTGAGTCCCATCGTGCTGTTTGCTCTCTACATGTCTGTTCTTTTCTTCTTCTCTATCCCTCACCCCCCAGCCAGGTCGCAGCAGATGACTGCCCCTCCCTGAGCCTGGTTCTGCTGGAGGTTTCTTCCTGTTAAAAGGGAGTTTTTCCTCTCCACCGTCGCCAAGTGCTTGCTCACAGGGGATCGCCTGATTGCTGGGGTCTTTCTGCAACTGTGGGGGTCCTCCCTACAGTTGATAGTGCTATGAGATGACTGTTGTTGTGAAATGGCGCTATATAAATAAAGTTGAATTGAATTGAATTGAATTGAAGAAATCAACTGTGGGGGCAATTATTAGAAAATGGAAGACATACAAGACCACTGATAATCTACCTTGATCTGGGGCTCCACACAAGATCTCACCCCATGGGGTCAAAATGATCACGAGAACAGTGAACAAAAATCCCAGAACCACACGGGGGGACCTAGTGAATGACCTGCAGAGAGCTGGGACCAAAGTAACAAAGGCTACCATCAGTAACATACTACGCCGCCTGGGACTCAAATCCTGCAGTGCCAGACGTGTCCCCCTGCTTAAGCCAGTACATGTCCAGGCCCGTCTGAAGTTTGTTAGAGAGCATTTGGATGATCCAGAAGAGGATTGGGAGAATGTCATATGGTCAGATGAAACCAAAATAGAACTTTTTGGTAAAAACTCAACTTGTTGTGTTTGGAGGAGAAAGAACACCATACCTACTGTGAAGCATGGGGATGGAAACATCATGCTTTGGGGCTGCTTTTCTGCAAAGGGACCAGGACGACTGATCCGTGTAAAGGAAAGAATGAATGGGGCCATGTATGGTGAGATTTTGAATAAAAACCTCCTTCCATCAGCAAGGGCATTGAAGATGAAACGTGGCTGGGTCTTTCAGCATGACAATGATCCCAAGCACACCGCCCGGGCAACAAAGAAGTGACTTCGTAAGAAGCATTTCAAGGTCCTGGAGTGGCCTAGCCAGTCTTCAGATCTCAACCCCATAGAAAATCTTTGGAGGGAGTTGAAAGTCCGTGTTGCCCAGCGACAGCCCCAAAACATCACTGCTCTAGAGGAGATCTGCATGGAGGAATGGGCCAAAATACCAGCAACAGTGTGTGAAAACCTTGTGAAGACTTACAGAAAATGTTTGACCTCTGTCATTGCCAACAAAGGGTATATAACAAAGTATTGAGATGAACTTTTGTTACTGACCAAATACTTATTTTGGAACTTGGAACGTCCGCACTATGATGACAGGACTCACTGCTAACCTCAAGGACATCAACGACACCAGGAAGACTGCCATCATCAATAATGAGCTGAAGAGACTGGGAGTGGATATCGCCACTCTCCAGGAAACACGGTTAGCTGATGCAGGCACACTGAGAGAGAAGGACTACACGTTCTACTGGCAGGGAAAGGGGCAGTGACGAACACAGGGAACACGGAGTGGGCTTCGCAGTGAAGAACACTTTGCTGAAGATGGTGGAACCGGGCAGCACTGGCTCTGCACGACTCCTCACCCTCCGCCTGAACACCACTGAAGGCCCAGTCACCCTCGTCAGTGTGTATGCCCCAACACAGACAGCCACACCAGAGGCAAAAGACGAGTTCTACGAGAATCTCGCAACAACTGTCAGGATCATCCCCAACTCTGAACAACTCATTCTCCTTGGAGACTTCAATGCCAGAGTGGGTGCTGACCACGACTCCTGGCCCTCCTGTCTTGGACCTTTTGGCATGGCAGAATGAACGACAACGGACAGCGGCTGCTCGAGTTCTGCACATATCACGATCTGTGCATCACAAACTCGTTCTTCAAGACCAAGCCCCAACACAAGGTTTCCTGGCAACATCCGCGCTCAAAGCACTGGCACCAGCTAGACTTGATTCCTGACCAGGCGCACCTCACTGAAGAACGTGCTAATCACCCGTTCGTTCCAGAGTGCAGATTGCGACACAGACCATTCATTGGTGTGTTGCAAGGTCAAGCTGCAGCTGAAGAAATTCCATCGTGCTAGACAACCTGGAAAGGCACGGATTGACACCAGCAAGATGGCCCAACCAGAACTTGTTGAGCAGTTTGCCTCCACCTTTGAGAAGGAACTTGGTGTACCACAAGGAGGAGAATCTGCAAAGCAGAAGTGGGAAGAGCTGCGAAACACCATCTACCGCACAGCCTTGGCTACCTTTGGGAGGAAGACCTCGAAGTCACAGGACTGGTTTGATGCCAAGTTGACCGAGATGACCCCCGTCATTGAAACCAAGCGCTCAGCACTTGCTGAGTACAAGAAGTACCCAAACGAGAAGAATCTCCAGATTCTCAGGGCTGCGAGAAGCAAAGTTCAGCAGACTGCTCGGCGCTGTGCCAACGAGTACTGGACTCAGCTCAGCCAAGACATTCAAACCGCTGCCATAACAGGGAACATCCATGGTATGTACGATGGCATCAAGAAAGCACTTGGTCCGGCTCAGAGCAAGACGGCCCCCCTCAAATCTTCCACTGGGGAGATGATCACAGAGAAGAACAAGCAGATGGAGAGATGGGTGGAACACTACTCCGACCTCTACTCTAGACAGAACACCGTGACACCGTCAGCCCTTGATGCCATCGACTGCCTGCCATCCATGGACGAACTTGACGCCGAGCCAACCATCGACGAACTCAGTAAGGCCATTGATAGCTTGGCCGCTGGCAAGGCACCCTCAACGACGGCATACCCCCTGACCTGATCAAGCACTGCAAGACCGCCCTACTGCTGCCATTGCATGACGTCCTCTGCCAGTGCTGGAAGGAAGGTGCCGTACCACAGGACATGAGGGACGCCAAGATCATCACCCTCTACAAAAACAAAGGGGAGAGAAGCGACTGCAACAACTACAGGGGCATTTCCCTCCTCAGCGTTGTTGGCAAAGTCTACGCACGAGTTGTTCTCGTTCGTCTACAGAAGCTTGCCGAACGTGTCTACCCCGAGTCTCAGTGTGGCTTCCGCACTGAGCGATCGACGGTAGAACATGATATTCTCCATCCGCCAACTCCAGGAGAAATGCAGAGAACAGAACATGCCTCTGTACGTCGCCTTCATCGACCTCACCAAAGCGTTCGATCTGGTCAGCAGAGAGGGCCTTTTCAAGATCCTGCCAAAGATAGGATGCCCACCAAAGTTGCAAAGCCTCATCGAATCGTTTTCACACCAACATGCAGGGGATAGTGCAGGCACGATGGCAACGTCTCAGAGCCATTCAACATACGCTGGCGGAGTGAAACAGGGCTGTGTACTTGCGCCAACCCTCTTTGGGATTTTCTTTGCTATGCTCCTGAGGCATGCCTTCAGCACAGCAACAGAGGGAATCTACCTGCACACAAGATCTGACGGCAGGCTTTTCAACCTCGCCCGCCTGAAAGCCAGAACCAAAGTACGCGAGGCTCTAATCAGAGACATGCTGTTCGCAGACGACGCTGCAGTCGCAACCCACACACAGCAGGAGCTTCAGACCCTGATGGACCGCTTCTCCCAGGCATGCAAGGACTTCGGGCTTACCATCAGCCTGAAGAAGACTAACGTCTTGGCGCAAGGCACGGAAGCACCACCAACCATCACCATTGATGACTACAAGCTGGAGGTCGTGAATCAGTTCACGTACCTGGGGTCCACGATCAGCAACAACCTCTTCTTTGATACAGAGATCAACAAGAGGATTGGAAAATCAGCCCTCACACTCGCTCGCCTCACCACACGAGTGTGGGAGAATCCCAAACTCTCTATCAAGACGAAGATGGCAGTGTACAACGCCTGCGTCATCAGCACACTGCTCTATGGTGGTGAGACGCGGACAACATACGCCCGGCAGGAAAAGAGACTGAACTCCTTCCACTTGCGCTGCATTCGCCACATCCTGGACATATCCTGGCAGGACAAAGTGCCCAACACAGAAGTTCTGTCCCGCGCCGGCCTTCCCTCCATGTTCACTCTACTCAGGCAGCGCAGGCTCCGCTGGCTAGGCCACGTTCACCGTATGGAGGATGGCAGAATCCCCAAAGACGTCCTCTATGGAGAACTGGCAACTGGCAGGAGAGACGTTGGCCGCCCACAGCTGCGCTTTAGAGACGTCTGCAAGAGAGACATGAAGGCCCTGGATATCAACACAGAGCGCTGGGAGGACCTTGCAACGGACCGCTCCAAATGGAGAGGCACCCTGACCAGACAGCTCAAGGCGGGTGAAGAGAGACTGACTGCTGCAGCAGATGAAAAAAGGACCCGCAGGAGGAACCGCCACAGACCCAGCAGCACGGAGACCACCCACAAGTGTGACCTGTGTGACAGGAACTGTCATTCGCGCATCGGCCTGTTCAGCCACAGGCGGTGCTGTTCCAGCAGAGTAGACGTTTAGGATTCTCTTCCATGGTCATCATAGACCGACGGAGGCCGACGACTTATTTTACCGAGGAATTTACCAATTAATTCATTAAAAATCCTTCAATGTGATTTTCTGGATTTTTTTTTTTCTCATTTTGTCTCTGATAGTTGAGGTATACCTATGATGAAAATTGGAGACCTCTCTCATCTTTTAAGTGGGAGAACTTGCACAATTGGTGGCTGACTAAATACTTTTTTGCCCCACTGTATTACCATCAGCTGTTCCAGCCCCGTTGACCATCTTTCCTGGTCCTTGCCCAGGTGCTCCTAATTACATCATCACCAGCAGTGCATGTACTTTAGTGCCTTTCGCCAGTCACGCACTGCTGGGTCATTGAATGAACTGTCTACCGAAGCACATAGTCGTGTTTAGACTGTGTGCTGGAACGTATTAGCCACCTCCACAGCTGCCGTGCTTCCCAGTGTCTTTTGAGCAATGTCGGCTCTGGGACGCTCCGGTGGTTAATTACTTCCCCTTGTGCGTTCGCTGGGCGATGCAGGCCCAGGAACGCCCAATGTAAGTGTTTTGTCTTTTTGTATGTTTTCACCTTTTGGGACTGTTGTCTTTGTATTCTTTAATAAATGTGTGTGGTGTTAACCTGTGCGTAAATCCTCATCCTTTCACCCCTCGCCGTGTGCACTGGAAAAGCGCACAGGAGGGTTTATGACAGAAACTATCTGTTCGTCTGTCTGCGTATCTGTGCTTTAACTCAAGAGGAAATGATCTTGGTCAGGTCACTCTTGTAAAAGAGATTCTAAATCTCAGTGAGACTCACCTGGTTAAATAAGTTAAATTAAAAAAAACCCAAAATAGTTATTGTGAGTGCATACTTGAATGCCTGCAGGTCTTTATTAATAGTTATAGAGAAGAATGCTCCCAATCCCCCCACACCCCTAAAAATGACTTTTACACTGCTTGCTATTAATACCCAGGTAAACAGTATAATATAAAATGTTTATTCATACCTCACTTTCCTCTTATGTACAACATACATTCAGTTTCAATTCAGCTTCAACTTTTCACAGGAAGAAAATAAATTTACATTATAATACATGACAACTTAGTTTATGAAAGACTGTGTAAACATTGTTCACTTTTTATCAGTTTCAAAATATAAATCGCACATGACAAATAGAACAGTTTTACTCTATATTATGCAATATCAAGAAAAAAAACACTGTTTGCTTTACCATATACTTAACTAGTTGAAAACATAACTGATATGAATGTAAACATGTCGGCTGAATACAAGGTCAGAAACATAAGGACTTAAATATGCTTTCATAGTGCCCAAGAATCAAAGGAAATCACGAAGATAAAGAAACAGTTAAAATAGTGTCTAGATTTGCCTTTTGGCTATGCCTAAAATGAAAGGGAATACAGCAGTTTCCAGTTCTGGAAGTTTTTCATAGGTAACACGTTGTTTTGCACATATTAGCATGGAACCTTTGCATTCAGTTGGAATCTGTAGAGATTACATGTCTTAAAAGATACAAAAAGAAATTAATATTCACCAACAAAATGTAAAGGAAACATTAGTATTGCTTTGATGAGTAAATTCACTTACAATTCCTGTACAAATATTGATAGAAGGAGAGAACATGGATAATTGCTCTTAAAAATACATTGTTCTGCGGTTACAAGATAATCTCTTGTAATTGTGTGTGAACCCTCGTACCTCTCCTCCGTGGCTGTCTGGTGATTACTCTGTTTACTGGCTCAGAATCAGCTCTCTCAACAACAATAGACTCTTTGTCTTTCTTGCAGTCTAATTAAGTCTTTGGTAAATGCCGCTTGCAGCACATTTCCAAGCTACACTCCAGGATTTCTAAGCTGGGTGTAACAAAAGTGTGAATGTTTGTGTGTTTGTTATGGTTTATCACAGCAATGGCTTTCTCTCATTAGAGTCCATGATAACTTGAATGAAAATGACAAACAGCTTTTAAAGTCCTTATAAAAACATGTAGTCTAAGAACGAAGGTGATAAAAGCAGTTGTAAGCCATTCAGATGGTGAAATATGGTGACAGTTAGGATTACGATGATGACTATGAGGAGCGCCCGTCAGTAGATGAACTGAGCGCCTCCATGTGGCACCATCTCCGTGATGCCCCATGCCACCACGTTCCCCCTCTGATTGCAGCTCTGGCCCTCGGACATAGCCAGCTGGGAAATCTCCTGCTCGGACAAAACCCTGTCCCACATGTTCACCCCCGTCATTTTTCCTGCAAATGCCAGCTTGGAGTCAAACCCGCCCTCGAACCCTGCCACGCCGCTCCCGCTGCTCAGAGTCATGGGGCAGCAGCCGTTCTTCTCCTGCCCCAGCTGGAGCGAGCCTCCACTGGGTAACACGTGTCCTTCCGCCACTCCAGGAGTGGAGGCTACCTTCTTCCCGCCTGCCCACAGCGTCGCCAGGCCCTGCTCGGAGGACCAGGCCCCGCACAGGTGGATCCACCGTCCTGGGCTGGCCACGCCCCGTGCCTCCACCAGGTGAGCCTCTCCTCCAACAGTGAAGAGGGCTGCCGAGTTCTGGCTGAGCAGCAGCTGGATCTCATATGGGTTGCGGCGGCTTCCGTAGGAGAGCAGCACCGTTTTGTTGGAGACGGCGGTCGGCTTCATCCACATACAGGCGGTGAAGGAGGACAAGGAGAGAGGCACGTCTGGGGTGACGGAGGTGTAGATTCGACGAGAGCGCATCGGGAAGATGAGGGCCATTTCACAGCCTGTGAAGGAGAGGATTTGTTATGAAGAAAATCTTTTAATGTGCAAATTGTGGTGATATTTAAGAACAATCAAAGGAACTCCATTATGAAAGAAAAAACATGGACTTCAAAGTTACCATATGTAGAAAGTCTAGAATCACATTTTGACTCAGGTGTGATGGACTGCTGTTTCTGCCAGTTAGTTTATAGGATGAAGCAATAAAAACTATGATGCCAAATTTAATAGGAGCTGCTGAAAATGTAACGGACCCATCAAATTTTGGTCCAGATTTGGGTCACTTCCTTTGAAAGTTTGAGAGTCCCATGCTATTTGTCAGATCTTTTTTTTTTTAAGTGAACTGAAACAAGAGAAAAGGAAAAAGGGATTAAATGAAGCATATCATTAAACCAAATGGCCCAGAGTGAGATCGTGGGGCAGGAAAAACTCCCATCAGTCCTAATGTCATCACCTGACCACAGAATTAACCATGTCTCACTGAGTCAGACTCACAGACTGCATGATTTCATCTACATTTCAAAACAACAGGCCAGAGTGAAGGCATTGGCCTTGGTGGGGGTGTGCACTCATCTTGTCCTTTTCTATATAACCCACTGAAAATAAAAAGAAATTGATAAGAGACTCAGACCCATGTATTTCCATCCATCCATCTATCCATCTTCTACCGCTTTTCCGGAGGTCCGGGTCGCGGAGGCAGCAGTTCAAGCAGAGAAGCCCAGACTTCCCTCTCCCCAGCCACCTGCTCCAGCTCTTCAGAGGGGATACCAAGGCGTTCCCAGACCAGCTGGGAGACATAGTCTCTCCACCGAGTCCTGGGTCTGCCCCGGGGTCTCCTCCCAGTGGGACGTGCCTGAAACACCTCAAGTGGGAGGCGTCCAGGAGGCATCCTAATCAGATGCCCATACCACCTCAACTGACTCCTTTCAATGTGGAGGAGCAGCAGTTCTACTCTGAGCCTCTCCCGGATGACTGAGCTCCTCACCCTATCTCTGAGGGTGAGTCCAGCAATCCTACGGAGAAAGCTCATTTCAGCCGCTTGTATCCGCGATCTCGTTCTTTCGGTCATTACCCAAAGCTCGTGACCATAGGTGAGAGTAGGAACGTAGATTGACTGGTAAATCGACAGCTTTGCCTTAGAACTAAGCTCCCTCTTCACCACAACAGACCGGTACAACGTCCGCATCACTGCAGATGCTGCTCCAATCCGTCTGTCGATCTCTCGCTCCATTTTCCCCTCACTCGTGAACAAGACCCCAAGATACTTAAACTCCTCCACTTGGGGCAGGAGCCTGTCCCCAACCCGGAGAGGACAATCCACTTTTTTCCGGCTGAGGACCATGGACTCGGACTTGGAGGTGCTGATTCTCATCCCAGCCACTTCACACTCAGCGGAAAACCGTCCCAGCTCTTGCCGGCTAGATATAGTCGGCCTCACCTCAACACACAGCTCCGGTTCCGGAACCAGTCTCCTGGAGAGGGGCTGGAGCTTGGCCTTTTCTGGTGTTGCCCCGGGCGAGAGGCGACGAGCAGGGGTGGGTATTCTTGTATCGCCCCACCTTGCTGCCTCTATATTGGAGTTTTCCCCGGTGGACGAAAGGGTTGCTTCCCTGCGCCTTCGGGTTGGGAAACGGGTCCTGACCATCATTTGTGCCTATGCACCAAATGATGTTTCAGAGTACCCACCCTTTTTGGAGTCTGTGACTGGGGTGCTGGAGGGTGCTCCTCCTGGAGACTCCATTGTCCTACTGGGGGACTTCAATGCGCACGTGGGCAACGACAGTGAAACCTGGAGGGGGGTGATTGGGAGGAACGGCCTGCCCGATCTGAACCCGAGTGGTGTTCAGTTATTGGACTTCTGTGCTAACCACAGTCTGTCCATAACGAACACCATGTTCAAGCATAAGGGTGTCCATATGTGCACCTGGCACCAGGACACCCTAGGTCACAGGTCGATGATCGATTTTGTTATCGTATCATCAGACCTGCGACCGTATGTCTTGGACACCTGAGTAAAGAGAGGTGCAGAGCTGTCAACTGATCACCACCTGGTGGTGAGTTGGATCCGATGGCAGGGGAGGAAGCCATTCAGACCTGGTAGACCCAAACGTATAGTGAGGGTGTGCTGGGAGCGTCTGGCTGAGGCCCCTGTCCGGGAGGTCTTCAACTCCCACCTCCGGAAGAACTTCAACCACATTCCGAGGGAGTCTGGAGACATGGAGTCTGAATGGGCCATGTTCTCCACCTCTGTTGTTGAAGCGGCGGCCCAGAGCTGCGGCCGCAAGGTGGTCGGTGCATCTCGTGGTGGCAACCCCCGAACCAAGTGGTGGACACCAGTGGTGAGGGGGGCCATTAAGCTGAAGGAGTCCTATCAAGCTTGGTTGGCTTGTGGGACTCCCGAAGCAGCTGAGGTGTACCGGCAGGCCAAGCGGAGTGCAGCTCGGGTGGTTGCTGAAGCAAAAACCCATGTATTTTCATTTTATTATATACACTATATCATGCTACACCTACTGATGGAACATTCTGTGTTGAAATGTATTTGTTTTACTTTAGGCGGCAACATGACTCTAATTGAATGAAACACTGTTAATGTACTGAGGTCAGCTGATAAGATCATGAATAAGGGAGTTTTGCTCCTGACCCAGAAACTTACAAACTCATACACATGTGGGCAGCCACCTTTCAGGGTCAGTTAACTGGTTTGATAAGCTGAACTTAATCACATTTCTATTGTTCTCCTCTGATATTCAAACCATCTCCATCAACTCCACTCCCTGTACTCTGAAATCTAGCTTTGCTGGCTAATTCTATAGATATGTGAGAATGGGAGACACTGCATGCAGTCTGTGCATATACCTTTGAGTGAGGCGTTTCTGGGCACTTAGACTTACTGCACATGACATAATGCAAAGTAAGTGGATTTTGGCAGTAACCTTCAGCTTTTTTTTGAAGAATTGTAATGAAATTACAATTACCAATGTTGGGCCGTGTGCATAATGTTGTGGTGGGTGTAATATTTGTAGTCAGTGTGAGTGCTGTCATGGAGTAAAAGGCTATTTGAAGTTTAGACTTTGTCTTTTTAAACTTTTTTTATATTTAAAAGAGGAGTGTAAAGGCTTCCACTTTTTTGGCAAAATTTGTGTAAGCGTTAAACTAACGAGGGAAAGGGATATGTTTATGCACCCCAGTATCATGACTATGATCGGTTTTCTGGAGTTATCCGATTACTCAAGTAGTCCTGTGCACAGAATAATCAGATTTGCTTTATCAGATAAAGGACGTTATAAGATTATAAGAAATCTGAGAAACTTATCTCATTCATTTGTCAATAATCCGTTTATTCAGTAAATGTAAACATAATAATCACATCTTATTATTGTCATTATCAGATTATTGTGGTTATGTAAATTAGCTCAATGTGTGTCACAAGACTGAAAAGTGGGAGTAATTTTGTGCCGAAGAGCTCAGATGAAGGTATTGTAGCCCTTACATGTTTATTGTCACCCAAAGTGTGCTTCTTTTCTACTTTGAGCTCTTTTTTTCTTTTAAATCTTTTAGCTTTCTCTTCTGTTCTTGCGTCACCTTCCCTTTTTTCTCAGTACACACACACACACACACACACACACACACACACGCCCGCACAACATGTTCAAAATGTATTTTCTTCTTTTGTGGGTGGTAGAAACCCAAGACCCAAGATCTTGGTAGGCTGGGAGTGTGTGTGCGCGCGCGCGCGCGTGTGTGTGTACGTCATGACGGCTTCCATCTGGTTTTACTTTCCCAGGGTCCTTTGGTGCGGTTTTTGTGGCAGCTAACTAATGATCACGTCTCCCTTTGCTCCATATGTAGGCCAGCCTCACAGGTGTGTGTGTGTGTGTGTTTGTGTGTACATGCACATGCATAAGATGATAATCAAACAAAAAGTTGCAGTCTGTAAAATTTAGGGCTAATCTGAATTATGAAATTTAATTCAGCATAAAATCTTAGCTTTGTTTTCATTGTTATATAATCACTCTGAAATAAAAGTTTTTGCATTTTCTCTAGCTTAAGAGAAGTTGTTTTAAAAATACACATAAAGAGGGTCCTCTCTGTGTAGGCAGCCATTTTGGACTACCATATTTGTCTTTCCAAGTTTTTGTTAAACTTTAATTAGAAAAAACGCTTCTGCAGGTTCTGCTAAATACTTGGGAAGCGTGTGTTGACTGATTAAATGTGAAATTATTTTGAAATGTGACTGCTAGATTGTGCTGAATATCACACACTTGCACTTGTGCACATGTGGAGTTATTGATATAGTCAGGTTCATTGACTAGACCTATCAGTGTTCACCTAAATGGTAATAAGTAAACTGCTGTACTATTTACTAGTTCTGTTTTTATATTAAAACTTCTAGTGATAACTCTGAACATCTCTGTAGACAAATGGCTTCAGCTAAACTGTTGCTTCTTTTTTTAATAATGATAATGCATCAGATTTCTATAGCACTTTATCATAGACACTCAAAGACACTTTACAAATAGATACATTATTCATTCACTCCAGACAGACAATGGTAGTGGTAAGCTACTACTGTAGCCACAGCTGCCCTGGGGCAGACTGACAGAAACATGGCTGCCAATCCATACCAACAGCTTCTTTGGTCACCACCGAACATTTATACACATTCATACCCAGTGTTATGGACACTGGAGGCAAGGTGGGTAAAGTGTCTCGCCCAGGGACACAACGGCAGGATATCTGGGAAGAGTGGGATTCAAACCGTAAGCCATCCAGTTATTGGACGACCTACACTACCTCCTGAGCCACTGCTGCCTTTTTGTATATTTATGGTTAACAAAGCGTTTAGCGGAATGGGTGATCATTCATGTGGCCTGTTTGCTTATCTCCTCAGACTTAAATGAACAGACTGAGTAAAATATTAAGTACTAAAAGGAAAGGGATTGATTGGAGGGAAGCATACCAATGACAGACATGAGTTGTTTGACTGGTTGTGGAACCTGTGTGTGTCCTGAATGTGCAAATGCAAGAAAAAAAGAGGGCAGTCTGAGAGCACATATTGTACCTCCATCAAGGCTATTTGTGTATAGATTAAAATGTGTCAGTTGACAGAGCATCATACAGTTGTTTGTGCCCATGTATTTTCAGGTTGATTCACACAATGTTTTTTTTATGATATTAGCAATAATCTGGTTTTAAAAAGCCCTATCACACATTGCAAAAAAAAATAAAAAAATAAATAAAAATCTGTCCCAAAATCCAAAGGGTTCATCCTTGTCCCAGGGGTCACCTTTGATGACCATTTCATGAGATTTCATCCTGCCCTTCCCCTAATCCCCTAATCCTGCCACAGTCGAACAAACAAACAGACAAACTCCAGTGAACACACTTGGATGGTATGTTCTGTTTGGGCGGCACATGTTGGAGCGCACACATGAAATGAAACAAACTGTGATGTTCATACCTGCTGGTAAATGTCCTTGCCTCGATGACCTCAGCAATTCCTCCATCTCCACCTTCAGCTGTTGCAGAGCAGCCAGTCCTTGGTCTAAAGCACTCTCTTGTGATGTCACCTCTTGCACATGATGTCCTCCACCTCCATTTGCTGGAAGCTGAAAACCGTCCTTGACATTGACCCCCAGCCTAGCGTCTGGGCTGCTGGAGCAGCTGGCCTCCAGCTTGGCCAGTCGGGAAGCTTGTGCTTGTGCTGCAGTCAGGAGCTGCTGCAGCATCGACTCCATGTTGTTGGAATTCCCTACAGATTTCCCCGCTGAAGCCTGGTCTCCTAGTTTGACGAGATCCAGAGTGTCTCTGAGACGGCTCTCCAGCTGCAAGGCTATCCTTCTTCCCGCTGTCTCCATTGCAGCCCCACAGGAGCCACCGTACTGGGCTATAAACCTATCACAGGATCAAAGTCAGAGAAATATTTCAACTTCTCTTAATGAAGAGATTTAATTTTGACAGTTCAGATAGCTGCTGTTTGATAATCCTCATACCAACCTCAGAATCTCACTGCGCAGTGACCCCATCTCCACCTTGAGGATGTCTTCAGCGTATTGAAGTAGCATGTTCTCCCTCATCTGGCTGTTCTCCAACATGGAGAACATCTTGTCCCACTTGGTCAGGTCTGGAGAATTGCATGGTGCTGGACTTGGTGTGGTTGCTAGATGAATGGAAAGAGGAAGCGTTAGGCTGTCCGACAGAGGGCAGAGGCTGATTAACTGCTCTACCAGAAATTATTTTTTAACAAACCTTCTAGACCTCATACCATGATTTGTTGCCTTTGGTGCATTTATAAGGAGTGAGTGAGTGAGTGTTCTTGTTTAGTGCCATGTCAGCATCTATGGCTATTTCATGGCAAAATTAGAACCAATAAGAAAATTGAGTTAATTATATAGAGACAGTATGATAAATGAAAGATGCTTCAGATGCACATGTGCTAAAAACCCTAAAATTTTCTTTGGTGGTGCCATATTAAAAATATCCTTCAGTGACTTTTGGGTATAAAAACGTTGTCTTGCTGTCATGAGAGCAGGACAGTCAAGTAAAATGTGCTTTATTGATAAAAAACCTCCGCAAAACTGACAAGATGGTGGTGCTTCACCTTTTAATAAAAAGCTGTGCGTAAGCCTAGAGTGGCCAGTACGGCATCTAGTGTGCACTACCTCATCATGTCGATTTTGAAAGTGATGCAAATGTCTATGGCTTATGGTAGGTTTAATATCATGCAATTTATTTGCAGTACATGTGTCCCATTCAGTCTGCCACTTCTTTAAAACATAAAACATTATTAGAGGCCTGAGGTCTGATGCTGGGATCTGGCATTGAGTGACTTCTTGGGTAAGGGATCTCTTGGCAGCATTGTTTGCCTGCTCGTTACCTGACAGGCCAACATGGCTGGGGATCCAACAAAAGATGATATTAACATTATGTTTCTGTAAAAAACCTAGTTTCTCTAAAATCCGGATAATAATGGGGTGATCAGTCTTTAAAAACCCAAGTGCCTGAAGACAGGATCTGGAGTCAGTAAAAATCAAGGAGCTCTGTTGTTTGGTCCTCTCAATGTGTTCCAATGCTAGAAGCAAAGCACAAGCCTCTGCTGTAAAAATTGAACATTGTTTGGGAATCCGCAAACCATACTGATTGTGCCTGGTGACAATTGCAGCAGAGACTGAGCCATCTACTTTAGATCCATCCGAGTATATGGAAAAATGGTGAGGAAAACGGCATTTTATGTCCAAGATCTGCTGCTGGTACACATTTGGGTGAGTGTCTTTCTTTTTGTTCTGGCTCAGATCCAGAATTATATTGGGTTTCCTTAAACTCCATGGTGGAATGGGACAAAACTGTGTCTGTGTTACGTTGCTTATATCAGGGTTTAATTTTACCAGGTGAGGTTCTATACGGAGTCCAAAAGGAGTGATGCTCTTAGGTCTGACCTTATACAAATGCAAAAATTGAGGGTGAAAAACTGCAGAGTAGGCTGGATTTCTATGGTTTGCTTTAAGTTTAACCATATACTGGAGAGCCAGTTTCAGGTGCCTGTTGTGAAGTGAAGGCTCGTTTGCTTCAACATACAAACTTTTAACAGGAGAGGTTCTGAAAGCCCCCAAGACAAGCCCTAGCCCCTGGTGATGGACAGTTTCTAGCGTCCTGATGTACGTTTTCCTTGCTGATCCATAAACTATGCTCCCATACTCTAGCCGAGATCTTACAAGTGCTCTATAGAGATGCAGCAGCTCAGTAGAGTCCGCACCCCATTTAGTTTTAGCCAAAACTTTAATAATATCAAGAGCTTTAAAACATCTGATTCGTAAAAATTTTATATGTGGAATAAAAGACAGCTTATTATCAAAAATAAGTCCAAGGAATTTGGTTTCTTTTACCACCTTGACAGCTTCTCCATCTATGAAAAGCTCAGGGTCGAGGTGAAGGGACCGCAGCAGGCAAAAGTGCATGCAGATAGTTTTTGTTTTTGAAAATTTAAAACCATTATTGACTGACCACCTATTAATCTTGTTTATGCACAGCTGTAGTTGCTTTTTGATTGTGCTCATGTCTTTCCCCCTGTAGCAAATACAGAGGTCATCTACATAAAGACTACAAAAGGTATTTGGTCTAAGAGCACCAACTACACTATTAATCTTAATGCTAAAAAGAGTAACCGAGAGGATACTTCCCTGGGGGACTCCTTGTTCTTGCACATGGGGCTCTGAAAGGGTATCTCCTACTCGGACTCTGAAGTGTTTATTGGACAAAAAGTTTGAAATGAAAAAAGGCAAATGTCCCCTAAAACCCATGCCATGTAGGTCTCTTAAAATACCATATTTCCATGTTGTGTCATATGCTTTTTCTAAATCAAAAACTACAGCAACTACATATTCTTTTCTAATAAAACCATCACGTATATAGGCCTCTAATCTGATAAGGTGGTCTAAAGTGCTTTTACCACGTCTGAAGCCACACTGGTAATCAGTTAAAAGGCCTTCAGACTCAAGCACCCACACAAGGCGATTGTTTACCATTCTTTCCATGGTTTTACAGAGGCAACTTGTCAGAGCTATTGGACGGTAGTTATTGGTATCAGTATGATCTTTTCCAGGTTTTGGAACGGGTATAACTACTGCTTCTTTCCAGCTTTCAGGAATACTGCCTGACTTCCAGATGTTGTTGAAAACCATCAGGAGAATGGCTAGTGCACCGGGGGGTAAGCGTTTTAAAAACTGATAATGAATTTTATCTGGCCCCACAGCAGTGTCATGAGAGTTCCTTATTGAGAGCAAAAGTTCTTCCATAGTGAAATCTTGGTTGTATGGTTCTGAGTTATCTGAAGAAAAGTTTATTTCTTTTTGTTCTTCTTGTGCTAGTATGATTTGGAACTCAAGATGGTAGTTTCCAATAGATGAATTCTTCTCAAACGATTTTGCTAGTTGATTAGCTATTTCATATTTTGTCGTCAGCAGATTACCCTGATGATTAATATGCTGTATCTGAAGTCCATTCTCCTTACCCTTCATCTTTCTAATTAAATCCCAGATCTTTTTGGTAGATGTGTTGGATGTGAGGCTTGATACAAATTCTCTCCAGCTCTGTCTCTTTGCGTCATTAATGATCCTGCGTGCTTTAGCTCGACAGATTTTAAATCTGGTCAGGTTTTCTGTTGTTGGATGTTTATTGAACACCCTCTCTGCTTTTTTCCTTGCCTCAATGGCCTTTTTGCAGTCATTGTTGAACCATGGGTTGGACCTACGATGTGGCTTTGCTGATGTTTTTGGGACAGTCTTATATGCAATTGTAATTAAAGTTTGGGCAAAGCTATGAACAGAGTGACAGTGTGGTTGAGGTTTTTGCCTGAATTTCTCTTTGCACAGAGAGACAAAGGAAGGCCAGTTTGCTTTTTTGAGTTTCCATCGCGGAGTTCTTGATTGCGCATCCACTTCCGTAGACATCAATATTAGTGGAAAGTGGTCACTTCCACAAAGATCATCCAAGACCCGCCACGAGAATTCCAGCACTAGCTCAGGATCACATATAGATAGGTCAATTGCAGTATAGGTTCCATGTCCTGGGTGGAGGTATGTGTGAGACCCATCGTTCCAAAAACATATATCATTTTTAGCAATAAAATCCCCCAGTATCTTGCCTTTTGCATTTGAGCGAATTCCTCCCCACAGAGGATTATGTCCATTAAAATCACCCATAAGGATGTATGGGGATGGCAACTGATTATGAAGGTCATCGAGACTCCCCGGTGTCACAGTCATATCTGGTGTTATATAGACAGAGCATAAGGTTATTGCTTTATGCAAAGTTAGACGAACTGCCACTGCTTGCAGGTTGGAGATTAAAGCCAAGTGGCTGTGAATTAGGTCATTCCTTACTAAAATTGTTGAACCACCAGATGGACGATGCACATTTGGACCATATGTATTATACATAGTGTAATGTTTCAGAGACATGGGGTTGGCTGATAGCAGAAGAGTTTCTTGAAGGCAGAAAGCAAGGGGATTAAAACTAGCAGCTAGACGCTGCACTTCAGAGAAGTTGGCCTTAAAGCCACGACAGTTCCACTGAATGATGTGACTACCCACCATCAGGTAGGTAAAACAAAAGCACGCTCCTTATGCTTGCTTTTAGGGGAGGGGCTGCGACTACGGCAAGTCGTGACTTCAGACATTTCTGCATCTTCTGGATTCCCATTCTTTTGCAATTTATTTTCTTGGCTTGATTTTGCCTGAGTAGAGGAGCTGGATTTTTTCTTTTCTTTTGATAATTGGTTTTGTTCTGTGGACTTGCTTAGACTTTGACCTAAGGGTTAACTTATTATAGTCAGGCTCTAAGTGCTTGTTTTACTTTTAACTGGGACTCCGGAATTTTTAATACTACTTGCATTTATAATGAACTTACATTTATTGTATAGTATACAGTATATTCATAGTTAATAAGGTGTAAATGAAAAATTGATTAAATGTCATTGTCAATACTGCAGATGTCAGGAACTTCTACCAAACAAATATTCTTGTAAAACTGGACCATTTTTCCTCATAACTTTGTGTCCTTATTTTTTTAAATCTAACTTTTTACATAAAATTGTGACGTTCTGAAAAATGTGTGATTTATTTTGTTAGTTTTTCATCAAAGTTGCAAGTATGGACTCCAGTGCCACTTGTAGCATATCCCTGCATAAAAGTAAAAAATCAAAGTAACATGCATAGATAGAGCAACTGCAGTACAGTGGTGTGAAAAAGTGTTTGCCGCTCCCTGATTTCTCATTTTTTGTATGTTTGTCACACTCACATGTTTCAGATCATCAAACAAATTTACACACGTGGACAAAGTTGTTGGTACCCCTCTGTTAATGAAAGAAAAATCCACAATGGTCACAGAAATAACTTGAATCTGACAAAAGTGGTAATAAATAAAAATTCTATGAAAATTAACCAATGAAAATCAGACAGTGCTTTTGAATTGTGGTTCAACAGAATTACTTTAAAAACAAACTCATGAAACAGGCCTGGACAAAAATGATGGTACCCCTAGAAAAGACATGGTGTGTACCACACTAAACATGGACCAGAGGAAGCAAAGGAGAGAGTTGTCTCAGGAGATTAGAAAGAAAATTATAGACAAGCATGTTAAAGGTAAAGGCTATAAGACCATCTCCAAGCAGCTTGATGTTCCTGTGACTACAGTTGCACATATTATTCAGAAATTTAAGATCCACGGGACTGTAGCCAACCTCCCTGGATGTGGCCGCAGGAGGAGACGGATAATACGAATGGAAACAAAAGAGCCCAGAACAACCTCTAAACACATTCAAGGTGAACTCCAAGGTCAAGGTACATCAGTGTCAGATCGCACCATCCGTCGTTGTTTGAGCCAAAGTGGACTTCATGGGAGACGACTAAGGAGGACACCACTGTTGAAAACAAATCATAAAAAAGCGAGACTGGAATTTGCCAAACTGCATGCTGACAAGCCACAAAGCTTCTGGGAGAATGTCCTATGGACAGACGAGACAAAACTGGAACTTTTTGGCAAGACACATCAGCTCTATGTTCACAGACGCAAAAATGAAGCATACCAAGAAAAGAACACTGTCCCTGCTGTGAAACATGGAGGAGGTTCTGTTATGTTCTGGGGCTGCTTTGCTGCATCTGGCACAGGGTGTCTTGAATCTGTGCAGGGTACAATGAAATCTCAAGACTATCAAGGTATTCTAGAAAGAAATGTGCTGCCCAGTGTCAGACAGCTTGGTCTCAGTCGCAGGTCATGGGTCTTGCAACAGGATAATGACCCAAAACACACAGCTAAAAACACCCAAGAATGGCTAAGAGCAAAACATTGGACTATTCTAAAGTGGCCTTCTATGAGCTCTGATCTAAATCCTATTGAACATCTGTGGAAGGCGCTGAAACATGCCGTCTGGAGAAGGCACCCTTCAGACCTGAGACAACTGGAGCAGTTTGCTCATGAGGAGTGGGCCAAAATACCTGCTGAGAGGTGCAGAAGTCTCATTGACAGTTACAGAAATCGTTTGATTGCAGTGATTGCCTCAAAAGGTTGTGCAACAAAATATTAAGTTAAGGTTACCATCATTTTTGTCCAGGCCTGTTTCATGAGTTTGTTTTTTAAAATAATTCTGTTGAACCGCAATTCAAAAGCATTGTCTGATTTTCAATGGTTAATTTTCATAGAATTTTTATTTATTACCACTTTTGTCAGATTCAAGTTATTTCTGTGACCATTGTGGGTTTTTCTTTCATTAACAGAGGGGTACCAACAATTGTGTCCACGGCTGTAAATATTAGACGACGATGACACAAGTAAACACAAAATGTTTTTTAAATGAAGGTGCTTATTATTAAGGAAAAAAAATCCAAACCTAAATGGCCCTGTGTGAAAAAGTGATTGCCCCCTAAACCTAATAACTGGTTGGGCCACCCTTAGCAGCAACAACTGCAATCAAGCGTTTGGGATAACTGGCAATGAGTCTTTTACAGCGCTGTGGAGGAATTTTGGCCCACTCATCTTTGCAGAATTGTTGTAATTCAGCCACATTAGAGGGTTGTCGAGCATGAACCGCCTTTTTAAGGTCATGCCACAACATCTCAATCAGATTCAGGTTAGGACTTTAACTAGGCTACTCCAAAGTCTTCATTTTGTTTTTCTTAAGCCATTCAGAGGTGGACTTGCTGGTGTGTTTTGGATCATTGTCCTGCTGCAGACACCAAGTGCGCTTCAGCTTGAGGTCACGAACAGATGGCGGAACATTCTCCTTCAGGATTTTTTGGTAGACAGCAGAATTCATGGTTCCATTTACCACAGCAAGTCTTTCCGGTCCTGAAGCAGCAAACAGCCCCAGACCATCACACTACCACCACCATGTTAGTATGATGTTCCTTTTCTGAAATGCTGTGTTATTTTTACGCCAGATGTAATGGGACACACACCTTCCAAAAAGTTCAACTTTTGTCTTGTTAGCCCACAGAATATTTTCCTAAAAGTCTTGGGGATCATCAAGATGTTTTCTGGCAAAACTGAGATGAGCCTTTATGTTCTTTTTGCTCAGCAGTGGTTTTCATCTTGGAACTCTACCATGCAGACCATTTTTGTCCAATCTCTTTCTTATGGTGGAGTCATGAACACTGACCTTAACTGAGGTAAGTGAGGCCTGCAGTTCTTTGGATGTTGCTGTGGGGTCTTTTGTGACCTCTTGGATGAGTCTTCACTGTGCTCTTGGGGTGATTTTGGTCAACCGACCACTCCTGGGAAGGTTCACCACTGTTCCATGTTTTCACCATTTGTGGATAATGGCTCACTGTGGGGGCAGTGCGGTGGTGGAGTGGTTAGCACTGCGGCAACACAGCAACTCACCCTTGGACGGGGGATCCTGGGTTCGATTCCAGCCCCCGACCAACAGTGATCTCTGTGAAGTCTGCATGTTCTCCCCGTGTCTGCATGGGTTTACTCCGGGATTTCTCCAGTTTCCTCCCACATGCCAAAAACATGCAAGTTAGGTTAATTGACATCAAAACTGGGGATTCTAAATTGTCCTTAGGTATGACTGTGTGAGTGAATGGTTGTCTGTCTCTCTGTGTTGGTCCTGTGATGGACTGGCGATCTGTCCAGGGTGTACCCTGCCTCTCGCCCAAAGATGCTGGGATAGGCTCCAGCCCCCCGTGACCCGAAAAGAATTAAGCGGAAGAAGATGGCTGGATGGATGGATGTGATGTCAACTTCAAGTTTTAATCCTGCTAAAGGAGCGACCTGCTGCAAGTGCCTGTCAAACACATAAAGATGGTAATAGTAAAGATGGCTGGAAACGAGGACGTAGAGATAAGATGTGGGAACAAAATAGGAGCATTGGCTGCTGCTTTCACTGTGAGATCATCTGGCTTTCTGTTGTGAGAGTGAAAGAAGGTGGGAGGAAAAGGAAGAGGAAGATCTGCTGACAGGAGGGATAACGAGTAGTGGGAAGCATGGGGGTGAAGGGATAAAGCAGAGCTGGGGGGTAGAATAAGCCGTGAGTGAGAATATGCAGGCTACTGTGTCAGACATTCTGTTCTGTTTAACTGGTTTGTCTTCTCAACTCAGTTCAGTGGGGCAGTGCTACAGAGCTGTGTGGACTGTTTTTGCTTCTCGTCCCCAGAGTTCAAAGTTAAAAAAAAAAAAAAAAAAGTCTCATGCATTCTCAGTGACAGACAAGTCCAGAAGAGCAGATAGAGGTTAGAAATGACAGTGTTTGCTTAGTATACACTGTAGGGTTGGACCGCAATCTACAATCATCTCGCCACCACTCACGCATGACTTAGCATACGGGTTAACCTTTTTTCGTGACACATGTTTTTTTCAGCCCGTCATTCATTCTAAAATTAACCATGTCATGACCTCTGCCATGTCTCCTCATTAATTCAAATTCCTGACAGAGACTGGGAGATTTGAGCGGGTCAGAAGCAGTGATCTGTGTCTCCATCCTGCCTTTGACCCCTCTCCTTCGTCACAGACGAGCTGCGCTTCACCTCGCTGATTTGATTTTTTTCCCTCTCCTAATTATGAATTATTGTGTGCGTCCTTGTCCTCGTTGCCCCCCCTTTGGGAGGCAGAAACAACTTTTTTTTCCCCCCCTCCAGCACAGCTCTAAACTACTCTCCGTTGTAGCTCATGTTTAATGTTTTTGTTGTCTGTGCCCAGTTTCCTGCCGGCGCTGCGGTCATACCTCCTGCTGGGTTTAAAACAACAAATAATTGCAAAATGCAAGCTTGCAGAGGGCCCGCTGGAAATGTAAAAGCGGACAGAAATGTGCCCTTCTTCTCTTTCTCTGAAAACCCTCCCCACACACGTGCACTTCAAAACAAGCATGCAGCGGAGACACTTTGAAGCTGTCTCCAGAACAGCTGAGAGAAGAATGTGCTAATGACACACTGCAGTGTTTCTTCGTTTGATGACAGGCCGTTCCTGCTGTAATGTGCTGGTCCTCTTAGGGACTGACTTATCATTACCTGACACTGCTTATCTCACACACAGACTGGTCTGCACAGACTAATTGTTAATAAATAGAACTAAACAAAGCTCGCAGATGTAAGCATGGCGATTCCACAGAATATCAGTAACATGATAATTGTTATCACATGTGTACAATAAATCTCATTATTTTTCTTCTTTTTTTAAATAGCATAGACAGTAGCCTGTCTTGAACCCGTGTTGCAAAATTCATTGTTCTACTTGTTTTGATTTTTTAATTTGTGCAAAATGTCCTCATTTTACGATGCAATATCCACTGACTGTTCCTGTAAACTGCCACTTCTTACAATAAACTACATTGACTGGGCTCTATGGAGACGGGTATTGAAACACATCTTCCTTAACCACAAAAACTTAAAAACTCTCAGTCTTATCCAAACTCTTCCTCTGAATGCAGACGTTTTAAACTACAGTTTATCTTATAAAACCAAACCTTGCCATTTCTATTGCTTGAAATCCGCTACATTACTTTCAGTGCATTTTCACCATAACATTACAACCTGAATATATAAATAAATGACCCAAACTAGGCACCCTAAAAGAAACTGATTTCAACTCAAAAGCTGAATTAAATCGCCATCATCGCTGTTTGAAAATCTTGATTACTGAGTCTGTTAAAGAGCTTAATACTCACGTTCTGCTGTTTCTCCCTGTGTGATTTCATTGTAGAAGGGGTCAGCGTAGTTGACCTCTATATCATCGTAGGAGGCGAGAGCCAGACAAGCATACACCAGCAGCACACACACTATCCGAGCGAGTCTCCACGGAAACATGCTGGTGGCCCTGATGCCTCAGTTTGTGTCTGTGTGAGAGAACTGTGTAGCTGGGTGGATGGGTGGATGTAGTTGGGTGGATGGTTCTGGTGAGTTTCAGCTCCTCTGTCAGCTCTCGCGTATGTTGTTAGTAATGGCTGTTGTGCTGTCGCTGTTGCCTCTGCTGCTCCTGCTGCTGCCGATCCGCTCTTGTCTGTCTCACGTTTATACATCTGCAGGCCGGCCACTCTCTCTTTTTGAAGTCCTCCCTCTCTCATACTGTATTTGCCCCTCCTCCCCGATGCCTCTCCACCTCAGCCTCTCTCTTTCATTCTTTCTTGTTAAATGCTGAGCAACCCCTTGGCAGGAAGCCCAGCGTAGAGAGAGAGAGAGGGAGAGCGGGGTTTCTGCTTGGATTACACATGCACATTTCTATTTCCCCATAAATGATTTTACCCAATTCATCTCTAATCTGTCACCAGCTGACCTCAGCCTCCATTTAGATGTAGTCAGCAATTAATGAAACCACTCTGATTTAAGAGAAAACATGCTCAGCAGTGTCAAACCCAACCGTCCTAATGACCTAATTTAATATTTTAGCTTAGGAAACACGTCAACGTTTTAGTTTATTGGACTCTTAGGGGATCACAGGTGGAATAATAGCCCACCTTGCCGTGTGGGGTGGGACGGTAGTCCACCCGTCCCCCCTAGTTTAGGTTTGTTGTATGAAGGTGATAGGCTCTTTAGTAATTTCAGTTTCCTTTCTTAGTGCGTGATTCGGGTCCTGAGGGTCTTAATTGTGTGTGTGCTTTTGGACTTTCTGCGGGGGTGGGAGAATGTTGTATTTGCAATTTATGCTTTTATTTGTGAAGTGCAGTGTAGTGGCAGCCACTTCCTCTTCCACCACTGCACCGCCTCTATAAATGCGCATCTTGGTTCGGCCTCTTTGCCAACGCCCCCTGCCTAGCGGCTGTATTGTGGAGAGTATTGCAAATAAAGCTGAGTTCTGTCAAGCACCTGGTCTCATTATCTGGAAGGTAATTGTATACACAACACTAATGCTTTTACTTTTAAATATCACTTTAATGATTTTGCTGCTTAGTTTTCCCAAAATTTCATTATGCATTTTACAGTTTAAAGCAAGAGATAATTCATTGTGCTGGTAATTTTGATATGTTTCACCAATCAAGATCATTGTCGTATGTCTGACCCTGGCACGAGGTTATTTGGATGTGATCACCAGCTGCTTCAGTCTCATTCCCTTAAAAAATGCAGCGCTGTTACAAGAAAGAGCCAAAAGACACCCGTAAAATGATACAGTCAGTCCTCACCCTGAAAAATGGATGCTATAGTAAATCTGCTCATTTTATTCTTGTTTTTTTTTTTTTTTACTTCCCTCTGGGGTTGTGAGATTGTGTATTTACCCCCCCCCCCACAAGGTAGAGCATATTGATTCCCCAATATTAATAATTTAGCTGATGTGATTTCAATCATCAAAGCACATTCTTTAGTCAAGTTTACTGATGTCTGCACAATTCTCTTTTCTCCATGTCTCATATGGACTTGTGCTGTTCATGTACAAATTCAACTTTATTTTCAAAGAGTACTTTAGAGCGTAGATATGAAATTGTGAGGATCTGACACAGGGGGCAAACACCCTTTCAGCCCGATCTTCAGCTGCAGAATGACCCTATTACAGGCTAAAGACAGGCCACGTTCCAACACAGCTCCCCCCAAAAATCTCATTTGGTTAATATCTGAGTTTATTGATTGGTAGTCCAGACAGAGGACTCCAGCGTATGTCTTATTTTTAAAACCAAGGTAACCAATAAAGGCTATTTAGAGGGCATGCACATGAAGCTTAGTTATTTAACAACACAAAGCGTCTGTTTAGGGAATAACAACAACTTTTACTTTAATTGCAGGATAGAAGTTTATTAAGAAAAAGTTTGCAAAGGCGAAGCTTTAGCAGAAAATCAGAAATAAATCACTCAGTAATCAATTTTGTGATTCAGGGTATACCATGGGACTCTTTTTGACTAATATTAATAGAAATGATTTTTTAAGAATTTCACATTACACATATTTAGACAGATCTGAGGGAGAATATCTAGTTAGGAAATCTCAGAAAATTCCTTTTTATCTCCAGCTTCATGAAAACATTTGGCTTTCACATACAGAAATACAACTGTGCTGCAAGTGAGGTGATGAATCATGCATCGTTGGAGGTGGCCTGTGTTGTAATCAGATATAACTGCAGCTCCTGTGACTAACGGGGAAGGAGGTAATGGAAGGGAGGGTTAGGAGTGGGGGCGTTGGGGCAGAGAACACAAACTTTTCCTGATTTGGCCCCATGCAAAGATGGGGTGGGGGGTGGGGGGTTGCAGCTTCAATGGAACACAGACAGAGGAGGTTTCAATAAATGGGTTTATTGTTCTCTGGCTTCCCTCTGTTTATTTGTCTATTTATTTGTTGGCCTCTTTGTAATTGCGTCTCCTATGTTTGTGTTTATATGCTGCATGTGTATCTGCGTAACGTGTGTAATGGCTGTTTTCGCGCCGGTGTGTGCGTGCTAGTTTGTGTGTTTTCAATGGGATGGAAGTAATGACTTCCTCATGGGATTTTTAGGATGTGCCCCACTCTCACCCCACTCCCTTTCCTCCACCTTTCTGTTTGCAGTGTCTCTTCTATTCTGCCAGTTTTCTTCCTCTCAAATACCTGCCCAAACATACATACGCACGCACGCACACGTATGAAAAGTTTAGTTGGCATTTAAAATAGAATAGGTTTTATTGTCAGTGTACAGTTGTACAGCCCAACGAAATTGTGGGTGCTCCACCAGGCTACTGCGTGTCGCGGTGGCCCTCACGAGCCACCATAAGACGGCAGCAGTCACAAGTGAGTTGCAGTGATGTTTCATTAAGAAGTGCAGGAACAGAGAGTAACACACACGACAGTGCGGGTAGGACAATAACAGGGTAACTACAAACAGCATCTGAGCCGGGGAACGCCCGAAGCGTCAGATGATGAGACGGTAGGAACACAGACGGAGAATAACAAACGGTATCATAACAGACGGTATCTCAACAGGCCGTATAATAACAGGAGATGTCATACAGAACGTACCTTAACTGAACGTATCCAAACAGAGACTGCTGCATCGGGGTGCATTCAGCGCCTGCTTTTAACCCCGGTCACTAATGACCCCAAATGCAGCACAGCTGTTGACTCTGACAGCAGGGAGCTCCACCGGGCGCTGTCACAATAAGAGCCCGGGGAGCTAGAAGGAATCCTCTGCTGTCAAAGCCTGGAAATGATGATAAAGATCCGAGTGCGGACAGAACCGGCACTCGGATTGTAACAGTACCTCCCCCTCAAGGCCGAGCCCCTGAGCGGCCAAATAACACCCAAGCCCCCCCCCCACCCCCCTAGGGTGGGCGGATGGGGCGCCGGCAGGAGGGAGAGAGACAAAAAGGAGCAAAAATGACAACAGGGGACCAACAAAACAATTACAGAGACAGGTTGAGGGGAAAAAAAACAAAAAAAACAATACTCCCTAACGTGTGGGTAACAGGGAAAGAACCCAACAGGCAATACATACATCGGTATTAAACAATAAATGGACGCAAGACAGGAGGGAAAAAAAAAACACCGATCACAGCTAAGAAAAAAGGAGTGACATACAGAATCACATATCAGGCCCCCCCGCACATCCCAAAAGTTTACAGACGAATATAATGAAAAACCCGGGATGAGTGCAGTCCTGGCCCTGAGGCATGGAGGCTGAAAGTTCGGGGGGCCGTCCGGCATCAAGCAGCCACAATGCAGGCAGAGGGGAAAAGGACAGTTCGGGCGGCCTACCCCAGTCCCATGCTCGGAAACAGTAAATTTCAGGCGGCCGGACCAGGTCGCCAAACAGGGGGTCCAAGGGGTCAGGAGGCCGGCCCAGAGAGCCAAATGGGCACGGCAGTCCTTCAGGCGGCCGACCCGCATCGCTTGCCCACAAGAACCGTAGGGGAGAAGTAGCCGGCGGTCTCGCCGGAGAAGGGAAAGACGAGGGAGAACCGGGCAGAGCGTTCAGAACCCCAACGGTCCCAGGTGGAGATGGGTTGCGCTCCTCAGGAGAACGAGGAGGGTGACGATGGTGATGATGGAGATGATGGAGATGAGCCCATCCAGTATCCGGCGGCAGGGGATCTGCAGCTTCCCCACCGAACCTGGAAACTGCTGGTGCTGCGTCCTCGTCGGACCCCGATTGGGTCGCGGTTGCTCCCGCGAAGGACCCCGATTGGGTCTCGGTTGCGTCCGCATTGGACCCCGATTGGGTAGGCGCCACACCAGGACCGACCTCCAACCCCGAACCCGGAACCTCTGGCACAGCGGGCGAATTCTGATCCACGCCGGCGACCCTGGGAGAAGGCTCGGGAGAGAGAAGAGAACCAGGATCAGGATCACCGGCAGCACCAGAACCCGGCGAGACAAGCTCGGATGTAGCGGGTGGCCGCACCCGGCTCGCCTCCCCAAGAGACAGGCAAAAATGCTCTAAGATGGAGTAAAGAAAGACAAAACAGAGCACTTGTCTGATCTCGAGTTCTGACGCCGTCCAGGACTTCGGCGATCCGGGCTCTGAGGGCAGGAGGTCGTCTTCAGGCTCCCACTCAGCTACGGCGGGCCCCGCAGCTGGCATGATGGTACACGTAGCTCCTGGATCCTCCGGCACCGAAGCCCACGCCGAAGGCCCGCACGGCGTGGTGGCAGGGGACCCTTGACCCGCTGGACTGGACCGCTCGTCCGTGGAGCCCCGGGGACGCTTCCTCGTCGGCGCAGGTTCCACGCTGCAGTCCGCCCTCCTCCTCCGCCCACGACGTGGCTGCGGAACCGGAACCAGGCTCTCCAGAACCGCAGGCCCCCTCCTCATCCAGCGACGTTGGCCTGGCGTCGAGGACCGCTCAGTGGAGGGAGACACAGAGGATGCGGGGTTAATCATTACAGCCACAGCAGGTGGTGGGAGCTCGGGGAGCTGCGAACCCCGAACTCCACCTCCAGGAGTCTGACAGAGCAAATCACAATAACGAGTGTGTGAATGAATTTGGACTTGCCTGTCTCCTGAAGGTTGAGTGGCGCCTGCTGTAGCGGACGTTGCTCCTCCCTTTCCCCGTCGGACGGTGACAGCGGGCCTCCTGAAAGGACGAGGTGGATCCGCTGGAGATGGTTCCGGGATGGGACTCGCCAGGGCTGGACTCAGAGCACACACAGCGGCCGGGAAATGCATCAAGGAGGAGGGGGCGACAGCCGAAATGAGCCAGGCACGGGACGCTGGCGGGAGAGCGGGAGATGGCCCGGGGGGAGACGAGGCTGCGGGAAATCCCCTCTGACGAGGCGCAGGAGAGGCAGCTATGTGAGGGATTGAGCCCTTGCGGCGACCCGGAGCTGGGTCCGGACGGGGTTCATGCTGAGGTTGACCAGGCGGACAAACAGCGGAGCGAGCAGCTGTCACTCGGTCTCGGACCTTAACTGCAGACAGCTGCAGCTCCTCAGGGGGAAACCCGAGTGACATCACGCCCGATGGGGGAAGACCTCTGGATGGCGCGAACTCCCGGGCCGGAGCGGAGGCAGGAGCGGGATCCTGAAGCGAGGGGTGACGTCTCCTCCTCTTCGGCTTCCTGCCGGGATTTCCCTCCAACCCACGGAGTATCTCTCGCTGTGCGGTGATGTCCTTTCTCCTCGCGCTGACTTCGGGGTGGTCGGCGTAGCGAGGAAGATTGTTTAGAAGAACCTCAGCATAGTCTAGGTGCCAGCGGATTTGGTTTGGGTCGTCGTAGAGACTGGCGGTGAAGAGCGTCCCGTCGACGTACTCCAGGACGCTGGCTAGCTCGTTGCCCAAGCGCAGAGCGCGGCTCCTGGGAGACGGCATGCTTCCAGCGCTGACACCCAGACTGGGAAGAACAAAGTCCAATACTGCAAAAACTCACAGTGAATGGCATCTCGGCGCGGCGCCCCTCTCCGGACATACTGGCAGCAGTCTACTGTCGCGGTGGCCCTCACGAGCCACCATAAGACGCCAGCAGTCACAAGTGAGTTGCAGTGATGTTTTATTAAGAAGTGCAGGAACAGAGAATAACACACACGACAGTGCAGGTAGGACAATAACAGGGTAACTACAAACAGCGTCTGAGCCGGGGAACGCCCGAAGCGTCAGACGATGAGACGGTAGGAACACAGACGGAGAATAACAAACGGTATCATAACAGACGGTATCTCTATAGACCGTATAATAACAGGAGATATCATACAGAACGTACCTTAACCGAACGTATCCAAACAGAGACTGCTGCATCGGGGTGCATTCAGCGCCTGCTTTTAACCCCGGTCACTAATGACCCCAAATGCAGCACAGCTGTTGACTCTGACAGCAGGGAGCTCCACCGGGCGCTGTCACAATAAGAGCCCGGGGAGCTAGAAGGAATCCACTGCTGTCAAAGCCTGGAAATGATGATAAAGATCCGAGTGCGGACGGAACCGGCACTCGGATTGTAACACTGCGCAGTAAAGTAAGAGAGAAGGATTAGATAAAACATGGTTACAGAGCACACAATTAAACACGCAACTGAAATAAAAATAGTCCAGGATTATGGAAATATACACAGGTATGATAGTGGCTTCACGGATGAAACAATGCACATAAAAGTGCAGAGTGCGGAACACACAATTGGACACACGATTGAATAAAATGCTCCAAAGATTATGGAAAATATACATAGGTATGGTAGTGGTTTCACGGATGGGTCAGTATACATGAAAGTGCGGAGAACAAAGACAGGTGTGTCACTGTGATAATTAAAAAGGTCCTCAGTTCTGTGCATGTGAGCATTCGGAGGAAAGGGGGTGAGGCCTCTGACTGTTCACAGTTCGGATGGCCCAGGGGAAGAAGCTGTTTGTCAGTCTGGAGGTGTGGGACCTGATTGATCTGAACCGTCGTCCAGAGGGAAGCAGGTCAAACAGGTGGTGGGTGGGATGTGAGGGGTCTCCTGTGATGGCCTTGGCCTTTCTGAGACAGGAGGCTCTGGAGACCCTTTGCACAGCCTTCCTGCTCTTGGCCGTGGAGCCAGCGTACCACACACCCAGGCAGTAAGTGAGCATGCTCTCCACTAAGTAGCGATAGAAGGCCAGCAGCAGCTTCTGGTCCAGGTTGTTCTTCCTCAGGACACGAAGGAAGTGCAGCCGCTGCTGGGCTTTCTTCACCAGGGCCGTGGTGTTGACAGTCCAGGAGAGGTCAGGGGAGATGTCGGTGCCCAGGAACCTGAAGGTGGGGACATTTTCCACACAGTCGCCATTTATGAGGAGGGGGTGGTCCTGTCTGTTCTTCCTCAAGTCCAGAATGAGTTCTTTGGTTTTTTGGACATTCAGTTTCAGGTTGTTTGCTTGGTACCACAGCAGAAGATTGTCTACCTCCACCCTGTACGCCTTTTCATCGTCATCAGTGATGAGCCCAAACAAGGTGTTATCGTCCATGTACTTCACAATGACGGTGGGTGGGTGGGTTGGAATACAGTCAAAGGTGTAGAGGGCTTAGCACACATATTTAAAAGAATATGCAGTAATTGTGGTATAATCAGTTTCAAGTTTACTGAGGTCATTGACTGAAAAATTGTGGTTTTGTAGGTTTTAACCTTCTGAAATGTGTCTATTTATCATGTGATTATTGAAAAAAAAAATATCAAAACACTTCTTCTTTCGGCTGCTCCCTTTAGGGGTAGCCACAGCAGATCATCTGTCTAGATCTCACCCTATTCCTTACATCATCCTCTGTAACACCAACCCTCTCCATGTCCTCCTTCACTACATCCATGAATCTTCTCTGTGTTCTTCCTCTTTTCCTCCTGCCTGGCAGCTCCATCTTCAACACCATTTGTCCAATATATCCACTATCCCTCCTCTTCACATGTCCAAATCATCTCAGCCTTCCCTCCCTTACTTTGTCTCCAAACCACTCAACCTGAGCTGTCCCTCTGATATACTCATTTCTAATCTTGTCCCTCCTAGTCACTCCCAATGAAAATCTTAGCATTGTCAACTCTGCCACCTCCAGCTCCACCGCCTGTGTTTTTGTCAGCGCCACCGTCTCCAAACCATATATCATAGCAGGACTCACTGCCATCTTGCAAATCTTCCCTTTCACTCGTGCTGCTACCTTTCTGTCACAAATCACCCCTGACACTTGTCTCCACCCACTCCACCCTGCCTGCACTCTCTTCTTCACCTCTCTTGTGCATTTTCCATTGCTTTGGATGGTTGACCCCAGGTATTTAAACTCATCTACTTTCACTGCCTCTACTCCTTCCATCTTCACCGTTGCACCTGCCTCCCTTTCATTCACACTCATGTATTCTGTCTTGCTTCTACTGACTTTCATCCCACTTCTCTCCAGAGCATACCTCCACCTCTCCAGGTTGAATGAATGAATCTTTATTTCAGATAGATTAGATTAAAAGATTAAAAGAAAGGAACAGAATACTATAACAAAGGGGAAAAAATCCAACAAGGTCAAATTAAACAATAACTCCTCTGATTATACAATTCAACATAAGTTTTCCGAAATGAGTGATGGCTGAAGCCGCAGCATATATTGCCCACCCATGTTCCATCTAAGAATTCAAAAATAAAATAAAATAAAAGTGATTACAAATCAGAACAAAGCCAAAACAAAATGTGACAAAAAACTAAGCAACAGCACGACACAGACTGGATATGATAATCCTTATGTGATTTTACATATCGTTTTGGTATATATGTTTGGAGTATTTCTTCCTTTAGTTTTTGTTTAAATTGTCCAAGCATCGTACATGATTTTAATTCAGGTCCAGAAGCGTTCCACAGTCTGACTCCGTGCATTGAGACACAGTGTTGTTTGGTGGTAGTTCTCACTGAAGGTTTTTGAAATATACGTGTTCCTCTGAAATGATATCATTTCTCCCTTATTTGGAACAACTTTGGATATTTGCGGGCAGTGATAGATTCTTCGCTTTAAACATTATTACTGCAGTTTTAAAATCAACCAGATCTTTCAACTTGAGAGCTTTGAATTTAAGAAAAAGTGGGTTTGTTGATTCCCTGTAAGCAGCTTTGTTTGTTATTCTAATAGCGCTCTTCTGAAGCATAAAGACTTAATATATGTTTGTTTTATATGTATTTCCCCATACTTCAGTACAATATGTCATGTATGGGAGTATTAATGAATGATACAAAGTATATAGTGTGGGTTGATTCAGCAAATATTTCACTCTGTGTAGTATTGCGATTGATTTGGATATTTTACCTTTAATATAATTAATATGTGACTTCCAACACAGTTTATTTTCAATTATTACTCCAAGAAATTTAATTTCAGATACCCTTTCAATCTCTACACCATTTACGCTGAGTTGAGATACTGAGTTGTTGTGATGGTTGTTAAAAATTATAAATTTTGTCTTACTTAAATTGAGCATTAATTTGTTTGAATCAAACCACAGTTTGAGCTTTCCTAATTCCTTTCTGAGTATATCCAAAAGTTGTTCCAAATTGCTTCCACTGCAAAAAAAATTAGTGTCATCTGCAAACAGTATTAAATCCATTTTTTCCAAAACTTTACATATATCATTTATATACATATTGAATAACAGTGGCCCCAAAATTGAACCCTGTGGGACTCCGCAAGTAACCTTCAGTAACTGTGAGTTTTTGCTACCAACACATACATACTGATATCTGTTCTTTAAGTGACTACATAACCAGGACAGTGCTACCCCCTAATACCATAATTTTGTGGTTTCCTTAACAATAATTTATGATCCACTGTATCAAATGCTTTTTTTAAGATCCAGGAATAACCCAACTGACTACTCCTTATTTTCTACAGCAGTTGATATTTTTTCTATAAATTCCATTAAAGCAAATACAGTTGTCCTCTTGTGTCTGAACCCATATTGTTGCTCACACAATAAGTTATTCTTCATTATAAAGTTGTCAATTCTCTCACAGAATATTTTTTCGAGTATCTTAGAAAATTGCGGCAATAGTGAAATAGGCCTATAGTTTGAAAATTCCCCTCTGTCACCCGTCTTGTATATTGGAATTACTTTGGCTATTTTCATTGCATTGGGAAATATAACTGTTTGGAGAGACAGGTTACAAATATACGTCAGTGGCTTCACTAAGCATTCAATGATAGTTTTGACTAAGAGCATGTCAATACCATCACAATCCGTAGATGTTTTACTTTTAAACGATTTAACAATTTCAGTGACCTCTTTCTCATCTGTGTTCTTTGTGAAAATGGAGTCTTTTATAGCAATGTTTTTGCTTATTGTATCACCTATAGGTGCCGTAAGGGGTATTTCTCGTGCCAAATTAGGACCAGTGCTAACAAAAAATTTATTAAATTTACCTGCAGGTGAGACTGCATTCACACTCTGAGTCGTTTGTTTTTTGGGTTTTTTTTTGAAGATTGGTTGGGTAGCTTGTATTTCTGTTTTTATTTCCAAGAATATTGTTAAGTATTGTCCATGTATTTTTAATGTTATCTCTGTTTTTCTCCAGTTCTTTACTGTAATAGTCTCTTTTACTACATCTCATTATACAGTATATATTAACTTATTTTTGTATGTTTTATACCGCTGCTCTGCTTCTTTTGTCCTTTTCTTGAGAAAAATTTTATATAGTGAATTTTTCTTTTTACACACTTTTTGTAATCCTTTGGTTAACCATGGCTTGTCAACAAATTTCTGTTTAAGTTTTTTCTTTACTAATGGACAGTTTTTTTAATAAAGAGCAGTTACAGTGTTCATGAATGTATCGTAGGCTTCATTTACATCTGATACATAGACTTTTGTCCAGTCTTGCTTCAGCAGGTCTTCTTTAAAAGAACTGATTGCATTTTGTGATTTGTATCTGAAAGATTTTAAAGTTTTTTCTGTATTGGCCCCCGTGTGGCCATGGATAAGTGCAAAGACTGGCAGATGGTCACTTATGTCATTTATCAATAATCCACTTTCTATTTTCTCATCAAAAATATTAACAAACAGGTTGTCAATAAGTGTAGCAGTGTGGACTGTGATTCTACTGGGATGTGTTATTGTAGGATATAGACTCATACTGTACATAGAATTCATGAACTCTGTAATTACATTTTGTTGAAATGGATTTAGTAAATCAATATTGAAGTCTCCACAGATTACAACCATTTTCTTATTAGTTATATTATTGTACAGCTCGACTAACTTATCTCTGAATGTCTCAATGCAAGTTCCCAGCATTCTATATATACAACTTATAATTAGATTTTTTGTTTTATCTTGGTCAGTCTCAACAGCAACACATTCCAGAATCCCTGGTAGTACAAAGGACATTCCATTTACAAGTTTACACCTATACAGTTCATCAATATACAGTGAAACACCACCACCCTTTTTCTGAGATCTGTTAATATGAAACATCTGATATCCCTCTATTGCCATCAAAGAAGCCTGCTCTTCATTGAGCCAAGTTTCAGAGACTACAATAGTTGTAAATTTTCTATCTAGCTGTTTTAAATAGTCCTGAATCTGTGGAAAGTTTTTGTTAAGACTTGTGCTGTTAAAGTGTATTATTGACAATTTACCATCTACTTGCACTTGACTTTTGAATTGCTTTTCAGTGTAATATTCACAGTGATTATGAATATTATTGAAGAAGTGGTTGTCAGGATCAATATCATTGTCCATCTCTTGTAGTTTGTGTTCAGCATAATGAGATATTTTCAGAGTCTGAATTTCCTCTCTTTGTGTCAAATGACTTCCTCCAGTTGGGGTTGATTGATGTCTACTAAAGTCAGTCATGAGGGTGTTTTTTTTTTTTTAAGTACATTATCATGTTATGTCACAAAAGGACTGTTCTTGCCGTGTGTGGATATGGATTATCGTAGTCTCTTAATTTTCTTAATCAGTGTTCATCTATATTTATTTAAGTCAGTGAGATCTCTTATTATTATGGCCTTTGCTTCCTCGGGTGTTCCATTTAGTTTAATCCAGATTCTACAGTTTCTTGTCCATGTTGCCTGTATCTTGTTTTATCTTTTCAACATCCGTGCTTGCCGTGTTATTTCAGCATCAGTCTTTGTTAAATGTTCATTTAGGGGTAAACTTCTGTTCCCCGCAGCTTTCTGGTCTGCCTCAGTATGTCATTTTTTACCCTTCTGTTCACAAAGCGCATCACAATTGATTTCTTTGTTTTATTATCCTTTCTCGGTAGAGTATGGCAGGCTGAATTTGCATTTACATCAACCTTTATGTTTCTGCTTTCAAGGAACTGAAGCACCTGGTTTTCTAGGGAGACTGATTCACTTGGGGGAGCCTCCTCACCTCTCATTCCTGCTGTAGCATGAGCATATGATTGATATTTAATGTCTCGTCCACTAATGATTAAATCATCCATACAAGTATATTGTTCAAGATCCTCGATGCATCGCTCCAAGTCTGCAATTTTTTTGTCTCTTTCCTTAATTGTTAATTTCAACTCTTGGACTTCGTCCATTAGCCCTAATAATTTGGACTGCTGATTAGCCACTTTGGTAAGTTCTTCTGACATGAAGTTCAGAGATTTTTTAATCTCTTCCATTTCCTCTTTCTTTGGTGGCATTTTTTATTGACCTGTTGATAGCAGGATTATTTCTGCTGGTGTTGTCGGTATCTGGTCCAGCTGACCTCAGATCCGGCTGGGACCTCAGCTAGCCCCTCCGTTGTTAGCCCCGCCGCTTGCCACTGCTCTAGTTGAGCTCCGATCCAGCTGGGGCCCCGATTAGCTCCTCCGCTGTACTCCGCCGCCTACCACTGCTGTAGTTGAGCTCCGATCCGACTCCTGTCCAGCTGGGGCCTTGGTTAGCTCCTCCGCCGAGCCCCGCCGCCCACCGCCGCTGTAGTTGAGCTCCGATCCAGCTCCTATCCAGCTGGGGCCTTGGTTAGCTCCTCCACCGAGCCCCAATCACAAGATTCTAAGAATCTGTGTGGGAGGCTCAGCCATCATCTAACCGGCCGATGCCGGGTCGGTGAGACGAACCGGGGGCAGAGTTGCTCCTTTGTGTTGGTGTTAGTTACGACTAGCTGTAGTATTAGCTCTGAGGCTAGTTAGCGGTTAGCTCCGCTCCTAGCCTCAGCTCCTTCTTTAAGTTGAAAACTGCTCCGCGTTGCAATCAGCAAAGCTTGGCATCCTCACTGGTGACCGGTACTGTCTTTCTGCAGATCCAGATCCAGATCTCTTCCACCTGTTCCCTACTCTCACTACAGATCACAATATCATCTGCAAACATCATGGTCCATGGAGATTCCTGCCTGACCTCGTCTGTCAGCCTGTCCATCACCATGGCAAACAAGAAGGGGATCTCCTTCCTGTTCAAGCCGAAGCTGCTGCACGCCGAGGGCCTCTGTGACTTCATCGTTGGGGAGAGCTAGCTGATGATCTGAGGAGGAGCTGCACGCCACTGCACTGTCTCCGGCCACAGCGGTCTGGAGAGCAGCAGCCCGTGTGACTGCTGGGTCACGATCCTCAGCCCGCTGGCAGTGCCGACAGTCCTCCACAGCACAGGGGCACCGGGATAGCACATCAACATTGGCATGGAGGCAGCCTGCTCGATGCACAATCTGAAAGTCATAATCCTGCAGTGCCTCCACAGTAGCATCCCCCCGTAAACATACGGGTGGAAATGGCGGAGCCCTTGGATGACTGCCAGCACCTCTTAAGATAAGATAAGATAAGACAAGCCTTTATTAGTCCCACAATGGGGAAATTCCAGGATTGCAACAGCACAGGGATAGCAACACTCAGAGCAACAATCAGAAGGCAAGAAAAAAAATCAAGAGCAGCTAATATATATACATATGTACATATTACTATAAATATATATATATACACACAGACACACAGTGCAGAGCATTGTAGCTGGATGGAATAAATATATGAGTATATAAACACACAGTATGGAGCATTGCAGCTAGGTGGAATAAATATGTAAATATATAAACACACAGTGCGGAGCAATGTAGCTAGATGGAATAATATGGAGATATATAAACACATACAGTGCGGAGCATTGTTGCTAGATGGGATGAAACAGCACAACCGTCTACTTAGTTATCCTACATGGTATGATTATGTGCCCATACATATTCTCACCCTCCATAGCGACCGGTATTTTCCTAGTTGTATGCCGGAGGGGACCATTGTGTAAGTCTATTGCATCTTTTGCACTCAAAAAAACTGTTAGGTTGTTACGTCTTTTTGCTATCTCTGCGAGCAGCCCTGCTTAGGTTGTACAGTCTGACAGCCGTTGGTAGGAAGGACCTGCGAAACCTCTCGGTTGTGCACTTGGGATGATGTAGTCTGCTGCTAAATGAGCTCCTCAGTGCATTCAGTATGTCCTGCATAGGGTGGAACTCGGACTCCAGCAGAGATGACAGTTTAGCCACCGTCCTTCTCTCTCCTATCTCCTCCACCGGATCAAGGCGCTGCCCCAGGACAGAGCTAGCTTTCTTAATCAGTTTGTTCAGTCTCTTCCTATCGGCTGCAGTAATGCCACTGCCCCAGCAGACCACTCCAAAAGTGATGGCTGATGCCACCACCGTGTCATAGAATGTCTTCAGCAGCACCCCTTGTACACCAAAAGACCTGAGTCTCCTTAGCAGGAACAGCCTGCGCTGTCCCTTCTTGTAGAGTGCGTCAGTATTGTGTGACCAGTCTAGTTTATTGTTCAGATGAACACCCAGGTACTTGTAGGATGTCACCATCTCAATGTCTGTTCCCTGTATATTTACTGGTGCTGTGAGGGGTTGTCCATGCCTGCGGCAGTCCACCACCAGCTCCTTAGTTTTCCTTGCGTTCTGGAGGTAGTTCCGATGGCACCAGTCCACGAAGTCCTGGATAAGCCCTCTGTACTCAGCTTCATCTCCATTGGAGATGAGGCCAACGATCGCAGAGTCATCAGAGAACTTCTGTAGATGGCAGTGTGTTGTGTTGTGTGAGAAGTCCGCAGTATAAAGAGTGAACAGGAAGGAAGCCAACACCGTTGGCTTGGTGGGTGATGCAATAATTCCTTTTGACTCTGCTGAGAGTGCAGCTGAAAAAGGTAACCGCCTGCTCTCCGTGTTCTCCCTCCTGGGATAGCACCACCCCGATGCCCTCGTTGCTAGCATCTGTGTCCACAAGGAAGGTGCAGTTCAGGTCAGGATACCACAACACAGGGGCTCTGAGTGCTGAGCGGAGCCGGGAAAAAGCAGCAGCAAAGTCCTCGCTCCACTCGAACGTGCAGCCCGTTTGTGTCAGCTGATGTAGCGGACTGGCGATGGAGGCGAAGTCCTTCACAAACTTCCTATAATAGGAGGCCAGTCCAAGGAATCGCCGCAGCTCTCCTACGTCCCGCAGGATGGGCCAGTTTCTCGCAGCTGTCACCTTCTCTGGGTTGATGGAGACTCCCACAGCCTGGCCCGGTGGATGACATCCAACACCTCCCGGAGGTTGGATAAGGCGCCACCAAAATCAGCTGTGTGAACCAGCAGGTCCTCGAGATAAACGATGCAGCGGCTCTGGGGGGCATGAGCCAGGACTCGCTCCATCAGGCGTTTAAAGGTGGCCGAGGCATTGCAAAGTCCAAATGGCATCATCTTGAACTGCTACAGTCCCTACCTGATGGAGAAGGCAGTTTTCTGGCAGGCCTATGGTGACAGCTCCACCTGCCAATAGCCGCTGCGGAGGTCAAGTGAGCTGCACCAGCTGGAGCCGGTGATGTAATCCAGCATGTCGTCAATGCAGGGCAGAGGGTAGGAGTTCTTATGGGTGACGTCATTCAGGTCACACAGAACCACCATGAACTGTCCTTCTTCTTAACCAGAACCACCGGCACCGCCCAAGGGCTGCTGGAGGGTTCAGTGACATCCGCCTCCAGCATCTCCTGAATCTTTTGCTCTGCCGCTGCCCGCCTTGAAAATGGGAGACGGTGGTGGTGGAGTCGGATCAGCCTGGTCTCACGGGTGTTGATCTGATGCTGCACCAAGCTGGAATGGGTGCACTCTTCATCCTTGGCAGCCAAGAGGTCGACATAGCAGTGCAGCAGCTCCCGCAGCTGGCATCTCTGCCCCATCTCTAACCCCCTGCAGCTCAGCTGGAACAGCTCCTGGATCACCTGCTGGGTTTCTGATGATGTGGCGATCCGTTGTGCTAGCGGCCCCCTCGCTGCTGTCTCTGCCAGTGATGACGATCCTTCCGCTCGCACTGGTGGTGCTGCAGTGGTCGGCTCTAGCGGTGATCCCCTAAGCTCGGCCTGCGCTGATGGCCCCTTGATTGCGCAGGTCCCTGGTTCCTCGTCTGGCTCTTGCCACAGAGCATGATGGTCTTGGCCCCCAGAAGCAGAGAAGAGCTGGCAGGTCCCCGTCTGTACCACCTCGCTCTAGTTTAAAGCTGGTGAGAGGGCTGGTTGTCGCGGGGTAGGTGCAGGGCAGTGGCACGCGACGTGGCCTGGCTCCCCACAGCGGAAGCATCCCTGAACATGCTGCCATCGTACGCTCGCCGGCGGTGCGGCTCTGGTCTGGTGCAGCTCCTCCTCGTCCTTGCTGTCAGCTATGGCTTGGAAAGCTCTCTGCCTTGGTGATGAAACTTAAGCCGCGTGCTCCAGCATCAGCTCCACCCGCTCCTCCTCTGCCACGGCCACCTCCCAGCTGCCTGCAGCGTGAATCCAGACGTATTCTCAGAGCCGGGCTGGGCAGAGCCCTGGGATGAAACTCTGAAGGGCGAGCTTCTTCACCGCTCGAAGTCCGGGTAGCTGAGCTGTGTCAGCAGCCAGACATAGTGGTTAGTCTCTGTGGCCAGCTGTGCCGTTCCTCAGGCCGGAGATTGGACAGCGTGAAGAGAGCTCCGCCCTCCAGAGCCAGTGCGATCTGTACAGCTGTCTCTTCAGGTGTCCAACCATTGACTGTTGCAGCCAGTTCAACCTGGACGAGGTAGGCGTCCAGCGAGGTTTCGCCACCAAAGCGGGGAGCTTGGCTGGTTGGTGGGCCAGTGGTGCTGGGGTTAGGACGGTCGCCTCCGTGCTGATCACTGCCCTCAGCTGCAGTAGGATCGCTGGCTCATAGTTTCCCCGCTGGTGCTCCCTGTCCTGCCTTGAAAAAGATGGGACAAAGGATGCGCTTGCTCCATCTGGCCCGCTTCCCCTTTGTTTGCGGCGAGCAGCTCTGGGGACTAGTGTGCTTGCTCTGCTGTCCGTCTCCATCTGGGCAGTGAGCTGTTCAAGCTGTCAAATCTCTGTCTTCATCCTCACTTCCATCTCTCAATAATCCCACTTCTGACACCAGTGTGATGTTTCAAGGGTTCACACAATAATGAGAGAGGATTTGGAACATAACAGGGATTTATTTCTTCACTGACAAATTACGCAGAACAGAGGGGAGGCAATGCACACACACTCACTTCCCTCAGGGTGACACAGACACGTAGTCTCTCACATGCAGGAAAAACAACACTATCACGATCAGACTTATAAAACAATTATAACACTACAACAATAATGCTCAGAACACAAGAATTATAACCATCTTTGAACACCTCGCAGCGCAAAGCATGCCGGGAGAATCCTCCGCCCCTTGTCACAGCCCCAACGTTACAGTATAAATTCTATTCACCCCCCACTTAAATCTTCGCTCATTTAACAACACTTGATCATATATATTGTTCTTAGACTTTATTTTAGCTTATCTTCTTTGTATTATCTATAACTGCCTCTCGCCCCAAAAGATGCTGGGATAGGCTCCAGCACCCCTGCGACCTGAAAAGGATTAAGCGGAAGAAGATGGATGGATGGATGGATGGATGGATAACTATAACCGTGACCAAAAGTGGCCAGCTGAAGTTAGCAATTTAGCCACTCATTCACAAATGTTTCTATGCTTGTTGTCTGTATCGATCATATCCTATTGACCACTGTAACCACACAACCCTGCCCACCAGTGATGTATTATTTCATTCATTTTTTGAGACAAATTTACATTTGTTAGTTCAGAGATACGTAGCTAATTTTAGCAATATGAGGTGTGTCAGAAAAGAAACAGGACTGGAATCACAAAAAATTATTTCAAATGTAAACTACAGACTCCAAGTTTTCCCCTTCAAAATGATCACCCTTGAGTCTACGTAGCGCACTTTCCTGTTCTTCTCTGCCATGCATCCATGCACTCCTGGAAGGATTCTCCTAGGATTCTCTGCCCCTCCATCGTCACGGCCCTCTTGATAGCTTCCCCGTCTGGAAAATGTGTCCCCTTGATGACCCCGCTGAGCTTGGGGAAAAGGAAAAAAATCACATGGAGCTAGGTCAGATGAGTAGGGTGGTTGCTCCAGCACAGCAGTGTTTTTCTCTGCCAGGAATTGCCAAATGCTCAGGGTGTTGAGTGATGAGGTGATGAGTTGTTTTACCACAACTCTCACCTCTTCTCACGCATTGAACAAAGCAAACACCGCAGGATCTCTTTGTAGACATGCTCTTTGACCGTCTGGCCCTGTGGCAGTGCGCTAATCCCTACCCCAGTCATAGCTCACACAACACACTAAATCCAGTTACTTTTCTGACACACCTCGTAATTATGTAAGAGGGAGGATGGAGTGGAATGTAGTCACAGAGATTTAAAGAGACATGCACAAGGCATTCTAAGAAAGGCTGCAAAAATAATAATAAAAAAACATAAAGTACTTGTTGAATTAGTTAAATATTTAAAGACAGTTTGGACAAAATATATCACAGATGTTTCATTAAGATGTATGAGCTGTTAAAATGTAGTAAAAAGTGCAATCAAGGATCCCTTTAAAAGCCTATTTTTTTCCCTCATAGGTTACAGGAAAAAAAATCTAACTGGAAGGAGCTAAATTTCAGACCACATATATATCGGACCATACTGCTTCCATAGGTTTATATCAGTGATTCCTATGGGTAAGAGAGTGTTTTGGCCCCTGAATGGCTCAAAGGGATCAAACATATGAGAGTCACTCAGTTTGTAGGGATCAACAGTTTTTATTGAAAAAAAAAAATAAAAGCTACTTAAAATACAACTGGGTGAACAGAGATGGGAGCCCCAGCTGAAACAAACAAAAGAGGGAGAAGACCAAGAACCAAATCAGCAATGGGCCATTGGATTGCGGCTTCTCCCCTAACCAAACCAAAAGAATCTAACCTAGAGAAAGAAACCCCAAAAACAAGACTGTCGGCAACTCCCAACTCCACTTCAAATAATAAGCAAAAATATGGAAAAGATAAGATAATGGAGCGTGAGCTGGGCTAGCGGTGGATGCTGGCAGTTGAGGAAGTAAAGTTCCTGTCTCAACGCCCGCACTTTTATAGGCGTCTCCTGTGGTCCAGGGCCAATAACGTCTGAGACAGAGGTAAACAGAAATAGATTGATATCAAATAAACAAAAGCACTATGCGGATGTGCACAGCACAAAAAGATGCACGTAACACAGAGAAAAATCCATTCACCATAATATACTGTAGTGTGGCAGACTAAAGAGGTACATCTCACCCAGTGGGACTTGGGGTTGGGGTGTGTGGTTTTTGTTTCCCAGTGTTGAAGTCCAGGAGTGGTTATTGTCAGTTGTCCGGTGGCAGTTGAGGAGTAAAGATAAAAATCCACCTTCGTCTCCTGTGTGTTTCTTCCTCCTGCCACATTGGTGACCCTGATTCGAGCATGTCCGACACAGAAGAAAACTGCGTTTCCTTATCAGCCGTGTCGCCCTAACCCTCACAGCTGGCCGCTTGCACTGCTGCTGTGAAGCTTCCTGAGTTTTGGCAGAGTGACCCAGCTTCGTGGTATCAGCATATCGAAGCGCTGTTCCACCTGCGAGGAATCACTGCAGCTGAAACCAGGTATTACTTGGTCGTCGCCTGCAGTTACTTTGTGCGCCCCCACAGCATGGTAAATACACTGCCATCAGACAGTTCCTGCTCTGGAGGTATAGTCTGTCGACCGCGGAAAGAGCGGATAAAATCCTCTCCCTGTCAGGCTTGGGTGATGGCACGGCTGTGGACCCTGTGGACAGAATACTATCGCTGCTTGGAGCGGACGAAGGTGGTTTCCTGTTTCCACACATATTCCTGCGCCAGTTTTGGCTAACTCCCGGCATTTGGCTGCCGGTGACTACCAAGCTTTAGCCAAGGAAGCTGATCAGGTCCTGCTGGCTAACAGGCAGTTTGCTGTGCAAAGCGTGGCATCGGATATCCTGCAACCCACGACGGAAGATGCGGACCCAGTGGTAGTAGCTGGAGTGGTGGTCCGGAGATGACGCGGGAAAGGTTTGTGTTTCTTCCACCTGCAGTTTGACGGCAAGGCTAAGCGCTGCGTTTCTCCATGCACGTTTGAGACGATGGGAAAACTCCAGAGCCAGCGCTCAGTAGCAGCTGTGGGCGCTGGCAGATGAGGTGAGCTGCTCTTCATTAAAGACTCGATGTCAGGGAGACATTTCCTAGTGGACTCTGGCTCACAGAAGAGCCTACTCCTGCCAACCAGTGTGGACAAACCGGGAGCGGGCAAAGGCCCACATTTGAGTGCAGCTAGCGGTTCTTCCACTGAGACATTTGGCACAAGGTCTGTGACTGTTTCCAGGGGCACAGTTTTGAGTGGGACTTTGTAATCGCTTCCATTACAGTACCTATTGTTGGCGTGGATTTTCTGTGTGCAAATGGTTTGCTTGTTGATGTTGCTAACCACCATTTGATTGATGCTGTGTCTTTTGCCACTTTTCCATGTGAGGCTGGGGGAACTGGGCTGTTGTCACATGCTAACTTTTTAGCATCGGATAATGTTTTTCTGCATTTACTGGCAAATTTTCCGTCGCTTACAATGCCTGCTTTTTTCACCACAGCTGCTAAGCACGGGATGGAACATTTCATCCCCACCAGAGGACTGCCGTTTTTTGCGTGCACGTGACGCCTCAGTGCGATTAAGTTGGCCATAGCGAAAGAGGAGTTCACCACTATGGAACGTTTGGGTATAGTGAGGCATTCTAACAGCCCATGGGCCTCGCCGCTTCACATGGTACCTAAGGCGGATGGGTCGTGGCGTCCATGTGGTGATTTTCGTCGGCTTAACAATGTCACCGCTAATGACGGTTATCCTATTCTGGACATCCAAGATTTTTCCGTGCGTTTAGTGGGTTATGCCATTTCTTCTAAGGTGGATCTGGTGCGCGGTCATCACCAGGTTCCCATGCGCGTGGAGGACATCCCCAAGATCGTGGTAATTACCCCGTTCGGGCTTTTTAAATTCCTGGCCATGCCATTTGGCCTTAAAGGCGCGGCTCACACATTTCAGAGGTTGATGGACTTGGTGTTACGCGACCTCCCATTCATGTTTGTCTACCTCAACAACATATTAGTGGCCAGTCTGTCAGCCGAAGAACATCTGTCGCACCTCAAACAAGTTTTTGGGTGCCTTGAAGAACATGGCCTGATCATCAACCTGGCTAAGTGTCAGTTTGGGCTGCCAGTGATTGACTTCTTAGGCCACCACATCGTCATGAGGCGCAATTCCGTTGCCTTCTAAGGTTCAAGCGGTAGAGGAATTTCCCCATCCGGCCTCCGTTAAGGCACTGCAGGAATCTTTTGGCATGGTAAATTTTTACAATCGCTTCCTCCCTCACGCTGCCCACCTCCTGCCATCGCATTATGAGGCTCTTAGGCTAAAAAAAGCCAACGACCCTGTCACCTGGACTCCCGAACAGGTTTGTGCTTTTGACGAAGCTAAGTCTGCCCTTGCAAACGCAGCACTACTCTCTCACCTTGTGCCCACGGCGCCTATAGCTTTGACAACAGACGCCTCCGACATACCCATGGGGGCAGTGGTCGAGCAGCACATGGCAGGGGCATGGCAGCTCCTCGCATTTTTCAATCGCAAGCTGTGGGATGGCGAGCGTAAGTACAGCATTTTTGACCGGGAGTTGCCGGCGCTGTACCTGGCGACCCGTCATTTCCGTTTCTTATTGAAGGGTCGTTCTTTCACGGCTTATGTAGATCATAAACCACTGACATTTGCTACGTCCAAGGTGACCGAGCCGTGGTCTGTTCGTCAGCAACGCCATCTGGCAGCCATCTCTGAGTTCACAACAGATGTTCAGCATGTGGCTGGCAAGTCCAACCCCATTGCTGATTGCCTGTCACATGTGCTGGTATGTCCGGTGCACCTCGGGATGGATTTTTCTGCCATGGCCGCTGAGCAGCCCAACAACCTGGACATCCTGGCCCTTCGGTCTACAGGTACAGCCCTCAAACTCGAGGAGGCGGTGATGCAGGAGGGTGGTCCTACTCTCCTCTGCGATGTCTCCATGGCAGCCCCCGCCCTGTTGTCCCTGCGACCTGGCGCATTGAGTTTTCGACTCAATTCACTCCCTCTCTCACCCTGGAGTTCGGGCGTCAGTAAAACTGGTCAAAGCCAACTTTGTCTGGCCCGGCCTCCACAGGGATGTCAAGGGGTGGGCAGCTGCATGCTTGGCGTGTCAACGCGCTTAAGTCCACCAGCACACTAAGGCACCCCAGAACCGTTTCGGATTCCAGCTAAACATTTTGGCCACGTGCATGTGGACCTGGTGGGTCCTCTACCCCCTTCACAGGGTTTTATGCATCTGCTTTCCATAGTGGATCGGACCACTAGGTGGCCAGAGGCGATCCCTCTGTCCTCCATTTTGGCGGCGGACGCGGCACACGTGTTTCTTTCTTCCTGGGTTGCGCGTTTCGGGACCCCATCAGATAGTACCTCTGATAGGGGCCGCCAATTTGTGTCAGAGCTCTGGTTGGTGCTTGCAAGGTCCTTGGGAGTGCAGGTACACCGTATTAAAGCGTACCACCCTCAGGCTAACGGCTTGTGTGAACATTTTCAAGGGTTGCTGAAAGCGGTGTTGCATGCTGCACTCTCCGATGATAATTGGGTGGATCGTTTGCCTTGGGTGATGCTTGGGTTGCGTTCCGCTCTTAAGGAAGATCTTGATGGTTTGCCTGTTGAACTGGTTTTTGGTCAACCGCTTCGCATTCGGGGAGAGTTTTTGCCCAAAAGTTCTGCCCTGCAGGCCGGCCCCGCTATCTATCCTTTTTCATCCAACGGCACACTGGGTCTGAGCCCCGTTCACCACTGTTTTCCGTGATCATTTGTGCCTACTAGGCTCAGTGCGGCCCATTTCATTTTTGTGCGACATGATGCACACCATTCCCCTCTCCAACCCCCTTACGACGGTCCATTTCAGGTTCTGGAGATGGGCCCTAAGAGTTTTGTGCTAGAGATGGGTGGGCATAAAGAGAAGGCCACGTTAAGGTGGATGAGCTTACGGTTCCAGCCCAGGTCCCCCGTCGGGGTCGCTCCCCTTCTAAGACCTCGGCTAGGTCTGCACTAGATGAGTTTTCTGGTTTCCAGTCTGCTATGGACTGTGTTTCACCTGCCCGTCATCCACGAGGATGCCCCGCACGACAGGTTTCTCCGGTGGCTCCAGTTGGAGGACGGTGCGGCCATTATGGCAGGCTCATCAGATCCCCAGTGAGAGACTGATTTTGACTACGGGAGTCCCCTCTGGGTGTTTGGTGGGGGAGGGGGGCTGTGTAGCAGACTGAAGAGGTACCTCTCACCCAGTGGGACTTGGGGTTGGGGTGTGTGGTTTGTGTTTCCCAGTGTTGGAGTCCGGGAGTGGTTATTGTCAGTTGTTTGGTAGCAGTTGAGGAGTAAAGGTTAAAGCCCACCTTCATCTCCTGTGTGTCTCTTCCTCTTGCCACAGTAGCAATATTGTGTGGCATTGATATTATATTAATACTGAGACTAGATGGTGCTAAGTGCTCACTGTCTGAAGTCAACGTGTCATGGGAGAAACTTTTGAGATTTAGCTAAGAGTTGCTCAAGAAAAAGACAGGGAATTGGAAATCACAATATATGATATTGTAATACTCAGTGGGGGCAGCCCCTTGCATGGTAGTGGCCCCTCTGGGTCTAGATGTGATTAACATTGTAGATAAGAGAAACGTAATTTTGTTCTACTGTACATGATTGGCTATATGGATTGCATGACAATATAGTTGGCTTCTTCTTCTTCTTCTTCTTCTTCTTCTTCTTCTTCTAAGATTGTAATAATATTCCATCGTGGCCCAAGTATTGTGATAATATTGTATTGTGGGACCTCTTGTGTTTCCCAGCCCCTTGTGGTTATCAGCTTTTTTTTTTCAAAAGACCCCCTTGCCAAGCACCCAACCCCCACACATGCACCAAAAGAATGAAGTGATTCATTACAAATCTTTATAGAAACAGAACAGAAAATAGGACAATCCCACAACTTCAAAGCAGATAAATCCGTGCACCTCCTGTGATCTCTGGTGGCCTCCGGTTGGGGGCCTGGACCCTAGGTTGGAAACCATTTGTTACATGTACAGCTTGGTTTCACTCAAATGATTTGGCATGTATTAATGCATTTTAGAGTTTTGGTGTGCCGTTTCATGTGTGGTCTAGTATAGTGAGCTGTAGTTACTGTAGGTGTGGAAAAACAGCAAACATCTTGTGGTGGTGAAAATAACTACATTAGTCGAACTGTGGAGGATTTTAAGGTGCTTAAATGTAGAAATGATAGTGTATAATTTTAAAAAATCACTTTTACCTTTATGTCATACAAAAAAAAGCGTTTTTGAGACAAAGGTGAGAGATGAACTCAAGTTTTGCTCCAAAGTGTGATTTTTTTTTTTATTTACATCCTCCACCCACTCCAGCCTATCATATGATTATGCTTGTCAGTAGGTAAGATAAGATAAGATAAGCCTTTATTAGTCCCACACTGGGGAAATTCCAGGATTGCAACAGCACAGGGATAGCAACACTCAGAGCAATGATTTAGAAGATAAGAAAATAAGAGCAGTGAATATACAGTGGGGTAAAAAAGTATTTAGTCAGCCACCAATTGTGCAAGTTCTCCCACTTAAAAGATGAGAGAGGTCTCCAATTTTCATCATAGGTATACCTCAACTATGAGAGACAAAATGAGGAAAAAAAATCCCGAAAATCACATTGAAGGATTTTTAATGAATTAATTGGTAAATTCCTCGGTAAAATAAGTATTTGGTCAATAACAAAAGTTCATCTCAATACTTTGTTATATACCCTTTGTTGGCAATGACAGAGGTCAAACGTTTTCTGTAAGTTTTCACAAGGTTTTCACACACTGTTGCTGGTATTTTGGCCCATTCCTCCATGCAGATCTCCTCTAGAGCAGTAATGTTTTGGGGCTGTCTCTGGGCAACACAGACTTTCAACTCCCTCCAAAGATTTTCTATGGGGTTGAGATCTGGAGACTGGCTAGGCCACTCCAGGACCTTGAAATGCTTCTTACGAAGCCACTCCTTTGTTGCCCGGGTGGTGTGTTTGGGATCATTGTCATGCTGAAAGACCCAGCCACGTTTCATCTTGAATGCCCTTGCTGGTGGAAGGTGGTTTTCACTCAAAATTTCACGATACATGGCCCCATTCATTCTTTCCTTTACACGGATCAGTCATCCTGGTCCCTTTGCAGAAAAACAGCCCCAAAATATGATGTTTCCACCCCCATGCTTCACAGTAGGTATGGTGTTCTTTCTCCTCCAAACACGACAAGTTGAGTTTTTACCAAAAAGTTCTATTTTGGTTTCATCTGAGCATATGACATTCTCCCAATCCTCTTCTGGATCATCCAGATGCTCTCTAGCAAACTTCAGACCCTGGACATGTACTGGCTTAAGCAGGGGGACGCGTCTGGCACTGCAGGATGTGAGTCCCTGGCGGCGTAGTGTGTTTCTGATGTAGCCTTTGTTACTTTGGTCCCAGCTCTCTGCAGGTCATTCACTAGGTCCCCCCATGTGGTTCTGGGATTTTTGCTCACCGTTCTCGTGATAATTTTGACCTCATGGGGTGAGATCTGGCGTGGAGCCCCAGATCAAGGGAGATTATCAGTGATCTTGTATGTCTTCCATTTTCTAATAATTGCTCCCACAGTTGATTTCTTCACACCAAGCTGCTTACCTATTGCAGATTCAGTCTTCCCAGCCTGGTGCAGGTCTACAATTTTGTTTCTGGTGTCCTTTGACAGCTCTTTGGTCTTGGCCATAGTGGAGTTTGGAGTCTGACTGTTTGAGGTTGTGGACAGGTGTCTTTTATACTGATAACGAGTTCAAACAGGTGCCATTAATACAGGTAATGAGTGGAGGACAGAGGAGCCTCTTAAAGAAGAAGTTACAGGTCTGTGAGAGCCAGAAATCTTGCTTGTTTGTAGGTGACCAAATACTTATTTTACTGAGGAATTTACCAGTTAATTCATTAAAAATCTTTCAATGTGATTTTCTGGATTTTTTTTTTCTCATTTTGTCTCTCATAGTTGAGGTATACTTATGATGAAAATTGGAGACCTCTCTCATCTTTTAAGTGGGAGAACTTGCACAATTGGTGGCTGACTAAATACTTTTTTGCCCCACTGTACATATGTACACATAAATATATAAATATATATTTGCACAGTGTGGAGCATTGTAGCTAGATGGACTAAACGGCATAACCGTCTATTTAGTTACCCTACATGGTATGAATATGTACCCATACATATTGTCACCCTCCATAGCGACTGATATTGTCCTAGTTGTATACTGGAGGGGACCATTAAGTCTGTTGCATCTTTTGCATTCAATACTATTAGGTCGTCACATTTTTTTGCTATCTCTATTCAATTCAATTCAATTCAATTCAACTTTATTTATGTAGTGCCATTTCACAGCAACAGTCATCTGATAGCACTTTCAACTGTAGGGGGAACCCCCACAGTTGCAGAAAGACCCCAGCAATCAGGCGATCCCCTGTGAGCAAGCACTTGCTGACAGTGGAGAGGAAAAACTCCCTTTTAACAGGAAGAAACCTCCAGCAGAACCAGGCTCAGGGAGGGGCAGTCATCTGCTGCGACTGGCTGGGGGTGAGGGGACAGAGAAGATGAAAAGAACAGACATGTAGAGAGCAAACAGCACGATGGGGACTCAATCTATGGGAGAGAACAAACAGATGTTAATGACCAGCAAAAGAAAAAATATTTCATTGAGAGGGAAGAAAGGAGTGAGGCCCAGTGCATTATTGGAGGTCCCCCGGCTGACTAAACCTATTAGCAGCATAACTAAGGGAGGGTTCAGAAACACATGATCCCTCCCTAATTGTAGGCTATATCAAAAAGGAAGGTTTTAACCCTATTCTTAAAAACAGAGATCGAGTCTGACTCCCGAATCCAGATTGGCAGCTGGTTCCACAGGAGAGGAGCTTGATAACTGAAGGCTCTGCCTCCCATTGTACATTTGGAGATTCTAGATATTACAAGTAATCCTGCATTTTGGGAGCGTAGTGCTCTGTTAGGATAATACGGTAGTATCAGATCTTTTAAATAAAAAGGAGCCTGATTGTTTAGAGCTTTGTAAGTAAGAAGACAGATTTTAAACTTAATTCTAAACTCTATGGGAAGCCAATGAAGGGAGGCCAGAACCGGAGAGATATGATCTCTCATTCTAGTACCTGTTAAAACTCTTGCTGCAGCATTTTGGATCAGCTGAAGACTTTTTAAAGATGTTTTAGGACAACCTGATAATAAAGAATTACAATAATCTAATCTCGAGCTAACAAAAGCGTGGATCAGTTTCTCAGCATCACTCTGAGACAAGATACTCCTAATTGTGGCAATATTACGCAAAAGATAAAAGGCAGGCTTAGAAACAAATTTAATATGTGAATTGAAAGACAGATCTTGATCAAAAATAATTCCAAGTTTCCTCACAGAGCTATTAAGAGAAAGAGTAATGCATCTAAACTGAAAGTTTGATTTGGAAGGGTATTTCTAAGGTTTTCTGAACCAACAAGAATGACTTCAGTCTTATCTGAATTTAATAGCAAGAAATTACAAGTCATCCAAGCTTTGATTTCCTTAAGACAGGCTTCCAACTTGGCTAACTGATTACTATCATCTGGCTTCATTGATAGGTATAATTGAGTGTCATCTGCATAACAATGAAAATGTATAAAGTGCTTTCTAATAATGTTGCCTAATGGAAGCATATATAAACTAAAAAGAGTAGGGCCTAGCACAGATCCCTGTGGAACTCCATGACTGAGCTTTGAGTTGAAAGAAAACTCATTATTGACGTGAACAAACTGGAACCTATCAGATAAATAAGACCTAAACCACTGCAACAAAGTTCCATTAAGTCCAACATACTGTTCTAATCTATCAAGTAGAATATTATGATCGATAGTATCAAAAGCTGCACTAAGGTCTAAAAGGACAAGTACAGAAACAAGTCCATTATCAGATGTGATGAGGAGGTCATTAGTGACCTTCGCTAAGGCTGTTTCAGTGCTATGATGGATTCTAAACCCAGACTGAAACTCTTCAAGTAAACCAGTTCCCTGCAGGCAGTCAAATTGCGTAGCAACAACTCTTTCTAAGATTTTTGAAATGAAAGGGAGATTAGAGATTGGTCTATAGTTAGCTAAAGCTCCTGGATCTAGCATTGGCTTTTTGAGTAAGGGTTTAATTACAGCCGTTTTAAAAGCCTGCGGTACATGGCCTAAAGTTAATGAAGAATTGATTATATGAAGAATAAAGCTACCAATAAGTGGGAAGACTTCTTTAAATAACCTGGTAGGAATAGGGTCTAAAAGACAAGTTGAAGGTTTGGATGAGGAAACTATTTTGTCTAACTCACAAAGGTCAACTGGAGTAAACTCTTCAAGACAGACATCAGTTGAAGGAGTTGTAGTAGTTACTGTATTTAAGTTAACGGTGGGAAGAATCTGATTGATTTTATTTCTGATGGATGAAATTTTATTATTGAAAAAGTTCATAAAGTCCTGACTAGTAAGCTGTAAGGGAATGCTAGGATTGACAGAGTCCTGAATCTTTCTCAACCTGGCTACAGTACTGAAAAGAAACCTAGGATTATTCTTGTTCTCTTCTATTAATGCAGAATAATAACTCGTTCTAGCTTTTCTAAGAGATTTTTTATAAATTAAAAGATGATTTCTCCAAGCTAAATAGATTTCATCTAAATTAGTGGAGCGCCATTTCCTTTCTAATTGACGAGTCTTCTGTTTTAAGCTATGAGTTTCTGTGTTGAACCAAGGAGTTAAAAATCTCTGATTAGACTTTTTCTTTTTTAAGGGGGCCACCAAGTCTAGAGTCTGATGCAGAGAAGCTGTAACACTATCTACCATGCTAACAGTTACAGAAGGAGCAAGCTGTCTATAGCTTATTTCCGTTGTGTTGACACATGGCATAGAGGAAACAATCTGCATAAATTTGGTAACAGCATCATCTGAGAGGCATCTACTGTAGTAATATTTTTCTTTAGGAGCCAAATAGTCAGAAATAGTAAAATCAAAGGTTAACAGACAATAGTTTGACAGTACAGGGTTATGAGAAGACACTACCAGATTTTCTATTTCTATGCCATATGTCAGAACAAGGTCCAACGTATGGTGGAGATAATGAGTAGAATTTCCTACTTTCTGAGAAAACCCAATCAAGTCTTATATTGAATAAAATGCCACATTAAGGCAGTCACTATCTACATCTATATGTATATTAAAGTCCCCTACTATAATTATTCTTTCTGATTTCAGCATTAAATCAGCTAAGAATTCAGCAAATACGGATAAAAATTCTGAGTAGGTTGATGGAGGACGATAAACTATGGCAAATAAAATTGGGTTTAGCCTAAAATTGCTAAAGTGCCCAATACTGAGGACCAGGCCCTCAAAGGAATTATAACATGTTTTTTGCTTTACATTAACTAGTAATTTGGAATGGTAAATTGCTGCTACTCCTCCTCCACGACCAGAACTTCTGGGATTTTGACAGTTTAAATAACCAGAGGGAGTTGATTCATTTAAAGCAACATAATCCTCTTGCCCTAACCAAGTTTCTGTAAGGGATATTAAGTCAATCTGATGATCAATTAACAGATCATGGACTAACAGAGACTTGGGAGTTAGAAACCTAATATTTAACAAACCGTATTTAATTTTTAAATTATGAGGAGGAACAGAGGCCAAATCATTCAATTTAGAGGCTTCATGTTTAATTTGAGTTTTACTAACTTTTTGTTTAATCACTTTGGGATGCTTTTACATTATATTTTCATTTACTTTGGAGGGAGCAGACAATGATTCTCTGATGGGGAAGACAGGGGCTAAGTTGAGGGGTGGCGAATGAAGAGGAGCTGCAGAGAGGCGTGTAAGACTGCGACTCTGCTTCCTGGTCCCAACTCTGAGTTGTCAAGATTTTGGATATTTGGATAAAAAAGATGCCAGATTGTTAGATAAATGAGACGCACCATCCATAGTGGGATGGACGCTGTCTCGTCTCGTAAGACCAGGTTTTCCCTAAAATGAGCTCCAATTGTCATTGTAGCCCACGTTGTTTGCAGGACACCACACAGACAGCCAGTGGTTGAAGGATGAAGAGCGGCTAAACTTGTCATCACTCGTCAGATTGGGGAGGGGCCCAGAGAACACTACAGAGTCCGACATTGTTTTGGCAAAGTCACACACCAATTCTACATTAAGTTTCGTGACTTCCGACTGCCAGAGACGGACGTCATTAATGCCGGCATGGATAACAATTGTGGAGTATTTACAGTTACTTTTAGCCAGCATTTTCAAATTAGAGTCGATGTCACCTGCTCTGGCCCCAGGAATGCATTTGACTATGGCCGCTGGAGTCTCTAGGTTCACGTTTCTGACTACAGAGTCGCCAATGATGAGAGTTTTTTCCTCAGTGGGTGTGTCGCTGAGCGGGGAAAAACGATTAGAAACGTAAACAGGTTGGTGGTGTACCGGGGCTTTGCGACTAGGCTTCCTTCTCACCGTCACCCACCCAGTCTCCTCGCTGCTGAGGAGGGCCGGAGGACCGCTAACGGGGCCTATGCTAGCGAGCTCCGCTGCAGCTAGGGGACATCTGTCGAGAGTGACTGGCGCAGACGGTGTTTCAATGTAGCGGAGCCGGGATTCCAAATCAGACAACCTCGCCTCGAGCGCCTCAGAAAGACAACATTTATTACATTTACCGTTATCACTAAAAGAGGCAGAGGTGTAGCTTAACATCTGACAGAGAGAGCACACCAGAGGAGAAGGGGAAGGAGAGCTAGTAACCATAGCTAGTGGCTAACCCGAAGCTAACAAAAACAGAGATGAAAGGTGAACAGAAGGCTGAAGAGGGTGATTAGGTGACATGGAGTGCGCACACAGGTGCAAGAGGCTTGAAAAACAGAAATGAGAACTAACGGTAGATGGAAAAAAGTGGTTAAAATACAGTTAAAAGCAAAAACCTCAGGAGAGTGAGGAGAGCTAACCACACGGACAGACAGCAATACAGGAAGAGATGATACGTTACCACAAGTGACGTTCCAAACTCTCTGCGAGCAGCCCTGCTTAGGTTATACAGTCTGACAGCCGTAGGTAGGAAGGACCTGCAAAACCTCTCGGTCGCGCATCTAGGATGATGTAGTCTACTGCTAAATGAGCTCCTCAGTCCTGCATAGTAGGGCTGGGAACGATCCCTAATTTCCAGAATCGATTCGATTCCGATTCTTGAGATTCTGAATCGATTCGATTTGATTCCGATTCAATCCCGATTCAATCTGGGGAATTACCATTTTAATAGCCATTTTACTTCCCATGAAACAAAAATCTTCGAGACCTAATGCTGCAAAATGTACCAAGAATCTTCTAACTTTGTTAATTCATAAATTATCACATATAGAACTGACCCAAAATCAGTTACAATAATGCACTTTTTATTATTTAACTTATCATTTCATAAAGTGCTCACAGGTGCTTTCTTTAGTGCAAAGGGTGTGTCGTGTCAAGTTCACCACCCAGAGTAAGTAAACAAATTCAATGCATGAACCATGCATTCATAATCTCATTGTATTTCAGTCCCTCCAGGATTTTGTCAGCTGTTTTTGTGATTGTTGTGGCCCAAAAAGCCTGGATTTGTGGGAGCTTTTCCAAAAAGTTATGGCACTTTTAGAGTTTTTTTGCACTCAAAGTTGTGTGAGGAAGTACAGATTTTAAAGCAGCTGCTTTTTCCATAGTTTACAGTGATGCTGTTCTATGTAACACCACAAGAAAAGTACAGGATTGCCAAAAATTTCTTGTTAAACAGTGATTTATTTAGAATTAAATGCTCAGTAAAATTGTAAAAAAAAAAAAAAGACCAATATTGTGTTCTTGCTGAGAACTTTAAAAAAAGAAATAAAAGAATTTGTCATTCCAACAACTAAATTGCATTGAATGCATGTTAGTGTGGAGAAAGTGATGGCAGCACCTCCTTGAATCTTGAAGGTCTTCTTCTGTGCTGAAATCCACATGAAGCAGGGATGCTCCTCCACTGACGACCTCTGACCTTCAGAAGGTCTCAGTGAGGATGAAGCTTCCAGTCTTCACACATCTGAAGGCAGATAAAAAGAATAGATTTCACAGTAAAATTAACATTCATATTTTTAGATCGCCACACCACAGTAGGGTTTAATAATTTAGGTTTTTTTTTTAATATTTTAACTACAAATTAACTTTCAATGTTGGAAAAAGGTTTCAGTTCATTTCCTGAGAAGGTTTGTTCATTTCAGTTTAGTTCTACTGAGTAAAAATAGCTTGTTGTACTGCAGCCTTTATTAATTTTATTGTGATTTATTCTCTTCACATCGCTTAAGTGGCAGAAGTCCATAATCTCATAAAATATACCTTAATTCTGCATTTATTCACAGCGCTTAACCAACAGTTCTCTCTGTGTCCATAGTTTGTAAAAGAAACCACCATCATGCCAGATAAATTATTAATTGACGACATAAACGTTAAAACAAACAAATATTATACTTACAGTCTCAGCAGCTCCAAGTCTCTGCTTCACGGGTTTCAGTCTCCGCATTTTCCCTTTATCAGTCGTCAACTTGATGTTCCCACACAGCGCTGCATGGAGTAAAAGTCCGTTTATCCCCGCTTTATGAAAAATATTCAGAAGCTGTTGAGGACAGTCTTTACGGTGACTTTTGCTGCTAAATTAAGAGACGCACGTTATTAACTCCGCGTCATGTAAACACAAAAGACGTGTGCACGCGCCGCAGGGAACACAGAAGTTTTATTTATGAAAAATATTCAGAAGCTGTTGAGGACAATCTTTACAGTGACTTTTGTTGCTAAATTAAGAGACGCACGATAATATCGCCGCTCGTGTAAACACGAAAGAGCACGCGCGGCAGGAAACTCTTGCCGGATGAGAACCGTTTTAACACCACAGAAGAAGAACTAGCATATCCGTTAGCTTGCTAGCTCCGTTAGCGCGTCAGTTGTTTATGGTTCTCGGCCGTTGTTCCTGGCTGACTGACCCGGTTTCGACCCGATTATACTCAGCAGACGTTCACAAACGTAAAAATATTATATTAAAACATATTAATATTAAAAGATCGATCCGCGGATTTTGTGGATCGATATCGGCTCAGTCAAACATGTATCGATCCATATCGATATATTGATCTTTTGAACCCACCCCTACTGCGTAGGGTGGGACTCAGACTCCAGCAGAGATGACAGTTTAGCCACCATCCTTCTCTCTCCTATCTTCTCCACTGGGTCAAGGCGCTGCCCCAGGACAGAGCTAGCTTTCTTGATTAGTTTGTTCAGTCTCTTCCTATCGGCTGCTGTAATGCCGTTGCCCAAGCAGACCACTCCAAAAGTGATGGCTGATGCCACCACCGTATCGTAGAATGTCTTAAGCAGCACCCCTTGTACACCAAAAGACCTGAGCCTCCTCAGTGGGAACAGCCTGCGCTGTCCCTTCTTGTAGAGTGCGTCGGTATTGTGTGACCAGTCTAGTTTATTGTTCAGATGAACACCCAGGTACTTGTAGGATGTCACCATCTCAATGTCTGTTCCCTGGATGTTCACTGGTGTTGTGAGGGGTTGTCCTTGCCTGCGGCAGTCCACCACCAGCTCCTTAGTTTTCCTCGCGTTGATCTGGAGGCAGTTCCGATGGCACCAGTCCACGAAGTCCTGGATAAGTCCTCTGTACTCAGCTTCATCTCCATTGGAGATGAGGCCGACGATCGCAGAGTCGTCAGAGAACTTCTGTAAATGGCAGTGTGTTGTGTTGTGTGAGAAGTCCGCAGTATAAAGGGTGAACAGGAAGGGAGCCAAAACCGTTCCCTGGGGGGCCCCCGTGCTGCCCCCGTGCTGCTGATGATCATGTCAGACACACAATCCCGGGTTCTCACAAACTGTGGCTGGTTAGTGAGGTAGTCCAGGATCCATGATGACAGGTGCTGGTCCACCCCTGCGCACAGTTGCTTGTCCTTCAGGATCATCGGTTGGATGGTGTTGAAAGCACTGGAGAAATCAAAGAACATGATCCTTACCGCATTCCCGGGCTTCTCCAGGTGAGACAGGGAACGGTGAAGGAGGAAGATCACTGCATCCTCCACCCCAATGCCATGCTGGTAGGCGAACTGGAGTGGATCCATCGCTGGCCCCACCAGGGGGCGGAGGTGAGCAAGGAGCAGTCTCTCCAGGGTCTTCATCAGGTGAGACGTCAGGGCCACTGGTCTGTAGCTGTTCAGATCTTTGGGGTGGGAAGTCTTTGGTACAGGTACCACACAAGATGTTTTCCACAACTGTGGTACCCTCCCCAACTTAAGGCTCAGGTTGAAGATGTGCTCCACAATCCCACACAGCTGGTCTGCACAGGACTTGAGGAGCTTCGTGCTGATGCCGTCTGGTCCCGAGTCCTTCCTCGCCTTGATCTTCCTCAGCTCCGTCCTCACCTGGGTCTTAGTGAGGGTCAGGTTGGGGGGCTGTGAGCTGTGAGTGGGGGGGGGGGGTGTTGGTGGAGTGGGGTGTCGACAGCAGGTCTCAATGACTTTAGAGGCAGCAGTGGTTGTTGTGCAGTTGGGGGGGAGGGCAGTTGGTCAAACCTATTAAAAAACAGGTTCAGATTGCTCGTCCACTCCCTGCCCCCCATGGCCTGGGAGGAGGTATTCTGGAGCCCAGAGATGGTTTTGAGATTTCTCCAGACCCTGCTGATGTCGCTCTGTTGCAGCTTGTCCTCCATCTTCTTCCTGAAGCTGTCCTTGCCTTCTCTGATCTTCCTCCTCAGCTCCCTCTGTACGGATTTCAGCATCTCCCTGTTCCCCGACCTGAAGATCCTCTTCTTCTCTCTCAGAAGTGTTTTTATCTCAGGGTTGATCCAGGGTTTGTTGTTCGAGCAACACCGTATTGTCTTGGTGGGTACGGTGTTGTCCACACAGAAGTTGATGTAGTCCATGATGGTGTGAGTGAGGCCATCGATGTCCTCACCATGTGGATCGCAGAGCTGCTCCCAGGCAGTGGTTTCAAGACGGTCCTTTAAAGTGTCCATTGCCTCCTCCGACCATATCTTCACCGTGCGCATGACCGGAGGTTGTCTGTGTACTAGGGGTTTGTACACCAGCAGGAGATGAACCAAGTTGTGATCCGATCTCCCGAGTGGAGGGAGTGGTGATGAGGTGTATGCCTCCTTAGTATTTGCATAGAATAAGTCCAGTGTTTTATTGTCTCTAGTGTGGCATGTGACATACTGGGTGAATGTGGGCAGAATGGAGGACAGTGAAATATGGTTGAAATCACCGGAGATGAGGAGAAGAGCATCTGGGTGTTCTGTCAGCAGCCTGCCAGTTACTGAGTGGATGACATCACGCGCTGTCCCAGCGTTCGCCGTCTGATTTGCATAAATAACAATGCAGATCACATGTGAGTATTCCCTCGGGAGATAGGTAGGCCGCATGCTAACAGCTAGCAACTCCATGTCTTTGCTGCAGTGATGTTGTTTAACTGTGATATGTCCCGGTCTGCACCAGTTGTTATTGACATACATTATCACTCCTCCGCCCCTTGCCTTCCCACTGCCCGGTGTCCAGTCTGCCCGTATTGCGTGGAAACCCTCCAGTTCAATGTTAGCATCTGTTGCTAGTTTGGTTAGCCACGTCTCAGTAAACAACATCAAGCTACTCTCTCTGAAGACGCTCTCGTAGCGGGAGATGGCCGCTAGCTCGTCGGTCTTATTGAGTAGCGATCGAACGTTCCCCGTAATAACAGATGGAAGGACGGATCTGTACCTTATATTTCTTGCCCGCCATCTTGCTCCAGCACGGCATCTATGTCGTTTCTGTCTTATTTCACCCGGTATGTCAAGGTCTTGCGCTAGCATCTTGGTCTGGTTAAGTGCTAGCAGCTGGTCTCTGCTGTAATGTATCCTGCTAAAAACAGTGGCTCCGTCAGCCGGCTCAGGAGACATCTGGGCGATCCGTGTGTCCGTCCGATGTATAAGGTGTACTTTCTTTCCGGATCAGAAAGATTAGCAAGAGAAGCGAGATAGTAAATAGAAATAGGAAAAAATTGATCCTGGTGATGTAACCTGTCACATGATAACGCTGTGCAATCTAAACAAAAAGCTTTTTTTTTCATGTAACTGCATGCAAAATTGAAATAAAGCGTACACACTGCAAGCAAAATAACCTTAAAAGTGACGTGTTATTTATATACATTTCCATGTAACACTTTGGAATGTATATACTATATAGAACCATCTGTGTAATTTTTCTGTTTTTGGGTGCTCATGTTTAGTACTGTCTACCTTTCTAAGTAAAACAAAACTTAATGCTCAAAGAGTGATACGTTTTATATTCGGCAGCAGCAGAGATTTATTGGGGCTCAGTCAGAATTGAGCAACAGCAGAAATATTTAATGCCATCAGTCACTACCCAGAAAAGAAAAGTGCATGACGAATAAGAGTTATTCAGGGATTGTTGACTAAGTAAGTAAAAGACAAAGGAACATGCACATTTTGTTTACACATGAAAGCAGAAACATCTCTGGAATGACATTCCACCACAGTGACTGAAAATGTCTTTTATGAGAAGTAATTCTTCCCCACTAAGACCAATGCACTGTCTTAAATTTTGTAAATAATGTGACTCCTCTTTTCCAGCATACCACCTCTTAACTCAGAGGCACACAATCTCTATTGTCCAAGAGCCATCTAGAGCAATGTTTGGCCAAAAAAATCAGCATGAAGCTGCAAAGGCTGCACGGTGGCGCAGTGGTTTAGCACTGTGGCAGCACAGTTTTACCCTTGGCCGGGGGATCGCGGGGATCATGAGATCGTGGGTTCGATTCCAGCCCCCGACCAACAGTGAGCTGTGTGGAGTTTGCATGTTCTCCCCGTGTTGCGTGGGTTTACTCCGGGATTTCTCCGGTTTCCTCCCGCATACCAAAAACATGTAGGTTTAGGGCGCTCGCGCACGCAGCGACCAGCAGCCAGTGGCTTGTCACCAGACTGCAAACCAAGTCTACCTACGGGTACAAATAAGTAACAAAAAAAAAAAAAAAAAAAAAAAAAAAAAAAAAGTGGGCCATATTACGAAGGTACCGGAAAATGTTTTGGCAATTTGATGTGAACATTTCATGAAGTATCCTCAAATAATATTCAAGCTAGAGCATTATAATAAACGTAGGTACCCCAATGCATAAAAATACAGCGCTACAGAGAATACATGAACATCACAGCATGCTCTGAATTTGAACAGGAGTAACAAAAACAACCCTTTAAAACATCATGCTGAGTTTTTCTTTTTTTTTTTTTTTTGTATTTTGTATACTTTGTTAATCCCAGAGGGAAATTCAGGGCATCCTCTTTGATTCCACAGTTAAACTATAAATTTAGGTAATAGGTGGTGAACAGGCCAATCAAGGTACCTGTGTACACCGCATTCCAAATTATTATGCAAATAGGATTTTAGTGTCATAAACATTAAATTTTTTGTTTTTCAATTAAATTCATGGATGGTGTTGTGTCTCAGGGCTCTTAGGATCATTGATATCAATCTCAGACACCTGTCATAATTAGTTTGCCAGGTGAGCCCAATTAAAGGAAAACTACTTAAGAAGAATGTTCCACATTATTAAGCATGCCACAGGTTTCAAGAAATATGGGGGGGGGGGATCTCTCTGCTGCCAAAAAGAGTCAAAGAGTGCAATGCCTTGGACAAGGTATGAAAACATTAGATATTTCACGAAAACTTAAGCGTGATCATCGTACTGTGAAGAAATTGCTATAACTGTGAAGAAAAAGCTATAACAACAGCCAAGAGGCAGTACAGAGAAAAGCTGGACAGCCTCTACTCCACTCCTGACCTGGGGCGCATGTGGCAAAGCCTGCAACACATCACAGACTACAAGAGGACCAACAGCAGCACCACTAGCTCCACAGACAGCCTGCCGGATGATCTCAACATCTTTTACACCTGCTTTGAGACCACCAGCTACAGGACAGAGAAGAGACACACTCACCCCCCCCCCCCCCCCCACTAAAAGTCTCACCAGACCAGGTAAACAAAGCACTGAGGAATATCAACCCCAACAAGGCAGCAGGACCAGACAACATACCTGGGCGGGCCCTCAGAACACGCATTGCCGAGCTGACTGACGTCCTCACATCAATCTTCAACCTCTCCCTCAACCAGAACGTAGTCCCCTCCTGCTTCAAAATGACAACCATCATCAGCAGTTGTGGCGCAGGTGTAGTGTGGCTGACTACTTATCAGAGGGTCAGGGGTTCAATTCCCGCTCTGTCTGCAGTCTGCATGTCCAAGTGTCCTTGAGCAAGACACTGAGTGTGTGGCAGCTCTTCCGCCATCATTGTGTGAATGTGTGCGTGAATGGGTGGATAGCAGGATCTGTAAAGCACTTTGGTCATCCAGAGATGAGAAAAAGCGCTATATAAGTGAACGCCATTTACCATTTACCATCCCCCTCCCCAAAAGGAGCCTGCCGACCTGTCTGAATGATTACAGACCGGTAGCACTCACTCCAATCATCATGAAGTGCTTCGAGAGAGTGGTGCTTCCCCTCATTCAGGACAGCATACTGGTCTCCCTGGACCCCCTGCAGTATGCCTACCGGCCCAACAGGTCCACCTCAGATGCCATTGCTGCAGCACTCCATTATTCTCTCTCCCACCTGGAAGATAAAGACTCCTACATCAGGATGCTCTTTGTCGATTACAGCTCTGCCTCCAACATGGTCATCCCCCACAAACTCACTGACAAACTGTCTTCACTTGGCCTGCACCCCACTCTCTGTGACTGGCTACTGGACTTTCTAACTGGTGGGCCCCAGTCTGTCAGGATGGGTAACAGGACCTCAGCCAGCATCATTACGAACACAGGTGTCCCACAGGGTTGTGTTCTCAGCCCCATCCTCTACAGCCTCTTCACCCATGACTGTGTTGCCTCCCACAAGGAAAATATCATCCTAAAGTTCGTGGATGACACAGCAGTGATAGGACACATTACTGGTGATGACAAAGCATCCTACAGGAGGGAGGTGGCCAACCTGGTGTCATGGTGTGAGGACAACAACCTCACCCTCAACATGGACAAGACAAAGGAGATGATAGTGGACATGAGTAAACAGAGGAGACCCCATCAGCCGCTGTTCATCCGGAAGCTTGAGGTGGAGAGGGTGAGCAGCTTTAAATACCTGGGCATCCACATCAGTGAGGGCCTTAAGTGGACACACAGCACCACAGAGCTGGTTAAGAGAGCTCAACAGTGGCTGTACTTAGGAGGCTGAAGAAATTTGTCATGTCTTCCAGGATCCTCAACAGTTTCTACAGCTGCATCATCAAGAGCATCCTGACCAACTGCATCACTGCATGGTACAGCAGCACCACTGCCCTTGACCGCAAATGCATGCAGAGAGTGGTGAAGACAGCGGAGAAGATCATCAGGACTTCACTCCCCTCTCTGCAGAGCATCTACCACCGCAGAGTCCAAAGGAGAGCTGACACCATCCTCCGGGACCCCACCCACCCTCAGCACAGATTTTTCACACTTCTACCCTCAGGCTGGAGGTACAGAAGTGTGAAATGCAGGTCAACCAGACTGAAAAACTCCTTCTTTCCCACTGCCATCAGACTCCTGAACAAATAACAACTCCCAAAACTCTGCAACGCAGGTTTGCATATAGGAACTTACACACCGGCTGCTAAATTTGCACATTGCTCACCTGTACAGTGTATATAGTCTCACCTGTCTGATGTCCATATCATCTCTGCTGCTAATTATCATCTCTGCTGCTATTTATCTTGTACAGTCTACTGGTACTACCGTTACAGAGAAATTAGCACCGGATGCTAATTTGTAATTTGTAATTTATAATCATATACTGCTTGCTGCACAATGCTCATTTGCACACTGTACATAGGTTTATGTACACAGTGCTCATTTGCACACTGTACGTAGGTTTATGCCATCTCAGGTTCACATCATCTCTGATATCAAGATACCACTACCACTATAGTCATGCAGTGAATTTTCAATTTCATTCCTCTTATTTGACTGCATCAACTGCTTTAGCTGTCCAAATTGCCTAATGTGTGTTATTAGTACTCATTAATATTAGTATTTAGTATCAAGGCGTGCTTAGAAGCCCTAATTGCCTAATTGTGTGTTGGTGTGTGTGTTATTAGCATCCATTAGTATTAGGATTGAGTTATTGTGTTATTACCTTATTAGTATCGTTGTGTACATGTTACCTTGGCATTTGTTCGGAGAGCAAAGTAAGAATTTCATTGCTCAGGAAATGTAGCATTTCTTAACTGTTCACATGATAATAAAGCCTTTGAATCCCTTGAAATTTGTGGCTGATTCAGATTATAGACGGGTTCATACAGATAAAGTTATAATGAGGAAGGTTTCTGCCAGACAAATTCATCGGATTAAGAGACCAGCTGCTAAAATGCCATTACGAAGCAGCAAACAGGTATTTGAAGCTGCTGGTGCCTCTGGAGTCCAATGAACCTCAAGGTGTAGGATCCGCCAGAGGCTTACAGTTGTGCATAAGCCTACTATTCGGCCACCTCTAACCAATGCTCACAAGCAGAAACTGTTGCAGTGGGCCCAGAAATACATGAAGACTAATTTTCAAACAGTCTTGTTTACTGATGAGTGCCGTGCAACCCTGGATGGTCCAGATGGATGGAGTAGTGGATGGCTACCATGTTCCAACAAGGCTGCGACATCAGCAAGGAGGTGGCAGAGTCATGTTTTGGGTCGGAATCATGGGGAGAGAGCTGGTAGGCCCCCTTAGAGTCCCTGAAGGTGTGAAAATGACCTCGGCAAAGTATATAGAGTTTCTGACTGACCACTTACTTCCATGGTATGAAAGAAGAACCGTCCCTTCTGTAGCAAAATTTATTTTTTTTTAAATAAAAAATACAAATTTTTCTTCATGCATGACAATGCACCATCTCATGCTGCACAGAATACCTCTGTGTCATTGGCTGCTATGGGCACAAAAGGAGAGAAACTCATGATGTGACCCCCATCCTCCCCTGACCTCAACCCTATTGAAAACCTCTGGAGCATCCTCAAGCAAAAGATCTATGAAGGTGGGAGGCAGTTCACATCAAAACAGCAGCTGTGGCACGCTATTCTGACACCTTGCAAAGAAATTCAGGCAGAAACTCTCCAAAAACTCACAAGTTTGGGTGGTGCGGTGGCGCAGTGGTTAGCACTGCGGCAGCACAGCAACTCATCCTTGGCCATGGGATCCCTGGTTTGATCCCAGCCCCTGACCAACAGTGATCTGTGTGGAGTTTGCATGTTCTCCCCGTGTCTGCGTGGGTTTACTCCGGGAGTTCTCCGGTTTCCTCCCACAGGCCAAAAATATGCAGGTTAGGTTAATTGGAGACTCTAAAGTGGCCCTAGGTGTGAATGTGTGTGTGAATGGTAAAGGGATAGCGCCGTACCGTGGCTGCTTCATCCATCCAGGTGGATGCCCTCAATTTCCCCTCTGGGGATCAATAAAGTATACAAAATCAAAAAAAAAAAAGTTCAAGGATGCAAGAATTGTGAAGGTTATATCAAAGAAGGGGTCCTATGTTAACATGTAACTTGGCCTGTTAAGATGTTTTTGATTGAAATAGCTTTTGATTTCAGTAAATATGACCTCCTAATGCTGCAAATTCAACAAATGACCATTTTCAGTTCTTTACAACCAATAAAATGTTTTGAAACTCTGTTGTGCATAATAATTTGGAACAGTGCATTTTGAGTTTTTTTATTTTTGCAAAAAAATAGTTATGATTGGGAGGTTTGTTCAGTAATTTTGAATTATGCTCTAACGGTTGATGACTTGAAAATTACAGTATACTGACTGTCATTTGCACCGACTATTTAGAAAAATCAGAGACAAATATAATTTACATAATAATTTGGAATGCGGTGTAGCAATCATTACACAGGGTTACAAAAATAATTTTTTTGTAAGTTGTCTGTGTTTTTTCAACTGATTTAAGACAATTTTGCATCGCTGAATCCGAAAATGACATCCGTTTCTCTCGATCAGGTGCTAAGTAAAAACCTGTACTTAGTACTTATTTAGTACTGTGCATGTACTTACCTTTATATAAAGGTAAGTACCTTTATATAAACGTAAGTACATGTAAATTGAATGTTACATCATCATTGTTCAAAATTCAGAGAATTTCAAGACATAAAAAAGAATTTTACATCATATAAAGTAGGGATGGGCATTCGGTGAAATTTTCTTCACCGATCGTCGGGAGAATTAATGATTAATAATCGGTTAATCATTAACATTTTTAGGTACGTAACAAGGCAGGTAGACTACATTAGAACATCAGGTGCACGGAGAGCGGCGCAACTCAAATCCACCTCTCTCTCTGTTCGCTGTTGTCGTGTTGGCTCGCTCGGGAATCTCGCAAGCTGATTGGCCGAGACGTAAATCATTTTCATCTTGAGTTACGTATCTTGTTATAAGAATAAGAGTTCTAAAAACATATTTATGTACACTTTATTTACATCTACGTATGTATGTACACTTACACACACACGTGTGTGTGTTTTCTACCGAATCTTCATGACCTTCTCAATAAAGTTTCTGAAAAAAAAAAAAAAGAATCTTCACGACCGCCATTACTCAGCGCGCAACCACTGTTGGCAGTTTCTTCGCGTAATAAGGGTGTTCCATGGACCCTGTCGATGAGGTATATTTGTATGCTGCATTGCAGTGATTGCAGTACACCTGGTCATTTTTTAAACTGAAATGGTCCCACGCAACACTTCGCCGTAACCGCTTGCCCTACGGAAGCTCGTATGTATCAACTGAGGCACGCCGGAGTACGGCGATGGTGTAATGTTGCCCCCTGGTGCCCAAATTTTGCCATTGCATTGTTTGAGGACGGCCGTGCATAGGCCTAATAACCTCGGATTGTTTAAAAAAAAAAAACGGTTTGTCGACGAAAATGAACTTCGTCGGTGAAATTCTTAATGATCAATTATCAATTATCGGTTAATCGGTAAATTATGCCCATCCCTAATATAAAGCGAAAATGCCCGTACATTTGCGGCGGTGCACTGCGCCAGCACAACAACTCACCCTTGGCCATGGGATCCCTGGTTCAATCCCAGCCCCCCGACCAACAGTGATCTGTGTGGAGTTTGCATGTTCTCCCCGTATCTGCGTGGGTTTACTCCGGGATTTCTCCGGTTTCCTCCCACAGGCCAAAAACATGCAGGTTAGGTTAACCTCTTGCACTCCGTTGTACCGTGGGCGGGCAAGTCTCTGCATCCCAGAGCGCACGAGGGTGCTCTCGTGCACCCTCGTGCGCTCTAGGATGCACGATGGAGCTGCTTAAGCTGCATTTCCGTTCTTCCACTGCAGACACAGCCGCGAACAGATTAGATCATCTGATTGACCTCTCATTCAACTAATAAGAGCCTTGAATTGGGTTTCTGAAACCTTGAAGAACCAATGACTGAAAACCTAGCAAGAAGGACCCGCCTACCAATGCTGTGAATGCAGCGAGCCAATTGAAGCACAGAAGTTCGCAAGCTGTTTTTTGTAAGGCTGGATGAAGACAGACTGCTGCAGCAGATGAAAAAAGAACACGCAGGAAGAACCGTCACAGACCCAGCAGCACGGAGACCATCCACAAGTGCAACCTGTGTGACAGCGACTGCCATTCGCGCATCGGCATGTTCGGCCACAGGCGGTGCTTATTTTGTTTTTGTTCCAGCAGAGTAGACGTTATGATTTTCTTCCATGGTCATCATAGACCGACGGAGGCCGCCGACGAAGGCTGAATGACACACACGCATTCGCCAGTCTTTTTTTAATTACTACTGTTATTTGTTTTGAAAAATCGTTCGCCAAAAACCGCAATCATGGAAGCGCAAAACCGCAATAATGGAGTTATGTTTTGATCGGGTCGCGAGACCAGCGTCGCGTTCGTCTGACAATGAGGAAGAAGTTCGTCAGCTCCACTTCTGCTGTGAAGTGGTAAGTGTTCTAAGCTAAATTATTCTTTATCCCTGAAAATTGTAATCAAAATGACTTTTGACCGATCGGTAAATTACAGCTGTGCGTCATCACTGCATGACGGACCGTGGCGCAACGGGCGATGTCTGTCCTCTGTAGCGGTGGGGGGGGGACAACCCCCCCCCCCACACACACACACACAGCCCTTAGTGTCACCTTTCATTAGAGTCCAAGATGAAGCTTCTATATTGAATCATTCAAAAGTTACAGACGTTTTTCCAAACTGTGCCATTTGGCACAATTTGGCACAGTTCAAAAACGCCTGGGAACTACCTGAGGAAAAAGCTGTGTAATATATTCATTTTTTTGTGGTATTGTTACAAAATTTGGACCTCAGCTGGATAACACTTGGTTCTACATTTCTGTTGCATTTTCAGCCCGGATCTGAAGCTGTGTGTTATTTGCAAGCATTTGTATCCGAAAAAACACCCAGGCCAAATTTATTTTCTTCAAGTTCACTATGTTTAGATGACTGTAACTCAGTGGCCGGAGCACTTAGAGAGATTATGACTGTTTTGCCAAAAAATTCAAAGTGTTTTCTTTTAAATGAGACCAACCCCATGAAGATGCTGCAAAGGGTTGAAGAACAGCTTTCGATTTACTTTGGGCACGTTATTTTTTGGCGTTTTTAGGGAAATTGACCGGAGTGCAAAGGGTTAATTGGAGACTCTAAAGTGGCCCTAGGTGTGAATGTGTGTGTGAATGGTTAAGGGATAGCGCCGTACCATGGCTGCTTCATCCATCCAGGTGGATGCCCTCAATTTCCCCTCTGGGGATCAATAAAGTATACAAAATAAAAAAAAAAATCAAAAATCATGTAAACAAAAATGTATAAAACAACATGTGGCCATAATTCAAAAAGTTGACCTGATTGAGCAAAATCAATGTGATTTTTGGATTCAGCACATCAAAATTGTCCTAAATCAGCTAAAAAAACTGAGACAATAAGCTTGGTGTTGACCAGTGTTATTGGAACCAGTATATTTTAGAGGCTATGGAGAACCCTCCCAGCACAATTTGGTTGAAAAATGAGGATGAAAAGCCGTCTTTTATACAAGAGTCTCTGTATTGTCTAAATTTAGTTGAAAAGTGAAAACTCACCTTTTTAAGATCATTAAATAGTGTCATTAGGTAGTAACGAACATTCATCATCTGATCCTTTTGGGTAGTGTGTGTATAGTTGCACCCTGTACAAGCATCTTCCAGCACAGCACCTGGTATTCCCTGGCAGTCCACCATCTGAATACTAACCAAGGGAAACCCAGCTTAGCTTTCAAGCTCAGATTAACCAGGGTTGTCTGGGAACACTTGAAGCTCAAGGTAGGACCATCAGTAAAAGGACAACAGAAAAATTTGTACAACATACCTTTATTCAAATAGTGCTTTTTGAATGTATAGCACTGGTTTCAGATTGTTTCAGATATTCAACAAGCATTATGCCAAATGTGACACTTTTAGGTAATGGACCCAGAAGCAGACACTGACAAGTTTTTGTGGTGATCCAACAATGAGTTAATTTACAAGGTGAGAGTGACATGATCTGAGAGGAACTGGCAACCCCTGTGGAGATGGGAGAGAAGAGGAAAATGGTGAGTATACAGCTGAACAACTGCAGGTAATATTAGGATTGTTTCTCTTACAGGTGGAGCTGAAGACCACACGGTGAGAATCTTTGAAGGTTGTTGCTCTTCCTCCTCTCAGATTGTGCACAGTTGGATAAAGCAGGGAAGGTGATCTGGACAATGTAGGAGTTTGCCCCAGATGGGGACTTGGGGGAGAGTTAGAAGTAATCAAATATTGCTTGAGACTTACTTGAAGGTCAGAATGTTCCAAGTTTAGTGAATGGATTTGTCCACCACCAACTGGACTCAGTGGAAGGTCATGGGGAGAAGGTATTTAAGGAAAGAATTAAGTTGAGATGAAATGTTTTCCTTAGTGGTGTTACGCTCGATACCACCAACTTGACCTTGATTCGAGCAATATGAAATGGAAGTGTTGTGAGCTGTGTATGGAGCGCTATTTCGGCACGCCCACAGTCACGTGACTGTAGCAAGCAAAGCCTCATTATGTCGGTCACATCACGTGACTTGAGGACTTGCGGGAAGTTTGAGAGAGCTGGGCATTTCAGTGATATGTCAGGCAGGGGTTTGAGAGGGGTCTGATTCACCTCTCAAACTGTGGGTTTTTTGAGAGGAGCAGATTTGTTGTCATTATTGCTTTCGCTATTTGAATATAAGTCAGGGAGAGTTTTACACAAATTAGAATTAGGTTTAGGCTCAATAACAGACAAAAACACATTACATTTACTAAATATTACACAAAGATACACACACACACTCATTCACACAAACACTTGAAAATAGATAGATAGATAGATAGATGGATAAGAGAGCTTGTTTTTCTTTTTGTTTAGGTGAAACTCAGCACTCTCAAAGTGCAACAGCAGATGCCACAGTGGAAGTTCAACGATACTTGTTTGAGGCCTGCCTGTCCAGAGGAGAAGACCCACTCTGTTACTGGGCAATACACAAAACCATATACCCAAACCTTTACAAGTTGGCAAAAAAGTATCTCCACATGCCAGCAACATCAGTGCCATGTGAGCAGGTCTTCTCCAAGGCTGGAGAGGTAGTAAGCCACAAGAGGAGCAGACTGAAACCACACACTGTTGAAATGCTTCTTTTTTGAATAAAAATCTTTAAACACTCCCCATTTAATAAAACTCCCCAGTTGCAGAAGCACCAGCAAGTTCCATGATGTTCCACAACATAGTTTCCCATCTTCCTCTATATAATATATTATATATAGAGGAATTCCTCTATTATATATAGAGGAATATATATATATTCCTCTATATATTATATAGAGGAATATATATATATTCCTCTATATAATATATATATATATATATATATATATATATATATATAGAGAGAGAGAGAGAGAGAGAGAGAGAGAGAGAGAGAGAGAGAGGTGTGAAAAAGCCCCCTGATTGGCCCCTAAACCTATTAACTGGTTGGGTCACCCTTAGCAGCAACAACTGCAATCAAGCATTTGCGGTAACTGCCAGTGAGTCTTTTACAGCGCTGTGGAGGAATTTTGGCCCAGTCATCTTTGCAGTATTGCTGTAATTCAGCCACATTGGAGGGTTTTCGAGCATGAACCACCTTTTTAAGGTCATGCCACAGCATCTCAATCGGATTCAGGTCAGAACTCAGAAAGAGTCAGAAAGAGTGAAGTTTCCACAGTCAGTGATAATATGTGGAGCCATGTCATCAGCTGGTGTTTTTCCACTGTGTTTAATCATGTCATGAATGTCCCTACAGGACAGGAGAGACAGACCCACTCGCAGGCTGTGTCAGTGCAGTTTATTAAATAACGAGAAAATACACAGTGCTCAAGCTAGCAAAACGTGGTGAGCAACATAAGAGAAACACAGCTCACTCCCAAACAGACTGGTGAGTGGCAGGCAAAGACATAGAAAAACCTCAAAACACTCCAATAACTGGCAGGTGCTGGGTAAAGACATAGGAAAACCTCAAACACTCCAATAACTGGCAGGTGCTTGGTACTTACAGAGAGATAATTCACCAGGGCAGAACGTGCTCTGGTGGAGGAAAGGCAATACAAACTAGCCACAAGGCAGAGTGAAACTAACTGAAGTTAAATACTAAACAGGGATGAGCTGCAGGTGTGAGAGCTGAGACTGGCGGAGTGACCTAATTAGGCAATCACCCACAGCTGCTACTGGAAGCAGACTGTGGGTGAAAGGTGAGTGACTGGGAAACGAGGGAGGAGGCTCTGAAGTAACAACTCAAATACAGAAGACAAACAACAGGCATGAAATGCTTAAAAAATACATAAAGTGTCTAAGCAGAGCTCAGCCATATAACAGAGCCCCCCTCCCAAGGGGTGGAGCCCAGACACCCCAAGGTAACATCCCAAAAAAGGACCCCCCCCCCACAGAGGAGTAGAGCAAGACCACCCCGGGAGGGAGGTAAATGGTAAATGGCATTCACTTATATAGCGCTTTTATTCTCATCTCTAGATGACCAGAGTGCTTTACGGATCCTGCTATCCACCCATTCACACACACATTCACACACTGATGGCGGATGGATGGCATGCACCCACAGTGGACTCCAGCTGGGTCATCGCTGCACCCACGGTGGACCCGGACTGGTCCAACGCTGCACCCATGGTGGACCCAGGCTGGGCCAATGCTTTACCTACAGAGGTCCCAGGTTGGGACGCAATGCTTGCGATGACCTCAACAGGAGGAGCTGGACCCGGGCTGACCTCCAGTGGTGAACTTGGATCTACAGAGGCCTCAGGTGATGTTGGATCCTCTCCGGCAACCCTGGGAGAGAGCTCAGAAACAGCACAGAGCGGAGAGGGGTCAGGGTCGCCAGCAGCGGCAGAACCCGGCGAGGCCAGCTCAGGTGCAGCAGGCGGCTGCACCTGGCTCTCCTCACCAAGAGCCAGGCAAGATCGCTCTAACACTGAGAGGAGAAAAACAAAAGAGAGCATTTGCCTGAGCTTGAGCTCCACCGCCATCCAGGGCGCCGATGATCCAGGAGATGATGGTCCTGCGAGCTTGGTCCTCGGGAGGTTCAGCTCAGCTGGTGACTCTGCTGCGGCGGCCTCCGCAGCAGGCAAGATGGTGGAAGCAGTCCAAGTCTTCCCTGGCGAAGTGGTCCATGCTGGTAGCTCATCTGGCGTGGCAGCCGGGGGTTGATTTACCACAGGCGCTGGAGCTGGCTCACACAGAGAGGGTAGGCGACCAGTCAGTTATAGCAGCAGGTGAGGGAAGCTCAGGGGACTGCTCTTCCTGAGCCTCCCTACTGGAAATCAGGCAATGCACATTATCATAAATGGAAAGGGAATGGAGCAACACTTGGCTGTTCTCCCGGTTCATGATGGTGCCTGCTGCTGGGCATGAAGCGCTGTCCCTCTCTGCGGCTCGAGTGAACTTAGGCCCCTCAGTGGATAGCAGAGGAGCCGCCCCTGGAATGAATGAATGAATGAATCTTTATTTCGGATAGTACAGGTTAAAAGAAACTGAATAATATAACAAAGGGGGAAAGAAAATCCAACAAGGTCAGATTAGACAATAACTCCTCTGATTATACAGTTCAACACAGAGGTGGAGACACAGAGGTGGGCTTCCTCTGGCAGCCTGATGCAGGATGACGCTTACGCTGTGAAGTAGACTCCTGCAAGATCACCAGCTCCTCCTGCGTCTGGTGACTCCATCCCAGGACCAGTGGAGATTTGGGGAAGACAGGAGAAACAGGTGGTGAAGTGGTAATGGCAGCTGATGATGGAGACTCATAGCATTGTAAAATCTGAACCTCCTCATCAGGTATCAGGCAAGTAATTTCAGGGGAGAGAGCAATGAATGAATAAGGACTTGCCTGAATTCCTGGGGAGTGATGACATCAGCTGCCGTCCCGAAGTCGTGCTCTGTCTCCCCGGGAGTTTGAAGGAGCTCTGCTAAAAAAATTTTCTCCCTCCGTGAAGGAGGGGTTGCTGGGTGAGCGGTGGTGGAGTCTCTTTGCCAAGATTTCCGGGTTTGGCAGCAACAAGCGAGGAAAGGAGATGTCGGCTCATCATGGAGAAGAAGCATCGAGGTCAGGGAAAGCTTGCTCACCGGCTCCACTTCTGGCTCCCTCGGGAGAAACTCCTCCACTTCGTGGATCCAGTCTGGGAGGAGCCACGGCTTCACCTCGAGGAGGAGATCTGCCTCCACCAGCAACACCTGTCTTTGCTCTTCCAGCTCCTGCATGGATGGAGTGGGCCAGGGCTCTGGAGGAGGAGGCGGAGCTGCCATGGGAGAAGCTGATTGCTTTCTGCGATGGGAGCACTTCCTTTTCACTGGAGATGGCTCAGGCGGCGAAACCTCCTCCCTTGGCTCATCACATGGCTGGGAGTATATGGAGAGGATAATTTCGGTAGCCTCCGGGTAGCTCCATAGATGAGGAAACGCCTGCATGACCCGGGCCGCTCAATCCCAACCTCCCTGGCTCGGGAGAACAGGAATCCAGCGTCTGCAACCAAATGTCCTCCAGATGGCACACCGCCCGCTGCTCCACCTCGCTTAGGGCTGACATGGCGAGCTCTGGAACTGGTGGGTGGAAAAAACACAGAAAAAGTGAAAAAATACGCTGACATAACCACTGGGTCTTCACTGGCGGCTAGTTTCTGTCATGAATGTCCCTACGGGACAGGAGAGACAGACCCACTCGCAGGCTGTGTCAGTGTAATTTATTAAATACCGAGAAAATACACACTGCTCAAGCCAGCAAAGCGTGGTGAGCAACATAAGAGAAACACAGCTCACTCCCAAACAGACTGGTGAGTGGCAGGCAAAGACATAGAAAAACCTCAAAACACTCCAATAACTGGCAGGTGCTGGGTAAAGTCAAAGGAAAACCTCAAACACTCCAATAACTGGCAGGTGCTTGGTACTTACAGAGAGATAATTCACCAGGGCAGAACGTGCTCTGGTGGAGGGAAGACAATACAGACTAGCCGCAAGGCAAAGTGAAACTAACTGAAGTTAAATACTAAACAGGGATGAGCTGCAGGTGTGAGAGCTGAGACTGGCGGAGTGACCTAATTAGGCAATCACCCACAGCTGGAACTGGAAGCAAACTGTGGGGGAAAGGTGAGTGACTGGGAAAAGAGAGAGGAGGCTCTAAAGTAACAACTCAAATACAGAAGACAAACAACAGGCGTGAAATGCTTAAAAAATACATAAAGTGTCTAAGTGGAGCTCAGCCACATGACAAATCAAGTCCAATGTCAGTGCAGCTATCTAACAGGAAATTTTAGAGCACTTCATGCTTCCCTCTGCTGACAAGCTTTATGGAGATGCTGATTTCTTTTTCCAGCAGGAGATGGCACCTGCCCCCACTGCCAAAAGTACAAATACCCGGTTTAATAACCATGGTATCACTGTGCTTGATCAGCCAGCAAACTCTCATGACCTAAACCCCATAGAGAATCTATGGTGTATTGTCAAGATGAAGATGAAATACACCAGACCCAATAATGCAGACGAGTTGAAGGCCGTTATCTAAGCAACCTGGGCTTCCATAACACCTCAGCAGTAACACAGGCTGATCGCCTCCATGCCATGCTGCATTGATGCAGTAATTATGCAAAAGAAGCCCCGACCAAGTACAGAGGATGTACATGGACATACTTTTCAGTCGGCCAACATTTCTATTAAAAATCAATTTCTTTTAATTAATTTTATGTAATATTCTAATTTTTTGAGAAACGGAATTTGGGGTTTTTATTTGCTGCAAGCCATAACCATCAAAATTAAAAGAAATATACACTTGAAATATATCACTCTGTGTGTAATGAATCTATATAATAAATGAGTTTCACTTTTTGAATTGAATTATTGAAATAAATCAACTTTTCGATGACATTCCAATTTATTGAGATGTACCTGTACAGTTCATTCATTCATTCTTTTAACACCACTGGGAGATAGGCATGCTACCCCCTGGACACCCAGTGAATCAATGAATGAATGAATGAAAGATCAGGTAAGGGATTATGACAGATTTTTACAAAATCAGTTCATCAAAATAAGACACTGAGAAATTGTAGACCCGGTATTGCAACAAGTGCATGTGTGGTCATACCATTTAAACATGCTGTTGAAATAGCAGTTGATAATGCGCCACTGACCATAGACCTGCTTTTGCAGATCATAAGTGCATTGTCATAAAATGCAGCAAAATACCAATGCGCTGAGATTGCACTGGTGCCACACTTCTCTTAAAAGAGTCTCGTCCTTGCAGTGTTCAGTGGGTGCAGAGTGCACAGGTAATGAGATGGTTTGATGTAAAGTGTAAAAACAGACTATGTACTCGTACTGGGTGGTTAATTAATTTTCACAATGGGCCACATGAAAGACTGGGAATGTTGTGGAGGGTCAAGGCCGATAAGTTGAACTCAGTTCTGCTTAATATTAATTTTATCATTCTATAAAAAGGCTTTAAAATGTACAGTATGGATAAATTTCTACATGTCAGTTTAGTTATTATGATTAGGAAATGAAAATATAAAAGAGACTTGGTAAAAATGCCAACAGTTTATCATAATTTAGATAACAAGGATGAGCAATTTTGAACAAAATGTACAATTTTGCAGTGTTTCAAAGACTACCATTAAATTAACTTTATACAAATTCCTGCTGCTATTCTGCTTATACTCTAATCACCACATTGCAATTTTTAGAAACTTTTTCTTCTTCAGTGGGAAATATCGTGTCTGTTCTGCTTGAACAAGTACACTAAAGTCAGGCTGAATGTCTGAGGAGGATATACACAGGATCAGTGATCATCGGTGAGAGAGGTTCTGTATCTTGTTGAATTTCATTACTGAGAATATTTGTTTACGCACTGTAGGTAAATGAATCTTTGAATCTTTATTTGAATCTTTATTTCGGATAGATTAAAAGTACAGGTTAAAAGAAACTGAATAATATAACAAAGGGGGAAAGAAAATCCAACAAGGTCAAATTAGACAATAACTCCTCTGATTATACAGTTCAACATAAGTTATCCGAAATGGGTGATGGCTGAAGCCGCAGCTTATATTGCCCACCCATATTCCATCCAAGAATTCAAAAGAAAAACAAAACAAGAGCGATTACAATTCAGAACAAAGCTAAGACAAAATGTGACAAAAAACTAAGCTACAACACAACGCAGACTGGATTTGACAATCCTTATGTAATTTTACATATCATCTTGTATATATGTTTGGAGTATTTCTTCCTTTAGTTTTTGTTTAAATTGTCCAAGCGTTGTACATGATTTTAATTCAGGTCCAAAATCGTTCCATAATCTGACTCCTTGCACTGAAACACAGTGTTGCTTGGTGGTAGTTCTCACTGAAGGTTTTTGAAATATACATGTTCCTCTGAAATGATATTATTTCTCCCTTATTTGGAACAACTTTTGGATATTTGCGGGCAGTGATAGATTCTTCACTTTAAACATTATTACTGCAGTTTTAAAGTCAACCAGATCTTTCAACTTGAGAGCTTTTAATTTAAGAAAAAGTGGGTTTGTTGGTTCCCTGTAAGCAGCTTTGTTTATTATTCTAATAGCTCTCTTCTGAAGCATAAAGACTGGATATATGTTTGTTTTATATGTATTTCCCCATACTTCAGTACAATATGTCATGTATGGGAGTATTAATGAATGATACAAGGTATATAGTGTGGGTTGATTCAGCAAATATTTCACTCTGTGTAGTATTGCATTTGATTTGGATATTTTACCTTTAATATAATTAATATGTGACTTCCAACACAGTTTATTATCAATTATTACTCCAAGAAATTTAGTTTCGGATACCATTTCAATCTCTATACCATTTACACTGAGTTTAGATACTAAGTTGTTATGATGGTTGTTAAAGACTATAAATTTTGTCTTACTTAAATTGAGCGTTAATTTGTTTGCATCAAACCACAGTTTAAGCTTTCCTAATTCCTTTCCGAGTGTATCCAAAAGTTGTTCCAAATTGCTTTCACTGCATAATAGATTAGTGTCATCGGCAAACAATATTAAGTCCATTTTTTCTGAAACTTTACATATATCATTTATATACATATTGAATAACAATGGCCCCAAAACTGAACCCTGTGGGACTCCACAAGTAACCTTCAGTAACTGTGAGTTTTTGTTACCAACACATACATACTGATATCTATTCTTTAAGTAACTACATAACCAGGACCGTGCTACCCGTCTAATACCACAATTTTGTAGTTTCTTTAATAATAAATTATGATCCACTGTATCAAATGCTTTTTTAAGATCCAGGAATACCCCAACTGAATACTCTTTATTTTCAATGGCAGTTGATATTTTTTCTATAAATTCCATTAGAGCAAATGCAGTTGTCATCTTGTGTCTGAACCCATATTGCTGCTCACACAATAAATTATTCTTCAGTATGAAGTTGTCAATTCTCTCATAGAATATTTTTTCAAGTATCTTGGAAAATTGCGGCAATAGTGAAATTGGTCTATAGTTTGAGAATTCCCCTCTGTCACCCGTCTTGTATATTGGAATTACTTTAGCTATTTTCATTGCATTGGGAAATATACCTGTTTGGAGAGACAGGTTACAGATATACGTCAGTGGTTTCACTAAGCATTCAATAATAGTTTTGACTAAGAGCATGTCAATACCATCACAATCCGTAGATGTTTTACTTTTAAACGATTTAACAATTTCAATGACCTCTCTCTCATCTGTGTTCTTTATGAAAAAGGAGTCTTTTATAGCAGTGTTTTTGCTTATTATATCACCTGTAGGCGCTGTAATGGGTATTTCTCGAGCCAAATTAGGACCAATGTTAACAAAAAAGTTATTAAATTCATCTGCAGGTGAAGCTGCATTCACACTCTGAGTCGTTTTATTATTTTTTTCAAAAATCGGTTGGGTAGCTTGTATTTCTGTTTTTATTTCCAAGAATACTGTTAAGTATTGTCCATGTATTTTTAATATTGTCTTTGTTTTTCTCCAGTTCTTTACTGTAATAGCCTCTCTTACTACATCTTATTATATATGTTAACTTATTTTTGTATGTTTTATACCGCTGTTCTGCTTCTTTTGTCCTTTTTTTTAGGAAAGCTTTATATAATAATTTTTTCTTTTTACACGCCTTTTGTAATCCTTTGGTTAACCATGGCTTATCTGCAAATTTATGTTTAAGCTTTTTCTTTACTAATGGACATTTTTTTTCATAAAGAGTGGTTACAATGTTTATAAATGTGTCATAGGCTTCATTTACATCTGATACATAGACTTCTGTCCAGTCTTGCTTCAGCAAGTCCTCTTTAAAAGAACTGATTGCATTTTGTGATTTGTATCTGAACGATTTGAAAAAAATTTCTGTATTGGTCCCCGTGTGGCCATGGATAAGTGCAAAGGTTGGCAAGTGGTCACTTATATCATTTATCAATAATCCACTTTCTATTTTCTTATCAATAATATTAACAAACAGGTTGTCAATAAGTATAGCAGTGTGTACTGTGATTCTACTGGGATGTGTTATTGTGGGATATAGACTCATGCTGTACATAGAGTTCATGAACTCTGTAATTACATTTTGTTGATATGGATTTAGTAGATCAATATTGAAATCTCCACAAATTACTACCATTTTCTTACTAGTAATATTATTGTACAGCTCGACTAATTTATCTCTGAATGTCTCAATGCAAGTTCCCAGCGTTCTATATATACAACTTATAATTAGATTTTTTGTTTTATCTTGGTCAATCTCAACAGTAACACATTTCAAAATCCCTGGTAGTGCAAAGGACATTCCATTTACAAGTTTACACCTATACAGGTCATCAATATACAGTGCAACACCACCACCCTTTTTTTGAGATCTGTTAATATGAAACATCTGATATCCCTCTATTGCCATCAGGGGAGCCTGCTCTTCATTAAGCCAAGTTTCAGAGACTGCGATAGCTGTAAATTTTCTGTCTAGCTGTTTTAAATAGTCCTGAATCTGTGGAAAGTTTTTGTTAAGACTTCTGCTGTTGAAGTGTATTATTGATAGTTTACCATCTAGTTGCACTTGACTTTTGAATTGCTTTTCAGTGTAATATTCACAATGATTATGAATATTATTGAAAAAGTGGTTATCAGGATCAATATCATTTTCCATCTCTTGTAGTTTATGTTCAGCATAATGGCATATTTTCAGAGTTTGAGTTTCCTCACTCTGTGTCAAGTGACTTCCTCCAACTGGGGATAATTGATGTCTACTAAAGTCAGTCATAAGTTTTTTTGTTTGTTTTGCCTTTTTTTTTTAAAGTACATTGACATGGTATGTCAAAAGAACTATTCTTGCCGTGTGTGTGGGTATGGATTATCATTGTCTCTTAATTTTCTTAATCAGTGTTCATCTGTATTTATTTAAGTCAGTAACATCTCTGATCATTACGCTCTTTGCTTGCTCAGGTGTTCCATTTAGTTTGATCCAAACTCTACAATTTCTTGTCCATGTTGCCTGTATCTTATTTTGTCTTTTCAACATCCGTGCTTGCTGTGCTATTTCAGCATTAGTTTTTGTTAGGTGTTCATTTAGGTAAACTTCCGTTCCCTGGAGGTTTTTTTTTTGGTTTTTTTTGTACTTATTTTGTACCCGTAGGTAGATTTGTTCTGCAGTCCGGTGACAAGCCACCAGCTGCCGGTTGCTGCATGCGCAAGCGCAAGCGCCCCGTATCCCTAACCTGCATGTTTTTGGCATGCGGGAGAAAACCGGAGAAATCCCGGAGTAAACCCACGCAACACGGGGAGAACATGCAAACTCCACACAGATCACTGTTGGCCGGGGGCAGGGATCGAACCCACGATCCCCGCGATCCCCCGGCCGAGGGTAAACTGTGCTGCCGCAGTGCTAACCACTGCGCCACCGTGCAGCCCCTTTCTGGCCTGCCCCAGTATGTCATTCTTTACCCTTCTGTTCACAAAGCGCATCACAATTGATTTCTTTGTTTTATTATCTTTTCTGGGTAAAGCATAACAGGCTGAAATTGCATTTGCTTCTACCTTTATATCTCTACTATCAAGGAACTGAAATCCAAAGAGAACTAACATAAGAAACAAAATAGATGAGAAAAAGTCTCACATTTACATGAAAAAGTCTAATATATAAATGGAAAAATTCAAAAGTTTACTAGAAAGAAAGCTGTAGATGAAGATGAAGATATTAAATTATGGTGGGGAAAAATACACATTCCAAAGAAAAAATACAAGATTGCTGCAGTTTTAAAATGTACTTGAAAAAAACAAAAAACAAAACAAAAGTATTGCAGGTCTGAGAGGTCTGAGAGACTGAGAGACTAGAGGTCTGAGAGACTAGACCAGAACTATCAAATTGGGTACATATTTAGAGGGTTTATTTCCACTTACAAAGTAGCTGCATAACAGCATGTAAATAAAAAAAATCACATATGAAATTATTTCTTCATCCTATAATATGGAGCTACTCACATTTGTACAACTGCCAACAATAAACAGGAGCTTCTTGCTCTAAAAAATAATCATGTTTAACCACAGAGGTAAAAATACTTAAGTTTGATACACATTTTTCTGCGAGTCGAAGGGTAGAAGCATGGGTTTATTAATGTCTACTCACCACTTTTGGATTGAAGGGGTGCGGGAACCTCAGTGATCTGATGGCTGCGGGAGCTAGTCTTGGTTGTAAGGCATATGCTGGACAGTGGCCGTCACTGCCCGGTTGTGGTGATGTACAGTATGTGCGCACGCACGTGTGTCCTCGCCAGCGTGAAAGTGTGTTGTGATTCGGCTTGGTCAAATCCCAAAACTTTCCATGGTCCATGCGTAAGTTGGGAAAATAAGCTGTTCCCTTCAAAATAAAAGCAATGTGGTTGTGTGAAGTGCGTTTATTTAAGACAAGATAAGATAATTTCCCATTGACTTAGCAGGGCCTGTCAGGACCATGCAAAGGGCTGGATGTGGGCGGTGGGCCATGCAATGTTCAGGTCTGCACTAGCATAAACTGACAAATCCACCGGCAAAAAATGGGAAGCATGGAGCAAATGCATGCTTAAGATTGATTTTCCCTCTTAAAAATGCTATATTTCCCTCATAAATGTGCAAAATATCCAATAGACTTTTAACAATTTCCACACAATTATATAATTATAAATTTTAATAATAATTTAATATTTATAAATTTAATAAATTATAAATTTGTTTTCTCTTAAGCATGTGACTTTTCTTGCAAATTTGAGCCTTTATTCATGTATGAGAAAAATGATTTGTAAAATTTTGCTCTCAAATGTGCAGCTTTTCTTGTAAACTCAGATGTTTTGTAAATTTGTATTTTTTATGGAAACTTGTGAAATTTGTTATATTTTCAAATAACTTTACTGCCTTCTAATTGTAAATTTGGATTTTAATTATTAATTTTTTTTAGTTTAGTTTTCTCCTAAATGTATTTATTTTTTGTTGCTATGTAATTTTTTCCACAAATGTGTGACTTTTCATAAATTTTAAACTTTTCTTATACTTGTCTGTTTGACTTTTTTTTCCTTTTCAAAACCACAGGTTCTCACTGGATTTGGACAAAGGGCCAGATGTGTAGAGCCCTATCTTAAATAAAGATGTGAAATATTATTAAAAATTTTGAGTAATGACTGATTACATACACATCTGCCACTGATTCAATGGATAAATACAATCCAACACTGAGGTGTTACAGTATATGTGCCTTTTTAGCTTTGACACACTTATCAAATTTTGCTGAATTTAAAGTCTCTGATATTTATTTTATCTTATGATGAGAAAATCTTATCATGTAATTTGTATTCCAGGATGTGTCAGTACAATTAGTTATATGATATCATTATTGGAAAAGGAAGAAAGATAAAATAGCATGTTAAAATATACCCATTTGTCTTTTATGTTATTTAATCTGTTTAGTTTCCTTCAGTCAGTACAAACACACTCTTCAACTGTTTCTGTCCATTTTCTGCTTTGACATATGTAGAGACACGGAGAGCAGGGGAGGACAAGCATGTGTTTCATAAATGAAAACACAGAAACAAGCAGAGAAATGTGATGAAAGTGTGGAATCTAATCGGTCAATTGGTACCACATTGAAGACTGTCTCCAGAGCTGGTGCATGAGGTTGAGAGATACTGGCTAGATATAGTTGGCCTCACCTCAACACACAGCTCCGGTTCCGGAACCAGTCTCCTGGAGAGGGGCTGGAGCTTGGCCTACTCTGAAGTTGCTCCGGGCGAGAGGCGATGAGCAGGGGTGGGTACTCTTGTATCCCCCCACCTTGCTGACTCTATATTGGAGTTTTCCCCGGTGGACGAAAGGGTTGTTTCCCTGCGCCTTCGGGTTGGGAAACGGGTCCTGACCATCATTTGTGCCTACGTATGCACCAAATGATGGTTCAGAGTACCCACCCTTTTTGGAGTCTCTGACTGGGGTGCTGGAGAGGGCTTCTCTTGGAGACTCCATTGTCCTACTGGGGGACTTCAGTGTCCACATGGGCAACGACAGTGAAACCTGGAGGGGGTGATTGGGAGGAATGGCCTGCCCGATCTGAATCCGAGTGGTGTTCAGTTATTGGACTTCTGTGCTAACCACAGTTTGTCCACAATGAACACCATGTTCAAGTATAAGGGTGTCCATATGTGCACCTGGCACCAGGACACCCTAGGCTGCAGGTCGATGATCGATTTTGTTATTGTGTCAGAACTGCGACCGTATGTCTTGGGCACTCGGGTAAAGAGAGGTGCAGAGCTGTCAACTGATCACCACCTGGTGGTGAGTTGGATGCAATGGCAGGGGAGGATACCATTCAGACCTGGTAGACCCAAACGTATAGTGAGGGTGTGCTGGGAATGTCTGGCTGAGGCCACTGTCCGGGAGGTCTTCAACTCCCACCTCCGGAAGAACTTCAACCACATTCCAAGGGAGTCTGGAGACATGGAGTCTGAATGGGCCATGTTCTCCACCTTCATTGTTGAAGTGGCTGCCCAGAGCTGCGGCCGCAAGGTTGTCAGGGCATCTCGTGGTGGCAACCCCCGAACCAAGTGGTGGACACCAGTGGTGAGGGGGCCATTAAGCTGAAGAAGGAGTCCTATCAAGCTTGGTTGGCTTGTGGGACTCCCGAAGCAGCTGAGGTGTACCGGCAGGCCAAGTGGAGTGCAGTTCGGGTGGTTGCTGAAGCAAAAACCCGGGTATGGGAGGAGTTCGGTGAGGCCATGGAACAAGACTTTCGGTCGGCCTTGAAGAGATTCTGGCAAACTGTCCGGCAGCTCAGGAGGGGGAAGCAGCTCCTTGTCCACACTGTGTATGGTGCGGATGGGGCACTGCTGACTTCGACTGAGGATGTCATCAGGCGGTGGAAGGAATACTTCGAGGATCTCCTCAATCCCACTGACACGCCTTCCACAGAGGAAGCAGGGCTTGTGGACAAGAGGGACAACTGGCCTATCACAGGGGCTGAGGTTGCCAAGGTGGTTAAAAATCTCTTTGGTGGCTGGGCCCCAGGGGTGGACGAGATTCGCCCTGAGTACCTCAAGGCCCTAGATGTTGTAGGGCTGTCATGGTTGACATGCCTCTGCAACATTGCGTGGAGGTCGGGGTCAGTGCCTTTGGCATGGCAAACCGGGGTGGTGGTTCCTCTCTTCAGAAAAGGGGACCAGAGGGTGTGCTCCAACTTTAGAAGGATCACACTCCTCAGCCTCCCTGGGAAGGTCTATGCCAAGGTACTGGAGAGGAGAGTCCGGCCGTTGGTTGAACCTTGGATTTTGATTGTGCTTTGGGAGTATGGGGTATTGGACTTGTTGTTACGAGCTATTCGGTCTCTGTACGACCGTTGTGAGAGTTTGGTTCGTATTGCCAACACTCAGTCGGACTCATTTCCAGTGAGAGTTGGACTCCGCCAGAGCTGCTCTTTGTCACCAATCCTGTTCATACTGTAATTTTTATGGACAGGATTTCTAGGCGCATCCAGGGAATGGAGGGTGTCATGCTCGGTGACCACAGGATCTCATCTCTGTAGTTTGCAGACGATGTTGTCCCACTGGCTTCATCCAGCAATGACCTACAGTTCTTACTGGTATGGTTTGCCGCTGAGTGTGAAGTGGCTGGGATGAGAATCAGTACCTCCAAGTCCCAGTCCATGATCCTCAGCCGGAAAAAGGTGGATTGTCCTCTCTGGGTTGTGGACAAGCTCCTGCCCCAAGTGGAGGAGTTTAAGTATTTGGGGGTCTTTTTCACGAGTGAGGGGAGAATGGAGCGAGAGATTGACAGATGGATCGGAGCAGCATCTGCAGTGATGCGGATGTTGTACCAGTCTGTTGTGGTGAAGAGGGAGCTAAGCTCTATGGCAAAGCTGTTGATTTACCAGTCAATCTACGTTCCTACCCTCACCTATGGTCATGAGCTTTGGGTTATGACTGAAAGAACGAGATCACGGATACAAGTGGCTGAAATGAGGTTTCTTCGTAGGATTGCTGGACTCACCCTCAGACATAGGGTGAGGAGCTCAGTCATCCGGGAGAGGCTCAGAGTAAAACCGCTGTTCCTCCACATTGAAGGGACCCAGTTGAGGTGGTATGGGTATCTGACTAGGATGCCTCCTGGATGCTTTCCACTTGAGGTGTTCCGGGCACGTCCCATTGGGAGGAGACCCCGGGGCAGACCCAGGACTCGGTGGAGAGACTATGTCTCCCATCTGGTCTGGGAACGCCTTGGTATCCTCTCTGAAGAGCTGGAGCAGGTGGCTGGGGAGAGGGAAGTCTGGGCTTCTCTGCTTGAACTGCTGCCTCCGCGACCCAGACCTCTGGAAAAGCGGTAGAAGATGGATGGATGGATGAAGACTGTCGATCAAACAGCGACTGAGCTCTATTATAGGAATTTTGGGGAAACGTATCAGTCATGGAATCTTGTCTCTTCTAACTTTATTATTCAATTCAACTCCATTTTATTTATGTCTCTCTCATTTGCAGCATCATTCGTCTCTAGACAGTTCATAATCTCATCCATGGTTTACTCTGACAATAGGACAGCATTCAGAATAGCTACCTGAAGCTCCTGCCAGCACACTCCAGTTACACCTGCATTAAACTGTGTAATACCTTACCAAACAGAGCTGAAATAGTAAGCAGATGATTGTGGACAGGAATGTGCATACATGCAGTATGATGTGCATGTTCGTTGTGTGTAGCCTACTTAAGTGTATCCACATTTTGCCTCATGGCCACCACCTGACGGTGGAATAAAGCCAGTTGGAGACACATCATACACGCTGATCCCACCAAACGGCAAAGAAATCACTTCATTGTGTGCAAGCTCAACAAATGGGCTGTTTATAGTTTATGTTTGGTATACTGTAGACCAAAGGGACTATATCACATCAACCACAAAGGAAATGTGCTGAATTCATTTCTTAGTGCACAAAAAAGTGGTGCTGACTTAGCAGAAATAAATTGTACTTCTTTTACTCTGACTTTTCAAAACCTGAAAGCTTCACTAATGAGTCTGATGACATTTTCAAGTGACAAACTTTATCATTTGCTTCTACTGTGCAGAATTTATATTGATGATTTAAAAATCAAAGACTTTGATTGATTGCATACACATGTCAAAACTCTTTAAAGTCTTTCTTTGCACTTATGCCAACTAGATTCCTTTCAGAGCTCAGCAGTCATGTTACAGTATATGAGTCTGAATAAAAGTTAAAAAGACCATTGCTGGGGGTGAATTCGCTCATGCAACAAAAACTGAATCTTGAATACTGGGAGAAGTTTTATATTTTGATTTGACACGTCCTCCTCACCTTCGCCCACCTGAGGTCATTTAATCAGCATGATGTATGACTTACAGGATGGAAACCACATTTAAGCCATAAAAGACTCCAAAAAAACATCGCTATGGAAATGATTTGTGCTGATCTCTGCATTTTTTTTTTCTCCCATATAGTAATCTTCCTTACATAAGAGTTCAGGGTTTAGGACAACCTTGAACACAATAGCCACGATTACTGTCATCATACTGTAGAGAGAATGGTCAGCTCACGTGCACGGTTCCACACCAGTGAACACACACGACACAGAGAAGCTACGTTTAAATACAATTTTATTAATCAAAAGGGGACACAAAGTTAGGGAAAGCCGCCACTCGCCAGAGGAGAACCCAGCCTGTAAGAGGGAGACGAGAGCTGGTTAGTAAGAGGAGGGAGACTGGGAACTGGGAATCACAAGGATGCTACTTACGAGAGGCGAGCAGAGAACGCAACAGAGGAACCCAGTAGGAACAGGCGAACCAGGGGATGGAGCTGGCAGGGAGTGGGGAAGGCATAGAGCTGGGTGAAGTGTCTGACCGGGTGGAGAGAGGCAGCCTGGAGCGATGATTTTTTTTTTTTTTTTTTTGGACTTATTTTGATGATGAAGATGATAGCACAGGTGACCACACAACGAGCCCTGGAGATGCACTGCAGAGATGGCAGCAACCTGGGGAAGAGGAGGAGAAAAGGAATTACAATAGGGTTCCTTAGTATACGTGCGATAACTTACTTGCTTGCTTTTATGGCAGCTATACCCAACGAGCCAGCACTGGAGCGTTCACAAATTGGTCCTTATAAACACTGGCAAGGCAGAGACAGCAGGTTCATCCACTCACGCAGGTGTGCTGATCACCTGCGGAGCCGGGGTCAAGATGAAGAACCTCCCACAGAAAGGGAGGGGGGCGTGTGCTCACCTGATCATGACAGTTACATGTGCAAAATTTGTTCAGTCTGATTACAATTCAGATCAGAACTTTACTGTTTACATGGATCCTGAAAAAGTTGATCCGATTAGGACGTGCGTTTCCATGTCACACGTTTGAACGGACTAAATCATTTTGACATGTGCACAATTATCTGACATTCCGGAAACAGTAGAAGAAGAAGCAAGTTCCAATGTAAACAAACTCCGCTTCATGTCCTTCTCTTTTTGAAATGGACCCGTATTGTGTTATTCAGACTGTACTTTTGCTTCTGCTGGTCTCCGTAATGAAGCTACAAGTCCAGCAGTACATACTTCTGCATATGAGGAACAGAGGGAGACAGCAGGACGATGCAGACCAGCTGCTGTAAAGGCAGAAATACGTCACGTCGGCGTGTGGCTGACGTACAGACATGCGCAGTAAACAGATTTTCTACCCAAACTTTGGAATAAGTGTTTATATGTGCACTAATCAGATTAACAATTGGCATAACCCACCTGTCTCAATCGGAAGGAAATTTTAATCCGAATGAGTGTGATCAGTTCAGAATATTCAGACTGGCGTGTTTACATAAAGCATTTTATTCTGATCAGGCTTTTAATCCGGTTACTTGTGTCCATGTAAACATAGCTAATGTTCTGGTCTTCCTCCAAAACAGGGTTAATAAATCGGCAAAGTATTGAATAAGACAGCTGACGGCCTGCAGCCTGAGCAGTTTTAAAACCAGAAATACATATTTTCAGCTTTTGAGATCTAGCTTAGTTTGCAATGCTTACATCACTGTGTACATTGAGTTATATTGGGATTACATAGTTTTTAAATAAGATTCTAGTGTTTCAGGGCAAATATCAGAGTCCATTTGAATACAATTTGCAATCCATATGCATTACTGATCGGGGATATATATGTCTTATGTTCTGGACTTGTGCATCCTTATTTTTTGTTTCACTGCAAAATAAAAAAAACATTTGACTGCAGGGACCATTGAAATCAAACTCCTAAAACGTAAGTTGAATCTGATTTTAATTCCATTATTCAGATTTGGTGGGTGGTCTTCTTGGGATCTTTTCTGTGGGTGATGTGTTGTTCGTGGTTTCGGCAAACCAAGACATACAATTCACATCCAGCTTCCACTCCGCTGGCTTGATCCTTGGCCGAAAAAGTGTGACTTGCCCACTGTGGTAGGGTGGTGAGCTGCTTTCCTTAAATGGAGAAGTTGATTTGTTCGCGAGTAACGAGAGTGCAACAGGAGACTGACAGATGTATTTTTGGCAGTGTCTGCAGGGGTCTCTGTGCCGATTTATTGTGGTGGAGAGAGAGGTAGACTTTTAAAAACACAAATGTTACGAAATCACCAAAATATGTCAAGGGGTGGCCAAAGTTTTGCACACCAGCGTCTTCACCGAGGTTTTCTGTGCTGCATGAGGATGCTCCAGTCAGTCAGAGAAAAGAGTTTGAATGCTTGGTTGCCTCTCCAGCAGAGGAGGAATAAAGCGGTTGGCACAAGTCAGCAGAAGGAATCCTAGCAAGAAATTATAACACCAAAAAAAGGTATTAAAACACTGCTTTTGCATTGTCTCACAACCACAGCACAGGCATCTTCATGGTTAATTTATTAAGAGGAAGGGACAGGCTCATAAGGCTCATGTTTCTGTCTTCATTTGTTGTGATCATGAGCAGCTTGTGTTGCAGACATTTAACAAAGTATAAATGTGATATGTCTTACCATAACATTACCTGTTCTTAGTTACTTTTAAATACTAGTGCATCTTTAAAAGAATTATGATAGCATGATTCATTATCTAATTCAAAGAGCTAAGTCATAGTCATCAAATTTTAAAACAAAAAAAAAAGGCTTGAAATTGCTCACTTAAAACAGGAAAGTTTAACTTTAAGGAATGGAATTATTAAAAAATAACATTTTCCATAATATCCAACCATTTTGAGAGGGAATAATAGAAAACAGGGGTGTGTTGAAATCAAGCTATCATTTCTCTGGCCAGTAGCTTTTCGAGCCTCACTTGTGGTCTGGGCAGTAAAAATGAGAGGCAGAGTGTCTGGGCTCAGGCTTAGTGGCGGGGTGACCGTTCCAGTTATTTGGTTGCTAGATGGTTGGTATTGGGTCTGTGTACCATCACTGATTTCCAGAGTCAATTCAGTTGTGATTCACAAGGTCCTGATTTGATTTGATTCAGTATTGATTCAGGCAGAGAGATTGCCATTATAATAACTATCTCTCTTGCATATGAAATACTTTTGAGAGACTTAGTGCTGTAAATTTTACCAGGAGCCCTCTAACTCTGTGAATTAACTATGTGAATATACAGTATGAAGGTGAGAGTTCTGGCAAGTGAAAAGACCTCTTGTAAATCTTGCAAGTTTCACACTGAATTTCATCTTAAGATTGTGACAATAGATATTGGATTATTTAAATGAAAATCAATTAAATATCAATTAGTCAATATTTTAAACCCAAGTTCATATAAATGTATTAAGGCTCGAAAGATTTTCCTAAACTCTGCCTACTGTTGTACAGTATATATACAGCATATGTGTTCTTTAACAGGTAAGCTCTACAAATGCTTTCAGTGTGTTTCAGACTCTTGTTTCCTCCTGCCTTTTAACATTCCTCTGACAGACCTTTAAATGCTACAACTCTAGTTTTATGGTTTCTACCAGCTCTCTCTGCCTCTATACATAAACTGTTTGTCTATTTTTATGGTGATTTGTGTTTAAAGTTTGAGGTTCGTTCCCGAAACAGTCCAGATAATTTAATTCTCTTCCTTCTACTGCTCCGTCATTAAGCCTGTACTACATACTTGAATGGACATCCTGTAGTTCCAGTGATTTAAAGCTGTGAATAGAAGGTTTTTACGTTCCTACAGTGAAAGTTTAGCAAATGTGATTAAAGTGTTCCATATACAGTAGGTTTAAACATGAAGAGCAGAAGGTTTTTGTGCTTGAACATCCAACACTTTTCAAGGCCTTTTTTTTTCTCTTTTAACATACAGTGGTGTGAAAAAGTGTTTGCCGCCTTCCTGATTTCTCATTTTTTTGTATGCTTTTCCACACTTAAATGTTTCAGATCATCAAACAAATGTACAGTAAATATTAGACAAAGATAACATAAGTAAACACAAAATGCAGTTTTTAAATGAAGGTGTTTATTATTAAGGGGAAAAAAAATCCAAACCTACATGGCCCTGTGTGAAAAAGGGATTGCCCTCTAAACCTAATAACTGGTTGGGCCACCCTTAGCAGCAACAACTGCAATCAAGCGTTTGCAATAACTGGCAGTGAGTCTTTTACAGCGCTGTGGAGGAATTCTGGCCCACTCATCTTTGCAGAATTGTTGTAATTCAGCCACATTGGAGGGTTTTCGAGCATGAACCGCCTTTTTAAGGTCATGCCACAGCATCTCATTCAGATTCAGGTCAGGACTTTGACTAGGCCACTCCAAAGTCTTTATTTAGTTTTTCTTAAGCCATTCAGAGGTGGACTTGCTGGTGTGTTTTAGATCATTTTTGCATCATTGTCCTGCTGCAGAACCCAAGTGTGCTTCAGCTTGAGGTCACAAACAGATAGCCGGACATTCTCCTTCAGGATTTTTTGGTAGACAGCAGAATTCATGGTTCCATTTACCACAGCAAGTCTTCCAGGTCCTGAAGCAGCAAAACAGCCCCAGACCATCACACTACCACCACCATATTTTACTGTTGGTATGATGTTTCTTTTCTGAAATGCTGTGTTACTTTTACGGCAGATGTAATGGGACACACACCTTCCAAAAAGTTCAACTTTTGTCTCGTCAGTCCACAGAGAATTTTCCCAAAAGTCTTGGGGATCATCAAGATGTTTTCTGGCAAAACTGAGATGAGCCTTTGTGTTCTTTTTGCTCAGCAGTGGTTTTTTGCCCAGTCTCTTTCTTAAGGTGGAGTCATGAACACTGACCTTAACTGAGGCAAGTGAGGCCTGCAGTTCTTTGGATGTTGTTGTGGGGTCTTTTGGTCTGTCGACCACTCCTGGGAAGGTTCATCACTGTTTCATGTTTTCGCCATTTGTGGATAATTGCTCTCACTGTGGTTTGCTGGAGTCCCAAAGCTTTAGAAATGGCTTTATACCCTTTTCCAGACTGATAGATCTCAATTACTTTGTTTCTCATTTGTTCCTGAATTTCTTTGGATTGCAGCATGATGTCTAGCTTTTGAGGATCTTTTGGTCTACTTCACTTTGTCAGGCAGGTCCTATTTAAGTGATTTCTTGATTGAGAACAGGTGTGGCAGTAATCAGGCCTGGCTGTGGCTAGAGAAATTGATCTCAGCTTTCCAAAGATGTGATAAACCACAGTTAATTTATGTTTTAAGAGGGGCAATCACTGTTTCACACAGGGCCATGTAGGTTTGGATTTTTTTTTACTCTTAATAATAAACACCTTCATTTAAAGTACGATTCGGTGGTGGCATCAGCCATCACATTTGGAGTGGTCTGCTGGGGCAGCGGCATCACAGCAGCCGGCAGGAAGAGACTGAACAGACTGATTAAAAATGCTAGCTCTGTTCTGGGGCGGCACCTCAACCCGGTAGAGGGAATATGAGAGAGGAGGATGGTTGCTAAGCTGTCATCTCTGCTGGAGTCCGAATCCCACCCTATGCAGGACACGTTGAATGCACTGAGGAGCTCATTTAGTGATAGGCTGTACCATCCTAGGCGCACGATGGAGAGGTTCTGCAGGTCTTTCCTACCTATGGCTGTCAGACTTTATAACCTAACCAGGGCTTGTCACGCCGCGCCGCTCATCAACGGCGCCACCTGCTCACACACCTGTCAGTCATCAGCGGCGAGGAATATAGGCTGCCTCGCCCTGAGCTTCGGTCTGAAGCCGTAGACTTCATTTCCCTTTCATGGGCTTCTACCACATTCTCTTCAGCATCCTCGTCACCGGTAAGAAGATCACTTACCTCATCTCTCTAGTCTGCTCCCCTGTGCACAGGTGGATTCCTCGGCGGCGGACAACCCCGTCCCTCGTCTCTCCTCGCTGCTGCACCGAGCCCTGCAGGTGGCTGTCTCCCGGGCTTCCATCCTTGAAGCGCCAGTCATCTGTCCAAACAAGTAAGCTTCTCTCCCTCGCCTATTCTCCTCCTGTGTTGGTGTGTGCTCATCACCCTGTGTCTGATTTCTCCCATAGGGTTGCCGGCTGAACGGTCTCCTGCCTCTGGGTCCGAAGCAGACACCACCACCAACACATTAACATTCCGCAGACACGCACCCAAACATCCCTGCCGTTAATAAACAGTTTGAACTACTCTGAGCCTGTGTGTGTGCGTCTCCTGAGCCGAACGTTATGTCAGTACGGCTTCAGCAGAGCAGCTCGGCAGACGGCGGGCTCGCACACCGGTTTACCATCCTCGAGGCTCGGGTGGATCAGATTGTTTATCAGCAACAGGTGGTTTTCAATCAATTATTAGAATTAACTAACCGATTGAACCGCTTGGACCCCCAACAGCCGTTCCTCCCGACTCGCCAGGGTGGCGCGGCTCCTGCTGTTCCAGCGGCCGTCCAGCCGGCTCCAGTGGCACCGGTTCGGCTCACACCGATTCCGACCCCCGCCCGCTTTAGCGGTAAGCTCGGCGGAGCGCGGGGGTTCATTATGCAGTGTGAGTCCGTGTTCCACCGTGTGCCCGGAGATTTTCCCTCGGATCACAGCCGAATTGGTTACATAGGGAATCTTCTGGAGGGGTGTGCGTTAACTTGGACCTACGCCGTAATGGCGAGGCCCAGTTATGCCACCCTCACCTATGACCAATTCGTGAGGCGCTTTCTGGAGGTCTTTGACCATTCTCAAACCGAGACGGTCCAGGTCGATCGGCTTCTCGCTCTCCAGCAGGGAAGCCGGTCGGCAGCGGACCACTCGGTCGACTTCCGGGTAGCGGCGGAGGAACTGGGCTGGGAGGAACGCTCCCTCTGTGGCCTGTTCCTCCGCAGCCTCAATAGTGATCTGAGGGATGAACTGGCTGGTCGGGATATCCCTGGGACGCTAGCGGAGCTGACGTCCTTAGCGGTAAGTTTGGATAACAGGCTGCGCGAGCGCTCCTCGGGGCGGAGGTCTTCTTCTTCTCGCCCTCGTGGAGCCTCGCCGCACCTGTTCCAAGCTCGCCCCCTGGCGGCGCCGCCAGCATCGCGCCCCGAGGAGTCGGAGCCGATGGTGACGGGCTGGACTAAACTTTCCCCTGTGGAGAAACAACGCCGTCGTGTGTTGGGCCTCTGCATGTATTGCGGAGGCGACCAACACACCGTGGAGCGTTGTCCACGGAAAGCCAGTCGGTGGGGTCCGCGAGTCACTGTTGGAAGTCTCGCGGACATCAATCGGTTAGGATCACTTACTCAATTGAAGCTGCCCATCCGTTTCTGCCATAACCCCACTGGGCACCTCACCCACGCACTGGTGGATTCGGGCGCAGAAGGCAGCTTCATTTCACAAAGCCTGGCAACCCGATTGGGCATCCGCTGCCAGGCACTCAACACTCCCATCTCCCTAGTCCATCTCTCCCGTGCCACCCTTGGGAGAGTGACACATCAAACTGTCCCCCTACCGGTCATCATCTCGGGAAACCACCGGGAGGAGATGACCTTTTATGTCCTTCCCAACTCTGTGTCGCCCGTCATCCTGGGGTATCCCTGGCTCCGCCTTCACAATCCGGTCCTGGATTGGAGATCAGCTGGGGTATCGGCTTGGAGTACATTTTGCCTGGGCACCTGCCTCCAGTCCGCTGCCTGCTCGCCGTCCGCTCCTCCTCCTGCAACGGACGCTGCACCCCCGGACCTGTCCCTGGTGCCTCCGGAGTTTCACGACCTGGGTATGGTGTTCAGTAAAGCGAAAGCTATGTCTCTTCCCCCTCATCGGCCCTACGACTGTGCCATCAACCTCCGCCAGGGGGCGCCGTTACCTTCTGGTCGGCTCTACAGCCTGTCTGCGCCGGAGAAGGAGACGATGAACACATATCTGAAGGAGTCATTAAACGCCGGGATAATCCGCCCATCATCGCCCACGATAAGGTGCTCCCTGACCCAGAGAAGGTAAAGGCGGTGGTGGAATGGCCTACACCTGCATCCCGGAAGCAGGTGCAGCAATTTGTTGGCTTCGCCAATTTCTACCGCCGCTTTGTCCCCAACTTCAGTACCATCGTTGGACCACTGACCCGCCTCACGTCCCCGAAGGTCCCGTTCCGGTGGACCGAAGAGGTCGCTGCCGCCTTTGAGGCGCTGAAGGCGGAATTCTCCTCCTCCCGGGTCCTTCGCCAGGTCGACCCCGCGCTGCAGTGCATCGTCGAGGTAGACGCTTCGGACACGGGAGTGGGGGCAGTGCTGTCCCAGCGGTCACCGGACGATGGCGCCAAACGACCGTGCGCCTTCTTCTCCCGGCGCTTGTCCCCGGCGGAGAGGAACTACGATGTGGGGGACAGGGAGCTCTTGGCCATCAAGCTCGCCCTGCAGGAGTGGCGCCACTGGCTAGAGGGGGCGAACCTGCCGTTTGTGGTCCTTACGGACCACAAGAACTTGGAGTATTTACGGTCTGCCAAGCGCCTGAATGCCCGCCAGGCGCGCTGGTCTCTGTTCTTCGCCAGGTTCCAATTTTCTATCACCTTCAGGCCTGGCTCTAAGAACGGCCTGCCTGACGCCCTCTCTAGGCAGTTCACTCCCGTGGAATCAGAGGAGACGCCTCACTCCATCCTGCCCAGGTCGTGCGTCGTGGGAGCCATCTCGTGGGATATCGAGGCAAAGATCCGGAAGGCACAGGGGGTGGAACCTGATCCTGGCGGCGGACCGGAGGGAAGACTGTTCGTCCCATCTGCGGTCCGAGGAGAGGTCATCCACTGGCTCCACACCTCCCGGCTCACCTGTCATCCCGGCACCTCCCGGATGATCAGCCTCCTCCAGCGGTCTTTTTGGTGGCCGGGCCTGCGGAGGGATGCAGCCCGCTACGCCCGGGCTTGCCCAGTCTGTGCCACCAGCAAGTCAGGAAATGCCCCTCCAGCGGGTCTGCTCCAGCCTCTGCCCGTCCCCGGCAGGCCCTGGTCGCATATCGCACTGGATTTCGTCACCGGACTCCCCGTTTCCAGCTCCTTTAACACCATCCTGACCATCGTGGACCGTTTCTCCAAGGCGGCACACTTCGTCCCCCTGCGAGGTCTCCCTACCGCCCTGGAGACGGCGGGCCTCCTCATCCAACACATGGTCAGGCTGCACGGGATTCCGGTGGACGTGGTCTCGGACCGGGGTCCCCAATTTTCATCCGAGGTTTGGAGGTCCTTTTGCAACGCCATCGGAGCCAAGGTGAGCCTTTCCTCCGGCCATCACCCCCAGTCTAACGGGCAGTGTGAGAGGACCAATCAGGAGCTGGAGGCTGCGCTCCGCTGTGTTGCAAGATCCAAGCCGACGTCATGGAGCAACCATCTCGCCTGGGTGGAGTACGCCCACAATACCGCCCGCTCTTCTGCAACGGGGATGTCCCCCTTCAAGGCGTCCCTGGGTTACGACCCCCCGCTGCTTCCAGCGCAGGAGAGCGAGGTAACTGTCCCGTCAGTTAGGGCGCACGTGAGGCAGTTCCGCTCCACCTGGGCCACCGCGCGTCATGCGCTTTTACGCACAGCGGAGCGCAACAGGACCGTGGCGGACCGGTGTAGAAGACCTGCCCCGGCGTACAGAGTTGGGCAACTTGTCTACGTTTCCACCCAGGACGTCACCCTAAAAGGCGAGAGGAGAAAGCTGGCACAGCGCTTCATGGGTCCCTTTCCCATCACCCGGATCATCAACCCGGTGGCTGTGCGCGTGGCTATTCCCCCCTCCCTCCGCATCCATTCCACTTTCCACATGTCGAAGGTGAAGCTGGCAGTTACCGACCCCCTTTGCCCTCCTCCTGCAGCGCAACCCGCACCCCGGATGGTTGGTGGCCATCCGGCCTGGTCCGTCTCCTCCATCCTGGACTCCCGGCGCCGGGGTCGTGGGTTGCAATACTTGGTGGACTGGGAGGGCTATGGGCCCGAGCATCGACAGTGGGTGCCCCCGTCGTTTGTGTTGGACCCATCGCTCATCGCGGACTTCCACCGAGCGCACCCGGATAAGCCATCGCCAGGAGGCGCTGCTAGAGGGGGGAGTACTGTCACGCCGCGCCGCTCATCAACGGCGCCACCTGCTCACACACCTGTCAGTCATCAGCGGCGAGGAATATAGGCTGCCTCGCCCTGAGCTTCGGTCTGAAGCCGTAGACTTCATTTCCCTTTCATGGGCTTCTACCACATTCTCTTCAGCATCCTCGTCACCGGTAAGAAGATCACTTACCTCATCTCTCTAGTCTGCTCCCCTGTGCACAGGTGGATTCCTCGGCGGCGGACAACCCCGTCCCTCGTCTCTCCTCGCTGCTGCACCGAGCCCTGCAGGTGGCTGTCTCCCGGGCTTCCATCCTTGAAGCGCCAGTCATCTGTCCAAACAAGTAAGCTTCTCTCCCTCGCCTATTCTCCTCCTGTGTTGGTGTGTGCTCATCACCCTGTGTCTGATTTCTCCCATAGGGTTGCCGGCTGAACGGTCTCCTGCCTCTGGGTCCGAAGCAGACACCACCACCAACACATTAACATTCCGCAGACACGCACCCAAACATCCCTGCTGTTAATAAACAGTTTGAACTACTCTGAGCCTGTGTGTGTGCGTCTCCTGAGCCGAACGTTATGTCAGGGCTGCTCATAGAGGTTGCATTGAATGTACAAAACGTAACAACCTTGCACAATAAATGGTCTCCTCCATTATACAACTAGGACAATATCAATCATTACTGAGGGTGACAACACGGCTGATTCAAATACAAAATATACTGTCTGGGTACATATTCATATTCTGCAGGGTAACTTAACAGACCGTAATGCTGTCTATACCATCTAGCTGCAATGCTCTCGCACTATGTGTATATCTGTGTACATATGCGTATTCATTTGTTCTATTATCTTATCTTATTAACTATTGCTCTGAGTGCTGCCATCCTTGTGGTGCTGTAATCCTGGAATTTCCCCATTGTGGGACTAATAAAGGCTTATCTTATCTTAAAAAATGCATTTTGTGTTTACTTGTGTTATCTTTGTCTAATATTTAAATTTGTTTGACGATACGAAACATTTAAGTGTGACAAACATACAAAAAAATGAGAAATCAGGAAGGGGGCAAACACTTTTTCACACCACTGTAATTGCCAGGGTCAAATTAACTCTGAAAAAAATGTCTGCATGTGACCACTTTTTTTAGTGATGATGATAAATTTAACACCGTCAAGGTATGTGTCCACCTAGGCGTCTGTTCCCCATGCCTCCTCCACCTCGGCATCCGTCAGAAGCGTGGAGGGGGCGTAACAAGGTGAGAGTCACAAGCCCAATACTCTGGAGCTGCAAACTGCATGGAGAGTATCACTGTCTGGTCAAAAAACTTTGGACGGTTACTTTTTCGGCTGCAAAAGTGCAGTTTGATAAGGTTTTTCCATCTACCCCAACCTACTCTGCTCCCCCCGACCTGCTGGACTTGCACGTGATTGGTCGCTGCAACTCCTGGTGGGTGGGCTGCTCTAGTCTGTTCACGATGCTTCCGAACATTAACGTTTTGCCTATATCTTTAAAAGTAAAAAGCAAAACATTTTTCTGAAAACGGTCGAGGCGAGAAATATGTGATTACTTTTTACTACCACCCACTATTTTCAAAGCTCTGTGAAGCGCTTGGCTCCTCATTTGCGTATTATGGATCTGAGCGGGGATTCAGGAGGAGGAGGAGCGAGCACCTCCAAGTGACAGCTGGGGTTTCTTGACGCCATGCTACCAGAGTGCATGTGGGGCGTGCTACCTAGACAATGAATAGGAAGTGTGAAAACGCACACCTAGGTGGACACGTACCTTCAGAGGTGCCCAACAAAATTCCCATGGTTATTTCTGAGTGTTAAAATTCAACATTTAAAAATAGTAGACACATATAGACACTGGCAATTTTGCTGGTTGTGGAACCTGTTAACCCCCCATCACACAAGGGTGGTGATCATTGAGAGATCATTCAGTTATGAAAAAATGAGATTTCTCAATAATCTTCAATGATCTCCGTGGTCATCAAAGTTTTGATTCAGTCCAAAATAATCTCTTAATGATCATCAAAGAGAAGCAATCTCTCAACAACCTCTCAATGATCTCTCAAGGAACACTTAAGTAGTGCTCAACAAGCTGTCAATCTCTCAATGATCTCCTTAGCATTCTTTAAATGAACACCAAATTTTTCCACCCCATGGGTAGAGATGGCTGAGAGATCAGTGAGGGATTGCTGAGCATTCAAAGACAAATAGAGGTCATTGAAAGACCACAGCAGACATCATAGAGATCATTGGGAACACTCCTTGAGAGATCACTTCCCTGTGATGATCAATGAGGGATTGTTTTGGATTGAGTCAAAACTTTGAGAACAGTGGCAACTGTGGAAATTACTGGAAGGTCACCGAGAGCTCATTGAGAGATCTTGGCATTCACTGACAGGCCATTGAAAGATCGTTGAGAGATCTGCCCAGTTTTCATCTTTCAAAAATCTCTCAATGATATATGCTCCTGTTTAAAGTGGGTAGAAGAGCACTAGAAGTCTCTCAAATACATATTTACCTATTTGGTTAGCAAGAAACTCTCAATGATCCCTCAGTGATCTCTCCTGGTCTTGCAATGGTCTCTCCTAGCCAGTCAGTGACCTCTCAAGGACCTTTCAAAGATCTCAATAGATTGCTATAAAAATCATTTTTAAGTTAAACATTGCTGAATAACTTATTCTTGCTTTTTACGTTCTCTGTGTTTCAAGTGTCCATTGAGCCATTCCTCTCTTATCAAGCCTGGTTTCATTCTTTATTTTAATTTGCCCCATCTGCTACAGATACTCTATACTATACATTGATACAAATATTTATTCAGTGTATATATTCTGTAACTAATTATATCTGCAGCTCAAAATGAAACACAGTATACTGTACATTTCGTTTTCCAAACTTTGGCTCTTTGCTGGACAGAGAAGCCTTTGTATTGGTTCCTGAAATGTCACCAACAATGAGCCTGCCGTTCGAAAACAAGAGTCTTTGTTTAGCTGTATGAATCTTTTAAAGATGTTTCACATGTCAGTCAAAGGCTGTGGGGTAATGCCGTGGGCTTTGCTGGGCTGTGTTCTGGTCTGAAAATGCCAGTCCTACATCAGCTTTTTCCTGCATGAGCATCACTGAGGGAACACTGGCAACCAGTGGGGACCGTTTTATACTCCCTGTATACTGTAGATGCTGTTTCACAACTCGGCATCTGTTATGCGTTTTCTGGGGATGATAAGTTGGATTTTCTAGTCACAGCACACACACATACACACAAAAAACGTATTTGTGTAAGAGTATCTTCAAGACAAAGCTTGCTTTTTTCTTTAACCATTGTGAACTTACTATTAAGTGAGTTTGGATAAAACTTTATCTACCTCTACAGAGGTGAAGGAACGACACAGATACTGATATGCTCTGGATCTGCCAGAATGACCTCTTTCACCTTCCACCATAAAAATGCCAACCCAGCACTGACCCGACCAAAGGAACAGCCCTCCTCTAACCCCAAATAGATCCTGCTTCCACATATTGTTAAAATTTACAGCAGGACTTTGCAAGTACTTGGAAAGAAGTGGGATGAAAGGAAATTGCCATCTTCTTCTGTTAAAAGGGCTTTCTTCACAGAAACGGAAGAACGTTCAGTATGAGATTAGAGATATCACTGCCCATAAACAGAAAAGGATTTCAGAAATGTTCTGTCCTGTTCCCTCGTTCTGCTGCCAACTCTGTGGGGTCTGATAAGAGTTTGCCAGACAACAGCTGTAAATTTGTCCATTTATTTCCACTGGGACAACTCTTTCCCTGTCACGACAGTTCCAGCAAAAAGCTTCTATTTAACCCTTTTGGATTTTCTGTGTTTCTGCAGCTAAATTCTGTATTACATGCAAGACCTGAAAGAAAACAAAGAATTAAATTACTAAACTTTAAAGCAGTGTTTTTTATTTATTTTTTATTTATTTATTGACTAGATGACAGAGCGAAAACTTTTGCCTCCACTCTGTCATGTGACTCTCTTGTCCAGCTCAACATATCTGGTTACTCTTCACCAGATTTGCACATTGACTTATATCATTGAGACCATTCCGCAGATCAGGACACCTCAGTTCCAGAATCTTCACGAGCCTCCTCACATGACCTGCTGTAACATTTGTAATGAATTAGCCAGTTAGGATTTTGACTTGGCCACACTGTCATTGTTTGAAACAGAAATACCTAGGTTGAGGGTTAATCTCTTGTTTGATGACCACTTTCTCTAAAAAATATATTCACTAGCTGATTCACAGGTGTAATTCAAAATGTACAGCTTTGTTAATAATTGTGATTCAGCCCAGCAAACATCATCTAAAACAGCATCAAGCAATGGCAAGATGTTCATTGTAAAAACTTAGGATTGTTAGGCAGGAAGGATCATTTGAACATCTGAGTGGTGTGCACATTTAAACACTGAATCCAGCAGCCCCAACAATATGCTTTTTTTCCAATAGTTTCTTTTATTTAAGTGACAACACTGATTCTTGGAACAATGAATGAATAATGGTTATATGGTAGATGAATGGTGGTTGAAAGGTGGCTGAATGGTGGCTGGGGGATGATTTCCTCTCAGCAATGCATCCGCCATTAGGCATCTCCTTTACTACCAGGTGTTACTGGTTTGGGAGGTAGAGGACCAAGTAGGCCACATGCCAGGGGTTATATGAGGTTAGGGGGCGTGTCCTTTGATTGGTAGGCATGGTATAGAATGGAGGGTGTGGTTAAGGAGAGGTTGGAATTGGATTTAACAGCCATCCCTTTAAATGGTACATTTTAACAGAATAATCACAAGTTACTCTTTAGAATCAATATTCATGTTTGGGAGTGGGACTAGGCGGGCCACAGGTCTAATAAACTTCTTGTCCTTTGAGATTACCTCTACTGTGCGGGTTCTTCCATCGGAACCAGGGATGAGATTTCATACCTTTTCCACTGGCCAATGTCCTCGTGGTAGCTGGCGGTCCAATAGTAACACTACATCTCCTTCTTTCAGTTGTCCACTGTCCGTCTGCCATTTGTGCTATACCTGTAGATTAGGGAGGTAGTTTTTTTTGTAAAGGAGGACCAAAACTGATCCACCAATACCTGACTGTGTCTCCATCTCCTCCGTCCCAGTAGGTCAGTATCTGCATATACAGTAGGGGAAGAAAGGCATCTCGCCGCCCCATCAGGAGGAGATTTGGGGTCACAGGATCAGTGGCTGCAATGTCAGAGGATGCATATCCAATAGGCTTATAATTTAAAATTCCTTCAATCTCGACTACGACAGTATGTAGGATCTCTTCAGAAACACTCTGGCTTTCCACAGCCACTCTTAAGTGCAGCCTTTATAGACCTAATTTCGCTTTCCCAGACTCCTCCAAAATGTGGGGCATTTGGAGGGTTAAAATGGAACAGGATTTGGGACTTACAGAGCTGATCTTTCAGGGTTGAGTTCATAGCAGCAAATGCATCCCTCAACTCTTTGTTACCTCCTTTAAAGTTGGTACCACAGTCAGAAAGAAGCTCAAAGGGGCATCCTCTGCATGCAATGAAGCACCTTAGAGACATAAGAAAACTTTCAGAATCAAGGCCATGAAGCAATTAAACATGAGTGCATCTGGTGGTCATACACTTAAACAGTATTCCCCATCTTTTCTCTGTCTGACGCCCATATTTGATGGGTGAAAGGGCCAAAACAGTCAACTCCTGTTGACCAGAAGGGTGGTTTCCATAATCTTAATCTAGAGGACGGTAGGCCAGCCATTTTAGGGTTAATGGGTTTGTTAAATTAAATTAATCCCTTTCCACAACATGTGGTGTATGGGGCAGTTCCTATCTTAATTTCACTGACCCTAGGCCACACAGCTACTGTAAGTAGTGAAAGCTACAGTGGGGGGTTGGTCCTTCTGGTAGCTCTGTGCATTAACTTTCCTTTCCCCATTCTGTTATGCTGAGCACCAAGCTAGAAAGTGGAAAGTACCATTTTTATATGGTCTTTGGTATGTCCCAGCCGGGATTTGAGCCCATGTGGGGCAGATGTTCTACCAACTGGGCCGCCACTCCAGCTGCACTGGAGTGGTGGCCCATTATGGGTATGTGGGTATATGGGTATAGGGGTGTATGGATATGTAGTATGGGTGGTGACCACCACTAGGCATAGTTGGCCTAGTGGTGGCTCTCCACTTTCTGCAATCTGAGAATCCAGTATGTACGCCGGATTTCAGCAAACACCCTGTCAGGACCTGGATGTAATAACTGTTGATCATAGTATTTAATGAGTAGCTGTGTGACAGGATGTTTAGGGTCGAGCACTATAGGGTGAATCATATCTGCATCAAGATCTTCACTCTTTCTCAGTCTACCACCCACTCTTATTACTTCTGATATTTTGTCAAATTCGGGTCAAAGAGGTAACAAATGACTGTGTTGAGAGATTTCCTTTCCACCCTGTAGTGTTTGAAATTCTTCAGGGAAGCTTTCAGATTGGGTATGAGAAGTTAGTTCAATTTCTGCTTTAGCTCGTGTTACATCAGCAGTGTTTGTGTTCTGTATGGCCTTATAAGCATTATCCAGTAGGTCTGACCAGGTGTTATACTGTTGTGGATCTGGGAGGTCAAAAGGTCTGGTGGGTTGGGTTAATCCACAAAAGGTTCTCTTTAGCTCTGAGTCTATTTCTTGGGTAGTAACAGGAGGTACAGGCCAGTGACTAGGGTCCAGATAGAGAAATGCAGCACCTTTGTGCCATCGGTGTGTGATGGTTAGTTCATTGAGATGCTTACCTCGGGTGATGTCATCTGCAGGGTTTTGCTTTGAATTCACATACCTCCAGTCAGTGGATGAGGTCAACTGAAGTATTTCCACGATCCAGTTAGCCACAAAAGGCTTATATTTGCGGGACTCAGAATGAAGCCTGGCTAGTGTAACAGTAGAGTCAGACCATGGGTAGGTTTGGTGAATGCTAGCGGTTAATTCAGAGTTTATCAGTTTACAGAGTTGGGCTTCTGTCAGGGCAGCAGATAGCTCCAAATGGGGTATGGATAGCTGCTTTAAAAGAGCTACACAAGATCTGGCCATGGCAAAGGTGACATCAGTCACTCCAGCCTGGTTTGTTGTTTTCATGTATGCTACTGATCCATATGCCTTCTCAGAAGCATCACAGAAAATGTGTAACTCTTGTTCTGTGATCCCACAGGAAACTTGGGGATTCTCACCATTATATCATCTGGGGAGAGTGATGTGAACCAAGTTTGGGAGTTCATTCTCCCACTGCTGCCATGCTTGTTGTAAAGCCCCACTAGCTAAAGGCTGATCCCACTGTTTATTCTCAACCCAGAGCTGCTGTAACAAGACTTTGGCTCATGTAGTGAATGAGATGATGTAACCCAAAGGGTCAATCTGGGATGCCAATACTTTATACACATTCCTCATTATGAGTGCTTGGTAGGAGATAGGTCTATGTCTGTAGCCCAAGGTGTCAGCAACACAGTGCCTGCTGAGTCCCAGTGCACCCTCTACTGGGTCTGATCTGTTTTGACTCAGCCACAGTTCAACAGCGTCAGATCTAGTTTCTGGTGGTAGGTGATCTACAACAGATGGGGTGTTATTTGCCCAATGTCTTATTTCAAAGTCACCTGAAGCTAACAAGACTCTTATCTTATGGAGAAGTTCCTTTGCCTCATCAGGGGAGGGAAGTGATGTGAGGCAGTTGTAAACATAGAAGGAATTAAAAACTACATCAGTTACAGCCTCATTCCCATTTCTATGGTCTTGCATATGTCTCTGAACTGCATATATTGCACAGCAGGGGTTACATGTTGTATCAAATGGGAGCACTTGCCATTCATACACTGATGGATTGTCTTTAAGCTGCATATCACGCCACAGGGACCTAAGTAGTGGTTTGTCTTCAGGTAAGAGCCTCACCTGGTGAAACATACCTTTAATATCACCACTCATCGCTACTTTCTGTTGACCGAATCGGAGCAGGACTCCAAGTAGTGAGGGCCCCAGTATGGGACCAGGAAGGAGTTGGTCATTCAGCACCTAGCTTTGGTATGAGAAAGAACAATTAAACACAACACGATGCTTTCCATTATGTTCTACCAAGTGATTGGGAATATACCATGACTCCTGTGATTCATCAACTTCTTCTGTGTCAAATTTTGCAATGTAACCAGCCTGGCTCAGTTGTAGTTAGTTACTCTGCAGGCAGTTTACTCAACAAGTGCTGGACATGTGAAGCACAGGCTAGCTCTGCAGCACCTTCATCAGGTTTGAGTGATTATAGCATCCCAACTAATGACCTTATTCTCACAGGAAAGTTTTGGAATGCTTCAGTATCTCTACGAACAACCTTTAGGAGATTTAAGATGGTTTGTATTTCCCGTAGTGCTAATTAGTGAGGCTGACCATACTGTCGCTCTAATGCAGCCAAGGCCATGGTGAATGGTTTGTGGGGCATGGACATATGACAGAGCAATGTGACAAGCCATGGAGAGTGACAAATGATGTAATAGTATATGGTATTTATTAGGGATGAGCCAATCCGATCCACCGTATCAGTATCGGGTTGAATCCAGGCAAAATGGCTGGATCGGTATCAGTAAGGGATAAAAGTAATTTACCCATCCGATATATTAATAATGTTAAAATAAAATGAAGGCACGATCATGTTCTCAGCCATGCTGCACATGGCTCCTATACACAGAGGCAGTGAGTGTCACTGGAGTCTGTCTGTGGGACTTGCCTCGGTATGTTGCTGTGTGGTACAAGCGTTTACAATTTTAACACTAGCAACTTGATAAAACATTTGCAAAGTATCAGGGTAAAGAAGTATGCTGAATTCTGTCAACAACCGAGTAGAAGGAAGTGCTTTTCCGGCTCAGAGGCTGGACGCTAAAAGTGAAACCTAAACAAAAGAACAAAACTGAAAGTAAAAACCAGACTGGAGTGTGGAAATGAAAAACATAACATGGGCTTACCTTTCGACAGAGAGTTAAAGCTGATGAGAGGTAGGTGACAGAAACATAAATAACAAATTATAACAGTGAACTGGAAGCAGGTTAGAGCAACACGGCTACAGGAAATGGAACAGGAATGACTTCAAAATAAGAACATAATATCAGAAACACTACTCAATAAACCGAAGACTATGACATACCTGTCAAGTGATACGGTTTCGCCGTGTTTTAATACGGGGAAAATGCAATTTTAGCAAATACGGGCGTATTGCCATTTCTGTACGCCAAAAAGAAAAATATACAGCGAAAAAAAAAAAATTATTGAGAGAACCTAAAATCAACTGAACAGTAATTTGATGCCTGGCGACATTGAGCGCACCTAAGCAGACTTTTTGTGATTTTCAAAATGGCTTCACGCAGCGTGCCGCCGGCGAAGAAAACAAAGCTTGAAGAAAAGGGAAATCGAGGGACTGGACGTCACCGAAAAGAATGGGAGAGTCCGAGCTTCGAGAAATTGGCATAGACAGACTCAAACCCGCCTTTGTAGCGGCGGACGAGCATACGCATACGCTCATCTGCATCAGAACGTACCTGACAGTCAGACCCACACTGCAGGTCGGCGCCTTTTTAGTCCTTCATGCTTCCTAGACACACTGGATATAAAGTATCAAACTTCAGCTTTCAGTAGATCAAACCCAATGAAGGTGATGATTTACAGTAGGTGAGAATAGGGAAACACCATCTTTGACTGACAGCGCTGTTCAGATTCAGCAGGGTATATGCTGCTCCATGAGAGCTATGGCACTAAAAAACAGGCTTTTCAATTTTATATGATTTAGCTAAAATATAGAAATATAAAAATATAGAAAACATAGAAATATAAATATAGAAAACATAGATATAGAAAACATAAATATAGAAAACATAGAAATATAAAAATATAGAAAACCTCCAAGATGGCGCCCTCAGTGGTCGCCATGGTGCTTCGCTGCGCCTTTTGTTTGTCAATTGTGTGTCTGCTTGCACTTATACCCGTGAAGAACTTCTAAATATCAGGACTTTCACTCCCACGGACCTAATCCCAGTTTTTTTAGCTCCTGCCGCTGATCTGGTTCATTGCTTGGCTCGAAAAGTGAGACGGCGGAAAAGAGGAAGACGAGCGGGCGCTCTCGTGCGGCTTCGCAGGAGAGGCACGCGCATGGCGTTGCCTGGCATATTTCTGTCCAATACCAACTCTCTCTCTAACAAGGTAGATGAACTGAGACTGCTGATGCGTTTTAAGGACCTCTCCTCCTCGGCTGCCCTCTGCTTTACCGAGACTTGGCTCAGGGAAAACACACCGGACAGCGCGCTGCGCCTCGAGGGATTTCAGCTGTTTCGTGCTGATCGTGACACAGAGCTTTCCGGCAAGACCACAGGAGGCGGAGTCTGCTTTTACATCAACAGCAGCTGGTGCTCTGATGTAACGGTGATTTCCAAACACTGTTCTCCCGCCCTGGAATTTCTTTTTATTAACTGCAAGCCATTTTATTCCCCGCGGGAGTTCGCTTCATTCATCCTCGTCGCTGTGTACGTCACTCCCGACGCGGACACGCGCGAAGCTCAGCGCGTGCTCGTGGACCACATCCAACACACGGAGCAGATTTTCCCAGACTCCCTGGTTATCGTGGTTGGCGACTTTAATCAGAGCAATCTGAGCCACGATCTCCCCCGCTACAAACAGTTTATTAAATGCCCCACCAGAGGATTAAACACACTGGATCACTGTTACACCACAATGAAAGACGCATATCGCGCTGTTCCCCGCGCTGCGCTGGGATTATCTGATCACGTGATGGTCCACCTCATTCCCACATACAGACAGCGATTGAAGCTCACTAAACCTGTTGTGAGCACTATGAAGAAACGGACCAGTGAAGCTGAGGAGAAGCTGGAAACGTGCATGGAAATAACTGACTGGGGCATGTTTAAAGGAGCCACGCATGATCTGGATGAATACACGGACACTGTGAACTCATATATCCACTTTTGTGAAGAGGACATTCTTCCATCACGCACCAGGGTGAGATTCTCTAATGACAAGCCCTGGTTCACAGCTAAGCTCAGACAGATCAGGAAGGAGAAGGAAGCAGCGCTGAAAAGTGGAGACAGGGACTGCTACAGGGAGGTTAAATATCGGTTTAATAGAGAGCTGAAGAGAGCTAAATCTGTGTATTCTGAGAGACTCCAGCAGCAGTTCACTGCTAATGACTCGGCTTCTGTGTGGAGAGGACTGAGGCAGATCACCAACTATCGGCCTCAGGCTCCTAAAGGTCAGGATGACAAAGCCCTTTGTCAAAGACTGTCCCAACACTATGCCCGTTTTGACACCTCGTCATCTGTGTCCAACTCCCCCCCCCTCCCTCCAGCTCCACAGCCTCCACAATCCCTACTTCATCAAAGGCACCACCCCCCTCCTCCCCCCTGCCCTTATCATCAGTGAGCAGGACGTGCTCAAACAGTTCTCCAGACTGAACCCGCGCAAGGCCCCTGGTCCGGACGGCGTGTCTCCCTCCACCCTGAGACACTGTGCGAAACAGCTGGCTCCTGTCTTCACAGACATTTTTAACTCCTCCCTTAAGCTATGCCACGTGCCGACCTGCCTCAAATCCTCCACCATCATCCCTGTCTCCAAGAAGCCACGGATCACTGGACTTAATGACTACAGACCTGTAGCGCTCACCTCTGTAGTCATGAAGTCCTTTGAGCGCCTGGTCCTGCCCCACCTCAAGTCCATCACCACCCCTCTCCTGGACCCGCTGCAGTTTGCCTACCGAGCCAACAGGCCTGTAGACGACGCAGTCAACCTGGCCCTCCACTCCATCCTGCAGCACCTGGACTCCCCGGGAACCTACGCCAGGATCCTGTTTGTGGACTTCAGCTCCGCATTCAACACCATCCGCCCCGCTCTGCTCCGGGACAAGCTGTCCCTGCTCAACGTGCCTGACTCCCTCTGCAGGTGGATCACCGACTTCCTGACGGACCGGAGGCAGCATGTGCGGCTGGGAAAGACTGTCTCAGACTCTACTAGCATCAGCACCGGATCACCCCAGGGCTGTGTACTTTCCCCCCTACTCTTCTCCCTTTATACCAACTCCTGCACCTCCAGCCACCAGTCTGTCAAGTTGATCAAGTTTGCGGACGACACCACCCTCATCGGGCTCATCTCCAATGGCGACGAGTCCGCCTACAGGAGAGAGGTGGCCCAGCTGGCGTCCTGGTGCAACAACAACAACCTGCAGCTGAACGCTCTGAAGACAGTGGAGATGATTGTGGACTTCAGGAAAGTCACAACCCCTCTGCTCCCCCTCACCCTCACAGGCTCTCCCATCACCACTGCTGATTCCTTCCGCTTCCTAGGCACTACCATCACCAGGGACCTCAAGTGGGAGCCGACCATCAGCTCATTCATCAAAAAAGCCCAGCAGAGGATGTTCTTCCTGCGGCAGCTGAGGAAGCTCAAGCTACCCACCAAGATGTTAGTGCAGTTCTACACAGCCATCATCGAGTCCATCCTCACCACCTCCATAACCGTGTGGTACGCAGGAGCCACTGCCAGGGACAGACTAAGGCTGCAGCGCGTCGTGCGCACTGCTGAGAAGGTGATCGGCTGCAAGCTCCCATCTCTCCAGGATCTGTACATCTCCAGGACCCGGAGGCGTGCTGGCCGGATCGTAGTCGATCCCTCACACCCTGGTCACGTACTGTTTGCCCCCCTCCCCTCAGGTAGAAGACTTCGGTCCATCCAGACTAAAACCTCCCGTCACATGAACAGCTTCTTCCCCTCTGCCATCAGACTGCTGAACACTAAGTGACTTATTGACTCTCGTGCACTATGTACAGCAGCTCAACCAGTCTTATGTCAATCATCACTGTTTTCTTCCTGCATTACCGACTGCACTATATGGTTCTCCACAGTATCTGCTGCTCGCTAATATATTTTAACTGCTGACCAGTATCACTCACTCTTATTCTACACTTTATTGCATGTATAGTTTATTTCTTTTATTTTATCATGTTTAATGTTGCAACATTGCACCGAGACAAATTCCTAGTTTGTGTACTACATGAACAATGGCAATAAATCTGATTCTGATTCTGATTCTGATTCTGAAATGTTACACATTTATGAGGGCTGTTCATAAGAGATTTCCCCTGAGTCATCTTCCATGGACTGAGAAGACTCAACCTTGGCACATTTATTAGTCTTTCTCTGCATAGTTACCACCAAGGGTTACACATTTCTCCTATCGCTTTATGCAGCTGCGGAGACCTCACCTGTAGAAGTCTGCAGGCTGTGCCAGAAGCCACAACTTGACCATGGAAATCAGCATTTCATTGTCTTGGAAGGGCTTGCCCTTCAAAAATGACTTCATTGTTGGACTTCCGGTCTGGACGCCATGGTGATAGCAACCTAACGCTGAAACTCCCAGACTCAATCCAAGGAAAACATCCTCAAAATCAGACCTAACGGATTTTTGGAAGATTAAAAATCAAAAGACAATAACACCATGCCTAACCACAAGCAGAAGAAACTGACATTCCCCAGGTCAGGACGCACAGCGGCTGCAGAATCTGAACCAGAGGACCTCCATTCAGAAGACGAGGACCTGGGCCTAGCTAACAAAAGGATTAGCTTGAAATCGCTATTTGACGAAATATGATGATTTCGGGCAGAATTTCTTGAATTCAGAGAGGATCTAAAAAAGGCGAACAGCAGAATGGACCAGGCCGAAAACCGAATCTTGGAAGCTGAAGAAAGAGTAAAAGTGCTTGAAGATTCTGTGCTGGATTTACACAGAAAACAGTCATGGCTGGAGGCTAAGCTAACCGACCAAGAAGGAAGACAGAGACGAGATAACATCAGAATTCACGGTCTGAAAGAAGGAGCTGAAGATGGTTTCAACACAGTGCCGGAATGCGTGGAATCCTTATTGAGAGAGAAGTTGGATATTCCACAAACCACCGATTTGAAGATAGAAAAAGCCCATCGTGCATTAGCCGCAAAGCCAGCCCCGGAAGCGCCCCCACGTTCTGTGGTGGTAAGATTTGCCAATTTCAAAATAAAACAAGAGGTTGTAAGACGGGCTTGGCAGAAAAAAGGATTTATGCATCATGAGAGAAAAGTCTTCGTGGAGCACGATTACGCCCCTGAGGTTCTTAAAAAACGACGGGAATATAACGACGCCAAAAAGGTTTTACGGGAACAGAATCTACGCTTTCGGACGCCATTTCCGGCGAAGCTAAGGGTCTTTTACGGTGAAGAGTCATGTCTCTATAATTCAGCGGAAGAAGCAACAACTGACATGGCAAGGAGAGGACTCCCGGTAACGGTGTTTAAACCCGCAGCGGATCTGAGCGAGAAAATCAGAGCTCAAACGTGGTCCACTCAGAGACCTTCAAAATCCACGGGCCAGCAGCGGGAAACCCAGCCCCAGAGCTACAAAGATAAGCTTTCCAGTTCCAGGAAGGAATAGCGACCTTTTTGTTTTGTTTTTTTTCTTTTCAGTCACTCTGCACTTCCACCCCCCCTCCTACAAGGTAACAAACATTAAAGGAGATGCAGAATCAGCATGTGGTAAAACCTTTCATGGAGCAGTTATAGCATTAGAAACAAATGTCTTCTTAATTTAAAGGGGGAAAAAAAAAATCATGTTAAAATAGAAATGTAACAATGACCCACATGTTCTCTCCATACTAACAAATACTGTATTAGAGTGAATGTTTGCTGTGATGGGGGTGGGAGGGTGCACACAATCTCATAGGGTATAGGCATTAAAAAAAAAAAAAAAAAAAAAATCATTACAAATTCGGATTGGGATCTGAAATTCACGTTAAAAACATGGGACAACTTACAGGGGTAAGAGAGGGCCCTCAACACGTAACAGAGTTTGAGGAATTTCCCTCAGAGCCTACACTCCATCAGGGCTCTTACAGGGTCTTTAAAGAGACCCCAGCTCAGGAAGTTTTTTTGACAGTTTTTTGTTTTAAAGTTTCGTACACTATGTTCTTAATGTGTTTATGTTCTTAATGTTCTTTCAGTTTCTGAGTAGCAAAAAAGAGGGCCACCACACTGTTATACTAAATAAGAAAATACAATGGAGAAACAGGGTGTAACCAAAATAGCCTCATATAATGTAAAAGGGATCCTGAATCCAGTTAAAAGATCCAAGATTCTACGCAAAATGAAAAAAGACAAAGCAGAAATAATATTTTTACAAGAAACCCACCTAACAGACGTGGAACACACGAAACTCAATAGACAAGGGTTTAAAATGATCTCTTCATCTTCATATAAATCAGGGAGGAGGAGGGGAGTAGTGACATTGATATCAACCAAAATTACATTTGAAAAAAAATCAGAACACAAAGATAAAGAAGGGAGGTACAGTTTGGTAACTGGGCGGCTAGAGGGAGAAGATATCACTCTGCTGAATGTATATGCACCACCAGGGGCTAAATGGAAATTTTATAAAAATGTATTCGACCTAATGATAACTAAAGCCCAAGGTTTAGTGATATGTGGTGGAGACTTCAATCTAAGACTGAATCCATACTGGGATGCGACAGGTAATTCTTCACATCAAAATAACACCCAAAGTAAGAATACTCGGATGCTACTAAAAGTAATGGGAATCTGTGACGTATGGAGGGAATTCAACCCCAATGTAAAAGATTATACTTTTTATTCAACGCCACATTCATCTTACTCAAGGATTGATTACTTTTTTATGTTTAATAGAGACATTGGAAGAGTAAAAACATGTAAAATAGGACTGATGGATCTCTCCGACCACAGTCCGATCTATATGGACTTAAACATCCAAAAATACACAAATAATACATTTTCCTGGAGGTTGAATTCAAGTGTCCTGAAAGGACCACTGAAAGATGAATTGGAATCAGATATTCTCAGATATTTGGAAGAAAACGATAATGGAGAAGTATCTCCTTTAATACTGTGGGATGCGTGCAAAGCTGTAATAAGGGGAAAAATTATTGCAAAACTGGCAACCCAAAAGAAACTGAGACAAGAAAAACTAATCACACTAGAGTCAGAACTCAAGAACCTAGAAAAAGAACACAAAGACAACACTCATTCTAATGGCTCGCTCAAGATTAAAGAAATTAAAAATCAAATAAATGAGATCTACACAACAGAAATCCAGAAGAAACTTACATTTCTGAAACAAAAACACTATGAAGCAGGCAGTAAATCGGCAAAATTACTAGCCTATAAATTGAGGAAACAACAAACGGAAAGAGCAATCTACAAAATCAGAGACCCAGTATCAAAGGAAATAAAATTCAGAATTCAGGATATTCTTAAAAGCTTCGAGAATTACTACAAGAACTTATACTCCCACAAAAAACATAAAAACGCATCCGAGACATTACTAAACACATTAAACCTTCCCCAACTTACGGATTCACAAAATAAAACCCTACTGTCAGAAATACAACCTAAAGAATTGGAAAAAGCAATTATGAAACTTAAAGCTAACAAATCCCCAGGAGCAGATGGCTATACAGCAGAATGGTACAAAACCTTTAAACAGCAACTATCTCCTCTCCTCCTGAAAACATTTAACTACGTCCTCCACACAGGGGAAATCCCCCCTCCTGGTGAGAAGGGGTCATTGCAGTTATACCTAAACCTGAAAAGGATAAACTAGAATGCTCCAACTACAGACCAATCAGTGTATTAAATCAGGACTATAAGCTTTTTACCACTATCCTTGCCAAAAGGTTAGAAAACATACTGACAGACTTAATTCACTTAGACCAAACAGGTTTTATAAGACAAAGACAGACACAAGACAACATTAGACGCACTTTACACATAATTCATCATATAAAAAAATATAACTTAAATGCAGTCATATTGGGATTAGATGCTGAAAAAGCCTTCGATTCGGTTGACTGGTCTTTCCTATATAGAATCTTATCCAGTTTCAATTTTCATAACAACTTCATTAGAACTATACAGGCATTATATAAAAAACCAACAGCTAAAATAAGGATTAACGGTAATTTATCATCATCTTTTGAGCTGGAAAGAGGATGTCGTCAGGGCTGCCCCCTGTCTCCACTGCTCTTTGCAATCTTCATAGAACCTCTGAGCCAATGGATAAGACAAAATCAAGAAATTCAAGGTATTACACTTGGTCAGAAGGAACATAAAATAGCACTCTTTGCTGATGACATTTTAATATACCTAGGGCAGCCAGACACTTCTCTACCAGAACTAATCTCAGTTTTTTCAGACTATGGAGATTTATCGGGGTACAAATTAAACATGCATAAAACCCAAGTCTTAACATTCAACTATGACCCAAATCATTTTTCACTAAATGAACTCAAAACTAACTGGGAGTTGGAATCTATGAAATATCTGGGGGTCAATATCCCGAAACAACTCGACAAAATTATAACACTAAACTATGATCCACTGGTGACTAAAATAAAATCTGACCTAGCAAGATGGAATATGATACCATTCTTAGGTACTGCACAAAGAATTGAAGCAGTCAAAATGAATATACTTCCACGTCTTCTATACCTTTTCCAAACAATACCGGTAGAACCTCCCAAAAAAACATGGCAGGAGCTGGACAGAAGGATCTCAAGATTCATATGGCAGGGTAAGAGACCTAGAATCAGATATAGAACCCTACAGCTAAACAAAGACAAAGGTGGGCCCGCGCTGCCAAATATCAGGGACTGTTTTATAGCTGCACAAATTAAAACTTTAGTAGAGATATGTAACCCAGTCTACACTGCACAATGGAAGGAGATGGAATGCCAAATAACAAGTGACATCCCCCTACAGGCGATAATAGGGAACAATGCCTTAACTAAACTCTTGAATAACACCAACCCGTGGATAGAGACCCCGCTAAAAATTTGGTTTAAGATAGTCAGAGAGAATCAAGCTAAAGAGCCCTATCGACTTCTGCAATGGATTGCCTATGATCAAGACTTTACCCCCAATAAAACAGACACTAGATTTAAAGAGTGGAAAGAGAAAGGGCTCATAAAATATTACGATTTTTTTAAGGGGCAAACTTTAAGAAGTTTTGAAGATTTGAAAAAACAAGGTCTAATAAATCAAGATCTTTACAGGTTCTTTCAGCTTAGACACCACATAAACAATATACTTAAAAAGGAGGATTTGGAAAGGGCCCAGTCAGGTGTTCTGAAGGTCTTCTTAATGGCATATAAAGGGATCCCAGGGATCAGATACATTTCTAAAATATACCAAGGTCTTCAAGACTTAAAAGGAGACAACACATCATATATAAAAGAGAGATGGGAAAAAGAGGGGAATTTCACTTTACAATTGGAAATATGGGAAAAGCTAAATAAACAGCAATGGAAAAGTACCTCTTCCCTGCAGTGGAGAGAATTTGGATGGAAAAATTTGGTAAGATTTTTCAGAACACCTGCACAAAACAATTTTACCCATAAGGGGTTGAACTGTTGGCGCTTGTGTGGTGAAAAGACTGCAAATCATTTTCATGTGTTTTGGTCATGCCCAGTTATCCACCAATATTGGACCAACGTACAGACAATATTGGGGAAAATATTCAAAATAACAGTTCCCTTTTCTTTTGTAACTTTGTATTTGGGTTTACTACCGGACTCACTGGAAAGACGAGGAGATAAATACTTATTCAATGTTTTAATATTGGCAAGTAAAAAAGCCCTAACTAAAAAATGGATGCTGAAGGACTGTCCTACACCTGAAGATTGGATTAACGTGATTCAAGACATTTACTCGATGGAAAAGTTGACATTCGCACTGAGACAGGACATGGATGGGTTCATGAACTTTTGGCAACCCTGGATCACATATGTGTCTTCCATTAGATCTAATCTTTGACAAATACCATTTCAATAATGGTCCCGCTCTTTGTTCCAATGCTACTCAGATGCTCTTTTACTTTTAATTACTTAATTTTCTGTTTGTTTGTTTTTTGCTGTTCTGTTTGTTTGTTTATTCGGTTTTTTTTTTGTTTTGTTTTGTTTTTATTTAATTCTCCTTAATTTCACTTTTTCTTTCACTTTAAAAAAAAGGGGAGGTGTTGTAATAACTATCCTACCAATGTTGTCAAATAGCAAAAAATAAGGGAACATGTGATGAAAATGTAAACAATGCAATGCTGTAATGACCTGTATACCCTTTACAAAAACTTAAATAAAAAAAAAAAAAATGACTTCATTGTTGAAAAAAGGTGGAAGTCAATGGTGTAAGGTAGGGAGGGGAAGTGGGGTGAGGAAGGATTAAATAGCCGCAGGACTGTGCTTCCCTCTGGGCAACGTGTAAGTTGTGAACCCGGCATTATCTTGCAGGAAGTGGACACCTTTGGTCAGCATGATGATTGCTTTTGATGACCTTCTGCAATTTCTGCAGCAGTGAAGTGTAGTAAGTCCCAGTAATTGTGGCCCTGCTTCCCCCAGCTCCTCAAAGTGTACTCAGCACTGCTTTGCCTTCCTCACAGCAATGCTGACAGTGAGAGGGCTTTCAGCATGGTCAGGAAAATTCACACCGACTTCAGAAAAAGTATGCTCCCAGAAACTGTGACTTCTTTCATGCAAGTGAAAATGAATTGTGACACTCCATGCTTTAAGGTCAAGCCTTCAAAAGAAATGCTAGAGTCAGCAAAGGCTGCTACTTGGAACTATAACAAGCAGCATCAGTGAACATTTTCTTGTTTCAAGTTCATCCAAGTGCATTAGTGTAACAAAGCTGACAATTAAAAACTCTTTAATTCTAAGTGTATATATCTAGCTGACAATTAAGAACTATATTCAGAACTATTCTTATTGTGTACTTTCAAATTAAGCAATCTACCTTGTGCTAATGTAAATTTGAAAAATATTGTTTTTTTTAACTTATTTTTATTTATTTATTATTAATATTATCATTTATTTTTTTTAATTTATTTATTTTTAATTTTTTAATTTATTTTTTTTGTGCTACTTGGCTTATTATTTTCACATTACCAAAAAGTTATGGCTCAAGATTGTGTCCATATAAGTGTACATTTGAATAAATATGTTTGAAATAGTTCATGTTGCAATTGTTGTTGTTTGTTTGTTTTTTGTTTGGGTTTTTTTGCTTCAGTTTTTTTTTCATCTGCCGACAAATACAGCTTTTAAGTACTCAGTACAGGTGTGAAAGCCCCCCCAATAAGGGAGGCATGAGGTATGCCTTGACAGGTATGCTATGAGAATACTCATGATAATGATAATAATAATAATAGTAATAATAATAATAGTAATAATAACTAGAAAAGCACTCAGAGAGCTCATACTTCCGCCAAGACTCCTTCCGCCTCTCATGGATCACCTCCAAAATGTAATGGGTTTGTGTGTAGGCCTAGAGCTACTTGTGAAAATTGCATCAAAGTCTGTCCATTAGTTTTGGAGTATTGTTGCTAACACGCTGTGAGAAGACAAGAGCCTTGGCTGAGGTATGTATTCTCAAATCATCACCAAAATGTAATGGGTTTGTCTGTAGCCCAAAAACCACCTCTGGTGAAAATTTCATCCAAATCCATCCAGTAGTTTTTGTATAATCCTGCTGCACAAATACAAACAAAGCCCTTGGTGGAAGTATACACTCTCAGATCATCACCAAAATCTAACCATCTATTCCCCATGCCATTACACACCTTTCCTGAAAATGTCATCAAAATTTGTTAATAACTTTTTGAGTTATGTTGGTAACAGTCAGACAGACAAACCAACGCCACTGAAAACATTACCTGCTCCCTTGGCGGAGGTAATAATAAATGTCAAAAATACAACTTTAAGGGTTAGTTCCTTTATTTTCAGCTCTACAGCATTTTTTACCTCATGCATAAAGTGGCACTTTGAATTTCATCTGAATATTTACTTAAATACTCCGCTTCAAAGTTTTGCATAAACTTGCACTTAAAACTTAAGAATGCATGTTTACATGGTGCTGACCAGTGAAATGCTGCCAATGTTGAAAAGTTTAAAATAAAAAAAGCAGCAGTGCTGCTGAACTGAGTCAAATTTGTAATATATCCTTTGACTTTTAGATTTGTGTATTTATGTGTGTGCAAAATGCAACCAGTCATTACCAATGTTATGTACTTTTGTTGTTTTAAATAAGAGAGAAGGTATCGGGTTTGGATTGGTATACTCAAAGTCATAGTGTCTGTATTGGACCTGAAAAAGAGGTATTTGCTCATCCCTAGTATTTATACAGCTCAGGCTCATTTGCAGGCAAAAGATTAGTCAGAGCCATTTTCAACATTACAAATTCATGAGGGTCATCATTTTTGAAATCAGGGAATGAAGAGCCCTTAACCTTTGTGAAATACCTGGAATCTAGCTGTGCAGGGGCTACTGGTACAGAAAAATATGGATTAGGAGTAGCACTAGTGAATTGTGGGCCATATGACAGCGGAACTGATTGTAGTACATTATGTTGAGGTTGGGCCTGCTGTACAGACTGTGGAGACATATGATATGAAGCATTACCTTGAAGGTAAACGGGGGGGTGGCTGGAGGCAGAAAACTAGTTGTAGCTGGAGGTGTGGTAACAGGTGTGGACTGTATCAAATATGATGGAAGGAACATCCCTTGGGCTTGTGGCAATAACTATAGATATTATAAGTTTAAACTATACCATCTCCCTGAGAAGGTACAGGTAAATATGGGGGCACTAAGGAGGAAGGCGCAGAAGGACCTCTATCAGAGGGAGCAATGGCTGGTGAAGGCTGAATAGGCAATTGAAGTACTGGTTGAGGTGAAGGAGCATAGCTCACTTGAGTATGGGGGGAAGGAATAGAGGAAGTTAAAGCTGAACTAGCGGGTACATAAGTGTCAGGTCCTTGGGATGATAAGGCCAAACTGCAAGGTCCATGAGGAATGTAGACTGAACTTGAAGGGGCAGGAACCATTGAAACAGATTTCTCCTGAAGCTGAGAGTCAGGGCCATACTGTATACAGGCAACTGAAGCAGGTCTTTTATATTCACATATTGCAAGGACATACTGTAACTATGAACAGGAAGTGTCTGGGTTGACTGAGACATGGTTCTAGTGATTTGATCAGATGCTTCAGGTAAATTTGGATCCGCTTTACTGCTGCCACTATCAGTGGGCTGATTGGATGCATAAGATAAGATAAGATAAGATAAGCCTTTATTACTCCCACAACGGGGAAATTCCAGGATTGCAACAGCACAGGGATAGCAACACTCAGAGCAACAATCAGAAGGCAAGAAAAAACAAGCAAGCAAGAGCAGCTAATATACATATGTACATATTACTATAAAATATATATATACACACACACACACACAGACACACAGTGCAGAGCATTGTAGCTGGATGGAATAAATATATGAATATATGAACACACAGTGCAGAGCATTGTAGCTAGATGGAATAAATATGTAAATATATAAACACCCACAGTATGGAGCATTGCAGCTAGGTGGAATAAATATGCAAGTATATAAACACACACAGTGCGGAGCAATGTAGCTAGATGGAATAATATGTAGATATATAAAAACACAGTGCGGAGCATTGTAGCTAGATGGAATAAATATATAGATATATAAATATAAACACACCCAGTGCAGAGCATTGTAGCTAGATGGAATAAATATGTAAATATATAAACACACACAGTGCAGAGCATTGTTGCTAGGTGGGATGAAACAGCATAACCGTCTATTTAGTTATCCTACATGGTATGATTATGTGCCCATACATATTCTCACCCTCCATAGCGACCGGTATGTTCCTAGTTGTATGCCGGAGAGGACCATTGTGTAAGTCTATTGCATCTTTTGCATTCAAAAAAAAAAAAAAAAAAAAAAAAAAACTATTAGTTTGTTACGTCTTTTTGCTATCTCTGCGAGCAGCCCTGCTTAGGTTGTACAGTCTGACAGCCGTTGGTAGGAAGGACCTACGAAACCTCTCGGTTGTGCACCTGGGATGATGTAGTCTGCTGCTAAATGAGCTCCTCAGTGCATCCAGTATGTCCTGCATAGGGTGGAACTCGGACTCCAGCAGAGATGACAGTTTAGCCACCGTCCTTCTCTCTCCTATCTCCTCCATCGGATCAAGGCGTTGCCCCAGGACAGAGCTAGCTTTCTTAATCAGTTTGTTCAGTCTCTTCCTATCGGCTGCAGTAATGCCACTGCCCCAGCAGACCACTCCAAAAGTGATGGCTGATGCCACCACCGTGTCATAGAATGACTTCAGCAGCGCCCCTTGTACACCAAAAGACCTGAGTCTCCTCAGCAGGAACAGCCTGTGCTGTCCCTTCTTGTAGAGTGCGTCAGTATTGTGTGACCAGTCTAGTTTATTGTTCAGATGAATACCCAGGTACTTGTAGGATGTCACCATCTCGATGTCTGTTCCCTGTATATTTACTGGTGCTGTGAGGGGCTGCCCATGCCTGCGGCAGTCCACCACCAGCTCCTTAGTTTTCCTCGCGTTGATCTGGAGGCAGTTCCGATGGCACCAGTCCACAAAGTCCTGGATAAGCCCTCTGTACTCAGCTTCATCTCTGCTGGAGATGAGACCAACGATCGCAGAGTCATCAGAGAACTTCTGTAGATGGCAATGTGTTGTGTTGTGTGAGAAGTCCGCAGTATAAAGAGTGAACAAGAAGGGAGCCAGCACCGTTCCCTGGGGGGGCCCCCGTGCTACTGATGATCGTGTCGGAAACACAGTCCCGGGTTCTCACAAACTGAGGCCGGTTCGTGAGGTAGTCCAGGATCCATGATGACAGGTGCTGGTCCACCCCTGCGCGCAGCAGCTTGTCCTTCAGGATCATCGGTTGGATGGTGTTGAAAGCACTGGAGAAGTCAAAGAACATGATCCTCACCATATTCCCGGGCTTCTCCAGGTGGGACAGAGAACGGTGAAGGAGGAAGATCACCGCATCCTCCACCCCAATGCCATGCTGGTAGGCGAACTGGAGTGGATCCATCGCTGGTTCCACCAGGGGGCGGAGATGAGCAAGGAGCAGTCTCTCCAGGGTCTTCATCAAGTGGGACGTCAAGGCCACCGGTCTGAAGCTGTTCAGGTCTTTGGGGTGGGAAGTTTTTGGTACAGGTACCACACAAGATGTTTTCCACAGCTGTGGTACCCTCCCCAGTTTCAGGCTCATGTTGAAGATATACGTCACATACTGGTTGAAGATATACGTCCCGCATACTGGTTGATTTGGGCCTCCATAGATTGTCCGTCACTCTCACCTTCTGACTCTCCTTCAGTCAGAAGGTGGGGAAAATTCATACTGTTCAACTTTCCCCATTAAGTCTTCAACCATACTTTTGAGCTGTGTCACTTCTTGCTTTAGTAACTCAGTCTCTGAATTTTCTGGGACAGGTTCTGCAGCAGGTTTCCAATGGTCTATTGGGGGCCTACCATAGAGTTCAGTCTGGTAGTCCTGGAGGTATTGAGGAGACATCCTTTCCCTCTGAGGCCTGCCATCTTGCCTTTCTTCAGGTGTGGTTGGGTGGGTCGTTGGCTCCATTATCCATCTCAGATGTTCAGTCCAGCTCGAAGGACCATGTAAAAACTTCGGATTGTTAGGCAGGAAGGATCATTTGAACACCTGAGTGGTGTGCACATTTAAACACTGAATCCAGCAGCCCCAACAATATGCTTTATTTCCAACAGTTTCTTTTATTTATGTGACAACGCTGATTTTTGGAACGATGAATGAATAATAGTTGGATGGTAGATGAATGATGGTTGAAAGGGTGGCAGAATGGTGGATGATTTCCTCTCAGCAATGCATCCACCATTAGGCATCTCCTTTACTACCAGGTGTCACTGGTTTGGGAGATAGAGGACCAACTGGGCCACATATTAGGGGCTATATATGAAGTTAGGGGGTGTGTCCTTTGATTGGTAGACGTGGTATAGGATGGAGGGTGTGGTTAAGGAGAGGTTGGAAACTTGTGATTTAACAGTCATGGAATAAAAAAGTCCTCCAACTAATGATCATAGATCCCTCATCTTAGAATCCTCCCATATGTAACATCTTCATTGCCTTCTCTTTTAAAATCAGCTTAAATTCAACTACAGACTTGTGTCAGCATGGTAGATTGTACCAAAAATATGCTTCCATCCTGAACACTCAAGTTTAATTCTTCATCTTCACTTTGTTACTTTCACTTATCCTTTGAGACCTGCTTCCAGTTTGCTTCTTTTATGCATTAAATACATAGTGTTAGGTGGTTAAGGTTAGGTTAATGGGGGGAGGCAAGTACTAAAAATAATTTGGTTAAGTTTAGGGAAATGTTTTGGAACAGGGTTAGGAAATGTGGTGGACCAGTTTAAATGCACTGCCACTGTAATCCTCTCGTTTCTTCATGTTGTTACTTCTACAGCCACTAGAAGTCCCTTAATGTGTCATGATCTGAGCACTGGGGGATTCCACCGGGCTCAGTCTTTTTGCCTTTTTTCATATTTGTATAGTGTGGTCATTTTGAGTTGCAATTCCTGTTATTTTATCCTTGGTTGATTTGTCACATATTCTGTATTGTTTCTTAGTATGATTTATTTTCCTGTTTACGTTCATTATAGTTTGTTATTTACATTTTTGAGGTTATTTGTCTTTATTTTGCCATTTCATTAAATTTTTATTCTGTTGTGTTCTCCCTCTGGGTTGACTGCTGTCAGTGACTTTTCCGGGTTTTTGCTCCGTGTGGGCGGTTTCACTGTCAGCTGTCAGCCTGTTCTCCTCCCATTGCTCCCAGCTGGTCTAAATTTTATTTTTAGTATCTCCTGCCCGCTCATGTGACCCACACCTGCTATCATTTGTGTCATTTGTTTCTAGCCTTATTTAAGGGCTGTTATTTTCACTTCTTGTTGCCGGAGTCTCAAGTTTCTTCTCCCTTGTCCTCACCAGAACCTTGCCCTTGTTCTGATGAGCTGAACTCGTAAGTTTGTTTGACAGTTTGGATTTTTCGTGTTGGTGCACTGTGTGGACTTTGTGTTTTTGTTTCTTAATAAATTTCACAAACTAGCAGCTCAGCATCTGGGTCTTTCTCTCTGCCCTGAGGGGCAATTCATGACATAATGCCCACTTATGTACATATATAACTAGTGGTGTTGGATGATTAAAATTTTTAACTGCAAATAATATTTTGGAATGTTGGGTTAATCACGATTAATAACACATTAATCACATGTTTTTCCATTCAGATACAGTGTACCTTAAGTTGGTAATTTTTCAAGTTTCTTATACTGTTATAAACATGGAAGTGGACAAATATACTTTATTTCTTCACCTGCAGGTTTATTAAATCTCTCAACATATCCAAAATGACAAAAACTATCAAGGATATTCTCCCGAAAATTCTCAAAAGTACTACTGTGTATGCAAACAACAGAATGCCAGGGCTCAGTAATGTCACTGAACAACAACCAGCCAGCAGCCACAAAAGGAGCTTGCTCTTTCTTCCATAGCAAACATCCACCATTTTTAAGCAGCTCAACACAAAATAATGGGCCTTGTGTGTTGCACAGACACAATTTCCCTTTTAGCAGAAAAATTGTAAAAACACAAACAACTGTCTTACTCGTGACATCACCCACCATGCCACAAAAACAGGATGTGGTTGTGAGTGGACATCACGAACACAGCTTGAGAATTTTAGACTCCCACTCACCTGCCAACAGTTGGACCGAAAGCTGTGAGGATGAAACAGGTGGAGTGTCTGTCCATGTCAGTTGCTGGCAGCAAGCTACAACCATAGCAGATAGCTGTTTATTCTGCTGGCCGGCTAGCTGACTTCCAAACTGACATCCAGGCAAAGTTTTGGAGGAGGCTGTGACAATTATCCAGGTGACAGCTCTGACAGATAGCATTGTAAACTTAAACATGACAGCGTTTTGGGGATTTCCATGGCTATGATCCAGCTTGTGTGACTTCACAATGTCTGTATGCTGTGGCCAGTGTCTAAGGCTGCAGAGCAGCTTCCGGTATGGAGGGCAGCTCGGCCAAAAAAGTACTGTTCGCGCTTTCTGCCGTTAACCGTGATCACAAAATTTGTCGCCGTTAACAGGAGCAATATGTTAACTGGTGATTAACGCGATAACACCGACACCACTATATATATATGTAACATATTACCTGGTGGTAAAAAAATCCACTATGTCTTGTGTTATGCAGCAGTTTTTATTCCTTAATAAACCTTACTTGTTCTCTGATAGCACAAACATTAATGTACAGTAGGTGTTTTTTTTGTATTGTACTGCAGGAAGATAAATCTTTTTTCCTTCTTCTTAATATAGTTTATTGTTCGTTTTACTTAAAGGCATATGTATAAATAATAAAACCAGATAAAGTGATCATTTTGCAGTGAACACTTTGATCTCTTATTTTTTTCTAGAGCTTAGATCTTAGTGGAAACATCTGTTTCTCTTTCTTCCGCAGGTAACCACATGCTGTTACGAGTGCTGCCCTCTGTCTACCCAAAGCAACCAGATACCATCCACTGTCACCTAGGCAACCTGACTGCGATGATGTTACAGCTGGAATCCACAGAACAGCAGCACTTGATCCGGCTCATTCAAATGGTTGCAGAGCAACATCCACTTGTCAGTATTTAAAGTAGGAAAAATGTTCTTTGGTTAAATGCAAGGGCTGCACATTAAAGATTTTCCCTGACCCACTTCCAATTATTGTATGTATAATAATATATAGTAGAACTTATTCATAATAATACATCTATAGGTCACCTGGTAATTTGCAGCTCTGAACTTCTAAGAGTTTCTGTTTTACAGGTGCTAAGGTGAAGTGAGGTGTGATAATGGAGCCAGCTGAATGTAGAGTGGTCATCAGGTTCCTGTACTTGAAAAGCCGCACACCACAGAAGATGTTTGATGAGATGAAAGAGTTATAGGGAAGATGTCCCGTCATATGACATAGTCAAACACTGGCACTGACAGTTCATGTGTAGTCAGACATTGGTGGAAATGGCGACCACAGTGTGCCATCGATGAAGACACCATCTGACAGGTGGAGACTACCATTTTGGAGGATCACTGAATAACCGTTTTCAACTAGCCAAGGATGTCAAGATCAGTGTGGGGTCTGTGGAAAAAAATCATCCATGACTATGTGCGCATGTGGAAGTTGGCTGCATGACGAATATCCCAGTTGCTCACATCATTCCATAGTCAGGAATGAACCATGTGCTCCCAGCCTCTTTTGGCCATGTGCCAAGAAGACCAGGAGGACTTCTTTGACAGACTAATCACGCATAATGAAACATGGATCCATCACTCTGATCCAGAGACTAAGGGCCCATTCAGACTGCCACTGTCTGGTCTGGACCAAAGGACCAAACAGTGGCTTCCACGGATAGTTTGGTTCATTTGGTGCCATCTGAACGCACGTTGGGACTCTGGTGCACACCAAACAAGTGAAGTCTGGACCCCCTGAAAACAGTGTTTTGGTTCTCTTGCAAACGAAGTCTGGTGCGCTCCGCTTGTAGTGTCAATCCAAACGGAGTATCCAGCGGACCAAAGGGTGGAAGTGCCCCTCAGCATTTGTGTAACCATAGCAACACATAGTCTCAGAAGAGGAAGTTGCGTTTACCGTAGTACATTTTGGGTAGAAAACAATAAAGACAACCGTGCAAATCTGAGAAATCCTTTTACTGGGGAAAGTCGAGGAGAAAAGTTAAACAAATTTCTCATTTGTGGTGGACAAACAACCCGGCTGAAGGAAACAGATTTCCGTTTTCATTCCTGGCCAATCGATGAGCCTGATTTTTCTTCTTCACCAAGATGTTTTCTTCCTGGTCAGTGGTGGTTTCAGCTGCAGCGCCCCAAATGAACAGTCATTGTAAATGCATGATGTTGTCCAGGCAGTTTGGTCTGTTGCAGTGTGAATGCAAACCAAACCAAGGTGTGAAAATTCTCAGCATTCCCCTCCCAGTCGAACCAAGCCCCCCAGATTATCCTGGTCTGAATGCAGCCTTAAGCCCAGTTAAAGCAATGGAAGCATTATGATTCACCACCTCCGAAGAAGGCACATGTCTAACCCTCAGTGGGTAGGGTCATACTCACAGTCTTTTGGGACCAGCATGGAGTATTGATGATGGATATCCAGGCAAAGGGTAACAGAATTACTAGGACTTGCTACGCTTCACTGTTGAAGAAATTGTAGAAGCCCACCAAAGCCAAAAGGCGTGGCATACTGACCAAAAGTGTCCGCCTCCTGCAAGACAACGCCCCGGTTTACAAGATGCACGTTGCCCAGATGGAAGCACGGTCCTGTGGCTATGAAATCCTTCCTTGTCATGAACCCTCCTGTGCGCCTCTTCATTGCGCACGGCGAGGGGTGAAAGGATGAGGATTTGCGCGCTGGGTTACGCTACACAAACCTTTATTAAACACCAACAACTGACAGACAGGTCCAAAGCATAACATTCACAATGGCTCAAGGAGTCCTCCAGGACGCTCAACAGTCTGGGTGAGAATACAGGGGAAAGCACACACACAGATTAGACTCACCAGACTGAAGCTGTCCAAGTAAGTCCAAATAAGCTCCAAGTGAACACAGTCCTTTGACATGACTCCATACGATGAACGGTGACAGTAAATTAAGTACAATGGCCCAGCAATGCGTGACCGGGAAAAGGCTCCTTAAGTACACGCATTGCTGGGGATGGAAAATTGGCCGCACCTGGGCGAGGAGCGGGGAGATAGGAACCAGGAATGGGAACAGGTGGCAGTAATAGAGAGGGGGCGTCGTCGGACCAGCAGACAGTTAGACAGCACTCACACCAGCATGAGCCCAAGAGGCTGCCTCACCACTGCCGGCCAGAAAGCAGTGGCTATGGGCATGACAAAACACATAGAAATACATATAAGCATACATACAAGGTGGCACCGAACCCACAGCGAGGCCAGGACCGAGCCGCGGAAACCAAGCCGGCTCGGTTCCTGACAGGGCCCCCCCTTTAAGAGGTGGATTATTCAGACACCCCAAAGAACCACCCCCCCCAACAGGAACAAACAACATGAACCCTGATGGGAGGTAAGGGGAACAGGAAAGGTGGGAACACAACACCCCGCCCAGGAACCACAATTAACCCCCCCCCCCCCCAAGTCCAGGGGCGTTGGGGCTCAGGAGGCTGCCCAGAGTCCCAGGCCCAGCAGAAGGTCCAATGGACGGAATCCGGCGGCCTGCCGGAAAACATGGGCCACCAGACCTGGGGACTCAATCCTTCCGGCGGCCTCCCCCCCCCCCATAAAGCCACCAAGACCGGAGAGGAGCGAAGAGGTCCGCGATGGCATCCAGTGGAGGAGTGTAGGCCCCGGCTTCCTCAGGCTGGCCGGCCGCGGCCCCGACAACCTTGACCCAGGAGGGAGTGACGCCTGCAGCGGTCCCAACCAGGGGCCTCGTAGCACCCACAGTGGGACCCGACTTGACCAGGGCTGCACCCGCGGTGGACTCCTGCAGGAGCCTTGCTGCACTCTTGGTGGACCCCGACCAGGCCAAAGCTGCACCCGCGGTGGACCCCAACCGGGCCAACGCTGCACCCGCGGTGGATCCCGACCGGGCCAACACTTCACCCTCGGCGACCTCCGGCCGAGGCTCAGCTGCACCCGCGGTGGACCCCGATTGGGCCAAAGCTGCACCCACGGTGTGCCCTGCACTGGAGCGTGGCGTCCATGAAGGGTCTGAGCAGGAGTGCAGCACTCACGTCAGGCTAATCCTGGGGCGCAGCCCCCACGAGTGTCCAAAACCAGCCTGCTGCACCCACGGCGACACGGCCTGCGGAGAGGACCACACGACGACCTCTGACATCAGGGGATCTGGACCCGCAACGTCGTCCGGTGGTGAGACCGGCTCCACGAGGACCTCTGGAGATGGCTGTTCCTCTCCGGTGACCCTAGAAGATGGCTCAGTAGCGGGAGAAAAAATAGGGTTGTTAGGGTTGCCGGCAGCAGCGGAGCCTGGCGAGAGAAGTTCAAATGCAACTGCGTGCTGCACCTGACTCTCCTCACCTAGAGCCAGACAAGATCTCTCTAAAACTGCTATCAGAAAAACAAGAGAGAAAACTTGCCTGAGCTCAAGCTCCACCGCTGTCCAGGACTCCGACGATCCTGGCGATGAACACTCGGGCCTGACCTCAAGGAGGTCCAGCTCAGGCTCCCAGTCCGCTGCGGACACCTCTGCAGCTGGCGAGATGGTGTTAGCAGTCCCTTCGTCCCCCTGCAGCGGCTCCAACGCAGGGGACTCCACTGGCGTGGCCGCAGGGAAACACTTCCGTGCTGGCTCCGGAGCAGGATCCTCCAAAGCCACCGGCTTCTCCACCGTCCGGCGGTTCTGGTCCAGGACTGACAGACGCTCAGGCGAATATGGAAGAGACACACGGGGTAGGAAAAGAGTTTTTAGCTGCAGCTGGTAGAGGGAGCCCAGCGGACTGCTGTAACTGGGCCCCTCTCCCGGGAGACAGACAAGGTTTATTGTCATCAACATAGATTAAATGAAAAGACACTTGCCTGTCATCCAGGTCTTTGATGTTGACTGCTGCAGCTGGCAGGCTGTCATCCCTCTCTGTGTCCATGGTGATGTGGCCCTCTTCAACGGATGGAGAAGGAACCGTCTCCGTGGTAACGGAGGTGGGCATTCCCGAGGCGGCCCGTCTAGCCTTGCCGCAGCTGGGAGGGTGATGGCAGCTGACGACAAGGGGGGCTTCTCTCGCCATGCCCACACGGGGCGACGCTGTCCCTTGTTTACTGGTGCTGACCGTGCTTGAGCGGGAGGAGGGGCGGGCGAAGCGTCACGGGAGATGACAGTCTGCAAGATACCAGACCTCTGCCTCGGCGCCATGGGCCACGCCAAACCAGGGAAAGAGTGCTGGAGCGAGCAGACCGTGGAGAGCAGGTCGACGAACTGTGGGTAGTTCCATAACCTAGGATGCACTTCCAGGATTCCTACTGCTCCATCCAGGCATTTCAGCATCTTCTTAGGTCCACGGGCGGCGAGGGCTTCATCCACAAAGCTTCGGATGAACTCAGCGGCCCATCCTTCCTCCACCGTGGGAAACCCCGCTGCCGTTCCTCTTCCTCGGCGAGACCGGGGGATGACGCTCTCCAGATTCAGGTTTGTCCAGAAAAACAGTTCAAAAACAGAAAAAGAGTGATGTGTGGGTGTACCCGCTAAATCCTCTTATTCGGGCTGGGCCATTCTGTCATGAACTGACAGAATGGCTGTGACTCTATACAATGAGCGATGACCATAAATGAAGTACAATGGCCCAGCAATGCGTGACTGGGAAAAGGCTCCTTAAGTCCACGCATTACTGGAGATGGAAAATTGGTTGCACCTGGGCGAGGAGCGGGGAGATAGCAACCAGGAGTGGGAACAGGTGGCAGTAATAGAGAGGGGGTGTGGTCGGACCGCCAGACAGTTAGACAGCGCTCACACCAGCGTGAGCCCAAGAGGCTGCCTCACCGCTGCTGGCCAGAAAGCAGTGGCTATGGGCATGGCAAAGCACATAGAAATACATATAAGCATACATACAAGGTGGCACCGAACCCACAGCGAGGCCAGGACCGAGTCGGGGGAAACCAAGCCGGCTCGGTTCCTGACACTTCCTCACCTCCCTTACTCTCCCGGCCTCACACCATCTAACTTTCCAAGCAATAGAGTCATTTTTGAAGGGCAAGCATTTCCAAGACGATGAAACACTGATTTCTGAGGTCAAGTTTGTGGCCTCTGATGTAACCTGTAGACTTCTACAGCTGCATGAAGTGATGGGAGAGGTGTGTTGCCCTCAGTGGTACCTATGTAGAGAAAGACTAATAATTGTGCCAAGTTGGCTTCCTCTCAGTCCATGGGAAAAGAGTCAGGGGAACTCTTTAATGAACAGCCATCGTATGTTCTTAATATGTCAGATTATACTGTAGATGGAGGTCAAGAAAATGTGGCAGACAAGGTATTCTTCAAGAAATTTACTAATACAGAACTTGAGGCCAAAATATACATTTTATATTTTGCTAAAAATTTTAGTATCACTTCTCAAGTGCTGCATGCATCTTACATGTGGTAACTGATGAGACAGAGCCAGACATCAAATGGCTAATAAATTCATCCCAATAAATCATTTCAAATGTGAGTTTTCAACAGTCCTTTTAAGAGTGAAAGGAAGTTGTATCTCATCTGTCACATATAAACGGTTGGGGCCTGTTACATTTCTGCCATTAATCAGCTATTTTATTCATTGAACATCTCTTGTCATAGCCAAGAATAAAGATATGTCAGTAAGTCTAAAAACTGTAGCTGTAGCTGTGGTGTACACGTTTCTCAGCAGGAACTCCCCTAATCCTGGATATTTTGGAGCAGAGCTGCTCTTCTTCGTCATAGGGGGAGTACCACATACCAAACAGAGCACAAAGTGGTAAAATCCTGATATTCTCTGTTGAGAAACAAAACCAGCCATCTGGAGTTATTCTAATCTGCACCCCCCACGTAGACGCTCAGAAGTATTTCTGCTGCGATTGTGGCTGGATTCATTACATGACTTACCCAAATGTTCTCCCTCTTCATTGTCATTTACGATAAGCAGTGCAGCATTTAAGGATTACGTTTACGGTATATGGAACTTTGAAAATGCCTAGCTTTTATTTTCATTCAACAATCCTTTAGAAGAGCTATTCTGAAAATGTGACTCATAAAGTGTCAGCAGGAGAGCTGGCAGTGGTAGCCATAGTTAGTCCAACACAATGAAGTCTACTGCAGCCCAGTGTGACCAGTGCAGATAATGTTTATTCACTCAGCTTTTCCATCCAGTTGTTCAGTCAAGCTTTTGTTTATTATTAGTCACATGTCTCTTCATCTACCTCCGAGCTTAACTACACCATCCCTCTTTTGCTAATGTTTGTTTTGCGTGACACACTGTTCTTACTCTTCTGTCCCCCCCTCTCAGTGTCACTTTCTCATTTCTTATCTACACAGATGTTGAGCCCTCAGGTGCCCACGTTAGTCAGCCACCTGGGAAACCAGTCACTGACTGAGGCTCTTTTGGGTGCACTTGTGGATGTGTCACAGGCTAGCCCATCCTCACTGGTCAGCTTTCTGCCAGCACTCAGGATTGTGGGCCAGCAGTGTCCAGCCTTCCTGGGTCATGTGGTCAAAATCCACGGTGCAGTGGGTATCATCAGTGAGGTAAGAGGGAAAAAAAGATACACTGAATAAGAAAACAAGTTTGGTGTGTAGATTTGTAACTGGTGCAGAGTAGGTGGTGTAACTGCATATACACTGTGTGAAAAAATGAGAAATAATGTGAGCTGCACAGAAATATTGTTGTATGATTTAGCAGGTGGGATCACCCTTATTTCACAATAGTTGATGTCCCACTAGTAATACACATACAATACTACTGTGGAAGTAAATGCAGTAAGTAATGCTGTTAAATTACTTCTGTGGTCTGTTCTTTGTCTCGGCATAATATTAACACAGAAAGAAAAACAAGTCCAGACAATAAATCTTGCTTGTTTCCTGTGATTCTTTTTTTTTTTTTTTTTTTTTAAGAATCACGTGTTTTAGGGTAGTTTTCACTAATAGTCAGTTGCTCTCCATCATCCATCTTCTACCACTTATCCAGCGGTCCAGGTTGTGGGGATGCCCAGACTGCCACCCGATCCATGTGGCACCCATGATCCCTCCTGCAGGTGGTGAGCCCACTGGAGGGCAGACACCAATAGCTTGTTTGGACTGAGCCCGGCTGAGTTCCAAGTGTAGAAACCCAGTCACCAGGCACATGTCGTCAAACCCCTGTCCCCGGTCTGACTCCAGAGCAGCGCACCAATAACCCCACACTGAGCGTGGTACACTGGATCCTTGTTTTTAGCTCATTCTGGTGAAACTGAAAGGAGCTAATGCGATTATGTGGTGTAGTGTCCATCGTCCGTCTGTTCATCCTTCTGTCTGCTTGTCCGTCCGTCCACATTTCTCGGTAATCGCCACTGCCCCTAGGCAATTGCCCCGATGGTCACCGAACTTACACACAATGATCCTCAGATGGGTCTGCTTCCAGGTTGTGGTCAAGGTAAGAGTCAAGGTCAAAGGTCAGGTGATCTGGGCACTTATGTGATTCCAGAAAAAATTGCTACATCTCCTAGGCAATTGCCCTAATTCTCAACAAACTCACACACAAAGATCCTCAGGTCGGTCTGCATCCAGGTTGAGCTTAAGGTCAAGGTCATTGTCAAATGTCAGCAGATGTGGGCATTTATGATTTCACAAAAATTGTTACTTCTAATAGGCAATTGTCCCAACATTGGGAAATCTCATGCACGATGATCCTTTTGTTTTTATTCTTGTTTTCGAAATAAATAGTATCAATCATCAATCAATCCTCAGGTCTGCATGTACTGTAGACTGTGCTTAAGGTCAAGGTCAATGTCATCAGTCAGGAGATGTGAGGAGTCTTGAGGTGATATCATCAGCCACCTTGGAGGGCTTGAGGTCATGAACTGATGGCTGGACATTCTCCTTCAGCATTTTCTGGTAGAGAGAAAGAATTCATGTTTCCATCAATGACAGCAAGTCACTCAGGTCCTGAAGCAGCAAAGCAGCCCCAGATCATCACACTATCACCACCATGTTTGACTGTTGGAATGATGTTCTTTTCATAAAATGCTGTGTTAGTTTTACGGTGGATGTAACAGGACACACGTCTTCCAGAAAGTTCAACTTCTGTCTCGTCAGTTCACAGAACATTTTCCCAAAAGTTTGGGGGATCATCAAGATGTTTTTTTTTCTGGCAAATGTGAGACAGGCTTTTGTGTTCTTTTTGGTCAGCAGTGGTTTTGGCCTTGGAACTCTCCCATGGGTGCCATTTTTGTCCAATCTCTTTCTTACTGTTCAATCATGGACCAGTATCCAAACTGAGGCAAGTGAGCCCTGCAGTTCTTTAGATGTTGTTCTGGGTTTTTGTTTCTCAGCTGTTCTTGAATTTCTTCAGATCGTGGTGTGTGTTGGTTTTTGAGCTCTTTTAGTCTGCTTCACTTTGTCAGACAGGTTCTTTTTAAGTGATTTCTTGATTCAACAAGTCTGGCAGGAATCGGGCCTTGGTGTGGCAAGTGAAACCAACTCTGCTTTAAAAAAAAATGTGGTTAATCACAGTTAATTTAAAGTGTAACAAAGAGCAGGGGGTGGCAATTACTTTTTACATAAGTAAGTCAGTTTGGATAGCCTTTTTCCCTTAATAAATGAAATTATCATTTAAAAACTGCATTTTATATCTACTCTGGGTATCTTTGTCTAGTATTAAAATTTGATGAGATGACCTGAAACATTGAAGTGTAACAAATATGCAAAAATATAAGAAATCAGGAAGGGAACAAATACCTTTTCACAGCACTGCATTTCTATCCATACTGCATTTCAACACCTGTTCTGTATGTTTGTCTTGCTGGGTTGTCTATTTTTTTGAGTAGCTCTTGAGTGTTGTAGGCTTTGGAGATTTTTTAAATGTTTTTGCTATTGTCAAGTAATAAATGGTAATGGAAGTTCACCATTACTGATCAAACTGTACACAAAAATATTGAAATGAAAACATGAAATGCACATTTTAAAAGCTAAAACATAAATGCTAAAGCATAAAAAACCTGTAATTTCCCAGTTTGGGATCTATCTATCTATCTATCTATCTATCTATCTATCTATCTATCTATCTATCTATCTATCTATCTATCTATCTATCTATCTATCTATCTATCTATCTATCTATCTATCTCTAGCATTGATGTTCGTTGAATATGACATGCAGTGTTTAATGGTGGTGGTACTACAATAGCAATAGCAAGCAAGTTTTGTCCACATACATACACCAGTGGCATCATGCATTAAGCGTGATGATACAGAAAGAGCAATAGCAAAGCTATCATATAGAAACATGCTGCACCAATGAACATTTTAGACATCTGCTGAGATGTTGTGGCTAATTTGTACTCAATCGCTTCAGTCATTCCAGTTTAATTAGTTTCCCTGCAGAACAGTCCATGGAATCCCACAAAATCCCTTTTCTACTGCTGGATCAGCAATTTTATAGTATTGTGTTCTAAGTTTTGGACACAAACATTATGAAAAGGTCAAGTAAAAAGAAAACTAAAGCTTGGAAATGTGGCATTTATAAATTGTAATCATCATCATTGGCTCCTGCTGTCTAGATAGACAATGGATGCGCCTGGTTGAGGTCTCAGTTGGTTGTGGAGCAGCATCGGCTGTGACTGAGCAGGCCAATCCTGGAATGGCAGTCCTTGGCACAGTTGCTGCACATGAACGCTGACGGTGGCCGCTGGGGAGCCCGTGCTGCTGCTTTTCTCCTCTCTCTCCTGTCTGACCACAGACGGACTTTCTTCTGCTCTGCTGTGGTGATGCCTGTGCTTACAGTGTGTCACCAAGCATCCCGATTTTCTGCCATCTCCTCCCATGTGTCCACGCTAATGTCGGCAGACTTCAGGTCCCTTTTGCAAGTGTCCCTGTATCTCAGTAGTGGGCAACCTGAACGCCGGGTTCGTATAGTCAGCTGTCTTTGGGAATACGGTCATCTTGCATATGGCAGACGTGGCTAATCCAATGCAAACGTCGCTGTGAGAGGAGCGTGAGCATGGTTGGCATGTTGGCTCGGTCCAAGACGTCCTTGTTTGGCACATGGTCCTTCCAGGAGATGCCCAGGATCTGACACAAGCACCACAGGTGGAATCTGTTGAGGCAGTGCTCTTGTTGTGCGTAGGTGGCCCAGGTCTCGCTACCATAGACCAAAGTGCTCAAGACACAGGCTCTATAGACTGCAACCTTGGTGGCTGTGGTAAGCTTGCCGTTTTCTCACACTCTTTTGGACAGCTTGGACATGGCAGCTGCAGCTTTCCCAATCTGTTTGCTGAGTTCAGGATCAAGGGACAAGTTGCTGGAGACTGGAGACCCCAGGTAAGTGAACTGCTCCTCCACTTTCAAGGTGTACTCACCAATGTTTATGCTGGAAGCTTCACTGACATCCTGACCCAGGATCTCTGTCTTCTTGAGGCTTATGGTGAGGTCAAACTCTTTGCAGGCATGCGCTATGCAGCTCACCAACCTCTGGAGACCAGCCTATATCTGAGATGTCAGAGCAGCGTCATCAACAAAGAGTATCTCCCTGATTAGGACTTGGCGCGCCTTGGTCTTTGCTTTTAGACTTGTAAGGCTAAAGAGCTTTCCATCTGACCTGGTGTGGAGGTATACTCCATCATCCGAGTCCCTGAACGTGTATGAGATAACAAGGGAGAAGAAGATCCCAAAAAGTGTCAGAGTGAGGACACACCCTTGTTTCACACCGCTGTGGATGGAGAAAGGGGCAGAAGTTGAACCGTCAAAGTACACTGTCCCCTGCATGCCATCATGGAAGGAAGTGATGAAGCTCAGCAGCTTGGGAGGGAATCCTATCTTCTCCAGGAGAGTGAATAGACCCTTTCTGCTCACCAAGTCGAACGCCTTCGTCAAGTCAATGAAGGCCAAATAGAGTGGCTGTCTCTGCTCTCAGTTCTTCTCTTGCAGCTATCTGAGTGAGAAAATCATGTCGATGTTGGACCACTCTGTCCTGAAGCCACACTGAGACTCCGGGTAGGCACGCTTGGCGAGTGCTTGCAGCCTCTTCAGAATCACCTGGGCAAATGCCTTACCGGTGATACTGAGAAGAGATACGCCTCTGAAATTATTGCAGTCGCTGCGGTCCCCCTTGTTCTTGTACAGTGTGATGATAATGGTATCTCGCATGTCCTGGGGAACTGATCCCTCTTTCCAGCACTGGCAAAATAGCTCATGGAGATGACTGAGCAACACTGGTTTCCCGCACTGGATAACTTCTGCTGGGATCCCGTCTTGGCCTGGTGCCTTGCTGTAGGCTAGTGAATCTATAGCCTTACTGAGCTCTTCCACTGTTGGGGGTTGTAGCGTTGACCTTGGGTTCCAATCTATAAAATCATTCTTTGCTGGCTGGCAGTTTCTTCTTTCTTTTCTGTGGTTTCCCTGATGCAGTGATTGCTGTCTGCTTGTCGATGTGAATCTAAGCTCCAAGCACCCATTGAAGCAGGCAGACAGTGGCGGATCAGCACTTTACTGGCCGGGGACTGCCCAGCTTGGAAGGACGGTAGCTGATCAGTGGGACACGATGATCCCTTCCACTGTCGGTGGCAACTCGTAGTGCCCGTACCTAACGCCAGTCAGGTTAGACTTATAACTCATAACTGCTGCCTCCTGTGTTGTTTCTGCTGCTTTGCAGCAGCTCCGAAGTGACCTCACCAGAGCATAAACCTGGACAATAAATATGGAGATCCTGGGCTGTCCATACATCAGGACCCCCCACTTGGCCTTGCAGATGTGATCCAAAGGAAAGCAAAGCAATACATTTGGCATCAGCTTGGCTGCAGGAGCTGCCAGATGGTGACGTGGTATGCCATCCAACTGCCTTAAGGGCTCCACTCCGGATTTTGTTAGGTTTGCTCCCTAGTCTTCCCTTTTTCCAAAGGTTAAAGCAGTGTTGCTAGATGGCCGTTGACCCTACTGGGTTCCTCCGCCCTTTGACAGAATTATAGTCTAACCCATCATCATAATAGTAGGTCACAAGGAAAAGTAAAATTATGTAAAACAGCAATAAAACACTAACAGTATGTTAGCATATCCATGATATTTCCTTTCATAGCTGTGTTGGAAAAGCAGTTTGGACAGCCTATTTACACAATATGCTCATGTGAACACATGGAGCATAAGCTCCACAGAGGGCATAAATCAGGCTTTACCTGTAGTCCACCCAGCCCTGTCCAGTCAGGGTACGCATGATGCCTCCAGCACCATACACCTTCATTTCCCCGTTCAACGACACTCCACCATGCGTGTAGAGAGATCGCCATGGGGAGAGAGCAGTGGAGTGCATGAGATTGGATCTGGGGTGCGTTTGATTACGCCCCCTAGATCTAGGGGGTTATACAGTTAGGCCCAGAAATATTTGGACAGTGACACAATCTTCATGATTTGGGCTCTGCATGCCACCACATTGGATTTGAAATGAAACAACTACAACGGAATTGAAGTGCAGACTTTAAGGTTTAATTCAAGGTGTTGAACAAAAATATATGATTAAACATGTAGGAATTTTAACTATTTTTATACAAACGCTCCTCATTTCAGGGGCTCAAAAGTAATTGGACAAATAAACATAACCCTAAGTAAAATGTTACTTTTCAATATTTTGTTGCGAATCCTTTGCAGGCAATGACTGCCTGAAGTCTGGAACCCATGGACATCACCAAATGCTGGGCTTCCTCCTTTGTGATGCTTTGCCAGGCCTTTACTGCAGCTGTCTTCAGTTGTTGCTTGTTTGTGGGTCTTTCTGCCTTAAGTTTTGTCTTGAGCAAGTGAAATGCATGCTCGATTGAGTTGAGATCTGGTGATTGACTCGGCCATTGCAGAATATTCCACTTTGTTGCTATAAAAAACTCCTGGGTTGCATTTGCAGTATGTTTTGGATCATTGATGAAGCGCCGTCCAATCAACTTTGCTGCATTTGGCTGAATCTGAGCAGAAAGTATATCCCTATACACTTCAGAATTCATCCGGCTGCTTCTGTCTTTTGTCACATCATCAATAAACACAAGTGACCCAGTGCCACTGGAAGCCATGCATGCCCATGCCATCACACTGCCTCCACCATGTTTTACAGAAGATGTAGTGCTTTGGATCATGAGCTATTCCAGTTCTTCTCCACACTTTCTTCTTCCCATCATTCTGGTACAGGTTGATCTTAGTCTCATCTGTCCAAAGAATGCTGTTCCAGAACTGGGCTGGCTTCTTTAGGTGTTTTTTGGCAGTCAATTCTGGCCTTTCTATTTTTGAGGCTGATTCATGGTTTGCACCTTGTGGTAAATCCTTTGTATTTACTCTCATGAAGTCTTCTCTTTATGGTAGACTTAGATACTGATACACCTACTTCCTGGAGAGTGTTCTTCACTTGAGTGGATGTTGTGAAGGGGTTGTTCTTCACCATGGAAAGGATTCTGTTATCATCCACCACTGTTGTCTTCCGTGGACGTCCAGGCCTTTTTGAGTTCCCACGCTCACCAGTGCACTCTTTTTTTTCTCAGAATGTACCAAACTGTTGATTTGGCCACTCCTAACATTTCTGCTATCTTTCTGATGGATTTCTTCTTTTTTCAGCCTTAGGATGGTCTCTTTCACCTCCATTGAGAGCTCCTTTGACTACATGTTGTGTGTTCACAGCAACAGCTTCCAAATGCAAACGCCACACCTGGAATCAACTCCAGACCTTTTAGCTGCTTAATTGATGACAGGTTAATGAGGGAAGAGCCCATGCAGCCTTGTTATTTTTTTTTTTTTTTTTGCAGCCTTCTGAGTCAATTGTCCAATTACTTTTGGTCCCTTGAAAAAGAGGAGGCTGAGGCGGCATGCAAAAATAAGCAGTGATGCTGTGGTTTTAAGCAGATTTTATTAATCATACCGCCGTCACGGGAACTCGGCTCCAGCCATAGCGTGAGCAGGCTGAAGCCGAATTCCTCAGGCTCTCAGTGAAGAGGGGACACAAAATCTGTGTCCTGCAGCAGGGTTGAAGTCAGATTGAGAGAGTAAGAGAGATTGCGTTACAGAGTTGCACCTTAAATACTTGATCATAACAATACATCAAAGAGACGTACCCCACAGTTTAGAATGATCAAAGGGACAACAGAACAGGCAGGAGGTATTTGCATTTGTAAGACATACATCACAATGGGCAGATTAGCTAGACCTCGCTCCAAGTGTCAGACAAAGAGGCTAACAAGCACATCTACATATTGATCTGAGTCTCTAGGTCACAGTAAGGGCAAAATGCATGAACACTTTAACTTCAAGGCTGTAAACTCAGCATGCGACGGAACAAACCCCAGGAGTGCGAGCTGACTGTCTCTGTGTTCTGTTTGTGTGTTGTGGGGGGTTTAATCAAACCGCTACACTGCTCCCCCCCAAGAGGGAAACGGTAGGGGACCGTGACCTCGATGTTGCAGTCTGGGCAGCGAGCAGGGAAAAGCTCTGTGCAGGAGGGGGGGGGGGGGGTAGGAAGTGCCGGCAGGAGCTGTGAAATCGTCCTGAGCCGCGTAAAAATTGCTTGTGGGTCCACAATGTCAAAGGGCTGGTCCCGTTGAACGTGCAGCGGTCCACAAGAAGAAAAATTAGTCTCTGACTCCTCTCGTGGCCATGAAGAAAAGCAGGAGCGGCTGTAAGAGAAAAAGTAAACAAAGCATAGGGACTGTTGGCTTTGGGTGCTGAAGCAACCCCAAAGCTCCTGGGAACAGCTGACGGCTGAAATCCCATTGTGCCGTGGCTAAGACCATTAAAAAATCCAGTGGCGAGCTGCGTGCTTGCTTCAGGTGAACGAGCAACCCTGAAGGTCTGTGGGCAGCGGCGGAGGACGATGGTGGTCTGTGGCGTGGCTGAGACTGTTAACAAATCCTTCCAGTATGCTGCATGCGTGCCTCAGGTGAGCGAGCAGCCCTGAAAGGCAGCGGCGAAGGAGGAAGGCAGTCTGTGGAGCCATTACTTGTCCCATGCGTGATGCGCCGTCCTTGTAACTCCCCGATGCGTGCGCGGGGGTTCAGTGCGTGGGTGGGCCGCTGGAGTGGTGAGTCAGGGTGCAGAAACTTGGTGGAGAACGGCGCAGACGGCGCCGGTAAAATCCAGGTTGAGCTGTGGCTGTAGATTGGCCATGGTGCGTTGGAGCGGTGAGAGGAAATAGACGATCTTTAGTCCCTCAGGCCCGTGTAGATGCGTTGGAGCGGCGGGAGGGAATAGACGATCTTCGTGCCCCGGGCTCGTGCAGCTGCGTTGGAGCGGTGAGAGGGAGGAGACGATCGTTGTCGCTCGTGCGGCCATGGTGCGTTCAGTTCCACGCGCTGCGCTCCCCGTCGGCCCTGGAGGTTGCCGTCGTGGAGAGGACGAGGTGCGTGCGCTCTCTGTGAGAGCGGCCGGTCCAGCGTGGTTGTGCAGATCTCACCATGAAACGTTGCTGCAGCTTTCCCGGTCGTGGGTGGTCTCCGGAGGGTTTCAACCTGGAAACTCTGCGTCGAAATCTCCCTGAAGCAGAAGGGAGCTGTTGCGTTCGCTGGCAGCATGTTCGTTTCAGCGTCGGGTCACTGCAGTGGTCCAGACCAGAAGTTGCTTTGCACAAAGCGTGTGCTTTCAGGCGGGGTCACCAACGCAGCTGTGTGGCTGTCCAGCTCGGAAGGTTGCTTTCGCACAAAACGTGTGCGTGTTCGAGGGGTCACCAGTGAGGCGGCATGCAAAAATAAGCAGTGATGCTGTGGTTTTAAGCAGATTTTATTAATCATACCGCCGTCACGGGAACTCGGCTCCAGCCATAGCGTGAGCAGGCTGAAGCCGAATTCCTCAGGCTCTCAGTGAAGAGGGGACACAAAATCTGTGTCCTGCAGCAGGGTTGAAGTCAGATTGAGAGAGTAAGAGAGATTGCGTTACAGAGTTGCACCTTAAATACTTGATCATAACAATACATCAAAGAGACGTACCCCACAGTTTAGAATGATCAAAGGGACAACAGAACAGGCAGGAGGTATTTGCATTTGTAAGACATACATCACAATGGGCAGATTAGCTAGACCTCGCTCCAAGTGTCAGACAAAGAGGCTAACAAGCACATCTACATATTGATCTGAGTCTCTAGGTCACAGTAAGGGCAAAATGCATGAACACTTTAACTTCAAGGCTGTAAACTCAGCATGCGACGGAACAAACCCCAGGAGTGCGAGCTGACTGTCTCTGTGTTCTGTTTGTGTGTTGTGGGGGGTTTAATCAAACCGCTACAAGGCTACGTATTAAAGAGCTGTAATTCCTAAACCCTTGCTCCAATTTGGATGTGAATACTCTCAAATTACAGCTGAGAGTCTGCACTTTAAGCCCATATTGATTATATAATTGTATCCTGAATATGTTTTCGTAAACAGCTAAAATAACAAAACTTGTGTCACTGTCCAAATATTTTTGGGCCTAACTGTATGAGTGGATTAAAGTAAAGAAATGTGAATGTAGGTAAATATAAATATAGTTTCAGTGTCCCAGCAGCCAGCAGTATCCTGTACTGTTATCTTCCCGTCACTGTATTGTGGAAAGAGACTTATGGATCCTAAACTTCGCCGACTGTGTCAGGCGTGCTTGATTCCTCCCCCGGTGTACACCTCCACCGGTAAAGGTGCACTGTCCAGGTATTGTGGCATCGCCATGCAAGAGATGACATGCCACAAAGGTTGGAATTATTGATTGATCCAATTGGGGCTGCAGGTATAGATTAATCAAGTAATTGAATAAGTTTGTTTGTTTGTTTTTCTTGAAGTTCTTGTGACCAAAAGCTTGCTGTTTATGCATTAGGGAAAATTGCTAAAAGGATAAGCCAACTTTATTGTCATTCAGTAAAACAAAATTACGTTTCTCCTATCTACAGTGTTAATCACATATAATTGGGGGGTCGCTGCCATGCAGGGCACTGCCACATTTCCTTCCTCCATTCCATATGAAAGTGGAACTTTTATATGGTCTTTGGCATGACCCAGCTGGGATTTGAACCCAGACCTCCCAGGTGTGGGGCGGATGCTCTACCAACTAGGCCACCACTCTGGTGGTGCATCACCACTCCGGTAATGCATTGGTCACGAGATCTTCAAGCAAAAAGAAACAAAAAACCCTTATCTGATGGTCTGACTAACTGATAACTGCAGTCTTCAGTCCAGTCAAGTGTTGCCATGGTGTTGTGTCTAAAAGTATTTGCTTAATTTTCACCAGTGGCAGACCCTCAGGCCTAGCAAAGCCTTCTCTGCGTGCCAAAACACTATCAGAGTTATATTTACAATCTACATTGTTATATTTGTTCCATGAGGATGTATTAAATTATTCCCAATAGTCTATTCTCTTCATTTTGTAGCTTTTTTTTCTTGGTTACACTCCTTCTAGTAGTGTAATGCATGTTAGAGGGTTTTTTTGTCCAATCATATTTCAGCCGTCTGTGTTGCCAGGGTCAAGCAAACCTGCCTTGGGCCTTCAGGAATTAACAGTGCGGCTCTGTAGGTTAAATTAACTGCTAAACTTATCCTAGCTAGCAAATTGCCAGTGCAAGGACTTGCTTAAGCAGCTACAATACACTGTATTTGTTTAAATATAACAGCTGTTTTTCCACCCACAATTGCTGACAGGGGAGAGGAAAATGATCTGGTCGCTGATATTTTAAAAAATCAATTTTTCAGACGGACTTTTCAAGAAAAGCTGGTCATTGTGAAGAGAGGTCAACCAACCCCAAAGCTAGCAAGCCCATTTCAGCCGGGGAAAGGATTTGTCCGTCACTTCCATATTAGCAGTGAGCGGTATCCTTGGATTACAGGGTCTGAGGAGTGCTGCAAATTATCTTGCTGGGAATGCCTGTTGTTTGCAACTGATCAAGTAGATACTTGGAGCCAGACAAGGTTTGCAAACTTGAGCTGTCTACTGTCATACCATGACGATTTAGGCAGCGTTCACCAAACATATAAAAATTGGTCTAAAATGCTGGGATACACCGAAATTTTCACTTTTGGCCGTATGCATCGTGTATACATAACAACTTGGACATATACATAACATATTAGTAACTTATATTGAATATTTCCATAACTTACAAGTAACTTAAACCAACTAATGCTTAGCGTGTTGCCGACATTCACAACTTATGCACAACAATCGTCTAACTTCTGCATAGCGCAGTCATGCCGAACTGCCGTTGCCTCCCGATCCATGAATCCTAGGTGTGGAAGTAGATCATCTCTGTTCAACCGAGATGATTCTCCCCTCCAAAGACCACGGCGGGGGGGGGGGGGGGGTGACCGACCTGGCAGAGCTGTCAAATCTGTCAGGTCAGTCACCTCTAAAACAGCTGATGTGACACGTCAGGAACATCAGATGACAGTTGTCACAACCTGGCTCAAAGGCACACGAACTGATGGCAATGAAAAAGTTTATTTTCAATAAAGTGGAAAAAAAAGATAATGCATGGAGTGTGCTTTTGCTGGGAGGCGCAACCAACAGGAAAGTGTGCCTTATCATGGAAAACAGCTGCGCTCTGCGCTGCAGGCGTTCAGCTGATTGGATCCTCCTCCTCTGGTGTTCTGACATTTTGGCATATCTATCAGAACAACACTGGACAGCTGATGGTACAGACCAGTCAAATGGAAAACCCCCGACAGGTCCAGTTATACAAACAAATAGGTATGTGTATGTGTGTTGCAGGCAGAGCTCTGTACGGATTTTTTCCTGTGAACTAATGCTGCAAATGTGCCATTTGCTTCATGAATGCGGGACGTACAGCCATATGCTGGATACGTCAGAAAATTTTCAGCATGCTGAAAATTAATTTTCAGAGGAGCTCGGCAAACTACACCGTAGTGTGCTTCATCGTTCTTCAATGTGCTCTTGACTTAGACAAAACTTAGCCATAACGGATTCGTCATACGTCAGCATATTCTCCAAATTTTTCATGTTTTGGCTGCCTAAATTGTCTAGGTGTGACAGGGCCTTAACCAAGGCAGCAGCAAGATGCCAGCAGGACACTTAAAAGCAACAGTCCTGTTAAACCTTTGGGGAAACGAGTGGATCTGCAGCTCAACAAACAAGTGCGCAGGGAAACGGAGCTCCGCAATGAAAAGGTAAAGATTTTTAAAACTATAATTTTATAGTTAAAGTTATCTTTAACATGGTTTGTGTGGACGGCCCTGTAGGCTATTTTTATGGTGTTTGGTATGAATGGCACTTAGATAGATAGATAGATAGATAGATAGATAGATAGATAGATAGATAGATAGATAGATAGATACTTTATTTCGAACAAAAAAGTATAACAAAAACAAATGACAAATGCAATAAAGTAACAGTATACAGTGTTCGAAAGGGAGAAGGGCATAGTGAATCGTGCATATAAATACTACCCTTCTAACATATATCCTTTCAGCAAATAATGTTTATACCTCTTTTTGAATTGAATTCTGTTTGTACGTAGTTTCAGTTCCAGCTCCAGACTGTTCCACAAATCCACCCCACAGACAGATATGCACATACTTTTCTTGGTTGTTTGTATCTTGGGTTTTGTAAAGTTTAAGTCTCCTCTCAAATTATGATCATTGTCTCTTTTTTTAAATATTTTTTGTATATTAGTTGGGAGTTGATTATTAATTGCCCTGTACATTACTTGTGCTGTTTTAAATTTAACTAAATCGATGAACTTTATGACATGTGACTTTAAAAACAATGAATTGGTATGGTCTCTATATCCTACATTATTTATTATCCTTATAGCTCTTTTTTGTAATGCGCATATTGACTGAAGGTTGGTCTTGTAGGTGTTTCCCCAGACTTCTACACAGTAGTTAAGATAAGGTAGAAACAGTGAATTGTACAGTAAGACCAATGATTTATAGTCCAAGATGTGTCTTGTCTTCCCCAGTATGCCTATACATTTTGCTAATTTGGCCCGGATGTGACTGATGTGAGGTTTCCAGCAGATTTTATTGTCTAGCGTCACCCCCAGAAACTTATTTTCCTGTACTGTTTCTATTCTGGTATCATTTATCGTTACCATTGTTTCATGATTTATTTTATAATTTCCAAACAACGTAATCTTTGTTTTTTTAGATTTAGAGATAATTTATTTTTGTTGAACCACTGCGTTAACTTTTTCATTTCAGTTGTGACCACCTCTAAAACCTGCTGCAAATTCTCACCAGTGCAAAGGATATTTGTGTCATCCGCTCACCAATTTGTACAAATTGTTGTCTGTTACTTAAATAACTTTCCACCCAACTCAGTCCTACCCCTCTTATCCCATACCTTTCCAGTTTCCTTAGTAGTATTCTGTGGTCAATGGTGTCAAAAGCTTTCTTTAAATCTATAAATACTCCTACAGTAACCTTTTTTTTATCTATACAACTAGTAATTTCTTCTATAAGTTCGATCAGTGCCAAAGATGTAGATTTATCTGCTCTAAAACCATACTGGCTATCTGTAAGGAGGTTGTGTTTTTCAATGAAATCATCCAGTCTCTTAGTGAAGATTTTTTCAAGTATTTTGGAGAATTGTGAGAGTAAAGAGACTGGCCTGTAATTTGTGAAACAATGACTGTCTCCTGTTTTGTATAGAGGTATTACTTTTGCTATTTTCATTTTGTTTGGGAATTTACCAGTTTGAAATGGCAGGTTACAGATGTGGGTGAGTGGCTTAACAATTCCTTCAATTACTTTTTTCACTATTGTCATGTCAATTTCATTCCAGTCCGTTGATTTTTTGTTCTTAAATTTACTCACAGTCTCGATAATTTCCTTTTCAGTAACTGCACCCAAAAAAAAAAACCTTAAATCGGGTAGATCACCACTGAAGGCCGAGATGTGAAATACACGGTCCGCCAATGATTTTCACAAACCAAGCAATCAGTTAATTGAGAAAAATATCAATTCAAATAGAAATATTTAAGTTTTACAGAATGATATGTAATAGTTAGGCCCCACTCCAATCAAGTAATTAACTGTAGATTCTCATTACAATACTGTCATATTGTTACTACAGAGTCAGAAAAAAAGCCTAACAAGGGAAGTCCATAAAACACACTGAAACAAGCAGAAGTGATTATTTTAATGAGGATGGCCGAATTGGCTGCACATGGTTTGTTCTCTGTTTCTCAGCCAAGTATAAAACTCACTCTTTCAGAGTCACATCCAAATGTTTTTACTGCTGTGTAACACCTACATGTTCACTGAAAGCTCCGTCCTAAATAAACACCAGACAGCTCCCGTGGGGGCTCTGATTGGTCAGAGACTGATGATCCTGTGGAAGAAAAAAGACCAAATTTGAAGGAATGGTAAAGTAGCAGTGTTTTATGTTCAGCCTATAGCCCAATGTTGCAATCACAAAGTAACATGGAGACACTCAGCTCTGTGTTCTCATAATAGGAAACTGTACTGAAAAATATATTACGGGAACATTACATCAGCATTACATATGTGACAGTTTTTATCTGCACTCATGTTTCCAGGTCTGTCTTCAGTTTTATTGGGATCATTTTGATGATTAACCCAAAATGCAGCAAATCCTCTATGACAGCTCCTGTTATATCTAAAAAGTTCACATCAAGATTGGCAGTGAAGCTAAATCAGTTTTGACGGACTCCAGATTTGTCCCATGTGCATCATTTAACCCGTGGCCACCGTGCAGACACTGCTCGTTTGCTGCTAATCACATTTCTCCTGAGGTAATAAGGCGCTCATTAGAGACTAAAACACTTGAGTTGCTCATTACAGGGTGATTAGCTCAATAAATAGAGATAAAAGCAATTAAATAGAGATAAAATGCAAGGTAGTGCTGCTCCTAACTGATTGTCTGGATAAGGGAGGCCAATATAAGCAGTCTATGAAACATGAGCATGAGAGAAACAGAGCTGCACAAAGAACAAGCGTGTGAATACAACAGGAACATATTTGAGAAAGAGTGTAAAATGTAGCCATCAATACCTAATATCTTTACTTGGGGCACTCCTCCTTACAATTAATAATGGATATTTACAGGTCCTATATGTAAATAAGAGGTCCTATACCACAGTGTGCTAAGTCAGAACATCCCCAAGTCCACCAGTGATCTTTTCCCTCATGACTTCTGAGAGCTGTAGCAGCTTGACATCGGTCACATTTTAGTCATGTTCTGTGGCCTTTAATTGTCCCCAGAGGGAGGACCGTCTGTGCTGAACATATGTTTATTAGTGAGGCACTATACCACACAGATGCAGCCGTCAAGCAGAAGAGGTGGCAAAGAGACCGCCCCTCCTGCCCACTGCCCTCTTATAGCCATGGGTCGTGGCGGAACCGGAAGGTGGAGCCGCCACCCATACCTCACAAATAAAAGTCTAAACTATACAAAGCATTCTCTTCCCCCTTCATAAAAGTCAAAATCCACACGCACAATTCAGACCCACCCCAATTTGGACCTGAGTCACACACTAAGCAATGGCCTAACACAGTCACACCAAAATAACTAAAACTAAACATAACAGCGGGGCTTAAAGTTACGGTAACTGAGATGGAGCACTCTCTCTCCACTTGCTCCGATGACATTGTTGCTCTCCAGCATAAAGTGGAGCATCTATCTAAAGAATGCATGAGGCTGGAGAATAAATGTGAAGATCTAGAGTCGAGAGCTCGTCATCAGAATATAAGGATTGTTGGTGTCCCGGAGGACAACCCCACCCCCCTGTCCACGGCCGGTGTATCCAAACTACTGAGGGAGGCTTTCGGTTTGGAAGAGGAGCCACTTGTGGATCGTGCCCACCGGTCTCTTATGCCGAAGCCAAAATCTGGAGGTCGCTCCCGTGCTATTGTGGCAAAGCTTCACTACTACACAGACTGTGTCGATATCCTCAGGAGAGCCAAAGAGCTGCAGTGGATGAAACTCCATAATATGACCATTTCTGTCTTCCTGGACTATACCCCAAGACGGCGCGGGCCTGCATTGCCTTCAGTAATGTTCGCCGCCAGCTGCGCAAGATCGAGGGAGTCAGATTTGATCTGTTATAGCCTGTCCGGTTGCGCATAATATACAGAGGCCAGCAGCGAGAGTTTACATCACCAGAGGAAGCCATGGCATTCATTTTCAATTACATTTTCAATCCATATAATTACCACTGATTCACAATTTCCCAAAGCCTCATTCAGATCATCATAGTCCCACATACCTAGTCTGTGGATTTTCATCTGGGGCGGCCAGCGATGACGAGCAGCAGCGGTGGAGAAGAAGAGTCTTTTGAAAGCAGAAACAGCTAAAACCTTCTCCAGGTCAGCTTAGTTGTCATCTTACACATATATATATTTTACAATTGTTGGTGACCAGGAAAAGTCTTTCCAACAACTTTACACAACAAACTGTATTACGACATTGTACCTCTGCTCCACAGTGCGCATCATAGCATGAAAGCCCTGGTTCTCAACGAAGGAATACGGGCGTAAATCCTTGGTAATAAAAGCGACAATAGATTTTGTAATTCGCGTTGCCCTTTCCGAGTTATGAGGAAGTTTTGACATTGCTTAAGCAATGGTCCTCTGGTCGGTGGCTACAGCTACAACGTTTTTTTTTTTTGTCTCTCTAGCCACCAGATGGAAACGTGCGATGTGGTTTCACATGTTTGTCGTGTTTCCAAAATATTTTAGTTTAGTCTGACAGAACTTACAGACGCTGTGGGTGTTGTCCAAGTCTTTTTTTCCCTTCGACTTCATAAAAGCCAAAGTACTGCTATACATTTGCTTTTAATGAAGAGAGCACCGCCATTTTGTTTCTTTTGTGCCACACCATAAAGAGTCCGGGCATGTCCAGACACCAGCTTTTTGCTCTGGCCAAATTAATTACATAATGAATAATATTTAATAATCAGAATCTTGACATTCGTGCATCGATTTGTAGACGTTCACGTCCACATTGAGATGCATTGGAAAAATAATTATTTCTCCCAGCACTCGTGCTGGCAGAGCATAGCTGAAGACCTGTCATTATTTCCCATGTGTGTTTGACAGCAGTACAGGGGAGTGCTCCACTTTGTCTTTTCCTCTGGGTCCTTTTAAGGCAGTTTAAGAGCAATTTAGGGAAATTAGTGAAAAGGGGAAAATATATCAAGATCAGCATCTCTACATGAAGTGTTCCGTCTGCGTTCAGACAGACACACAGGATAGGGTCACACACCGAATATCATGAAGCAGGAAACCATCATAAATTTCCATTTTACTCCAGGGTAACATTTGCTCTGAAGGGTCCCTTCCCTTCAATCTTCCTGTCAAAGAAGAACAAAACAAACCTGAGAAGCCAGTTGCAGCACACGCACACACTCAGTGTGTCAGACCTCAGTGTCCTGCCTTTCTTCACGTTGGAGCCATTTGGAAAGTAAGCTGTGTTTTTCTGGGAAATGCCCCTGCAGAGGCCTCCTGGTGATGGCAGTGGAGAGTGCCTCCTGTGGATTTGTGTTTGTGCCCCCCCCCCCCACACACACACACAGGGATGTATTTGTGCTTGATTACACAATTCTTGCTCTGGCTTCCTTCACCCACCTGTAGGGAGTTAATCTATGTTGTGTTTGGAGACTTATTGGATGTTGGATCAGAACATGTCACCAGTGAAGGAAACCCTGCTCTGAGCTGCTGTCCCGTCCAGCAGCCCTGCGCTACACCATGTCCTCAGACAGGAATTGTTTTTGATTGAGTTGCTGTTGCCATCAATTATGAAATGAGTAGGTTTATTTATTGTACTTTGTTTCTTTACTTTGTTGACGATTTATACCCCCTTTACACAGGGGTGGAAATCATTGAGGGATCGTTGAGAGAGCTGGCCAATTTTTGATTTATCAATGATCTTCAGTGATCTCCACAATCACCATGGTCTCATTAGAGTTTTGACTCAATCCAAAACACACAAGGATCTCCCAAATCATCCCAAAGAAAAAAGAAATTCCAAATCTCTCGATGATGTCTGTGCTGTGTAAAGGCATCCTTACAGTGTACCAATAGTTTTGTTTTCCCATAATTACTTTAATAATATTGCAGTGGTTTTTCAACTTTGTGTCAGAAGATATGTAAAAAATAAGTTATAAGATATTTAGAGAACAGACAGACAGCAGCATGTTAATGTTAACCTACTGTAGGTAAGGGCTGTATGCAGCACAAACCAAAAGTGCTGTATGTGTGTCTTCAGCCACCAATCATTTCTTAAGTATTTAAGAAATTATTTTTTTTTTTTTTTCCCGGTTCCGGTTCCGCCGGACTGGTGGCGCCACACGAGTCGGCTGCCCGTTGCAACAGCCTTTTTTTTTTTATCTTCCTTCTTCTTTCTACACTTTTCACTCTGTATATATATCACGGACGCACGGATCGCCCCGGGGGTCTCCCGGGTCGGCGGACGGAGCCACTGTTTGCAGCGGGAGACGCTACAGCGGGGAGGAGCTAGTGCTAGCTAGCACTTGGCCGCCGCCCGGTGCTAATGGGAAACTCGACATACCGGGAGCTGTAGCGAAAACGACGCGGGTGCCGGGCTGGAGTTTGGGCGGCGTGCAAGAAATATAAGACAGAATGGTGGAGAGCGATGGCGGGAACCGGGCGGACCGCCCGTGGAATCTACTGGAGGGGGAAGCCCCCCGGGGGACAGCTAGCCACCAGGGCTGCTCGGAGAGGCGATCCGGCCACCGGCAGAGTGAAGAGGCCTCGCCGTCACAGGCCCGTGGCTCTGGGAGAGATCCGTCGCTGCCAGAGATCCACGGAGCTGCTCATCCGTAGGCTGCCCGTCCAGCGCCTGGTGAGGGAGATCGCTCAGGACTTCAGGACCGTCCTGCGCTTCCTGAGCTTCGCCGTCATGGCTCTGCAGGAGACCAGCGGGGCCCGCCTGGTGGGTCTCTTCTTCGCCAGGAGGGTCACCATCATGCCCGGGGACTTCCAGCTGGCCCGCCGCATCCGCGGAGAGAGAGCTTGGACTTTCTGCTGCACATTCACCAACCAACCATAATGCTCCGCACTGTGTGTCTATATATATGCATTTATAGTAATATGTACATATGTTTACTAGATATTCTTGTTTTTTCTTTCCTTCTGATTGTTGCTCTGAGTGTTGCTATCCCTGTGCTGTTGCAATCCTGGAATTTCCCCATTGTGGGACTAATAAAGGCTTATCTTATCTTATCTTATCTTATCTTAAGTAAGTAAGTAAAATTTATTTATATATTCGACCACCTGCAGGGAAATGGTTTACTTGAAGAGTTTCAATCTGGGTTTAGAATCCATCATAGTACTGAAACAGCCTTAACGAAGGTCACTAATGACCTCCTCATTGCATCTGATAATGGACTAGTTTCTGTACTTGTCCTTTTAGACCTTAGTGCAGCTTTTGATACTATCGATCATAATATTCTACTTGATAGATTAGAACACTATGTTGGACTTAATGGAACTTCGTTGCAGTGGTTTAGATCTTATTTATCTGATAGGTTCCAGTTTGTTCATGTAAATAATGAGTTTTCTTTCAACTCAAAGCTTAGTCATGGAGTTCCACAGGGATCTGTGCTAGGCCCTACTCTTTTTAGTTTATATATGCTTCCGTTAGGCAACATTATTAGAAAGCACTGTATACATTTTCATTGTTATGCAGATGACACACAATTATACCTGTCAATGAAGCCAGATGATAGTAATCAATTAGCCATGTTAGAAGCCTGTCTTAAGGAAATCAAAGCTTGGATGACTTGTAATTTCCTGCTATTAAATTCAGATAAGACTGAAGTCATTCTTGTTGGTCCAAAAAACCTTAGAAATTCCTTTCCAAATCAAACTTTCAGTTTGGATGCAGTTACTCTTTCTCTTAACAGCTCTGTGAGGAACCTTGGAGTTATTTTTGATCAGGATTTGTCCTTCAATTCATATATTAAATTTGTTTCTAAGACTGCCTTCTATCATTTGCGTAATATTGCCAAGATTAGGAGCATCTTGTCTCAGAGTGATGCTGAGAAACTGATCCACGCTTTTGTTAGCTCGAGATTAGATTATTGTAATTCTTTATTATCAGGTTGTCCTAAAACATCTTTAAAAAGTCTTCAGCTGATCCAAAATGCTGCAGCAAGAGTTTTAACAGGTACTAGAAAGAGAGATCATATCTCTCCGGTTCTGGCCTCCCTTCATTGGCTTCCCATAGAGTTTAGAATTAAGTTTAAAATCCTTCTTCTTACTTACAAAGCTCTAAACAATCAGGCTCCTTTTTATTTAAAAGATCTGATACTACCGTATTATCCTAACAGAGCACTACGCTCCCAAAATGCAGGACTACTTGTAATACCTAGAATCTCCAAAAGTACAATGGGAGGCAGAGCCTTCAGTTATCAAGCTCCTCTCCTGTGGAATCAGCTGCCAATCTGGATTCGGGAGTCAGACTCGATCTCTGTTTTTAAGATTAGGGTTAAAACCTACCTTTTTGATATAGCCTACAATTAGGGAGGGATCATGTGTTTCTGAACCCTCCCTTAGTTATGCTGCTAATAGGTTTAGTCAGCCGGGGGACCTCCAGTAATGCACTGGGCCTCACTCCTTTCCTCACTCTCTATGAAATATTTTTTTTTTGCTGGTCATTAACATTTGTTTGTTCTCTCCCATAGATTGAGTCCCCATCATGCTGTTTGCTCTCTACATGTCTGTTCTTTTCATCTTCTCTGTCCCCTCACCCCCCAGCCAGTCGCAGCAGATGACTGCCCCTCCCTGAGCCTGGTTCTGCTGGAGGTTTCTTCCTGTTAAAAGGGAGTTTTTCCTCTCCACCGTCGCCAAGTGCTTGCTCACAGGGGATCACCTGATTGCTGGGGTCTTTCTGCAACTGTGGGGGTTCCCCCCTACAGTTGATAGTGCTATGAGATGACTGTTGTTGTGAAATGGCGCTATATAAATAAAGTTGAATTGAATAAAGTTGAATTATATAGCACTTCTCACAGAAAGAATCACAAAGTGCTTCACGATAAAATGAAACACACAATCACAAATACAACAATAAAGGCACTGAAAAAAACAAGTATAAAGACATTAAAAACATAAAAACCATAATCCACAACCAAACTAAAAAGCCTGCTTAAACAGGAGTGTCTTCAGCTGCTTTTTAAAAGTGTGAACAGAGTTTACTGAGTGCAAAGACAATGGTAGACCATTCCACAATTTTGGTGCCACTGCCTGAAAAGTTCTATCACCTCGAGTTTTAAAATGGGTTCGAGGGACAGCCAGTAAAAATTGATCCGAGGATCTCAAAGACCGTGAGGGGTTATACACTTTAAGCAGCTCGGTGATGTATTTAGGGACCTGATTATGAATAGCTCTAAAAACAAGAACTAAATTTTTAAACTGAATCCTAAAACCAACTGGGAGCCAGTAAAGTCCTGCTAAAACCGGTGTAATGTGAGCCCTTTTCTTAGTGTGAGTTAAAAGTCTAGCTGAAGAGGATGATAAAATAAAGGCAGCGTTGGATTTTTAAGTAGCTTTATTATCACCCGCCTTCATCAGAACTCGGCTCCAGCCCATAGTGTGAGCAGGCTGAAGCCGAATTCCTCAGGCTCTCAAAGAGGAGACAGTGTGTGTGTCTCGCAGCAGATGCAGAACCAGAATGAGAGAATGAGAGAGTTTGCGTTACAGAGTTGCAGCATATATACTTGACTACAACAATACATCAAGGGCATACCCCAGCAGTTGGTCTGATCAAAGAGATAACAGAACAGGCATAAGACATTTGCATTTGAGAGACATATTGATCTCAGTCCCTAGGTCACAGTGAGGACAGGACGCATGAACACAATGCATGGAAGGCAACATTAACATCACAGAAGTGAGCCAGATGAAACGAGTCTGCCTGTAGACATTAATACACATTTCACTGTTCTGTTATTTGCTCTAGCCGAGCGCTGTGTTTGACCAGTCTGTTTGTGGGGGTTACAACAAAGCACATCTACATATCAGTAGTGCAGCAGAAAACCAAGAGAAGAGAGCTGAGTGTCCTTAATCTGTTGTGGGGGTTAACCGAACTGCCACACACGCTCCCCCCCAGAGGGCACGGCAGGGGGCCGAGACCTCGATAATCCCTCTATGGGAGCGAGCTGTGGGAGAAGCTAACTGCAGGCGGAGGGGGAGGGAGGAGGGGGGTAAGTGCCGGCAGGGGGACGGTGAACTCGTCCGAGCCGCGCAAAAATTGCTTGTGAGTCCGCGATGTCGAAGGGCTGTCCCGTTGAACGTGCAGAGGTCCACAAGAAGAAAAATTAGTCTCTGGCTCCTCTCGTGGCCATGAAGAAAACAGGAGCGGCGAGGCTGTAAGAAAAAAAGAAGCAGAGGGACTCGGCTTATTGGCTTTAGGTGCAGGAGCAACCCTAAAACCCCCCGGGAACAGCTGACGGCTGAAATCCCTTATGTGCCGTGGCTGAGACCATTAAAAAATCCAGTGGCGAGCTGCGTGCCTGCTTCAGGTGAACGAGCAGCCCTGAGGGTTCTGTGAGCAGCGACGGAGGACGATGGCGGTCTCTGGAGCCGTTATTTGTCCCGTGCGTGATGCGCCGTCCTCGTAACTCCCCGGTGCTTGCGCCGGGGCTCGTGCGTGGGTGGGCCAGCTGGAGAGGAGAACCAGGGTGCAGGATCTTGGTGGGGATCGGCGCAGACGGCGCCGATAAAATCCGAATTGAGCTGTGGCTGCAGATTGGCCATGGTGCGTTGGAGCGGTGAGAGGAAATAGACGATCTTTTGTCCCTCAGGCTCGTGCAGATGCGTTGGAGCGGTGGGAGGGAATAGACGATCCTTGCCACCGCTCGGCCGTGGTGCGTTCAGGTCCACGTGTTGCGTTCTCCGCCGGCCATGGAGGACGCCTGCGCTCACGTGTGGAGGAGCTGCGAGCACGGCCGGTCCAGCGTGGATGAGCAGATCTCAGACGTGCAGATCTCATCCTGAAGAACGGGTCACCAGTGCAGCTGTCCAGATCAGAAGGTTGTGTTTGCACAAAACGTGTGCATTCCGGGGTCACCAGTGAAGAGGATGATAAAATAATAAGCGGTGACCTGGTAGTTTTAAGGAGAGTTTAACTATATCATAGCGCCATCACGGGCTCCGGGAGCGAGCCCAGAGTGCTCTCAGCAGAGAGACACAATGTGTCTGCAGCGGCAGCTGAAGAGTGAGAGAATGAGAGAGTTTGCGTTACAGAGTTGCAGCATATATACTTGACTACAACAATACATCAAGGGCATACCCCAGCAGTTGGTCTGATCAAAGAGATAACAGAACAGGCATAAGACATTTGCATTTGAGAGACATATTGATCTCAGTCCCTAGGTCACAGTGAGGACAGGACACATGAACACAATGCATGGAAGGCAACATTAACATCACAGAAGTGAGCCAGACGAAACGAGTCTGCCTGTAGACATTAATACACATTTCACTGTTCTGTTATTTGCTCTAGCCGAGCGCTGTGTTTGACCAGTCTGTTTGTGGGGGTTACAACAAAGCACATCTACATATCAGTAGTGCAGCAGAAAACCAAGAGAAGAGAGCTGAGTGTCCTTAATCTGTTGTGGGGGTTAACCGAACCGCCACATAGCAGCAAAATTTTGAACAACCTGGAGGTGTTGAAGATGCTTTTGGCTCAGACAGGTAAAGACTATTACAATAGTCTAGGCGAGAAGAAATAAAAGCATGTATAATCATCTGAAGTTCCACCTTCGACACCAAGGTTCTCAACTTAGAAAGATTCTTCAGATGGAAGAAACAATTTCTAATTAATTGATTAATGTGGCACTCAAGAGACATAGCCAAGTCAAAACTAACACCAAGATTCCGAAGACTCCCTGGACAGAGGAACCTAAGATACCCATGTGGTGCTTAATAAGTGGAATCTTGTTTTCTGGAGCGATAATTAATGTCTCTGTCTTGTCTGAGTCAAGCTGTAAAAAGTTTGCACTTAACCACTGTTTGATGTTAGACAAGCAGTTAGTTAAAAATGACAGCATGTGAAACTCAGACTCTTTAAAAGAGCAATACAACTGAATATCGTCAGCGTAAAGATGATAAGAAATATCTTTGAACTGGCTGATTATCCATCCCAGTGGCAGAATGTAAATTAGAAATAAAATGGGTCCTAGAACTGAGCCTTTCGGTACCCCACATGAATACTGTGCTATTTCAGAAAAGATCAGATTCATGGACACGTAAAAGGTTCTTCCGGTGAGGTACGATGAGAACAATTTTAAAACAGAACCAGACAGCCCTAGCTCTTTGAGTCTGTTGATCATTATACAGTGAAACTGTGTATATGTAGAACTGTGTATTTACCAGTGTCAGCCGCCATCATAATGTCACTGGTGTCATCACTCGCCGCTCACGGGAATCCACCTCAGCTGCGCGCATACCTGCATCTCGTTAGTGCGCAGCTACTTATTCCACCTCGCCCTGAGCTGCAGCCTGGAGTCGTCTGTCTCCCTGCATACTGGAACCTTCAGCAGTTTCCTTCCCTCCAGGCCTGCTGATTCCTCTTCGCGACAAGTAAGCTGTCAGTTATTGTCTCACCTGTTTTCCTGTCAGCTTTCCCCAGTGCACAGGTGGATTTCCCGGTGGCGGACACTCTCTCCCTCGCCTCGCCGCTCCTCTGCCTCGCCATTCTCCTTGGACACACAGCAGGACGCTGTCCCCCAGGCTCGGGACCTTGTCAACGCCAGCCACCACAATTACTACAAGTAAGCACACAACCTTGTCACTCTCCTGTGTGGTTTGCCCAGCTAACCTCTGTTCTCCTCTCGCCCATAGGGTTGTCTGGCTGCACGGCGTGCTGCTCTGTCCTGACCTGCATCCTCCACCCACAATACATCCTCATCTCTCACACACGCATCCATACACATCACATTGGTTAACAATAAAGCTTTCAAATCTGCCTGACCCTGCGTGCGTGTTTCCTGGGCCGAATAATATGTCAGTACGGCTCCAGCAAAGCGGCCCAGTGGACAGCGGGCTTGCACACCGCTTTTCCACCCTTGAGGCTCGGGTGGATATGTTAGCACACCAACAACAGGTTATTCTTAACCAGTTAACCACAATTACTAACCGGTTAGACCGTCTGGATCCTCTGCGGGCCTTCCCTCCGGGTCCTCTCGGTGCTTTGGCTCCGGTCGCCTCCCCGGCTGGCCAGCCTAGCTCGGGAACGCCAACCCGTCTCACACCCATTCCAACCCCCGCTCGCTTCAACAGGAAACTCGGTGGAGTGAGGGGGGTTATCCTGCAGTGTGAGTCGGTGTTTCTGCGCGTTCCCGGAGATTTTCCCTCAGACCATAGCCGAATCGGGTACATGGCTAATCTCCTGGAGGGGCGAGCGTTAGCTTGGGCTTACGCCGTAATGACGAAGCCCAGCTACGCAAACCTCTCTTATGACCGGTTCGTGCGGGACTTTTTAGAGGTCTTTGACCACTCGCGTCATGACAGCGTCCTCGCTGATCGGCTTCTTAGTCTCCAACAGGGAAGCCGGTCAGCGGCGGAATACGCTGTCGACTTCCGGGTGGCAGCGGAGGAGGTGGGCTGGGGAGAGGCTTCTCTCTGCAGTATCTTCCTCCGTAGCCTCAGTTCCGGTCTGAGGGATGAGCTAGCCAGTCGGGATCTCCCAGGGCGGCTCTCCGAGCTGATCTCGCTCACCATTAGCCTGGACAACAGGCTACATGAGCAAGCCGCGGAGTGGAAGTCTGTCAGCCGCTCGCGCGGAGCTTCCGCCTGCCCAGCTCAGTCTCGCCCCCTGGCGTTACCGGCTCCGAAGTCCGCCGATGAACCAGAGGCCATGGCGATCGGGCACACTAGGCTCCCTCTTGCGGAGAGACAACGCCGGCGGGAACGGGGTCTCTGCATGTATTGCAGAGATGACCAGCATCCCGTGGAGCTGTGCCCGGTTAAGCCAAACGGGGAGGTCCGCGAGTCACTGTAGGGGGCCTCGCGGACTCTAACCGGCCAAATCCCCTGTCATCATGCACATTGCCTATACGTTTCTGCCACAACTCCACCGGGCATTTCACACACGCACTGGTGGATTCTGGGGCAGAGCAGAGTTTCATCTCTAGAAGCCTGGCAACCCATTTGGGCATACCCTGCCAACCGCTGTCTACCCCACTTAACTTGGTCACTCTCTCTTGCTCTCCCCTGGGAACAGTGACGCATTGCACTAAGCCAGTCCCCATCATCATCTCCGGCAACCACCGTGAGGATCTGACCCTTTATGTCTTGCCCTCCTCGTCGGACCGTGTCATTCTGGGTTACCCCTGGCTGCAGCTGTATAACCCTGTCCTGGATTGGAGAACCGGCAGTGTCTCATCCTGGAGCACCTTCTGTCTGGGCACCTGCCTCCAGTCGGTGGCTTGTGCTCCATCCTCCCCTCCACCGGCGCCGATCTCCGAGCCCCCGGACTTGACTCTAGTGCCGCAGGAGTTCCACGACTTGGGGGTAGCGTTCAGCAAGTCCAGAGCCTTGTCCCTTCCCCCCTCACCGACCATATGACTGTGCGATTAACCTCCGCCCAGGGGCCCTTCTGCCATCTGGCCGCCTGTACAGTCTCTCTGCGCCAGAACGCGAGGAGATGGACACCTATATCAAGGAGTCGCTCAGCGCTGGGATCATCCGCCCCTCCTCGTCCCCGCTTGGTGCGGGTTTCTTCTTCGTAGCAAAGAAGGATGGGTCCCTACGCCCCTGTATCGACTTCAGAGCGCTGAACGACATCACCATCAAGGACCGCTACACATTACCGCTTATGGACACCGCCTTCCACTCCCTCCAGAGGGCGACCTGGTTCACCAAGCTTGACCTAAGCAGCACTTACCATCTCGTTAGGATCCGGGAGGAAGACGAATGGAAGACGGCCTTTAGGACGCCCAGCGGCCACTTCGAATATCTTGTGATGCCGTTCGGGCTCACCAACGCACCTGCCGTTTTCCAGCGTCTCATAAACAGCGTTCTTTGGGACTTCCTGGGAGTATTTGTCTTTGTATATCTTGATGACATACTCATCTTCTCTAAATCACGGGAGGAGCACCAGGTCCATGTGAGGCGGGTTCTGCAACGGCTGCTGGAGAATCGCCTGTACATCAAAGCTGAGAAGTGCGAGTTCTACGCCCGGACCACCTCCTTCCTGGGGTTCGTTATCTCACACAACCAGATCCTCCCTGACCCCGCTAAGGTTAAAGCGGTGGTCGAGTGGCCCACGCCTACCTCCAGGAAGCAGGTGCAGCAGTTTATTGGGTTCGCTAACTTCTACCGGCGCTTCATCCCAAACTTCGGCGCCATTGTCACCCCCCGACCCGCCTCACGTCATCGAAGGTGCCCTTCCAGTGGTCAGAGGAAGCGGCCACTGCCTTCAAGACTCTCCAGGCGGAGTTCTCATCCTCCCGGGTCCTGACCCAGGTCGATCCCACGCTGCAGTGTCTGGTGGAGGTCGACATGTCCGACACGGGGGTGGGGGCGGTGCTTTCCCAGCGCTCGCCGGCGGATGGTGTCAAGCGGCCCTGTGCCTTCTTCATCCGGCGGTTATCGGCGGCAGAGCGCAATTATGTCCCTGTCGGTGACAGGGAGCTCCTCGCTGTCAAGCTCGCGCTGCAGGAGTGGTGCCACTGGTTAGAGGGGGCAGCCCAACCTTTTGTGGTCTGGACGGACCATAAGAACCTCGAGTACTTGAGGTCAGCGAGGCGCCTGAATGCCCGCCAGGCGCGCTGGTCTCTATTTTTTGCTTGCTTTCAATTCACCATCACCTACCATCCAGGCTCGAAGAATGGGTTGCCCGACGCCCTATCCAGACAGTTCGCCCCTGAGGACCCGGAGGAGTCTGAACACACCATCCTGCCCAGCTCGTGCGTCGTGGGGGCGATTTCCTGGTCCATCAAGGACAAGATTCTTAGGGCTCAGGAGACGGAGACGGATCCTGGCGGGGGGCCAGAGGGGAGGCTTTTCGTTCCTTCGGCGGTTCGAGGAGAAGTGATCCACTGGGCCCATACCTCCAAGCTCGCCTGCCACCCTGGCATCACCCTCCTGGTGAGTTTGCTGCAACGCTCGTTTTGGTGGCCGGGTCTCCAAAAGGACGTCACCAATTATGTCCGGGCCTGTCCCCAGTGCGCTACCGGCAAATCCCAAAACTCTCCACCTGCGGGTCTACTCCAGCCCCTGCCGGTCCCGGGCAGGCCCTGGTCACACATCGCCCTAGACTTCGTCACTGGTCTCCCTGTCTCTAACACCTTTGACACGGTCCTGACAATCGTGGACAGATTTTCCAAGGCCGCCCATTTTGTGCCTCTTCAGGGTCTCCCTTCGGCACGTGAGACGGCCGACCTCCTGGTCCAACATGTCGTCAGGCTGCATGGGATCCCACTGGATGTGGTCTCGGACCGGGGTCCGCAGTTTGTCTCCCAGGTTTGGAGGTGCTTTTGCAACACTTTGGGGGCCACGGTTAGTCTCTCCTCTGGTCACCACCCCAAGTCTAACGGGCAATGCGAGCGCACTAACCAGGAGTTGGAGACCGCCCTGCGCTGCGTGACATCCTCGAATCCATCATCCTGGAGCTCCTACCTGACCTGGGTGGAATACGCCCATAACTCGGCCCGATCCTCTGCTACTGGTGTGTCGCTCTTCGAAGCGTCCTTGGGGTACGATTCCCCCGTGTTTCCCGAGCAGGAGGGTGAGTTAGCGGTCCCATCGGTCCAGGCGCACATGAGGCGCTGCCGGAGTGTGTGGACCAAGACAAGGAACGCGCTTTTACGCACAGCGGCGCGCAACAGTTCCACCGCCAATCACCACAGAAGACCGGCTTCTGTCTACCAGGTGGGTCAGCGGGTTTGGCTTTCTTCCCAGGATATTAACCTTAAGGCTGAGAAGAGGAAGCTGGCGCCGCGATTCCTCGACCCCTTCGTGATTTCAAAAATTATCAACCCGGTGGCTGTGCGTTTGGCCCTCCCCCCCTCCCTACGTGTGTGTCCCACCTTCCACGTATCTAAGATTAAACCTGTCCAATCCACTCTGCCCCCCTCCTAGGTCTCCTCCTGCGCCTAGGATGATTGATGGTGACCCGGCGTGGGGTGTTACTGCCATCTTGGACTCCCGGCGCTGAAGTCATGGACTGCAATATCTGGTGGATTGGGAAGGTTATGGTCCAGAGTGGAGATCCTGGATGCGCTCTTCGTGGGTGTTGGATCAGGACCTCATCGCGGAGTTTCATCGGACGCACCCAAGTAAGCCAGCGCCAGGAGGCGCTGGTGGGGGGGGGGAGTACTGTCATCACTCGCCGCTCACGGGCATCCACCTCAGCTGCGCGCACACCTGCATCTCGTTAGTGCGCAGCTACTTATTCCACCTCGCCCTGAGCTGCAGCCTGGAGCCGTCTGTCTCCCTGCATACTGGAACCTTCAGCAGTTTCCTTCCCTCCAGGCCTGCTGATTCCTCTTCGCGACAAGTAAGCTGTCAATTATTGCCTCACCTGTTTTCCTGTCAGCCTTCCCCTGTGCACAGGTGGATTTCCCGGCGGCGGACACTCTCTCCCTCACCTCGCCGCTCCTCTGCCTCGCCGTTCTCCTTGGACGCACAGCAGGACGCTGTCCCCCAGGCTCAGGACCTTGCCAACGCCAGCCACCACAATTACTACAAGTAAGCACACAACCTTGTCACTCTCCTGTGTGGTTTGCCCAGCTAACCCCTGTTCTCATACTCAAGATGGCGCCCACAGTGGTCGCCATGGTGCTTCGCTGCGCTTTACTTTGTCTGTTTTTGTTCGTCAGTTGTGTGTCTGCCTGCTCTTACACCCGTGAAGAGCTACTAAATATCAGGACTTTCACTCCCACGGACCTACTCCCAGTTTTTTTGGCTCCTGCTACCGATCTGGTTCACCTTTTAGCCCAAAAAGTGAGACGGCGAAAGAGAGGAAGACGAGCGGGCGCTCTCGTGCGGCTTCGCAGGAGAGGCACGCGCACGGCTCTGCCTGGGATATTTCTGTCCAACGTCAATTCTCTCTATAACAAGGTAGATGAACTGAGACTGCTGATGCGATTTAAGGACCTCTCCACCTCGTGTGCCCTCTGCTTTACTGAGACCTGGCTCAAGGGTAGGACACCAGACAGCGCGCTCCTCCTCGAGGGATTTCAGCTGTTTCGTGCAGACCGAGATGAGGAGCTCTCCGGTAAGACCACAGGAGGAGGAGTCTGCTTCTACATCAACAACAGCTGGTGCTCCGATGTAACTGTGATCTCCCAACACTGTTCTCCTGCTCTGGAATATTTATTCATCAACTGCAAGCCATTTTATTCCCCGCGTGAGTTCGCTTCATTCATCCTGGCCGCTGTTTACATCCCGCCCGACGCGGACGCGCGCGAGGCTCAGCGCGCGCTCACGGATCACATTCAGCAAGCATAGCGGACTTTTCCGGACTCTCTGGTTATTGTGGTTGGCGACTTTAACCAGAGCAACCTGAGCCACGAACTCCCCCGCTACAAACAGTTTATTAAATGCCCCACCAGAGGAGAGAACACGCTGGATCACTGTTACACTACAGTTAAGGGCGCGTATCGTGCTGTTCCCCGCGCTGCGCTCGGACTATCTGATCACGTGATGGTCCACCTGATTCCCACATACAGACAGAGACTGAAGCTCACAAAACCTGTTGTGAGCACTACGAGGAAATAGACCAGTGAAGCTGGGGAGGAGCTGTGCACGTGCTTGGAAATAACTTACTGGGGCATGTTTAAAGGAGCCACGCATGATCTGGATGAGTACAAGGACACTGTGAACTCATATATCCACTTTTGTGAGGAGAGCATTCTTCCATCGCACACCAGGGTGAGTTACTCCAACGACAAGCCCTGGTTCACAGCCAAGCTCAGACAGATCAGGAAGGAGAAGGAAGCAGCGTTGAAAAGTGGAGACAGGGACTGCTACAGGGAGGTCAAATACTGGTTTAGCAGAGAGCTGAGGAGAGCTAAATCTGTGTATTTTGAGAGACTCCAGCAACAGTTCACTGCTAACGACTCTGCTTCTGTGTGGAGAGGACTGAGGCAAATCACCAACTATCGGCCTCAGGCTTCTAAGGGTCAGGATGACAAAGCCCTTTGTCAAAGACTGTCCCAACACTATGCCCGTTTTGACACCTCGTCAGCTGTGTCCAACTCCCCCCAGCGCCACTGCCTACATGGTCCCCACTTCATCAAAGGCGGCCCCCCCTCCCCCCCCCCCCCCGCCCTTGTCATCAGTGAGCAGGACGTGCACAGACAGTTCTCCAGACTGAACCCGCGCAAGGCCCCCGGTCTGGACGGTGTGTCTCCCTCCACCCTGAGACACTGTGCGGAAGAGCTGACTCCTGTCTTCACAGACATTTTTAACACCTCCCTGAAGTTATGCCACGTGCCGACCTGCCTCAAAACCTCTACCATCGTCCCTGTCCCCAAGAAGCCACGGATCACTGGACTTAACAACTACAGACCTGTAGCGCTCACCTCTGTAGTCATGAAGTCCTTTGAGTGCCTGGTCCTGCCCCACCTCAAGACCATCACCACTCCCCTCCTGGATGCGCTGTAGTTTGCCTACAGAGCCAACAGGTCTGTGGACGACGCAGTCAACCTGGCCCTCCACTCCATCCTGCAGCACCTGGACTCCCCAGGAACCTATGCCAGGATCTTGTTTGTGGACTTCAGCTCTGCATTCAATACCATCCGCCCCGCTCTGCTCCGGGACAAGCTGTCCCTGCTCAACGTGCCTGACTCCCTCTGCAGGTGGATCAACGACTTCCTGACGGACCGGAGGCAGCATGTGCGGCTGGGAAAGACTGTCTCAGACTCTGTAAGCATCAGCACCGGATCACTCCAGGGCTGTGTACTTTCCCCCCTGCTCTTCTCCCTGCACACCAACTCCTGCACCTCCAGCCACCATTCTGTCAAGCTGATCAAGTTTGCGGACGACACCACCCTCATCGGGCTCATCTCCAATGGCGACGAGTCCACCTACAGGAGAGAGGTGGCCCAGCTGGCGTCCTGGTGCAGCCACAACAACCTGCAGCTGAACGCTCTGAAGACAGTGGAGATGATCGTGGACTTCAGAAAAGTCACAGCCCCTCTGGCCCCCCTTACCCTCACAGACTCTCCCATCACCACTGCGGATTCCTTCCGCTTCCTGGGCGCCACCATCACCCGGGACCTCAAGTGGGAGCTGACCATCAGCTCCCTCATCAAAAAGGCCCAGCAGAGGATGTTCTTCCTGCGGCAGCTGAGGAAGCTCAAGCTACCCACCAAGATGTTGGTGCAGTTCTACACGGCCATCATCGAATCCATCGTCACCACCTCCATCGCCGTGTGGTACGCAGGAGCCACTGCCAGGGACAGACTAAGACTGCAGCGCGTTGTGCGTGCTGCTGAGAGGGTGATCGGCTGCAAGCTCCCATCCCTCCAGGACCTGTACATCTCCAGGACCCGGAGGCGTGCAGGTCGGATCATAGCCGACCCTTCACACCCTGGACACGCACTGGTTGCCCCCCTCCCCTCAGGTAGAAGACTTCGGTCCATTCAGACTAAAATCTCCCGCTACATGAACAGCTTCTTCCCCTCTGCCATCAGACTGCTGAACACTAAGTGACTTATTAGACTCTTGTGCACTACGTTCAGCAGCTCAACCGGACTCATGATAATTATCACTGTTTTCTTTTGCACTACCGTCTGCACTATGTGGAACTCCACAATATCTGCTGCTTGTTAATATATTTAATAATTGCATAGATTAGTATTACTCATTCATATTCTACATTTTATTGCATGCATAGTTTTTTATTTTTATCTTAGTGCTACTCCATGTTTAATGTTGCAGCATTGCACCAAGACAAATTCCTAGTTTGTGTACTACATGAACAATGGCAAAAAATCTCATTCTGATTTTGATTCTGATTCTGATTCTGATTCTCCTCTCACCCATAGGGTTGTCTGGCTGCACGGCGTGCTGCTCTGTCCTGACCTGCATCCTCCACCCACAATACATCCTCATCTCTCACACACGCATCCATACACATCACATTGGTTAACAATAAAGCTTTCAAATCTGCCTGAGCCTGCGTGCGTGTTTCCTGGGCCGAATAATATGTCAACTGGAGACTCTGACTAAAGCTGTTTCGGTAGAATGATTTTTCCAAAAGCCCGACTGAAATTTATCCATGATATTACAATTTGCCAAAAATGACATAAGCTGCTCAGCCACTACCTTTTCCAGAATGTTTGATATTAAAGGGAGTTTAGAAATTGACCTATAATTATTTGGCTGTGATGGATCCAAACTCGACTTCTTAAGATTTGGTTCAACCACTGCATGTTTGAAGAAGCTGGGAACCAATTCAATTCAATTCAATTTATTTATATAGCGCCAAATCACAACACAGGTCATCTCAAGGCACTTTACAGAAAAGAGTGGGTTTAGGCCCCACTCATAGTTTATGGAACCCAGCAGAGACCCCTAAGAGCAAGCACTGTGGCGACGCAGGTGAGGAAAAACTTCCCTTTAACAGGCAGAAACCTCAGGCAGAACCATAGCTCATAGAGGACGGCCATCCACCTTGACCGGCTGGGTTGAGTAGCTACATTCAAAACAAACATACAAACACAACATTCAAAGCCAAACAGTCCAGTACCAAGCCTGGCCAGGCGGCACATGTGAGCGAAGGCCTGGCAGGGGCAGCATTTCTAACTAAAGGCCTTATCAAAGAGAAAAGATTTCAACTTGCTCTTGAATAAAGAGAAAGTGTCTGCCTCCGGAACTGAACTGGGAAGATGGTTCCACAGGAAGGGAGCTTGATAGCTGAAAGCTCTACCTCCCAATCTACTTCTAGATATCTTGGGGACCACTAGTAGTTTGGATTTTTGGGAGCGCAGAGCTCTGGTTGGATGATAGGGAACTAAGAGTTCTTGCAGGTAAGAAGGAGCCATACCATTAAGAGCTTTATAGGTTAAGAGCAATATCTTGAATTCAATTCTATACTTTATTGGGAGCCAATGTAAAGAAGTAAGACTGGAGTAATGTGATCTTTTCTCCCTGTTCTCATAAGGATACGTGCAGCTGCATTCTGAATGAGTTGGAGAAACTTTGTGGACTTATTTGGGCAACCTGATAAAAGTGAGTTACAATAGTCAAGTCTAGAGGTGATAAAGGCGTGGACAAGTTTCTCTGCATCTTTATGAGACAGGATGGACCTAATTTTAGAAATATTACGCAGATGGAAGAAGGCGGTCTTAATGGTTTGCTGTATATGAGAGTTGAAAGACACATCTTGGTCAAAGACAACTCCAAGATTCCTAACAGAAGATATAGAAGCCAGTGCAATGCCATCTAGTGTCATTACCTTGCTAAAAAGAGTACTTCTAGCATGTTTGGGGCCAAGAACAGTGACTTCAGTTTTATCTGTATTCAGCAATAGAAAGTTATAGTTCATCCAGGTTTTGATATCCTTAAGACACAGTAAATCCAGCTGGCTGGGATCATGAATGAATGAATGAATGAATGAATGAATGAATGAATGAATTTATTTCGGATAGTACATTACAGGTTAAAAGAAACTGTATAATATAACAACAAGGTCAAATTAGACAAAGACTCCTTCTACTATACAATTCCACGTGAGTTATCCGAAATGGGTGATGGCTGAAGCCGCAGCTTATATTGCCCACCCATATTCCATCCAAGAATTCAAAGGAGAAAAAAGAGAAAACAAGACAAGAGCGATTACAATTTAAAACAAGGCTAAGACAAAATATGACTGAGAGAAAAAGAAAACTGAGCTAGTCTAAGTTAAGCGGTTACTATTCAAAAACAAATCTAAGACATAGTGTCACAGAGAAAAAAGAAAAACTAAGCTATAACACAACACAGGCTGGAAATGTCAATCCTTATGTGAGTTTACATGTCGTCTTGTAAATATGTTTGGAGTATTTCTTCCTTTAGTTTTTGTTTAAATTGTCCAAGCTTTGTACATGATTTTAATTCAGGTCCAAAATCGTTCCATAATCTGACACCTTGCACTGAAATACAGTGTTGCTTGGTAGTTGTTCTCACTGTAGGCTTTTGAAATATACATGTTCCTCTGAAGTGATATCGTTTCTCCCTTGTTTGGAACAACTTTTGGATATTTGCGGGCAGTGATAGATTCTTCACTTTGAACATTATTATTGCGGTTTTAAAGTCGATCAGATCTTTCAACTTGAGAGTTTTTTGTTTAAGAAAAAGTGGGTTTGTTGGTTCCCTGTAAGCTGCTTTGTTGATTATTCTAATAGCTCTCTTTTGAAGCATAAAGAGTGGATATATGTTTGTTTTATATGTATTTCCCCATACTTCATTACAATATGTCATGTATGGGAGTATTAATGAATGATACAAGGTGTATAGTGTGGGTTGATTCAGCAAATTTTTCACTCTGTGTAATATTGCAATTGATTTGGATACTTTACCTTTTATATAATTAATATGTGGCTTCCAACACAGTTTGTTATCAATTATTACTCCAAGGAATTTAGTTTCGGATACCCTTTCAATCTCTACACCATTTACACTGAGTTTGGGTACTGGGTAGTTGTGATGGTTGTTAAAGACTATAAATTTTGTCTTGCTTAAATTGAGCGTTAATTTGTTTGAATCAAACCACAGTTTCAGCTTTCCTAATTCCTTTCCGAGTGTATCCAGAAGTTGTTCCAAGTTGTTTCCACTGCATAGCAGGTTAGTGTCATCAGCAAACAATATTAAGTCCATTTTTTCTGAAACTTTACATATATCATTTATATACATATTGAATAATAATGGTCCCAAAACTGAACCCTGTGGGACTCCACAGGTGACCTTCAGTAGCTCTGAGTTTTTGTTGTTAACACATACAAACTGATATCTATTCTTTAAGTAACTTCTTAACCAGGACAGTGCTACTACCCCTCTGATACCACAATTTTGTAGTTTCTTTAATAATAGATTGTGATCTACTGTATCAAATGCTTTTTTAAGATCCAGGAATACTCCAACTGAATACTCTTTATTTTCAATGGCTGTTGATATTTTTTCTGTAAATTCCATTAAGGCATATGCTGTTGTCCTTTTGTGTCTGAACCCATATTGCTGCTCACACAATAAATCATTCTTCAGTATGAAGTTGTCAATTCTCTCATAGAATATTTTTTCAAGTATCTTGGAAAATTGCGGTAATAGTGAAATTGGTCTGTAGTTGGAGAGTTCCCCTCTGTCGCCTGTCTTGTAAATTGGAATTACTTTAGCTATTTTCATTGCATTGGGAAATATACCTGATTGGAGAGACAGGTTACAGATATACGTCAGTGGTTTCACTATGCATTCGATAACAGTTTTGACTAGTAGCATATCAATACCATCGCAGTCAGTAGATGTTTTACTTTTGAACGATTTAACAATTTCAATGACCTCTCTTTCGTCTGTGTTCTTTATGAAGATGGTGTCATTTACAGCAGTGTTATTGCATATTGAATCACCTGTTGGCACCGTAGTGGGTATTTCTCGGGCCAGTTTAGGTCCAATGTTAACAAAAAAATTATTAAATTCATCTGCAGGTGAAGCTATATTCACATTCGGAGTCGATTTATTATTTTTTGGAGTGTTAGTTGGGTAGCTGGTATTTCTGCTTTTATTTCCAAGGATACTGTTGATTATTGTCCATGTATTTTTAATATTGTCTTTGTTTTTTTCCAGTTCTTTACTGTAATAGTCTCTTTTACTACATCTTATTATATATGTTAACTTATTTTTGTATGTTTTATACCGCTGCTCTGCTTCTTTTGTCCTTTTCTTTATGAAAGCTTTATATAATAAATTTTTCTTTTTACACGCCTTTTGTAGTCCTTTGGTTAGCCATGGTTTGTCAGTAAATTTGTGTTTAAGCTTTTTTTTAACTAATGGGCAGTTTTTTTCATAAAGAGTGGTTACAATGTTTGTAAATGTGTCATAGGCTTCATTTACATCTGATACATAGACTTCTGTCCAGTCTTGCTTCAGCAAGTCCTCTTTAAAAGAACTGATTGCGTTTGGTGATTTGTGTCTGAACGATTTTGAGATTTTTTCTGGGTTGGGCCCCGTGTGGCCATGGATAAGTGCAAAGATTGGCAAGTGGTCGCTTATATCATTTATCAATAATCCACTTTCTATTTTCTTGTCGAGAACATTGACAAACAGGTTGTCAATAAGTGTAGCAGAGTGAGCTGTGATTCTACTGGGATGTGTTATTGTGGGATATAGACTCATGCTGTACATAGAGTTCATGAACTCTGTAACTACATTTTGTTGATGTGGATTAAGTAGGTCAATATTGAAATCTCCACAAATTGCTACCATTTTCTTACTAGTAATATTATTGTACAGCTCGACTAATTTATCTCTGAATGTCTCAATGCAAGTTCCCGGCGTTCTGTATATGCAGCTTATGATTAGATTTTTTGTTTTGTCTAGGTCAATCTCAACAGTAACACATTCCAGAATCCCTGGTAGTGCTAAGGACATTTCATTTACAAGCTTACATCTATATAGGTCATCAATATACAGTGCAACATCACCACCCTTTTTTTGAGATCTGTTAATGTTAAACATCTGATATCCCTCTATTGCCATCAGGGGAGCCTGGTCTGCATTAAGCCAGGTTTCAGAGACTGCTATAGCTGTGAATTTTCTGTTTAGCTGTTTTAAATAGTCCTGAATCTGTGAGAAGTTTTTGTTAAGACTTCTGCTATTGAAGTGTATTATTGACAGTTTACCATCTAATTGCACTTGACTTTTGAATTGCTTTTCAGTGTAATATTCACAGTGGTTATGAATATTATTGAAAAAGTGGTTATCAGGATCAATATCATTCTCCATCTCTTGTGGTTTATGTTCAGCATAGTGGCATATTTTTAGAGTTTGAGTTTCCTCACTCTGTGTTTCATAGTCAGTGTTCATCTGTATTTATCTAAGTCAGTAGCATCTCTGATCATTATACTTTTTGCTTGCTCAGGTGTTCCATTTAGTTTAATCCAAATTCTACAATTTCTTGTCCAGGTTGACTGTATCTTATTATGTTTCTTTAGCATCCGTGCCTGCCGTGCTAATTCAGCGTTTTTTTTTGTCAGGTGTTCATTTAGGTAAACTTGAGTTTCCTTTAGTTTTTTGGCCTGCCTCAGGATCATCTGGATTGATGGATAAATACAATTGAGTGTTGTCAGCGTAACAATGAAAATGATGCTTCCTCATAATGTCTCCCAAAGGCAGGTTGTATAATGTAAACAATACTGGTCCAAGTACTGATCCCTGCAGAACTCCATAGCTAACCGTGGTCTGAGTAGGGGACTTGTTATGGACATGAACAAACTGAGAACGGTCTGATAGATAAAACTGGAACCACCTTAGCGTTGTTCCATTCAAGCCAATTTGCTGTTCAAGTCTTTCTAGCAGAATATGGTGGTAAATGGTATCAAAGGCAGCGCTGAGGTCCAATAAAACAAGGATGGAGACAAATCCTTTGTCAAATGCCCCATAAGGATGTCATCAGTAACTTTCACTAAGGCTGTCTCTGTGCTGTGATGTTTCCTAAAACCTGACTGAAATTTCTCAAATATAGAATTTTTTTCTAAAAAGGTGCATAGTTGATTGGCGACTACTTTTTTGAGGATCTTGGAAAAGTAGGGGAGGTTAGATATTGGTCTATAATTGTCCAAAATCCCAGAATCAGAGATCTTATATTCAGCAGTCTGCATTTAATTATTTTATTTAACTGTCATAAATGCCATCGGACGTACTTCGGCTCCTGTACTAGCCAACAGCCACCGGGAGAGCTTCAGATTCATCGCCAAATAGGACGACGCTAGCTAGATGCCTCCACTAGCTACCGAGGGAGCCTTGGCTTCCTCGGCTTCATTGGCAGATCCAGCTACTAGATGACGACTCCAGTTAGCGACCTTCACTAACCATCGGGAGAGCTTCGACCTCACAGCCAGATAACAGCTATAATTAGACGACAAGCCAGCCTCCCCTAGCCATCGGACGTACTTCGGCTCCTATACTAGCCAACAGGTGAGCCGCTACTTTGATCCCAATCAGACTAGTCAGTATGCTTCTGAAAAAGAATCAGACAAATGGAGAGGAGTTGGAGGAGATCAAACTCTCACTAAATTTTATGACTGAAGAAATATCTAAGATAGCAAAACAACAAACTCTGCTTATTGGCCTTATGGACCAAGTGCGTGAATTAAAGGCTGAAGTTATGGAAAAGACAAGAAAATTAATTTCTTGGAAAGACGTGTGGCTGAATTAGAACGTTATACAAGAATGGATGATGTCATTGTGAGCGGTCTTAACACCAGACACCGCTCCTATGCACGTGTGACAGCTGGAGTTGACAACCAGGATGGGGAGGATGAGACATTAGGAGATCACACACTCTTGAGCAGCAGGTGTTAACTTTTTTCAACTCTAAAAACACTATTTGGGCTTGCCACACGTTACCTAAAAAAGACAGTAAAGGAAAACCAGCGATCATCCTATTTGTCAACAGGAAAGCAAAAGCTGATCTTCTGTGACAAGCAAGAAAACTGAGAGGAACGACTGTCTATGTAAATGAACATTTAACAAAAAAGAACTCTGAAATAGCGAGACAAGCCAGGGCTCTCAGAAAACAGGGAAATACAATCAACATGGACAAAGAACTGTAAGGTGTGGATAAAACTGCTTGGAACTCCTGAAGAAGCTAAAGTCGTAATGATCAGAGAATTGGAGGAATTAGAAAAATTTAAACCTTAGCTCTTATGCAGGAATAACAGCGCAGTAAGATTATGAGTGGAAATTTTTGTGTTCTTGTTTTCTTTTGTTTTTTTTCTCTTTTTTTTCTTTTGGTGTACATTGTTGACACAACTCATGATTAGAACTTTAACCAATCATCCTTCCTCATTTAATAATGGAAGAGTATTAGGGCAGATTGAAGCTGAAACCTTTGTCAATACTGAACAGCAACCACAAAACATTTTAGGAGATATTGACCCAGATAATAACTACTTTAATCATATTAACAATAAGTGTGCTTATTATGATGAACAACAATTAAATGGAATTATGAACTCGGATCAGACATTGGCAATAATACTTATTAATAGTAGGAGTCTCTATGCCAATTTTGATAGTATTAAGGAGTTTTTAAATCAATTTAACACCCCATTTAGGATTATTGCAATAAGTGAAACATGGATTAATGAAGAAAAAGATGTAAATTTTGAACTACATGGATATGAGATGTACACACAAAATAGGAAATGTAAAAGTGGTGTGGGGGTAGCACTGTATGTTGATAGAAAATTAAAAAGTAAAAAAGTAGACAGCATGACATCAACAGTGAGTAAAATATGGAATGTTTAACAATTGAAATTATGATGGAAAATAGAGAAAACATAATAGTAAGTTGTATATATAGATCACCAGGATCTGATATGGAAAAATTTAGAAATTGTATGGAAAAGATGTATACAAAAATAAGACAAAAAGATATCTTTATTTGTGGTGACTTTAATATAATTTAAAGAAAACAAAACAACATAAACCAACTGAAGATTTCTTAGATACAATGTATAGCCTAACCTTATTTCCAAAGATTACAAAACCTATGAGAATAACGACACACTGTGCTACATTGATAAACAACATTTTTACCACTGTTACTGAATATAATATGGTGAGTGGTATACTAATAAATGACATTAGTGACCACCTGCCTGTATTTGTTTCTTTAGATGTTAATTATTGTTATGGTCCGAGCGCTGACTCTGTCCGGTAGTTCCCCGTTTTCTTCTCTGGCGCACCATATAGCCCCTGGGCTTTTATTGTGACAGTGTCTCGGCGGGGCTTCCGGCTGTCAGAGCCGAGCTCCGCAGGGATGGCTGGAATCCAATCAGCTGATGACGTTCTCATCAGCTGATTAATCTGTCAGGCCTATTTAAGGGAGCAGCCCGGTTTATTCCAGGCTGCGACCTCGTCGTTCATTCGTCGATCATTCATTAATCATCCGTCAAAGTAAGTGTTTTCACTGAGGCTCTGTATCCCGTGTTTGGTCATAGCTTTAGCTGTGTTTTTGCCCCTCGTGGCTCATTGTTTTGTTGTTTGTCTTTCATTAATAAGTTATGCAAACTCATCGGCTGGCTTTCGGCGTCTCATTGATGGCTCATGAGAGCCATCATTGACAATTATGGCGTTACTGAGAGTAATAATAATAATAAACCATGTAAAAAGATTATTTATAAAAGAATATGAACAGAAGATCAAATCAGTGCTTTAAAAGATCAGGTTCAGGTTCAGGTTATTTTATTTGTACCCGTAGGTAGATTTGTTTTGCAGTCAGGTGACATCCATATTTACAAACCACAATTACATTCAACATAAACACAAACACAGGCACACATGAAGCTGACTATAAACATGATAAAAGTACTCAAGGCTCCATCAATCAGAACATAAGACAAAGAGATAAGAGAAAAAACAAAGAGATGAGAGAGAAGGGTCATATTAAAAAGTTAACCTCTTGCACTCCGTTGTACCGCGGGCAGGCAAGTCTCTGCATCCCAGAGCGCACGAGGGCGCTCTCGTGCACTCTAGGACGCACGAGGGCGCTGCCTCCAAGCGCACACTGAAAAAAAAAAAAAGTTCTTCCTCTACAGACACAGCCGCGAACAGATCAGATATGATTGACCTCTCATTCGACTAATAAGAGCCTTGAATTGGGTTTCTGAAACCTTGAAGAACCAATGACTGAAAACCTAGCAAGAAGGACCCGCCTACCAATGCTGTGAATGCAGCGAGCTAATTGAAGCACAGAAGTTTGCGAGCTTTTTTGTGTAAGGCTGGGTGAAGAGAGACTGCTGCAACAGATGAAAAAAGGACCCGCGGGAAGAACCCCACAGACCCAGCAGCACGGAGACCATCCACAAGTGCAACCTGTGTGACAGGGACTGCCATTCGCGCATCGGCATGTTCAACCACAGGCGGTGCTGTCCCAGCAGAGTAGATGTTTAGGATTCTCTTCCATGGTCATCATAGACCGACGGAGGCCGACGACGAAGGCTGAGTGACACACACGCGTTCGCAAGTCTATTTTTAATTACTACTGTTATTTGTTTTGAAAAATCGTTTGCCAAAAACCGCAATCATGGAAGCGCAAAACCGCAATAATGGAATTATGTTTTGATCGGGTCGCGAGACCAGCGTCGCGTTCGTCTGACAATGAGGAAGAAGTTCGCCAGCTCCACTTCTGCTGTGAAGAGGTAAGTGTTCTAAGCTAAATTATTCTTTATCCCTGAAAATTGTAATCAAAATGACTTTTGACCGATCGGTAAATTACAGCTGTGCGTCATCACTGCATGATGGACCATGGCACAACGGGCGATGTCCGTCCTCTGTAGCGGGGGGGGGGAACAACCCCCCCCCCCCACACACACACACACAGCCCTGAGTGTCACCTTTCATTAGAGCCCAAGATGAAGCTTCTATATTGAATCATTCAAAAGTTACAGACGTTTTTCCAAACTGTGCCATTTGGCACAATTTGGCACAGTTCAAAAACGCCTGGGAACTACCTGAGGAAAAAGCTGTGTAATATATTCATTTTTTGTGGTATTGTTACAAAATTTGGACCTCAGCTGGATAACACTTGGTTCTACATTTCTGTTGCATTTTCCAGCCCGGATCTGAAGCTGTGTGTTATTTGCAAGCATTTGTATCCGAAAAAACACCCAGGCCAAATTTATTTTCTTCAAGTTCACTATGTTTAGATGACTGTAACTCAGTGGCCGGAGCACTTAGAGAGATTATGACTATTTTACCAAAAAATTCAAAGTGTTTTCTTTTAAATGAGACCAACCCCATGAAGATGCTGCAAAGGGTTGAAGAACAGCTTTCGATTTACTTTGGGCACATTATTTTTTGGCGTTTTTAGGGAAATTGACCGGAGTGCAAGGGGTTAAAGACTAGTCAAAGAGGTTAAAAACTCAAAAGTCTAAAACCCAATAAAAGATTTAGAACCCAAATAAAAAACCTACATTACCTACAAAAAACCTACATATTAATGGCACCTGTTTGAACTCCTTATCAGTATAAAAGACACCTGTCCACAACCTCAAACAGTCAGACTCCAAACTCCACTATGGCCAAGACCAAAGAGCTGTCAAAGGACACCAGAAACAAAATTGTAGACCTGCACCAGGCTGGGAAGACTGAATCTGCAATAGGTAAGCAGCTTGGTGTGAAGAAATCAACTGTGGGAGCAATTATTAGAAAATGGAAGACATACAAGACCACTGACAATCTCCCTCGATCTGGGGCTCCACGCAAGATCTCACCCCGTGAGGTCAAAATGATCACAAGAACAGTGAGCAAAAATCCCAGAACCACACGGGGGGAGCTAGTGAATGACCTGCAGAGAGCTGGGACCAAAGTAACAAAGGCTACATCAGTAACACACTACGCCGCCAGGGACTCAAATCCTGCAGTGCCAGACGTGTCCTCCTGCTTAAGCCAGTGCATGTCCAGGCCCGTCTGAAGTTTGCTAGAGAGCATTTGGATGATCCAGAAGAGGATTGGGAGAATGTCATATGGTCAGATGAAACCAAAATAGAACTTTTTGGTAAAAACTCAACTTGTCGTGTTTGGAGGAGAAAGAACACCATACCTACTGTGTAGCATGGGGATGAAAACATTATACTTTGGGGCTGTTTTTCTGCAAAGGGACCAGGACGACTGATCCGTGTAAAGGAAAGAATGAATGGGGCCATGTATTGTGAGATTTTGAGTGAAAACCTCCTTCCATCAGCAAGGGCATTGAAGATGAAACGTGGCTGGGTCTTTCAGCATGACAATGATCCCAAACATACCGCCCGGGCAACGAAGGAGTGGCTTTGTAAGAAGCATTTCAAGGTCCTAGAGTGGCCTAGCCAGTCTCCAGATCTCAACCTCATAGAAAATCTTTGGAGGGAGTTGAAAGTCTGTGTTGCCCAGCGACAGCCCCAAAACATTACTGCTCTAGAGGAGATCTGCATGGAGGAATTGGCCAAAATACCAGCAACAGTGTGTGAAAACCTTGTGAAGACTTACAGAAAACGTTTGACCTCTGTCATTGCCAACAAAGGGTATATAACAAAGTATTGAGATGAACTTTTGTTATTGACCAAATACTTATTTTACCGAGGAATTTACCAATTAATTCATTAAAAATCCTTCAATGTGATTTTCTGGATTTTTTTTTCTTATTTTGTCTCTCATAGTTGAGGTATACCTATGATGAAAATTGGAGACCTCTCTCATCTTTTAAGTGGGAGAACTTGCACAATTGGTGGCTGACTAAATACTTTTTTTCCCCACTGTATATTATCAGGGCCCTGACTTTTGTCACTCTTACAGCACAGAACGCCCTTTTAATATCCTGCACCTCAATGTTAAAGTGTTGATTGTCTTTGAGTTTCTGTTTCAAATCTTGGGTTTCTGTGCTAAAATCAAAGGAATCAAAACGACCATAAAAACAATTAAGAGCATTAGCCAGCTCTGTGTCTGAATTAAAACCATCTAAAAACACACGATTACTGCGCTCTGCGCTCTGAAGGCCTGCAATAGTTTTCATACTGGCCCAGGCTGAACCAAGTTTCTTTGTTGCCATCTTGCTTTCCAACTCTGATTTATAATTCTGTTTTGCTCTTAAAATTTCAGCCTTCAGCTCTTTTGTGGCAACCTGTAGCTCAGAAACAACCCCCTGTTTAAAGGCAAGTGCTTTCCTCTGTAAGCAGGATTTGACTGACTTTGTAACCCATGGCTTGTTGTTGGGATATATTTTGACATGTTTACGTGGAACGATCATATCTCTGCAGAAAGCCATGTATGAGCATGTGACATCCACCAAAGAGTCCAAATCATCCCCGCAGGACAGTGTGAACACTTCCCAGTCCCTACAGTTAAAGCATTACTGGAGGCAGTGCACTGAATCCTCTGTCCACACGTCTATGTCTCTGGTCTTCACCTTGCCTCTTCTGAGAGCAGTTTTATATGTGGGCAGCAAATGTACACAGTTGTGATCTGAGGATCCTAAAGGAGGAAGGGGGAGTGATTTATAGGCCCTCTCTATGGAGCCGTAGCACAGGTCCAATGTCTTTTTTCGCCTGGTTGGGCAGGAGACATATTGATAAAAGTTTTTAAGTGTCTTCTTTAAAGAAACATGGTTAAAATCCCAAAGAATAAAATTTGGAGCCTCTGGGGAAATTGACTGCAACCACTGTACCACATCAAAGACGGTGCTGGAGGCGGAGTCAGCATCCGCTCTCGGGTGAATGTACACAGTCGTTATAAAAAGTTGGGGGAACTCGCAAGGCAGATAAAAGGGGCATAGTGACACGGACAGAAGCTCCACATCGGGTGTACAGATGCGCTCTCTGACCGTGACAGATGTACAGTACTGTTTATTAATATATAAACATACGCTGCCCCCCTGATGTTTCCCCATTATCTTTTCCTGCCGATCCGAGTGAAGTGGGGCTCCAAAGCCATCAATACTCGGGTCCGCATCCCGGTCATGCGCCATAAGCCACGTCTCCGTGTAAGCCATGACACAGCAGTTCTTGAAGTCCTTCTGATATTGTACATTTCCTTGAATTTCATCCACTTTATTTCTCAGGGATTGTACGTTCCCCATAATAATGGAAGGAAGAGGAATGCGGTTAAGCTGACGCCTCCTCAGGCTTAATCTTACACGTCCACGCTTTCCACGTTTCCTCTTCTTGTCTCTCTTTTCATTGCTGTGTCCATGAAAATCTCTTAAAATAAAGTCCGGCAGTTGCGGCACAGACTCAAACACAGATGCTGCATTATCCATGTTTAAATGCAGTAACATGTCTCTGGAATACTGTATTCTTCCCGGCATGATAGCGATCGTGCTTACCTCCAAGACAAAGAGCCAGTAGGAAAGAAACAACAGTGCAAAAACAAGAAGGAAATCCATACTGATGGAACCAGGGAGCTCTTCATTATATAGTCCACAAACATTCAAGGACAAAAACAGCACAGAGATTTACGTTAAAATACATTAAAGTGCATAAAAACAGAGACACAGACGTCGAACTTTTTTCACCCGCTGCCGGTCGCTGCGTGCGCATGTGCCCAGATGACTTAATGTTACAGAATTGGGATGTTGTCTATAGAGAGAAAGAAGTGGACTTGGCATACGACAAATTTATTGATATATTTAAATCATTATATGATAAAAACTGTCCAATTAAAGAAATTAATAAAAAGCATAAATACAAAAATTGCCCGTGGTTAACCAGGGGGCTACAAAATGCTTGTAAAAAGAAAAATTATCTCTATAAAAATTTCATTAAATTAAGGACCAAAGAATCTGAAAAAAGGTATAAAACATATAAAAATAAATTAACTGAAATAATACAAACTAGTAAAAAGTTATACTATAGGAAAATGTTAAATGAAAATAAAAAATAATATAAAAGGAGTCTGGGATATATTAAATAAATTAAGGAAAAATTGAACTAAGAAAATGATATATCCAGAGTATTTTACTGATAATTGTGGTGATAATTATGATAAGAACATGGTTGTAAATAAAATGAGTAATTTTTTTGTAAATGTTGGACCAGAGTTGGCAGCAAAAATTACAAACCAAGGAAAAGACACCGTGAGTGAAACATTGATTGGAAATAACCCTCGGTCAGTCTTTCTCTCAGTGGTGGATGAACTAGAGGTGAAATCTGTTGTTGAAAAGTGTAAAAATAAATTATCTACTGATTGTGATGGTATTGATATGGCACTAGTAAAAAGAACTGTTGATGGCATGTTAAAACTATTTACATATATTTGTAATCTGTCATTTCAAACTGGCTCATTCCCGCAGAAAATGAAAATAGCAAAAGGTAATACCATTATTCAAGCAAGGAAATAAACACCAATACACAAACTACAAACAAATATCACTCCTCCCACAATTTTCAAAGATTCTGGAAAAACTCTTCAACAACAGATTAGAAAATTTTTTAAATAACATGATGTGCTTAATCAGAATCAATATGGATTTAGACCAAAGAGTACAACATCGTTGGCAATAATGGAAGCAACAGAGGAAATAATAAATCCATTAGATCAAGGAAAATATGCAATTGGTGTATTTATAGATTTTAGAAAAGCATTTGATACAATAAATCATTCAGTACTTCTTGATAAACTGCAAATGTATGGTATTAGGGGAATGGCTCTGAATTGGGTTACAAGTTATTTATCTGAGAGACAACAGTTTGTGAAGATGGGAGAATATCTGTATGGGAATTGCCTGTGGGGTCCCCCAGGGGTCAGTATTGGCCCCCAACTTATTTAACATATATATAAATGATATACAGTGATCCCTCGCTACTTCGCGCTTCACCTTTCGCACCCTCAGTGCATCGCGGATTTTTCAAAAATATTCATCAAAAATTCAAAATTGAGAAAAAATACATTAGAACATCACGTATCAACACGGAGAGCCCGCACAACTCAAAATCCACCTCTCTGATTCGCTGGCCAGCATCTCCCCCCTAAGAGATCGCTCCCGACTCTAGATTTTGTTCTCGTGTTGACTCGGCTCGGGAATCTCGCGAGAGATGCACTCTCGCGAGATTCTTTTCATTCTCTCGCTCTCTCTCTCTCCCGAGAGAAAGAGAGTGAGAGAATGAACGTACGTATTATTCATATTATTTATACATTATTTTATGTATCAAAAAACTAACGAGATCAGCCTGGAATTCCACAAAGGGGGGGTGACGCTAATTCGCGGTTTTTCACTTTTCGCGGTCGGTTCTGGAACCCATTAACCGCGATAAGTGAGGGATCACTGTATTCCAAGTTTCTAAATTATTAAAAATAATATTATTTGCTGATGATACTAATATATTTTATTCTGGAAATAATTATAATCGACTAATCCATACGCTAAATAATGAATTAAATAAGCTTAAAAATGGATGGATTGTAATAAATTATCACTAAATATAGATAAAACTAAGGTAATGATATTTGGTAATTGTAAAAATAAAGAAGATACAGTGATCCCTCACTTATCGCGGTTAATGGGTTCCAGAACCGACCGCGAAAAGTGAAAAACCGCGAAGTAGCGTCACCCCTAATGACGTCATCCATAAATAATACGTACGTTCATTCTCTCACTCTCTCTCTCATATGATACGTGTGTGTGTGTGTGTGTGTGTGTACGTGTACATACATACGTAGATGTAAATAAAGTGTACATAAATATGTTTTTAGAACTCTTTTATTCTTATAACAAGATACGTAACTCAAGATGAAGATGATTTACTTCACAGGTTAATGAGAGCTTTACTGCTCCTCAGGTGACGCCTCATCGTCAGGTGCTAGAAGCGCAGGATCATCGAGGGCAGCTTCCGATAAAGCTGGAGAAGCTGCAGGAGGCGGCGTAGTTGCTCGACGGGAAGACTATTTCGCACAAAATGGCACAAGAGAACAGCAAAAAGTTCCACGCTGCGAGACTACGTAACACGAGCGATAAAGAGCAATGAATGCAGTCTTCCTTCCTTTCATGGGCGCTCGGCAGGGAGAGGAGGTGGGTGAAACGTCTCGGCCAATCAGCTTGCGGGGTGAAACGTCTCAGCCAATCAGCTTGCGAGATTTCCGAGCCGAGCCAACACGAGAACAGCGAACAGAGAGGTGGATTTTTTGAGTTGTGCGGCTCTCCGTGTTGATACCTGATGGTCTAATGTAGTCTCCCTGCCTTCTGCTAGCGCCCGCCCATTATTTCTCAATTTTGAATTTTTGATGAATATTTTTGAAAAATCCGCGATGCACTGAGGGCGCGAAAGGTGAAGCGCGAAGTAGCGAGGGATCACTGTATACATATTCATATAGATAATGTAATTATTGAAAATGTTAAGGAGATCATACAACTAGGAACATACCGGTCGCTATGGAGGGTGAGAATATGTATGGGCACATAATCATACCATGTAGGATAACTAAATAGACGGTTATGCTGTTTCATCCCACCTAGCAACAATGCTCTGCACTGTGTGTGTTTATATATTTACATATTTATTCCATCTAGCTACAATGCTCTGCACTGGGTGTGTTTATATTTATATATCTATATATTTATTCCATCTAGCTACAATGCTCCGCACTGTGTTTTTATATATCTACATATTATTCCATCTAGCTACATTGCTCCGCACTGTGTGTGTTTATATACTTGCATATTTATTCCACCTAGCTGCAATGCTCCATACTGTGGGTGTTTATATATTTACATATTTATTCCATCTAGCTACAATGCTCTGCACTGTGTGTCTGTGTGTGTGTGTGTGTGTATATATATATTTTATAGTAATATGTACATATGTATATTAGCTGCTCTTGCTTGCTTGTTTTTTCTTGCCTTCTGATTGTTGCTCTGAGTGTTGCTATCCCTGTGCTGTTGCAATCCTGGAATTTCCCCGTTGTGGGACTAATAAAGGCTTATCTTATCTTATCTTATCTTATCAAATTTTTGGGTGTAATACTAGATGATAAAATTAGTTGGAAACCACATGTCAGATACATACAAAACAAAGTCGCAAAAAATATTGCAATTATAAATAAAATTAAGCAGGTCCTAGATTACAAATCGCTTCATATCTTGTATTGCTCATTAGTACTTCCATACTTGACCTATTGTATAGAGGTCTGGGGTAACAATTATAAAAGTACACTTAATTCATTGCTAATATTACAAAAAAAGGGCAGTCTGTGTTATACACAAAGTCGGGTATCTTGAACATACTAATTTATTGTTTTTACATTCAAAGTTATTGAAATTACAGTATCTGGTTAATTATTATACAGCACAGTTAATGTTTAAAGTCAGTAAAAACTTTTTGCCACACAATATACAAAATCTTTTCAGTGAGAGAGAAGGGAAATATAATTTACGGGAGAATACAAAAAGAAAGTTTTTGTATGTCTGTGTGTGGGGTAAAATTGTGGAATGGGTTGGGGGAGAAACACAGGCAATGTCCAAACATCCATATATTTAAATCAACATATAAAGAAATGATTTTTGAGCAATATAAAAATAAAAGACAGTAATATTATTACAATGTGTCTTTAATGAAGAAAGGTTGTTAGTGTGAATATACTGTATATGCTGAGTACTATTATTATTGATATCATTGTTACTAGAATTATAGTATTAGGATTGTTGTTAGAATGAAATTACTTGAAGTATTATATAGGCCAGGTGGTATTATTATTATTGTTGTTGTTGTAACTACCATATGATATCCTATTATTATGGTTATTACTATTATATGGTTACTTATTTGCCTAGGTATTGTAAGCCATGTGGGGATACATGGTGGTATATATGGTGATTATGATAATGAAATGATAATGAAAATATTGTCTATAATTATATTAAACATACCAGAAGTATTTATTTATTATTATTACAATTATTATTAGATGTTGGTATTATTGTCAATATAAACTATCATTGTTGTATCATTTCTATTGCATAATTTAATTATAAGGTATATTATATACTGTATTATGGTATTGTATAATGAATGTAATTGTGGGATGAATAATGACTAGAATGTTATTATGATTTATTGGGTATGGAGAAGGGGTGGGACTATATAAGCGTTGGCTTCTTCCCACTCTTTGTGAACATTTTATTTTTTTGGTTTTGATTTTTGTTTTTAATTTTTTTTTCTTTTTTGTCTGGATGTTCAAATAAATAAAATCAACCAATTAATCAACTGTGGTAAATTAGTGGTTTCAGTCTTTATTAAGTGTCATGTTCACTGCGTAACTCGCAGCGAGCATATGGAATAGCAGCGAGCCCAAAACGCAGAGTAAGTAACGTGTTTATTTACAGTGGGTGAATGTACAGTTAGTCCAAAAACAGTCACAGTGGAAAAGGGGAAGACACCCGGCTACAAACTTGGTTGGTGTACAGAAATGCATAACACGCTCCAATTAGGCAGGAGCGGAGAAAAAGGCACAAGGAAAGACTTACAACAGTGTTGGAGCGGAAAGGCTCTGAGGGAACAACACAATTCAGTCCAGGGGTAAACCAACAAAAGTGAGACTGGATGTCCAGGGTTGACATTGCTAAGTTGCCACGCTGGCTGGTCATACTGCCCTGCTATTAATACTAAGCCCTAATGACAGCAAGTATGACCAGCCGTGTCGCAACAAGGTGCGTGACTGATTGACCTAAGTGTGTGTGTGGGTGTATGTGAGTGTAAGTATGAGAATGAGTGAGTGTGTGTGTGTGTGTGTGTGTGTGAGTGTGTGTGCGTGAGTGTGTGAGTGTGTATGTGGCGAACCAGACAGCTGGTGAATGCCTGGTGCGAGGAAGAGGCGTGGCTGTGGGACTGGCAGAGAGCAAGGCTCAATCCGCCAGCTGGAATTAATAAGCAATAATTAACCCCAACAGCTACAAGTCATGCTTGGGGTGATGACCCCGAACATGACATTAAGTTATGTTGTATTTGTCTTGGGTTATAATGTTTTGGGTAACAGAGACAGACTCAATCTCTATGGGGTTATGAATTGAAGATTGATCTAAACAGCAAGAATTATTTGGATTAATAGGATTAGTATGAGAAGTGGAAGCAAAGAAGGGCTGGTTGGCAGACCCAGGTGCTTTGGGGTGAGTTAACACACCAGCTTTCAGTCACTGTACTAAAAAATGCTGAATGGAATAAAACAGATTGTCCCTTAGAACACGTGTACCGAGTCTCTTTGGATGGATGCCATCTGGCCTCATAAATGATGGGCAATTCCAGAACAGGTTGAAATTGTCTATAAAACCAATCCTAAAAATAGGACATGTTGAACCACACCAGCTGAAAGTGAAATGTTTATCAGTTCAACAACTGAAGGACCAATTGACTCAAAAACAGCTAATAACAGCTTAGTAGGGAGAACATCAGCAGGGGAAGAGGAGGGTTTCATCTAATGTAGCAGAGCCGTGATTGTCATGAATCTGGGTTTGGTTGTTCCAAACCCAGCTCTGACTTATTGTTATATTTTACCCTATTTTCCACCTGGCGCTTCAGGGAGCTATTGGGCCTCCGCTCCCTGACAGCTTGTGCACGCCCCCTCCTCCTGTCAAGTGCCATCAGCTGTACTGTCACGGGTGTTCACACACATACACACTTACACACACATGCACACGCTCCATTCATTCCCATTCATACACTCTTGCACGCTCTCTCATACACCAGGCCCAATCAAGTTCAGCCCACGCTTTCTCGCACCGGCAGTCTCTTTCCTCGTTAGTTTCAGGAGTATTTGTTTACTGCATTTGTGGAAGGAGATTGTCGGAGCATTCACCTCCATATGCGACAGCTAGCCCTCCACATATGTGTTGTCATCACCTTCTTTGTATTCAGCCCTGCACTTTAAGTTTGGTTAACCCCTTGGTGTTATCGGATGGCCCTGCTCACCTTCTTCATCCTCCAGACTGCAGGGATTGCCCCGGAATCGCTCCAGCCCCGTAAGTGTCATGATCGCCTTTCCCTTTGTGCTTATAGCAGTCCTGCAGCACTAGGCTTCCTATTGACCGGGCTGTAGAGCATCCGGCTGGCACCCTGCATGTCAGGTGGCCTTAATGTCATCATCTGCATTTCTCTGTATTTTTGTGGTTAAGCTGAACTGTTAACTTTGTGACTAAGTTTAATAAATATGGCACCTTCTACTCACATGATTGTGTTTTTCATTCTCTTCCTCGTGCACCGTACAATGGCGCACAGGGAAATGTGACAGTGATGTCCTGAAAGGTCACTGGATTAAAGATGAACCAAATACAAGGTGAGGGCATAACACTGGCACAGTTAAAAGAACAAGATGACAAAATGTTTTCCCTGATATCTCTGATCTTATCAAAAAAGAAATTAAGAAATTTGTTACTGTCTGCTTTACAGAACACAGGGATTAGAGAGGCAGTAGGTGAGACAAGAGTGTTAATTGTGTCAAATAAGACTCTAGGATTTTTCTTATTTGTGAAAATTATTTTTGAAAAATACTGATTCCTGGCATCCCTCAACATATCATTTAAAGAGGCTCTAAGTTCTCTTAAATGGAGTCTGTGGATTTCCATAAGTGTTCTACCTTAAGACAATTTCTTCTAAAGGATCAAATGGAGTCATTTACCCAGGGATGAGATTTTTTAGGAAAAGCAAGGACAGATTTCACTGGTGCCACTTTGTCTAAAATAGCCATTCAATGGCCGTCTAATGTCTGAGTGAAGGCATCAGGATCTTTAATTCCCATCAGTAAGTGTAGCTCAAACAAAGTAGAGAAGTCATTTTTTGTCTCTTGGTTAATAATCCACCTTTTTGCTGCCATTTTCAGAGGGGGAGGATTCACAGGGAAATTAACATTACAAAGCACACAGCTGTGATCACTGATTTGGAAGTCATCCACACACACATTTTCAATATTCAAGCCTGAAGCGGCATGAAAAAATAAGCAGCAGTGCTGTGGTTTTAAGCAGATTTTATTATATCATGTCGCCTTCACGGGATCCCCTCTCCGGTGCATAGTGGAGCAGCCCGGAGCGGGATCCCACGGCTCTCAGAGAAAGAGAGGCGGACACGTGTGTGTCTACCAGTTGCAGGATCAGAGTGAGAGAAGAAGAGAGAGATTGCATTACAGAGTTGCACCTTAAATACTTGATCATAACAATACATCAAAAAGACATACCCCACAGTCTAGAATGATCAAAGGGACAACAGAACAGGCAGGAGGTATTTGCATTTGTAAGCCATACATCACAATGGGCAGATTAGCTAGACCTCGCTCTAAGTGCAAGACAAAGAGGCTAACAAGCACATCTACATATTGATCTGAGTCTCTAGGTCACAGTAAGGACAGGACGCATGAGTACAAAGGATGAAAGGCATCGATTAACATCACATAGGTGAGACAGAAGAAACTCGTCTACCTGTAGACATTAATACACCAAAGCACATCTAAGATGCTCAGAAAAAGCACAGTAAGGACAAGCCATATGCACACTATAGAGAATGGCGCATTACATCACAACACATGCATGTTTGCATCACAAATACATGAATGGCACATTGCTTCTCAGTAATGCAGCAGAAAAACAGAGAAAAGAGGGCTGAGTGTCCTTAGTCTGTTGTGGGGTTAAAACGAACCGCCACACACGCTCCCCCCCAGAGGACGCGGCAGGGGGTCGCGACCTCGATAATCCATCTGTGTGAGCGAGCTGTGGGAGAAGCTCGCTGCAGGCGGAGGGGGAGGGAGGGGAGGGGTAGTAAGTGCCGGCAGGAGCTGTGAAATCGTCCTGAGCCGTGCAAAAATTGCTTGTGGGTCCGCAATGTTGAAGGGCTGGTCCCGTTGAACGTGCAGCGGTCCACAAGAAGAAAAATTAGTCTCTGACTCCTCTCGTGGCCATGAAGAAAAGCAGGAGCGGCTGTAAGAGAAAAAGTAAACAAAGCATAGGGACTGTTGGCTTTGGGTGCTGAAGCAACCCCAAAGCTCCTGGGAACAGCTGACGGCTGAAATCCCGTTGTGCCGTGGCTAAGACCATTAAAAAATCCAGTGGCGAGCTGCGTGCTTGCTTCAGGTGAACGAGCAACCCTGAAGGTTCTGAGGGCAGCGGCGGAGGACGATGGCGGTCTCTGGCGTGGCTGAGACTGTTAACAAATCCTTCGAGCGTGCTGCATGCGTGCGTCAGGTGAGTGGGCAGCCCTGAAAGGCAGCGGCGAAGGAGGAAGGCAGTCTGTGGAGCCGTTACTTGTCCCGTGCGTGATGCGCCGTCCTTGTAACTCCCCGATGCGTGCGCGGGGGTTCAGTGCGTGGGTGGGCCGCTGGAGTGGCGAGTCAGGGTGCAGAAACTTGGTGGAGAACGGCGCAGACGGCGCCGGTAAAATCCAGGTTGAGCTGTGGCTGTAGATTGGCCATGGTGCGTTGGAGCGGTGAGAGGAAATAGACGATCTTTAGTCCCTCAGGCCCGTGCAGAGGCGTTGGAGCGGCGGGAGGGAATAGACGATCTTTTGTTCCTCAGGCTCATGCAGCTGCGTTGGAGCGGTGTGAGGAAGTAGACGATCTCCGTCCCTCGGGCTCGTGGAGACGCGTTGGAGCGGTGCGAGGCAATAGACGATCTTTGTGCCCCGGGCTCGTGCAGCTGCGTTGGAGCGGTGAGAGGGAGGAGACGATCGTTGTCGCTCGTGCGGCCATGGTGCGTTCAGTTCCACGCGCTGCGCTCCCCGTCGGCCCTGGAGGTTGCCGTCGTGGAGAGAGGACGAGGTGCGTGCGCTCTCAGTGAGAGCGGCCGGTCCAGCGTGGTTGTGCAGATCTCAGGCGACGGAGCATTCATGCCCGGGTGTTGCGTTCGCTGGCCGCTCGTTTTTTTTAGCGTCGGTTCGCCAGTGTGGCCATCCAAAACAGAAGGCTGCGTTGCACAAAACGTGTGCGTCTTCAAGGGGCCACCAACGCAGCTGTGTGGCTGTCCAGCTCGGAAGGTTGCTTTCGCACAAAACGTGTGCATGTTCGAGGGGTCACCAGTGAAGCGGCATGAAAAAATAAGCAGCAGTGCTGTGGTTTTAAGCAGATTTTATTATATCATGTCGCCTTCACGGGATCCCCTCTCCGGTGCATAGTGGAGCAGCCCGGAGCGGGATCTCACGGCTCTCAGAGAAAGAGAGGCGGACACGTGTGTGTCTACCAGTTGCAGGATCAGAGTGAGAGAAGAAGAGAGAGATTGCGTTACAGAGTTGCACCTTAAATACTTGATCATAACAATACATCAAAAAGACATACCCCACAGTCTAGAATGATCAAAGGGACAACAGAACAGGCAGGAGGTATTTGCATTTGTAAGCCATACATCACAATGGGCAGATTAGCTAGACCTCGCTCTAAGTGCAAGACAAAGAGGCTAACAAGCACATCTACATATTGATCTGAGTCTCTAGGTCACAGTAAGGACAGGACGCATGAGTACAAAGGATGAAAGGCATCGATTAACATCACATAGGTGAGACAGAAGAAACTCGTCTACCTGTAGACATTAATACACCAAAGCACATCTAAGATGCTCAGAAAAAGCACAGTAAGGACAAGCCATATGCACACTATAGAGAATGGCGCATTACATCACAACACATGCATGTTTGCATCACAAATACATGAATGGCACATTGCTTCTCAGTAATGCAGCAGAAAAACAGAGAAAAGAGGGCTGAGTGTCCTTAGTCTGTTGTGGGGTTAAAACGAACCGCCACAAGCCCAAAGAAAAAACAAGGTCCAAGGTATAACCCTTAGCGTGTGTAGGGCCTGAAACATGCTGGATGAGGTTATATAAATGAGTGATGGATAAAAAGTCAACAGTCGTGTTACATGTAACATCATCAAGATGAATGTTAAAATCACCAATGGTTGAAACCCTCTCCAATTTAATAAGAGAAGATAAAAAGTCTGTAAAATCTGTAAGAAAGACACTTGCAGGACCAGGAGGACGGTAAATTAAAACACAATAAATGGCATTAAAGGTCCCAACTTTTATTATCTGAGACTCAAAGGAGGAGAAGGGCTCAGAGTGACATGACTTCCAACTGCGCCGAGCAGTCATTCTCCGGTCAAGCAGGACAATTCGAGACCCTGATGGCAAAACCATGATCTCGTCCACAAGCGTTCCGGACATGAGAGTTTGTGAGACGGGAGAGCAATCCAGCGGCTGCAGAGGAGCATCCGTAGTCACGTCCTGGATGGGAACCCGCAGCAGACACCGAGTGCATTCACGGTGACCAAACCAGAAATCCTCAGTCCGGAAGGCTCATCTCCTCTTAGCTTGACAGCCAGGTCTGCAACCCCGTCTCCTGGGCTTCTTCCCAGGCTTACCAGGGCGCCAGCTTGCAATTTCTTCATATTTTGCTTCCAAGGAGCCAGAATGTCTTGTCATTTTTAAAGTGGTCTTGAGTTCTCTGCCCTTTTAGAAGGTCTTTCAAAGCTTTTGTTTGGGCATTTTAGTCTAATTCTTGTACCTGACCATTATCCAGTTTCCTCAAAAAAATCTGACATAAAGGGAGAAGTTGAGAACAAACACAGAAGTTCACACCTAAATAAACTATGCAGGTAATGAACTGTGTTGAGAGCTGAGTTGGTGCAGAGCAGTCTTCCTTCTGCATGTAGAGGATAAATAAAGGACATGGAGCAGAACACAGCACGTCTCATCCATTGCAACTTAACACACTGATTGAACGGACTACACATTGTCATGAATGTGCCTCTAGGAGGCGCAGAGGAAGAGGAATAAGCCCTCGCGCTGGATGAAGTTGTGCGTTTTAATAATGAAAAAACAAACAGTTCAGAGAATGGCAAATACAACAATGCCAAACAATAAACAGCCCTGTAGTGCCTCAGAGCCGGAAAGAGCTTCTGGAGGGGAAATCAGCATTACAGAGAGCAGAATGGAGAATCAGAAAAACTTAAATTTTGTGGCTCAGAGCTGGGTAGCGCTCTGGAGGGGAAAACTGCACAAACATAGTCTTAGCAGGATAATGACTAACGGAGCAACGAAGACAGAATGAACCAACTAAGTTTAAATTCTGAGTGAATAGACAGCATAAGTGGAGACAGGCGTGTGAGCTGAGCTACAGGTGAACTGATTACAAGCTGCTCACAGCTGAGGGAGCAAAGATCCATACAAACATACACTACCGTTCAAAAGTTTGGGGTCACTTAGAAATTTCCTTATTTTTGAAAGAAAAGCACTGTTTTTTTCAATGAAGATAACTTTAAACTAATCAGAAATGCACTCTAACATCTAATATACATTGCTAATGTGGTAAATGACTATTCTAGCTGCAAATGTCTGGTTTTTGGTGCAATATCTACATATGTATAGAGGCCCATTTCCAGCAACTATCACTCCAGTGTTCTAATGGTACAATGTGTTTGCTCATTGCGTCAGAAGGCTAATGGATGATTAGAAAACCCTTGTGCAATCATGTTAGCACAGCTGAAAACAGTTTAGCTGGTTAGAGAAGCTATAAAACTGACCTTTCTTTGAGCAGGTTGAGTGTCTGGAAAAAATTATTATTTCAAATACAAATCATTATTTCTAACCTTGTCAATGTCTTGACTATATTTTCTATTCATTTTACAACTCATGGTGGTAAATAAGTGTGACTTTTCATGGAAAACACAAAATAATTGTCTGGGTGACCCCAAACTTTTGAACGGTAGTGTATGAGAAGACAATAAACAGAAATACAAAGTACAACAATAAACTGTGTCTGAGCTTCAAGATGACATTGGAGCTCAGACATATGACAGAGCCCACCCCCCTCAAGGGTGGATTCCAGACACCCCCAGGTAATATCAAGGAAAAGGACACCCCCCCTCCTCCATGTGGACCACACAATCTACCCAGGGCGGGTGGTGGGGGGAAACAGGCCTGGGGGGAACAAAAAACCACCCTGTTCAGGACTCACACCGGGAAAATGTATCATTAGACTCCCCCCCCCCCAAGTCCAGAAGCTAGAAGGCTTGGGAGGCCGCCCAGAGTCCCAGACCCAGTGGATGGTACAGTGCATCCAGTCAGGTGGCCTACCAAAGTCCCAGACCAGCTGGACGGCCAGGTTGAATGAGTCGGGTGGCCTGCCAGGAAAAACTGGCCACCCAACCCAATGGCACAGTACATCGGGCAGCCGACCTGGGTTTTTCAACCACCAGCGCAGGCAAGGTGGCCCAGGAGATGTCTTCCCCACATGGAGACCCACAACAGAGGTGGAGAGCCGAGGATGGGGAGCTCCAGTGTTGTCTGGCGGCAAGGAAAGGGGGACCACGATGGCGTACGGCAACAGAGGAAGGGAGACCACGGCGCCCTCAGTGGCCTTACACAGGAATAATGTAGCACCCACAGGGGTCCCGGTCTGGGACATTGTTGCACCCACAGGAGTCCCAATCTGGGACATTGTTGCACCCATAGGGGTCCTGATCTGGGACATTGTTGCACCCATAGGGGTCCCAGTCTGGGACATAGTTGCACCCACGGGGGTCCCGGGCTGGAGCACTGCCGCACCCGCATTGGCTCCGGGCTGGAGCTCAGCTGCACCCGCGGTGGCTCCGGGCTGGAGCTCAGCTGCACCTGCGGTGGCTCCAGGCTGGAGCTCAGCTACACCCGGGGTGCACCCGGGGTGGCTTCGAGCTGGAGCTCAGCTGCATCCACGGTGGTCCCTGTCTGGGACATCGTAGCACCCACGGTGACCTCCACAGCAGGGAAAGCTGGGCCCACAGTGACCTTGGGTGGTGAACCTGTATCTTCGGAGGCCTCAGGTGGTATTGGATCCTCTCCAGTGACCCTGGGAGAGAGCTCAGAAACAGCACAGAGAGAGGAAGGGTCAGGGTCGCTGGCAACGGCGGAGCCCGGCAAGGCGAGTTCAGGTGCAGCGGGCGGCTGCATCTGGCTCTCCACAGCAACAGCAAGGCAAAATTGCTCTAATATAGAAAGGAAAAAGACAAGAGAGAGCACTTGCCTGAGCTCGAGCTCCACTGCCATCCAGGACTCCAACGATCCAGGTGGGGAAGGCTCTTCAGGCAGAGGAGAAGCTGCACCCCCAGTGGACTTGGCCTGGGCCAAAGCTGCACCCACGGAGGTCCCGGGTTGGGATGGAATCCCTGAGACGACCTCCACCGGGGAAGTTGGACCCAGGACGACCTCCACAGCGGGAGAAGCTGGACTCACGACGTCTACTGGTGGTGAGCCTGGATCCATGGAGGCTTCAGACTGGAGTGGATCTTCCCCGGAGACCCTTGGAGATTTCTCAAAAACAACAGATGGAGAAACATAGTCAGGGTCGCTGGCAGTGGCGGAGCCTGTTGAGGTGAGCTCAGGTGCAGCTGTCGGCTGCACCCGACTCTCCTCCCCAAGAGCCAAGCAAGATTGCTCGAATTCAGAAGAGAGAAAAACAAATGAGAGCACTTGCCTGGGCTCGAGCTCCACCACCGTCCAGGACTCTGTCAATCCAGACGACAACGTCGTAGGCTCGACCTCAAGACGGTCCAGCGCAGGTTTCACCTCTGCTGTGGTGGCCTCCGCAGCAGGCTTGACCAACACAGGAGAGACTCTGGACATCTTCAGTACCCATGACCAGCTTTGGTCCCTGCTGTGGAGGCGTTGGGTGAAGAGTCCATGACCAACACAATGGCGATGGATGGACACGCAGCACCACCGTGATCGCAATGGCAAATGAGGCCAAGCAAGGCGCATCTCAAAGTCATGGACTGGGTTCAAGTCCACACCGAGGAGAGACTGGGACAATGGCAGGCCAAGGCACAGTTGACAAGACCATGGACACTGTTGAGGATTGCGGCGCAGCTGGGACCAGCATGCTTCAGGCTAACGAATGGTTCAGTTTGGCACGCAAACCATCTCCGGCATGTCCAAGTGATGGCTCCAGACAGCGAGGCTTCGTGGGAGTCAGCGGATGCAGTGTGGCACCCGGGCCCCAACATTATGAAGATCGGTCCTGGTCCCGGGGGCCCAGCATCTCCAGGGGCTAGTCCACTGCAGGCCTGCTACAAGCCCCCTCCAACAGAACTGCCTCCCCCATGGAAGACTGTCACAAAAAAATGACTGTTTAAGTAGTAGCACAGCTGACAAAGTGGCAGAATAACCCACTCAGCCGCATTGGGTCCAGCGATGGTCCACCCGCTGACCCTAGTTCAGGAAGTTCTTGTGTATACCAAATTGAGAAGGGTCCAAATTAGAAGTGTTCTGTGGTTTTTTTCCAAGGGGAGGGTGAATATTATGAAGAAATTTTATAACAGAGAGGGCCATTATGACGTAGCCGGTTGGTGCCGTCATCACACCGACATACTTAAGGGAGGAGCCAGCCATGTTATGGTCTCTTCTGTCAGCTCCCTCAATAGGCACAACTAGCAGCCGAGTGCTCATTGGCATGTACTGTATTATTAACATTTATGTAATAAAGTTCAGTTCCAGCACAGCCCTCTCTTCTGTCATCATTCCCAAGTTTGTGGACATAACAACATGCTCAGGCTGAGTGCCCGGGAAACTGCACATGGTGATGTCACATCTTCTGATGCACCACTGGAATTACACACTGAGTAAGGATGGGGCTGAATAAATCTCAACAAACTCTATCTGAAAGTCTTGTCCCTATAAAATAGGATCCAGGACTTGAATGATGGATCTGGCCCTTCAGTTGATCATCGACTGTTTGCTGAAGCCACACCAGAAATGGTCTCAAGGGAAGGGTAGCTGTCAAGAAGTCTTTTTAAGGAAGGGAAATGGTGAGAAAAAGCTGAAGTATGCCATATTATGCAAGAATTGCACTGAAAATCAGTGGCAACAGGTTTTATGAAGTGATCAGAAATTGTGACAAATGCAAAATGTGGGATCATTTTGATAGAGAATTGTCATGAGGGGCAGGATCTATAATCACACCCGACTCTTTGAGTTGTTCTGTTATTTTGGATGTATTGTTACTATTTTTTCTTGTTTAATTTCCGGGTTAGTGTTAATGTTGCTTAAAAGCAAGGGAGTAACTTTTTTCAAACATTGGGGGGGATTGAGCTCTCTGCCCATAAAAGGATTTTTTAAAAAAATCTTTTTATTATAGGACTGTCAGGCTATCAGTACAGGCAGTTGTCTCCAATGTTCTATTTTTCATTTTTAAAGGAAAATGATTTTTTAAGCAAAAAATGACAGTGTATGTATCCTAGTGTGGAGGAAGAATGCAAAATTTTTAACTTTGCTAAAAGGACAAGGCTGATTTACCTCTTTATCTCGGCATTCCCATATTAGTAACAGTTGTAAAAATTGTTTCCCTGCTTTTACAAATCTATATTCAGCCTTGTAATAGTCTATGCCACTATGAAGCAGCAGGTCTACTTAATACCCATTATGTGTTAAGTATTTCAGCACTGGCAGAAATCTTTTGACTACTGTTTCCTGGTCATGCATGCCTCCTGTGCCTTCTCTCTCTCTCTCTAGTCATCAGTGCTCTCTCTCTCCCTCTGGACACCTATGCCGACTCTCTGGTTACCTTTACCTCCTCTCTGCTGTCCTTCTTGGTTCATTCTGCTGCTGTCACATTCTTGCTCCTGATATAAAAAAGCTCAGTTAATGTTCAAATGGTTTAAAACAGGTACTTCATGGACAGTTTTGGAGGATGTAATTCATGCTAGATTTTTCAATGCCAAAAACTTGGAAAGATGTAAAATATTCTTTACCCCTTCTTCCCTCTTAATAGCATCTTAACAGTGCAATCAGTATTAACTGAGGTTAATCTAGCTGCTGAATGAGGCTTAATCACCATTATTCTTAACTCGTTTTATTTTGTTATTAATCAGTTATGTTGATTAACACATTTATTCTGACAAGACTAATGCTTTTTCATTAATTTATGATTTCACCACTTGCCACCATGTGGCTATTTCTTACCAAGCAGATGAACTAAGGACACTACTGTGATTTAGTCAGATAGACTATGACAAAAGTAACAGTTATCCTGCCTGCAGAGGCGTTATGAACACAGCACACCATACCATAGGTGTGCTGTTTCATTCATGAAATGATTGTAAATGTATGAGTAGATTTGTGATTAAATCATCCTGGTATTAAAAACTTACTATGGATTCATTATTTAGACATTTAATTTTAACAATGACATTCAGTTTTCAAAATTAGGATTCAGGTATCCCCCCCCCCCAAAGGTAAATAGCAAATTTACCTTCACCAAATTTACTAGGAAAAAACACGCAAATTAAGGAGAAAATGGTATAAATTCACAAGAAGAAAGTACCAACTTGATGATAGTCAAAAAAAAAAAAGATAAATGATTTTACAAATGTCAGGAAAAAAGGCTTATTTTCTATGACAAAAGTTGAAAATTTGAGAAAAATGCTACATTTTTTATCAGAAACTGTGAAGTTAGGAGGAAAACAACATGGGGAAAATACTGCATTTTTGTACAAAAAGTATGCAAATTTGCAAGAAAAAAATGTCTGATTTACAAGAAAAGCTGTAAAACTATGACAAAAAAGTTGCACACCCGAAAAATGACAGAAATGTCACAGTACTACATAAAACACTGATGAAGTTTATTAAGGGAGACAAAAGAATGTATAGAATATTTGGAGCCCCTGTAGGGAGCTTGAAATGATGAAGCGATGTGATTTTATAAATCAAAGTTTAATATCAGCTTCACTTCCCTAACAAGTCTCATCTCGGTGCAGAAGCAGAATAAGAGGTCGAGCGCAGTCAGACCTTTGTACTTATACCCACACTCAACAAAAGACATTGCATATCAAAGCCGACATCCCGCATTAACATAATCCCCCCTCCATTGTCCTCCGTCTCCTCCACCTGACCCTGGGTGGTCAGGGAGTTCGATCCGGTCTCCACCGCTGCGACTCCGTCTGTTCTTTGATCCTCGCTGGCGGTTGAGACCTCTTGTCCTGTTCTGAGGCGTGAGGTCATTCCACATATGTAATCACTAAACATTCTAATATGTCTATACATATGTAGGTATGGAATATATGATTAATATAAGCCACAGCCCCCCCACCAAACGACTAAGAAAAGGACAATCAAATTAAGTTTAGAGTTTAAGATAATCTCTATGACATATTATACTGTTAAACCTCTTGACAGGGAAAACAAGGAAAAATCTTTCCAGCAGTCATGCTCCTGTAGAAAATTCTGTGATAACAACAACAGTATAGTAATATCACAAATCAGCCTTAAAACTGTCACGGCACAATCTGATAACATAGTTAACAACTCTTGGTCAATTTGCATCAGTCCCTGTGCCGTCTGGGTTTTAATCTTCTCCCGAATCTGCTGTAGGTCCGCTTTGGCGTCCTGGTGGGACCCTCCTGTAAGGTATCTGCAGCTTGGGGAGGAGAGTGGTTATTTGTTCCCTGCAGGGGGGCTGAGTTTTTTTTCTTGGGGGGTCTACCCCGCTGAGGTGCTCTCGCCACCCGTGCAGGTTCGTCTCTCAACAAGAAGGCAGGTTTAAGTCTGTCAATGCTGACTGTTTCTTTTCTGTCCCCTAAATCAAGCACAAAATGCTTATCACCAGGTTCCAGCACTCTGAATGGTCCGTCGTATGGTGGACGGAGGGTTGATTTTAAAGCTTCGTGTCTAACAAAAACGAACTCGGCGTTTTTTAAAGCTTGGGGGACAAAAACCCGTGGAAAAGAGTGATGTGCCGGTCCGGGGAGCGTGTCCGGTCCGGTGCTGCCTAAGGGCCTCAGGGCTGGAAGATGCCCAGGCTCTGGATGCTCTGGTAAAAACTCACCTGGGAGTCTGAGAGGTTGTGCAAAAACTAATTCTGCTGGGGAGGCGTCTAGATCCTCTTTAGGCGCAGAACGCAACCCCAATAAAAACCAGAGAAGTTTATTCACCCAATCTGTATCCGTTAGTGAGGCCCTGAGGACGGCCTTTAAAGATCTGTGAAAACGCTCGCATAACCCATTAGCCTGAGGGTGATATGCGGTGGTGCGGTGAATTGTCGCCCCTAAGCTGCTGGCCATGGCTGACCACAGCTCTGAGACAAATTGAGGCCCCCTATCGGACGTGATGTCCGATGGGACGCCGAAACGTGCCACCCAGTTTGTTAAAAAAACACGAGCGACTTCCGCAGCTGTGGTTGACGCCAAAGGGACCGCCTCCGGCCAGCGCGTAGTACAGTCTATCATTGTTAACAGGTGTGTGAAACCCTGAGACGAAGGTAGTGGTCCCACGAGGTCGACATGAACGTGGTCAAACCTTCTGGCTGGGATTCGAAAAGGCTCTAGAGGAGCTTTTGTGTGTTTGTGTATTTTGGCGCGCTGACAAGACATGCAAGTTTTTGCCCATTCCTTTACATTTTTGCGCAGGCCCGGCCAAACAAACTTTTCCGCGACTATTTTAACCGAGGCGCACACCCCTGGGTGCGCGAGGGAGTGAACCGAGTCGAAAATGCGGCGGCGCCATGCAGCTGGGACTACCGGGCGAGGTCGGCCGGTTGACACGTCGCAGATTAGGGGGGGTACACCGTCACGTAAACCCCTTTCCTCCAGTCTTAACCCTGTTGGTCCAGACAGGAGCGCACGCACGTCCGCGTCACTGCTTTGTTCCTCTGCCATGGCTGCGTAATCTATCCCTACGTGAATTGGGGCCGCGTCCGCGTTGGCGAAGAGTTCTGCGGCTGAGGTAGTATAATCTGTCTCCTCGTGCTCTGGCGATGTCACAGCGCGAGAGAGGCAGTCTGCTACCACGTTAAGTTTGCCTGCCACATGTCGAATGTCTGTGGTGAACTCTGAAATTGCAGCTAGTTGTCTTTGTTGCCTGCCTGACCATGGTTCTGAAATTTTAGCCATCGCAAAAGTGAGCGGTTTGTGGTCTACAAAAGCCGTGAAACGCTGCCCTTCTAACCAGAACTGGAAGTGGCGGATGGATAAATGAAGCGGTAGCAGCTCCCTGTCAAAAGTGCTGTATTTGCGCTCAGTTTGGTTTAAAGATTTGCTAAAAAATGCTGAAGGTTGCCAGGTTCTGCCAACATGTTGTTCCACAACTGCCCCTATGGCCAGGTCTGAAGCGTCTGTGGTTAACGCTATGCGGGCCGAGGGATCGGGGTGAACCAACAATGTGGCATTCGCTAGAGCACTTTTTACTTCCGCGAAGGCGCGTTCGCGCTCCGGGGTCCATTCGACCGCGTTGGAAGGCTTTTGTTTTCTGAGCGCGGTATACAGGGGCTGCATGAGTTGAGCTGCGCGGGGGAGGAAACGGTTGTAAAAATTCACCATTCCCAAAAATTCTTGCAGCGATCTGACCGTTTGTGGTCGTGGAAAATTTTTTACCGCGCGGACTTTGTCTGGCAATGGGACTGCCCCCTTCGGTGAAACTCTGTGTCCCAAAAAATCAATTTGTGACACGCCGAATTTGCATTTGGCTGGGTTGATTATTAACCCGTGCTCTTCTAGTCTCTGAAAAACTGTAGTGAGGTGTTGTTCGTGTTCTTCCTCTGACGGGCTGGCTACCAGCATATCGTCGAGGTAGACGAACACGAAGGGGAGGTCGCGTAATACTGCGTCCATCATACGCTGAAAGGTTTGAGCAGCGCCTTTGAGGCCGAACGGCATCCGCAAAAATTCAAAAAGACCGAAAGGGGTTATTACAGCCATTTTAGGAATGTCTTCCGCTCGAACGGGGACTTGGTGATAGCCGCGGACCAGGTCTATTTTAGAAAAAATGCGCGCACCCGCCAGATGTAGTGAAAAATCTTGGATGTGAGGAATTGGGTAGCGGTCATGTGCTGTCGCATTGTTTAATCTGCGGTAATCGCCGCAGGGTCTCCAAGAACCGTCGGTTTTCGGGACCATGTGGAGTGGCGATGCCCAAGGGCTTTTCGAGCGCCTAATAATGCCTAATTTTTCCAGGGTGGTAAACTCGTCACGTGCTATGACGCGCTTGGTCGCGTCTAAGCGCCGAGCTTTGGCAAACAAGGGTGGGCCTGCTGTGGGGATGAAGTGTTCAACCCCGTGTTTCGCTACTGTTGCTGAAAATTTGGGAACTGTGAGTGCTGGAAATTGGGTGAGGAGTTGGTCAAACTTACCTCCTGCTGTTGTGACGCTGGCCTGCACGGGTGGTGGAGAAACTCGAGCTGAGCAGGGGATAGAAGAAAATGACAGTGCATTAACCAAGCGTCTATTTGCTAGATCGACTAACAACCCATGTGCACACAAAAAATCAGCGCCCAACAAGTTAAAACTCACCGCCGCTACAATAAATGTCCATCTATAGTTGCGGCCGTGGATGCAAAGAGGCCGAGGATGCAAAGAGGCTCGATCATCGACACTTTCAGCGAAAGTGTCGATGATCGAGCCGTTGGCTGCCATCGCTCCATTTCTCCAGGGACCCATGGCCCGGTCTGCGTGGGAAGGGGTGATAAAGCTTAGCTGAGCTCCGGTGTCGATAAGGAACTGTCTCCCGGTGTGTCCGTCAGTCACATAAAGCAGCTTATTCGTCTCGCCGAGAGCCGTAGCTGCCAACGTTTTCCGGGCTTTGGCGTTTCCCGAGTTTTTGAAATTGCAGGGGGGCGCGCATTTGTACGCCCTCTCGGCGAAACGCTCATGAAAATAGCAGAGGTCGTTCCGCCTGCTGCACCTTGGTCGTGTCGCTGCCATGGTGGGCGGGCTCTGCTCCGTTGTCTGTGGTTCTCCGCTGCTCTGGGCTTCCGCGCTGAGATCTGCAGATGCTGCTGTGGCCATCTGTTCGCCGCAGGCGTTGATGAGCCGCTGCGCTTCTCGGGCCAGCGTGCGGAAATCCTGCTGGGTGCTGCACCACATGTTGACCAGTGTCCCTCTCATGTGTAGCGGCAGAGTGCTGAGGAAGATATGTTGGAAGAGGAAGTTGTCATTGTCCTCTTCCTTAAGCTGCAGCATGTCCTCCATGAGGGCCTTGGGTCTGCATCCTCTGTGGCCGCAGATCGCCAGGATCTTCTCTGCTCTCTCCTCTGCTAAGGGGACGAAGTTCTCAACGATGGTCGCCTTAAGTTCTCTGTATTTGTCATGGGCGGGCGGTTGTTGGATTATGCTCCGCGTACATCTTGATGTGGCAGCGTCGAGTTTGGCGACGATGTGATAAAATTTCGTCTTGTCCGCCGTTATGCCCGCCAGTGCAAACTGAGCCTCAGCTTGCTGGAACCACGAGCTCGGGTCATTTTGCCAGAATTCTGGCAGCTTGATGGTGATGGCGCTTGTGTGGGCCGACCCTGATGTGTCCGCCGGGTGAGAGCGCCTTTCTTCTGCTCTCACGGCGGGGCTGGGGATGGTGCTCGGTTGAGCCCTCTCTGTAGATTCTGCCGTGGGGGAACGTCTTCCATCCGTTCCCCTGTCTGCATGGGCGCCGGCGCTTGCCTGGGTCGCCTCCGATTAGTTAATCGCGGGAGAACGTCTCTGTTCCATCCTCACGTCTGGTCACCAGTGTAGGGAGCTTGAAATGATGAAGTGATGTGATTTTATAAATCAAAGTTTCATATCAGCTTCACTTCCCTAACAAGTCTCATCTCGGTGCAGAAGCAGAATAAGAGGTCGAGCGCAGTCAGACCTTCGTACTTATACCCACACTCAACAAAAGACATTGCATATCAAAGCCGACATCCCGCATTAACATAATCCCCCCTCCATTGTCCTCCGTCTCCTCCACCTGACCCTGGGTGGTCAGGGAGTTCGATCCGGTCTCCACCGCTGCGACTCCGTCTGTTCTTTGATCCTCGCTGGCGGTTGAGACCTCTTGTCCTGTTCTGAGGCGTGAGGTCATTCCACATATGTAATCACTAAACATTCTAATATGTCTATACATATGTAGGTATGGAATATATGATTAATATAAGCCACACCCCAAAAGTTGGTAGTGAAGACAGCTCTAACTTTAAATGGGTTTATAATATGTTTTTAGGTGATATATAATACAGAAAACAAATGGATCTCAAGTAAGTAGTGCAGTTGACCTGCTGATGGACAATACACTTACAGCGGGGAAAATAGGTATTGAACGCGTTGTGGGGGTATGGTGTGGGGGGTTTCTCCACCCAAAGAAGGCAGGGAAAAAGGGAGAACAATGGACCGAAGGAGGAGGTGTCACCGGGGGATATTAGACGGGACTGTTGGGTCTATGCGCCCCTTGGGGAGAGTAAGAGAATGCCGGAGCCGCTGAAAGAAGAAGGGTGTTGGAGCGGCGCTGGCGTTATGTCATGTTAATGTGCCACACAATCCTTTGTTCAAACCACAATGTATTATGGTCGGAAGTTCCGGGTCTCAATGAATGGAACTAAAGATATAAAAGAGGAATGCACAGAGACCCAGGATTCTCTTTTGCTGTAAGTTATGTTGGAAGAATAAAGTTTCTGTGTTGTCTAACTCGTTGCCTTGCCTGCCTCCTTTCTCCACATTGGTGACCCTAACACGTGCCATGGAAAGCAAGCCGAGCACCACCCCAGAGACTGCCTGGAGGGAGAGCACCAGCGCTGCATGCACAGTCTCAGTCAAGCTCCCAGACTTCTGGCTTCACAACCCGACCGTGTGGTTTTTGCATATAGAAGCCCAGTTCGCTCTCCACGGGATAACAATGGCACGATACCAGGTATTACAACGTGGTCGCTGCACTGGATGCCCGCACCATACAACAGGTGATGAGCCTGCTCCAGGAGCCGCCAGCCCAAAGAAATATGAAGCACTCAAGAGGATGCTTCTCCAGCGCTATACCCTTTCTGACAGTGAGAGAGCAGAGAGAGACTCCTAACGCGTTCGGAGTTAGGGGACAGATTAGCAGTGGAGCTAATGGAGAGCATGTTGGCGCTGAGGGGGAAGGACAGCAAATCATTCCTGTTTGCCCATTTGTTCCTCAGGAACCTACCAGCTACAGCAAGAACAATCCTGGCCAACTTGCCGCGGCTGGTTGCGACTACCACGCCCTGGCACAGGAAGCAGACCGCATCATTCTGGTGACCAGAACTCTCAGCGTTCAGACAGTGGCACTGGCATCCATGAGAGACTTCAGCGAAGTTGAGGAGCCGTTCGTGGTAGCCAGGACGGACACCAGAAGATGAAGGAATGGGGCAATCTGTTTTTATCATCGCCATTTCGGCTCAAATGCCCAACGCTGCCTGTTGCCATGCCAATTCAAGAAGCCAGGAAGTCGGCACGATCTGAATTCAGTGACACTAGCAACCGATGGCGATAGGAACAGACTGCTTTATGTCACGGACACATGTTCGAGGAGATGGATTTTGGTGGACTCCGGCTCCCAGAAGAGCCTCATCCTGCTGGTCAACACAGACAGGGTGGCAGGACGCAGTGGTCCCAAGCTTACGGCCACCAACAGATCCACCATCAGGACATTTGGAAAGCGGACACTGACGAAATGCTTACACGGACGCAACTTTCAGTGGGACTTCGTCATAGCTGTATGTTCCGGCCCCATTTTAGGCACAGATTTTTTTATGTGCTTTTGGGTTGTTAGTTGATGTTGCTAATAGGCGATTAGTGGATGCAGTCTCTTTCACCTCACTGCCCTGCACAGCTCGGGGAGCTGGGTCAACAACACTGGCTAACGTTACAGCTTCAGGGGGTAAGTACCAACAGTTACTCGCACAGTTCCCAGCACTCATGGTCCCGACTTTTTCGGTTAAGGTAACAAAACACGGGGTCAAGCACTTTATAATGACAAAAGGCCAGCCGGTGTTCGCGCGACCTCGGCGTTTGGACGCAGCTAAACTGGCCAACGAGCAAGAAGAATTTGCCAACTTAGAGCAGTTGGGTATTGTCAGCTGCTCCAACAGCCCATGGGCATCCTCGCTACACATGGTGCCTAAAGCCGACGGGTCGTGGCAACTGTGCGGCGATTTCCGACGCTTGAATAACACCACGGAACACGATCGTTATCCAATTCCGCACATTCAGGATTTTTCTGTACACCTGGCCGGGACGTGTGTTTTTTCAAAAGTGGATCTAGTCCACGGATACCATTAGGTCCCTGTGCTTGGGGAAGACGTTCCAAAAACAGGGGTAATAACTCCTTTCTGCCTTTTCGAGTTTTTACGCATGCCATTTGGATTAAAAGGCAGACTTTCCAGAGGATGATGGACCAGTGTTTCATGACTTGTCCTTCATTTTCGTCTACTTAGATGACATTCTGGTAGCCAGCGCGTCCAAGGAGAAGCACACCGCTCATCTCAAGACAGTTTTCCAGAGGTTGGAAGTGCACGGGCTGATAGTCAACCCAGCGATGTGCCAGTTCAGTGTGCCAGTGATTGATTTTTTTGGGCCATCGCATTTCACCAGATGGCACAATCCTGTTACCAGATAAGGTGTGCGCGGTGTCAGATTTTCCGCGTCCGCAGACCGTGAGAGCACTACAGGAGTTTTTTGGCAATGGTTAATTTTTATAACTGTTTCCTTCCCCAAGCAGCCCAGCTGATGCAGCCGTTGTATGCCGTGCTTTAAAAAAAGAAGCTTGCGGAAATCATCGCCTGGACTCTCGAGCAAAACCAGGCTTTTGCAAACGCCAAGACAGCGCTGGCAGATGCCGTGTTGCTAGCCCACCCAGATCCGTCTGCACGGATAGCGCTCACTACGGATGCATCTGATGTTGCCATGGGGCAGTGGTGCAGCAGTGCATCTCAGGTTTGTGGCACATTTTTCAGCCGAACCTTGAGTGACAACGAACGCAAATACAGCACATTCGATAGAGAATTGCTGGTTCTCCACCTGGCAACGCACCATTTCCAGTTTTGGCTGGAGGGGCGCAAGTTCACCGTGTTCATGGATCATAAGCTGCTGATGCACACGATGGCCAAGGTCTCATAACCGTGGTCGGCCCGGCAACAACGGCATTTGGCCGAAGTGCAAAAGCACACCAGAGCCCCCCTCGAGGCGTTCCAAATCCCAGCCAGGAGGTTCGACCATGTCCATGGGGATTTGGTGGGACCCCTCCCGCCGTCGCAAGGTTTTGTGCATGTCTTAACAATCATGGACCACACCACACACTGGCCTGAAGTGGTCCCGCTGGCTTCTACCATATCCGCAGAAGTGGCTCACGTGTTTTTGTCGGCTTTGGTTGCACGTTTCGGATCTCCATCGGACATCACGTCCGACAGGGGTCCACAATTCGTTTTAGAACTCTGGTCTGCCATGGCCCAGAACCTGGGGGTCAAAATTCACTGCACTACTGTGTACAACCCCCAGGGTTCTGTGAGCGTTTTCATAGGTCGCTTAAAGCAGCCCTCAGAGCTTCACTCATGGACACAAATTGGGTCGACCGCCCGCCCTGGGTTCTTTTAGGGTTGTGCTCCACCCATAAGGAGAATTTGGCAGCCTCCCCGGCAGAATTTGTTTTTCTTCAGCCACTGCGGATCACCGGAGAGTTTTTACCAGAAAACTCGGCGGCCTAGGCTGATACGCTCACGCAATTTTTACATAGTACGGAGGCTGTGAGCATACCAGGCCCGGCCCACCATTGTTTTCTCCGCACGTTCGTCCCAAAAAGCTTGCAGAATGCCAGTTTTGTTTTTGTCAGGCACGATGCGCACCAGACCCTGCTGTGCCCACCATACAACGGACCATTCAGGGTGTTGGAACCTTGGGAGAAGTATTTTCTGTTAGACTTGGGGTGCATAGGGAGACTGTCTGCACTGACAGGCTGAAGCCTGCTTTTTTGTTGGCAGACAAGCAGGTGGTGTTGGCCCAAGCTCCCCGGCGTGGACGCCCACCGTTAGTGGCTCCGCAAAGTGGTGATCCCTTGGCAGGGACTTGCGCTCGCAAAGCTAGTGTGTCCCCCCCCCCCCCGCTCTTTCTCTCCACAGGCTGACGTGCCCTCCGGTACACCTCACCAGCAGGGTGGCTCGACTGGATCGGCAACCCCCCGCTACAGCCGCTATGGGTGCCAGCTCAAGCCCAAAGGACTGGGGGGGTTAGTGCCCCTTCTGGGTATTCGGGGGGGGGGCTGTGTTGGGGCATGGTGTGGGGGGTTTCTCCACCCAGAGAAGGCAGGGGAAAGGGGAGAACAATGGACCGAAGGAGGAGGTGTCACCGGGGGGTAGCAGATGGGACTGTTGGGTCTATGCGCCCCCCGGGGAGAGTAAGAAAATGCCGGAGCTGCTGAGAGAAGAACGGTGTTGGAGTGGTGCTGGCATTATGTCATGTTAATGTGCCACACAATCCTTTGTTCAAACAACAATGTATTATGGTCGGACGTTCCGGGTCTCAGTGCATGCAAATAAAGATATAAAAGAGGAATGCACAGAGACCCAGGATTCTCTTTTGCTGTAAGTTATGTTGGAGGAAGAATAAAGTTTCTGTCATCCAGCTCCTTGCTTTGCCTGCCTCCTTCCTCCACAACATCAACATTTTTCTCATTAAAATATTTCGGATGGAGCCATTGACCTGAGATTTTCATCAGATGTCAGTGACAACCCAAATAATCCAGACATACAAAGAAATCAAGGCAACTGTGTTCACATACAGTATATTAAATTATATTGTGACGTTTGCGGGATTCACACAAAGAAAGAGGAGCAAGATGGTTGTGACGAACAGGCTTTATTCTCACACTCACACTTCTCCAGCCAAGACAGAACTGAAACTCTCTACAGAAACTCTCCTTTTAAGCTTCATGGCATTTACATCACACAAAACACATTTGCATCAAACTGCATTCAACCCCCTTCATCCTTGACGCCTTCCTGCTATCTCACCAGGAACATCCTGCTCTTTATTCTCCCCTGTTCATCCCTGCCATCTGTCTCAGAGTAGCATTTAATACACACACACAGTCAAAATTCAAAGTCCACTTTCAGAAATCCAACGCGAGTCAGCCCGGTGCCGGGGCAGCATGCACGGGCCATCCAGTGTCCGTCTGAGTCTCGGTCGGAGTATCTGGTTGGGATAGGGTTCCGGTTTGGCCACCAGCGGGCGGATGGACACATCTGACAGCCTCTGTAGGACCACGCACAGTCCCTTCCCTGGCAGCGGGAGTCCCATGCCCGCGCCGGCCGACTCCCACCGCTGCCAGGTCTCCCAGGCGGCTGCTGGCCCGCGTCCATGCGTCCAGCCCTTGTCGCACCTGGGAAATGGCCAGATCTTCGTCCTGCTCGCTCCGCTGCTGCGCGTCGCTGCTGTGCTGAGGGCCTCCGTGACATCACCGAAAGGGGAAGCATCTGCGGGTGGCGGTAGGACTACGCACAGTTCCTCCCCTGGCAGCAGGAGTCCTATGCCTGCTCTGGCCGACTCCCAACGCTGCCAGGTCTCCCAGGCGGCCGCTGGCCCGCGTCCATGCGTCCAGCCCTTGCCACGCCTGGGAAATGGCCGCATCTTCATCCTGCTCGCTCCACTACTGCTGCGCTCCAAAGGCCTCTGTGACATCACCGCCGGGGGAAGCATCTGCGGGAGGCGGCCTTTCCCCGTCCATGCCACCTCGCTCTAATTTAATGTTGGCGAGGGGCCAGTTTGTCGTGCGCTGTGTGCGGGGCGGTACCGTGTGATGTACCTTGGCTCTGCGCAGCGGAAGCCCCCCTTCCTTGCGTCGCCGCGGCTGTCTCCTCTGTGCATGCGCTGCCATGGTCTGCCGTAGGTCCTCCTCCCACTTGCTCTCAGCACGGTGGTTTCCTCTGATGACCAGTCGTTCAGCGCGGCAGCCAACTCGACCTGGGCCAGGTGGTCATCCAACAGGTTCTCCCCGTTGTAGCGGGGAATCTTGGCCCGCTGCTGGACGGATGGGACGGTCATCTCCCGGTCGATCGCCGCTCCTAATTGCTCTGGAATCGCCAGCCCGTCCTGCCCTGAAAAGGGCGGGAAACGGGGCTGGTTTGCTCTGCTCGGCCCGCTCTGCTTTGACAAAAGCAAAGCAGTCCCATCGGGTCCGCTGCTCCGTCCATCGCAGTGAGCCACTCCGGGGGCCGGCGTTTCAGCTCTACGCTCCGTTCCCAGCCGAGCGATGAACCGTCCCGGCCGCTGGACCTCCGCCTGGATCGTCATCTTGCTCCATCCCACTTTTGACACCAGTGTGACGTTTGCGGGATTCACACAAAGAAAGAGGAGCAAGATGGTTGTGACGAACAGGCTTTATTCTCACACTCACACTTCTCCAGCCAAGACAGAACTGAAACTCTCCACAGAAACTCTCCTTTTAAGCTTCATGGCATTTACATCACACAAAACACATTTGCATCAAACTGCGTTCAATCCCCTTCATCCTTGACTCCTTCCTGCTATCTCACCAGGAACATCCTGCTCTTTATTCTCCCCTGCTAATCCCTGCCATCTGTCTCAGAGTAACATTTAATACACACACACACACACAGTCACGTTTTCAACTGGCAAAGCATCCATCCATCCATCCATCTTCTACCGCTTTTCCGGAGGTCCGGGTCGCGGAGGCAGCACTTCAAGCAGAGAAGCCCAGACTTCCCTCTCCCCAGCCACCTGCTCCAGCTCTTCAGAGGGGAAACCAAGGCGTTCCCAGACCAGAATCAGAATCAGAAAAAGATTTATTGCCAAGCACATTTACAAGTAAATAACAGGTAAATATACGAGGGATTTGACTTGACACTGAGAACGTCATGAATGACATTATCAATGACGCGGCGGCCATGGAGGCGCCTGTCAACAGGAGGGGAACAGGAGCAATGGGGGAGAAGGGGGGGGGGGGGTTAAACACAATAGGAGAGAGAAAAAAGCATTGTTTATCAGAATATAGTTCATATATGACCGATATTATGATTACAAGAAAAAAACTCTCAATGCACAATTAGCAGACCATAGAATCTACACAATGACACAAAGAGAGCAGTGGATGAATCTTCAAGTCAGTATAGTATATCAATGTGTGTGTGTGAGTGAGTTGAGTGCAATCAGTGACAATCAGTTGGAGGACAAACAAAAGTCTCTTCCCGCAGCAGATGTTATGACTACGGTCTGAAGCAGAGGGCACATGTCCTTGGGCACGGCAGATGGAATGGTTTGCCAGACGGCTGTCCTTGAGAGTCAAATGCTGCCCGCCAGTGTTATGAAAACAAATATAGTGTAGATTATCTGGAGGACTGAGTGCTGAGGGCGCCGAAAGAAACAGGTCGAATAGCACTGACTTCAGAGAAAAAACTTTCTATTCTCTTACAGATTCAGTGCTCCAATCCTTCATTATGGCCAGGCATTGAAATCTATTCATGGACGGCTCTCAGCGTGATCGTGTTGTAATCCATCTTCCTGTACAGTTCTCCATTAGCCGCTGTCAGAGTCCTGCCCAGTTGGTCAATTTGATGAGTGAGCCTCGCCGGGTCCACTTTTTGATAGGCTCTATCCATCTTCTTCAATTTGCGGTACACCAGAACAATCCCAGATCCAATCAGTAGAATTCCGATGACCATTGCTCCGAAAAGGTATAAATCTTCAATATCTTCGATAGAGAGATCACACAGGCACAAGAGTTTCCAATTGCTTGTGTCCTTCAAATAACCCGCAGCAGCTGTTCCTGCGGGGCAGATTGGCTCCCCTGGGCCAGATTTTCTCATTGAAAAAACAGTGTCAATTGCGTTCAAAGCCCAGCTTATTAAATCCATAATTTCGTTCGATAATCAGCAGTAAAAACACGCAGACAGACGATAGCAAGCTGGGATCCAGTCAGTTAGGGAAAGAGAGAGATAAGGAGCGGAGCTGGAGCTGGGAAGAAAAGCGTCTGCTCTCTTTGAAGGCAGAAACATAAGCCAGCTGGGAGACATAGTCTCTCCACCGAGTCCTGGGTCTTCCCCGGGGTCTCCTCCCAGTGGGACGTGCCTGAAACACCTCAAGTGGGAGGCGTCCAGGAGGCATCCTAATCAGATGCCCATACCACCTCAACTGACTCCTTTCAATGTGGAGGAGCAGCGGTTCTACTCTGAGCCTCTCCCGGATGACTGAGCTCCTCATCCTATCTCTGAGGGTGAGTCCAGCAATCCTACGGAGAAAGCTCATTTCAGCCGCTTGTATCCGCGATCTCGTTCTTTCGGTCATTACCCAAAGCTCGTTACCGTAGGTGAGAGTAGGAACGTAGATTGACTGGTAAATCGACAGCTTTGCCTTAGAACTAAGCTCCCTCTTCACCACAACAGACCGGTACAACGTCCGCATCACTGCAGATGCTGCTCCAATCCGTCTGTCGATCTCTCGCTCCATTCTCCCCTCACTCGTGAACAAGACCCCAAGATACTTAAACTCCTCCACTTGGGGCAGGAGCCTGTCCCCAACCCGGAGAGGACAATCCATCTTTTTCCGGCTGAGGACCATGGACTCGGACTTGGAGGTGCTGATTCTCATCCCAGCCGCTTCACACTCAGCGGCAAACTGTCCCAGCAAGAGATGTAGGTCATTGCTGGATGAAGCCAACAGGACAACATCATCTGCAAACAACAGAGATGAGATCCTGTGGTCACCAAGCATGACACCCTCCATTCCCTGGCTGCGCCTAGAAATCCTGTCCATAAAAATTATGAACAGGATCGGTGACAAAGGGCAGCCCTGGCGGAGTCCAACTCTCACTGGGAATGACTCCGACCGAGTGTTGGCAATACGAACCAAACTCTCACAACGGTCATACAGAGACGGAATAGCTCGTAACAACAAGCCCGATACCCCATACTCCCGAAGCACCCCCCACAAAAATCCACGAGGGACACGGTCAAATGCCTTCTCCAAGTCCACAAAACACATGTAAACTGGTTGGGCAAACTCCCACGAACCCTCAAGAATTCTCAAGAGGGTAAAGAGCTGGTCCGATGTGCCACGGCCAGGATGAAAACCACATTGCCCCTCCTGAATCCGAGGTTCGACCAATGGCCGGACTCTCCTCTCCAGTACCTTGGCATAGACCTTCCCAGGGAGGCTGAGGAGTGTGATCCCTCTAAAGTTGGAGCACACCCTCCGGTCCCCTTTTTTGAAGAGAGGAACCACCACCCCGGTTTGCCATGCCAAAGGCACTTCCCCCAACCTCCACGCAATGTTGCAAAGGCGTGTCAACCATGACAACCCAACAACATCCAGGGCCTTGAGGTACTCAGGGCGAATCTTGTCCACCCCCGGGGCCCGGCCACCAAGGAGATTTTTAACCACCTTGGCGACCTCAGCCCCTGTGATAGGCGAGTCATCCCCCTCGTCCCCAAACCCTGCTTCCTCTGTGGAAGGCGTATCAGTGGGATTGAGGAGATCCTCGAAGTATTCCTTCCACCGCCCGACAATATCCCCAGTTGAAGTCAACAGTGTCCCATCCGCACCATACACAGTGTGGACGGGGAGCTGCTTTCCCCTCCTGGGCCGCCGAACAGTTTGCCAGAATCTCTTTGAAGCCGACCGAAAGCATGCCTGAGAAATCCCTGCCCCCTTAACATGGCCCCCACGTTACAATATATACACACTTTATATTTAATAAAGTGGAATGACACAGGGAATAAGTATTGAACATGCTTGGTGAAATTCATTTACTATTTAGCAGAAAAGCCTTTGTTGGTAATAATAGCTTCTACACACCTCCTGTATGGAGAAACTAGGCACAGGCATTGCTCAGGAGTGATTTTAGCCGATTCTTCCACACAAACTGTCTTCAAATCTTGAAGGTTCTGTGGGTGTCTTCTATGAACTCTGATCTTCAGTTCATTCCATAGGTTTTCGATTGAATTAAGCTCAGGTGACTGGCTGGGCCGTTCTAGCAGCTTTATTTTCCTTCTCTGGAGCCAGTTGAGAGTTTCCTTGGCTGTGTGTTTGGCATCATTGTCTTGCTGAAATGTCCACTCTTGTTTCATCTTCAGCATCTTGTCAGATGGCAACAGGTTCTTGTCAAGGATGTCTCTGTACATTTGTCCATTGCTCTTTCCTTAATTTATATGAAGTCTGCCTGTACCATGTGCTGAAAACACTCCCACAGCATGATGCTCCCACCTCCAAACTTCACTGTTGGTATGGTGTTTTTGGGTTGATATGCAGTGCCGTTTCTCTTCCAAACATGCTGTGTGTTGTGACATCCAAAAAGTTCAATTTTGGTCTCATCTGACCAGACTACTCCCTGTATTTTACTGGCTTGCCCAAAATGTTGTGCAGCAAACTTTATATGAGCTTCAACATGCTTTTTCTTTAGCAATGGAGTCTTGCCAGGTGAGCGGGCATAGAGCCCATGTCGATTGCTTGCATTACTTATTGTTTTCTTTGAAACACCTGCTAACTCCAGGTCTTTCTGGAGCTCTCCATGAATGATCTTTGGCTCTTGGATAACTCTTCTGATAATTCTTTTGACTCCTCTGTTGTCTGAAATCTTGCGAGGAGCTCCTGGTCTTAGCTGGTTTATGGTAAAATGATGTTCTTTCCACTTCCGAATGATGGCTCCAACAGTGCTCACTGGAACATTCAGCAGTTTAGAAATGCACCTGTAACCAATGCCATCATTATGTTTTGCAACAATAAGGTTGTGAAGGGCTAGCGAGAGCTCTTTGCTTCTACCCATCATGGGTTCTTTGTGGTGTGACAACCTGATATTCACAGACCTTTTTAAAGGCTATCAGTCAGGACTTAACCAACTGAAATTAATTTGCACTGATGGGAGATGGGATGGCTTCCTAAATTCTGATGGATTTCAGCTGGTTTCTTGGCTTTCTGTGCCTATTTGTACCTCGTTTTCTTCACGTGTTCAATACTTATTCCCTGTGTCATTCCACTTTATTAAATATAACTTGTTCTGTGAACAAAGTTGCCTTGATTTCTTTGTATGTACTGTATGGAGTAATTGGGTTTTTACTGATATCTGGTGAAAATCTGTTTCATGAGAAAAATGTTGATGTGTTCAATACTTATTTTCCTGGCTGTAGACCCTGTGATGAGTGTAACTCTGTGTGAAACTCCTGAAGGATCTCTTAATTGTTAATTCAATTAGGAGGAGATGTTGAAGGGGTGGATGTGATTATGTGAAAAAGTCAGCAACAGTCGGCTTTTCAGTGCACCAGTGCAGTGTTTTAACACACTACCACAGGTGCTGTTGCCAAATGTCTTCCCACTAAATAATCACTGACTGAATGATGGAAATGAATAGGTCAGTGTGTGTGTTCCACAGAGGCAGTTTTAGTGTGTGTGGTAGTTGTTCACAAATGAGGATGTGGGATTGATCTTTATTAGTTTAACACTGTCTGCCCCCTTTGAATTTTTTTAAGATGAAGCCTCATAGCTGAGAATGGTAAACATTTTTTTTCTTAAAGGTCTCTGTGTTATTGTCCTGTTGGAAGTGTTTTACATAATCATTCAGTTAATGGACCACCAGTATGGTCAGTAGATAAACTTAATTCTAACGGGTTTTTCAAAATTCTTGAATGTATATATTTTCTAATTAAATGTAACATTTTAACTGCATGATTTTTTTTTTTTTGATGTCTTGCTTCAAAACTCAAACTGCTAATAAAAGTTTTATTTATGCCATTAGTGTAAACAGTCTGAACGCCTCATGAAAACATGGAACAGTGGTGAACCTTCCCAGGAGTGGCCAGCCGACCAAAATTACCCCAAGAGCGCAGCGACGACTCATCCAGGAGGTCATAAAAGACCTTACAACAACATCCAAATAACTGCAGGCCTCACTTGCCACAATTAAGGTCAGTGTTCATGACTCTACCAAAAGAAAGAGATTGGGGAAAAAATGGCCTGCATGGCAGAGTCCCAAGACGAAAACCACTGCTGTGTCATGGTCTGAGCGCCGATCTCGTCCACGCTCGGGTCATGCAGTATTTTCCTCCCATTCGATGTTATTCCTTATGGTCCCGCAGAGCTCTTATTCTGACAGCGTCTCTGCGGGGCTTCCGGCTGTCAGAGCTGAGCTTGGCTGTGACAGCTGGAATTAATGGAGCTGATGATGCCCTCATCAGCTGTGCTATCCCCTTGCCTATTTAAGGGAGCAGCTTCGGTCTCTCGGGGCTGCGACCTCGTGTATGGATTACGCTGGTCTCCCCAACGTTAAGCTGGAGTCCCTACGTCCCGGCTCCAGTCATCCTCTAATTCCTCGCTACTCTCTGTAAGTTTATTCCTTAATCTGTATGTATCACCAGTGTGTTTTTGCCTTAGTCCTTATTTGTGTTTTGCCCCTCGTGGCTCATTATTTTGTACCTTTTGTCCTTGTTTAATAAATACGCAAACTCACTGGTCACCTATAGCGTCTCATTAGCAGTCTGTGAGGGTCGCACCATAACAGGCTGAGCAAAAAGAACATAAAGGCTTGTCTCAGTTTTGCCAGAATACATCTTGATGATCCCCAAGACTTTTGGGAAAATATTCTGTGGACTGAGGAGACAAAAGTGGAACTTTTTGGAAGGTGTGCGTCCCATTACATTTGGAGTAGAAGTAACGCAGCATTTCAGAAAAGGAACATCATACCAATGGTAAAATATGTTGGTGGTAGTGTGATGGTCTGGGGCTGTTTTGCTGCTTCAGGACCTGGAAGACTTGCTGTGGTAAATGGAACCATGAATTCTGCTGTCTACCAAAAATTCCTAGAGGAGAATATCCAGCCATCTGTTTGTGACCTCAAGCTGAAGCGCGCTTGGGTTCTGCAGCAGGACAGTGATCCACAACACACCAGCAAGTCCACCTCTGAATGGCTTAAGAAAAACAAAATGAAGACTTTGGAGTGGCCTAGTCAAAGTCCTGACCAGAATTTCCGATTGAGATGCTGTGGCATGACCTCAAAAAGGCAGTTCATGCTCGAAAACCCTCCAATGTGGCTGATTTACAACAATTCTGCAAAGATGAGTGGGCCAGAATTCCTCCACAGTGCTGTAAAAGACTCATTGCCAGTTATCACAAATGCTTGAATGCAGTTGTTGCTGCTAAGGGTGGCCCAACCAGTTATTAGGTTTAGGGGGCAATCACTTTTTCACACAGGGCCATGTAGGTTTGGAATTTTTTTCCCTTCGCAATGATCACCTTCATTTAAAAACTGCATTTTGTGTTTACTTGTGTTATCTTTGTCTAATATTTAAATTTGTTTGATAATCTAAAACATTTAAGTGTGACTAACATACAAAAAAATGAGAAATCTGGAAGGGGGCAAACACTTTTTCACACCACTGTATCCCCCCTGCAGCAGGGTCGTTACTGAGCCCAGTCTCTTTGATTATCTGCCGTCATCATGATTTCTGCATCGACTGGTTTCTACCACTTTAAATGTGCCAAATAAGGGGTTGAAAACCAAAACTCCTGCAGTTTATTTAGTGATTCTATGAAAGCATATGCTGCTTTTGCCTAAATATTTAAATAATGTGTGAAGACTTGAACAGAAGGGGTTTGAGCCCTAAGTATAAATAATGTACATTAGATACCAAGCAAAGTATCATTCTGTCAACAGTGGGTAGGTGGTGTGTGCTGGATTTGGTTTCTATAAAAAGCAGGCTGGGAATGATGAAATATGGTTATTACACAGAAAATAAACCACATTTCCAAAAAGTTCATATTTTCAAAAGTTTGCCAAGAGCCAACCTGCATGTGTTTATATTCATTATTATAATGAAATAGACACAAAAGAAACAGTTACACAGAAGGCCCACAGAGTGACTGAATACACCGACTTCTTGTGTATTCAATTTCCCTAGATAAAATTAGATCTTTCACCAAAACACACTTTCAAAACTTTCAAACCTTCCTGACTGGACTTCCAACACTGTTAGAAACTAACAACCTCAGAAATATTTTCACCTTGATATTTTTGCCCCTTAAAATGTAAAAAAAAAAAGAAAGTCAATTGTCTATAAAGCGTTATAGTTACAGCTTTATGTCTATTGTTGTCTTGTTTTTGTTGGACTGTGTTTAACTTCTAGCTGAAAAAAAAATAAACAAGAAGTTATTAGCTAATGCTAAAGCTTAATTAGCTGTGCCCAACACACTTGGGCTAGTTAAAGTCTTATAAGTGGCATGCTAAAATATAAAATACAGGCTTCAATATACTATGTTACATTTTTCATCACAACGGTCAGAATGCATAGTTACGCCACAGAATTAGCTGAGTTGTAGCTTAGATGCGGCATGTCTTCTGGCAGTGTTACCAATTCTCACTCTTTTGGAGTGAGTCTATCTCTTTTACCCTCTGTGGCACACCACAAACCCTATTTCTCACTCCAAGATAAGGAAATACCCCAATATGATGTTGTCTTCCTTCAGGTTTTTACACAATAAAGGTGCGTTCAGACCAAACGCGAAAGCACAAATTTTTCATGTGGCACAAGTACATGTTAACTTAATGTACAGTATACACATGAATAGATGCAAATTCATGTCTGAGCAAGTTGCAGAGGAACGGGATTGCCTTCATAACTTCTACAGCTGCTTTCTCCCTGCTGTGGAAATCCCCAAAACACCATTGTCTTTAGGTTTATGATGTTATCCAGTGGGGCTCACAGCTGGGAAAATGTCACTGCCTCCTCCAGAAACTGCACCTGGATGACGGTTGTTTACACTGCTAGCCTGCTAGCCCTTGTTAGCACATTCATTACCCCCATCACTTCGTTTCAGTTCCAGAGCTCCCGGTCCATCTGTCTGCAGGTGAGTGACAGCCTCATTTCAGTCTTTCCAGTGCTGAGACTTTCACTCCGGTGACAGCAAAATCTCAAGGCTGATTACAAGCTATCGCTACCAAATCCCTCGGATGCGGATGTGTGGATTTGCATGTATCTGCATGTTTACATTACATTAACATGTAATCACGGCGAGTGACAAATTCATTTCATGTTTCATGTGAATACACAATAAGAGCTCTCAAGGCAGCACTGTCAAGGTGTGGTCATGGCTGATTGCTGTGTCAGCAGACTGAACATGTTGTATAACTTATTCTGAGCTAAAGAAGTGTGTGTGTTGAAAAAAATAATTATGTGTATTGTTTGCATGCAGGCTCTCTCCACCCCTACCCCCCGGGTTCCCCTGTACACACACAGTTCTCTCTATATTTTACAATATTAAAATTCTTTCCCTCTGTTTCCCCATGTTTCTCCAGAATCACGCTCACAGCTCCCTAGTCTACCTCGTGTCTCTCTTGGGCAGCATGGAGCACAGCTTCCACCACACCTTGCTGCTGGAGATACGAGCACTGGCCGACCAATACCCATCTTTGCTGGGGGGCTGTGGCAAAGACATCTACAGGATGAGCAACTCATTCACCTCTATAGCTCGACTCCTGGGGAGCCGGCTGGAGGAGAACGCGGCCACACACTGCAGGTGGGAAAACAGACAGTAACCTCATCTGAGACACAAGAATTAGACATGCTACATCGTTTTTATGAAACTCTTTATTTGCTCCAAAATAAAATGTTTGGCTCTGGCCTACTGCAACAGGAATCTCCTAACAATTAAAGCATTTATCATTAATTTTCAGATTTAGTTTTTTGAAAGTTGAGTGTTTGCCCTGGATTGACAAGAAACTACAATGTAAGAATTTAGATTATATTTAAGCAGTATTCTCCAGTTGTTGCCTAGTCTGAAGCTAGAGACACAACAAGCTGATGAAGGGCCGTCTGGAAAACTGGAGGCATCAATGAACTTTTGTCCTTTTGGTGTAGCCAGCATCGTTGGCACAAAACCAACCCAGTCGGTGTTGGCGGTGGACTTGCTGGCAAAAGAGAGCACTCTGACTGGCTGTTGAATGTAGGATCAAGCCCAGATTATGACAGCCTCCCCCCCAAAAGGCGGATTCTAGATGCCCTCCAAACAAAACAAAGAGCACCCCATTTGGGTGGGAGGAGGGGGATACAGGCACAGTGGGACAAAACGAGAACACAAACAAGAAAATATGTTCATCAGATGGTTGGCTGAAATCCCACGACCACCATCAGAAGGAACTTGACATATCTGGTGGTCTACCAGAGACCAAGGGCCACGAGACGGATGGACATAGTGTGTTGAGTGGCCTACCCAAGTCCAAGGACCACCGGACAGGTGAATATTATGCATCAGGTGGCCTATCAAAGTCCAAGGGCCACCAGACGGATGAACCAGGCACCGCAGGGGCACAGAGCTCCAGGACAAAAGGGGTCTTGAACTCAGGAGACAACACAGAGGCCTTTTGCCCTGGAGAAAATAACACAGGGGTCCTAAACTCAGGAGGTGACAACATGGACCCTTTAAACACAGGAGGTTACAATACAGAACCTTTAAACTCAAGGGGTGATGACATAGATGCTTTAAACTCAGGGGGTGATGACATAGACACTTTAAACTCAGGAGATTATAACAACACATGTACTTTAACCTCAGGAGACAATGACAACATAGGAGTTTTAAAGTAGAACTGAACTCACCTTTTTGCCAAAAAAGTAGAATAGCAGATTAATTCCTTATTACCTATTGTATTTTTCAACACATAAAAGAAATTTTTAGGCCGTGCGATGGTCAAGCTATAAGCCGATAAACTTTTGCCTCTGGCTGGCAGTGCCAAACAAACCGGAAGTAGTGCAGACGACGCTGCGTGACGTCACGAGTGTGACCCTTATCAAAACAACAATGGCAGATGATAGCAGTTCCAGCAGTCAAGAACACCAGAGTTTTCAGAGTGAAGAGGCATTCAGGATCGGTGACAAGACAGAGGAGGATGCAGGAGTGTCAAGTGAGGAGGAAGAGAGCGAGGGAGGCATCGAACCATACAGATTAGAGCCAGAATTTTCGGGGGATTCCGGCACCGACTCAGACCGCAGCAGTGATGGGGAGGAGAGTCGCTTATTGAATACAGAATGGTGAGTCTTTACTTTGGCATGTTTGGGGTGTCAGGATAAGGAAAATTAACAATAAAAAAGAAAGGGAAAAAACCATCAGCATTTTTCCAACTTATTACAGTGATCCCTCACTTATCGCGTTTAATGGGGACCAGAACCGACCGCGAAAAGTGAAAAACCGCGAAGTAGCGTCACCCCCCCCCCCCCCAAGGGCGTCACAAGCACTATTTTGCACAAAAAGGCACAAGAGAACAGCGAAAAGTGCCACTAAGCAACACAAGCGATAAAGAACAATGAATGCGGTCTTCCTTCGCTGGGTATAGGCGCTCGGCAGGGAGCGAAGCTGGGTAAAACGTCTCAGCCAATCAGCTTGCGAGGTAAAACGTCTCGGCCAATCAGCTTGCGAGATTCCCGAGCGGTGAAGAGGTGGGCGGAGAGGAGTGGAGCGGTGGTCAGAGAGGTAGATTTTCAGTTGTGCGGGCTCTCCGTGTTGATACCTGATGTTCTAATGGAGAAGGCAGGGAGACTACATTAGAACATCAGGTATCAACACGGAGAGCCCGCACAACTGAAAATCTACCTCTCTGACCACCGCTCCACTCCTCTCCACCCACCTCTTCACTGCTCGGGAATCTCGCAAGCTGATTGGCCGAGACGTTTTACCTCGCAAGCTGATTGGCCGAGACGTTTTACCCAGCAAAGGAAGACCGCATTCATTGTTCTTTATCGCTCGTGTTGCTTAGTGGCACTTTTCGCTGTTCTCTTGTGCCTTTTTGTGCAAAATAGTGCTTGTGACGCCCTTGGGGGCGGGGGTGACGCTACTTCGCGGTTTTTCACTTTTTGCGGTCAGTTCTGGTCCCCATTAAACGCGATAAGTGAGGGATCACTGTATATCTAGAAACACATCGCTTCCCAGTCGTTTTTCCTCCCCCTTTCTTTTCTTTTGTCGCCATGACAGCTTTCCTTGGCCACTGAACAGATCTTCCCAGGTGTTGGAAGTGTTTTGTAGTCGACTATCATGACAAAATGCACCAAAAACAACCAGTGTCGATGTGCTCGCAATGGTAAACATGGAGGACTGTGTCACACTCGTGACGTCACGCGGAACTCCGGCTGCACTTCAGCGGATTTGTCTGATTTTTCAGGGCGGGAAATTCAAAATCGCGATTTTCTCCAAGATTCCGAGATTTGTGGAGGGGGTGCCAATGATAAATTATCTTTATAATTGTATGTACTATCACCCAGTGCTGTTCAATGCCGTTCAGTTCAGTTCTACTTTAAACTCAGGAGAAAGCAACATGGGAACTTGTTACTGTGCAGAAAATAATGTAAGAGTGTCTTGCTCTGGAGAAAACAAAGTAAGAGCCTTTTGCTCTGGAGAAAACAACATAGGGGTTTTAAACTCAGGAGGAAACAACGTGAGAACTCTTTGCTCTAGAGAAAATAATATAGGGGCCCCTTGCTCTGGAGAAAACAGTGTAGGAGCTCTTTGCTCTGGGAAAAACAATACAGGGGCTCTTTGCTCTGGAGACCACAAAGGAGCCTTTTGCTCAGGAGAAAACAACATGGGGCCTCTTGCCCTGTGGATAATAACATAAGAGTTTCTAGCTCTGGAGATACCAATATAGGAGTTTCTAGCTCTGGAGGTACCAATATAGGAGATTTTTGCTCTGGGAACAGTACCCGAGGGGCTTTCAGTGCAGGAGCTAACAGCAGCTGAGGAGCGGTGACACCAGGTAGCGAAGGTGGAGCGGACTACTTGGATGGCCCAGGTGGAGTAGACTGTTCGGTTGATGGTGAAGCCATGGCGGGCCCCTTGGACATGGAGGAAGAAACACAGGTTGGTGCCATGTCCACACCAAAACAACCAGCAGAAAAGCTTGATGGGGAGACCTCAGAAGCAGATGGGAGCTGCAACTGGGTCTCCTTGCCAGGAGCAAGACAACTCCTCTCTAAAACTGATGTTATAGAAGCAAAGAAATGTACTTGCCTTAACTCCTGGTCTTCTGCTGATGAGGACCCCAGTGATTCTGCTGCTGGAGATGTGATCTCCCTCTCTGGGGATGCTGGAGGGACAGTGGATGAGGCAGTCTGACGGAGCCAGGGGACATTTTACCGTTTGCACAGGCTTCCATGACACTGGGGCTGGAGGATGGCGTGAGGTGGTTGACAGAGCCAGGGGACGTTTTACCGTCAGCACAGGCGCCAGGCTTTTCACCAGTCCTCGGAGCGAGTGTTGCAGGTTTGGCACCGACATGAGCAGTCCAGCCAGACTGGGGTAGTCCCGCAAACTGGGGTAATCCTCAATCACTCCTGCCATGGCGTCCAGGAGCATCATTGCTCGCTCTGGAGTGTGGAATGACCGGGCATCTGAGATTATCCCCTTGACCCCTTAGTTGAGCTGCCCAACACTCAACCTCATTCAACCCAAACACTCTGTAGTCCATGCCCGCTGAGTTCTCATTTGGTGGTGTAATTCTGTCAAGGTTCCCTCCAATAGGCACCGTTGAATAACTGGACTCAGATGTATGGGCAGAACTCCAGTGTAACATGATTTTATTAATAACAAAAGCAAAGAAATGAAAAACAGCATGAGGGCTGAAAACAAACTCAGACTCAACTGGAAAAATACAAGAAAAACTCACTGGGGACACATGGACAGGAATACCGGCAGGGAAATAGACGAGATACAAAGTTAACATTAACATTAATGTTGACACAAAAAGGCACCGACATATATAGACAGGGGAATAATTACAGAACACAGGACAGGTAGGAACAGATAATTGACTTAACATAAGACAGCTGGGACTACTTAGGAGACAGCAGGGGAGCAGCTACAAAACAGGACAGGTGGGGCTGTACAGACAGTCAGACAGGGGATGTACATGAAACGTAACAATGAACATACAGGACAACAATACAGGCGTAATAAAGAAAGGGCAGTGGCTAGGGGTACGGAAAACATGAGGAGCTGGAACAATAGGTAAACAGGTACACACGATGCCTCAGGACTAGACAGGGGATGGCACAGAAGACAATGACAGGGGACTCAGAGAGAACACTGATGGCCAATAATGCAAATAATCATAAATAATCACAGAAAGAACAATAAATGAACATAAGTTGTCAGGAGCCGAGCCGGCTTGGTTCCCCCCGGCTCGGTCCTGGCCTTCCTCTGGTCCTGGGTATCAGTGTATTATGTTGTCTTGTGTATTTTCCTTACCCATAGCCACTGCTTTCCGGCCGGGAGCTGTGAGGCAGCCCTCTTTGGCTCACACTGGTGTGGGGCGCTGTCTGATGGTCTGACGGTCCGACCACGCCCCCTCTCTCAATACTGCCAGCTGATTCCCACTCCTGTTAATCACCTTTCCTGCTCCTCGCCCAGATGTGCCTAATCTCTCTCTGCCAGCAGTGCATGTATTTAAGTGGCTCTTTGCCAGTCACTCATTTCCGGATCATTGTCATAGTCTGTGTGCTTCTGTGTGCCACGATGTGTTAGCCACTCCACGTTAGCCGTGGTTCTCTTGCGTCCTCTGAGCAATGTCGGGTCGGGGATGCTATTGTGGTTAATTCGTTTCTCCTCATGCGTTCGCTGGGCGATGCCAGCCTAGAAACGCCAACTGTAAGTTTCTTTGTATTTTTGTACATCTTCACCTTTTTGGAACTGAGTGTCATTACTTTAATAAATGTGTTGTGGTGTAACCTGCACGCACTGTAAGTCCTTCTTTCTACCCCTCTCCGTGCGCTGCGTAAAAGCGCACGGGGAGGTTCATAACAAAAGTGTGATGATTATGGGACCAGATTATGGGACCAGATACTGGTCTCATGTACTTCTGTCTGACTTTATCCTCTTATGGGTTGTTATTTTTCTGATGTGTTTACAATAATTGGAAATAATGAAAAGTTAGGGGGAGGAGCTCAGTCATCCGGGAGAGGCTCAGAGTAGAACCACTGCTCCTCCACATTAGAAGGAGCCAGTTGTGTTTTGGGCATGTCCCACTAGGAGGAGACCCCGGGGCAGACACAGGGCACGCTGGAGAGACTATGTCTCCCAGCTAACCTGGGAACGTCTTGGTGTCGTCTCAGAAGAGCTGGAGCAGGTGGCTGGGGAAAGGGAAGTCTGGGCTTCGACCTCCGGAAAAGTGGTAGAAGATGGACGGACGGATGGATGGATGGATGGATGGATGGATGGATGGATGGATGGATGGATGGAAAAGTGCTCCCAAAAGCAGATTACATCCACAACTTATTGACAATACTATGTGCATATGCATTCTGGGCTTAGGTTGAGTGGGACTCATCTGGCTACAGTGGATGATGTGCAGCACGTTCTCTCTCTCTTTAAATAGGAACATTGTGTGCAGAATTTGAGGCTAATAAAAACTTTGCTTGGGGTCTTCTGGAAGACAGACAGAATGAAGAAAAGGCTAAAGAGGACAAAGCAGGCTATTGTTGGGGGGGTAAAAGTAGAAAAAAAACAATTGAAGTCCTCTTTCAGAAGAAATGAAAAATTGGGGGAAAAGAAGGGAAAGAAAGACTAAGTGGAGAGTATGGAGAGACAGAAACTGGACAAAAATTTAAGGATAGTCATAAGAGAAAAACAGAGATAAAAACCAATGAAAATCTGTTCAGATTTATCTCTTTAACGTCATGTCACATGCACACCACTGACCTGAGTTCATGTTTTTGCGTCTTTGCTGTAGAGTGGGCGAGGCGTTCCCCTCTCCACATTTATCTCTTCCAGGTGGAGGAAGAGGAGGGATGTCAGAGTCACCACTGCAGGTGAAGATCCAGGCCTTTGAGGAGAAAATAGGAAAAGCTGCAGAAGAAGAAAAAGAAGAGCAGGAGGAGGAGGAGGAGGAGGAGGAGGGGGAGTCCCCTGGGCCCCAACGACGCTACAGCCTGACCCAAGCCGTCAGGGAGCAGAGACGTGAGATGAGATTCAACAGGTCAGTTAGCATGCAACAGCAACAGGGTTCTGTGTAGTGCATTATTAATTCTGGCAGGGTTTTACATAGTGTTGGTTACTATTGCTGTCGCAGTCTGCCCTGGTGGATCTAAAAAGACGTCTAGAGCCAAGCGAAATTAATCTTTGTCTCTTTGGAGAAAAAAAAATGATAGAAAATGAGGAACATATTGTTCATGTAAACTGAAAAAATACATGCAAAAACAGGTTAAGATATTGCAGGTTTTAAGCCAAAAACAATGACCATGTTTACATGGTCATGGGTAAACTGATTACTGAAGTAAACCAATAAAGGTAATAAACAGTTTATGGTGTTTACATACACTGAGTAAACGGTTTACTGGGCAAATAAACTACAGTAGGTGTGTTAATCTGTTTTCTCATAAACCATTAATGAGCCTTTGACCCTGTTTAGATGGTCACGAGTAAACCAATTACTGGAGTAAACCGATAAAGGTAATCAGATTATTCTGTTTACATGACAGTTTGAATAATCTCGTAACTCCAGAAAGCTGATAGCGGTTTACTCGTGACCATGTAAACAGGGTCAATGAAGGAGAGCAGCGGTGCTCAGAGCCTCACTTATAGTCCCCAAAGTTGATTTTAGTCAGTCACATCTTACTTTGCACAGCCAGTATAAACGGTTCATACAGAGTGGGGCGGCTGTGGTGCAGGTGTAGAGTGTCACTGACCTCTGATTGGAGGGTCGGTGGTTCGATTCCCGCTCTCCCTGCGGTCGACATGTTGAAGTGTCCTCAAGCAAGTCACTGAACCCTGAGTTGCTCCTGGTGGGTTATGGCAGCTTCGCCGCCATCAGTGTGTGAAGCTGACGGAGAAAACTTGACATAACTGATATAGTTGGAAGACACCACTTATTAAAGGTGACACAGATAATGTCCCTACGCCTTTCAACAACAAGATGTGCACGGCCACTTATGCGACTGTAGCAGTCCACCGCTTGTAAACACAGCGGTTCTGGGCCAGGCTGATCGGGTCAGGCAGAGGGTGTATCGATGTGATCTGCGACATCCATGTTAGATGTGGACCGGCCCGGAGACAGTGCCAGCCTTTGGGAGGAAGGTGGGAACAATCCAAGAGAATTCAATTGGCCGGGACCTTGTTTCCCTAAAAGCTAAAGTCTTCCTCTCCTGATGGTGGTCATGATGTGGGTGTGGTTGCCACCTCTTGCCTCTTTGTTGGTAACATGGTGGAACCAACTGATGCCTACCAGAGGCAGTTTCAATGGTAACCATTGAGGTGGCAAGTGGCTGCGGCTGAGAGGGTCCTTGTCTCAGAACCGTACAGGAGGATGGGAATCACACAGGTGTTGAAGATGAGGAGCTTCATCGCTGTACACATTTTGCCACTTCTCCAAACTCTTCATAGGCATCCAAATGTCTGCTGTCTGCTGCCTGCTGAATGTGCCCAATGATCTCAGGGTCTGATGAGCAGACGCTCGAGATCTTGGAGCCAAGGTAACCAAAGTCATTTACTAATTCACCTTCCTCATTATTGACCAGAATGAGATGTGGTAGTGGTGGAAGGAAGTCAGACATTGACTGGATTTTTGTCTTTGCTCAGATGACGGTGAGGCCCAGTGGTGAAGCCTCATCTGGCAGCACCTCCAGGTTGTCAGCAGTGATGTCCATAAAGTGGCGAACAAGCCTCCAAGTCTCATTTACAATTTCTACCTCAGTTGACATTAAAATGGGAATAGCATAAACAAGAATGTATGAATTAAGTTTTCCTTTGTTCTTTTTCACTGATACAATCCAAACAGTAGCTCCTGTTTGCTCCATTTAAGTGAACAGTGTATGGTGGCCAGCTCACAACCATCCCCTTTCTCCTTTACATAAATTGCTTAACACTGTAAATGCTGATGTGTTTACACTGTTCTTGTGAGGAAACCAATTTGTATTACAAGATACAAATTTTGTGGTAAAAAATTTGATCAGCATGAGGGAAGTTAATAAGGATCCTATCTGAATGCTGTTTTTTCACTCTTGAAGAAGTGTTACAGACATCGACCAGAGGTGGAAATTCTGGATTCATCAAGTTAAAGTCCAGTGGCATATTTGGTCCAGCAGCTAACACAGTTAGCTGTTCTGACTCTGATAAGCACAACTCTACAGTCAGGTAGATGAGCTCATTATTTCCACGACTGTTGGAAGCTGTTGGGCAATGGATGTAAGTGGCAACGCATTGTCCGTCTATATTTTGGGTGCTGTATAGGCTTCAAACTCTTAAATAATGTGGACCGGAAAGGTGCTTTTGCTACGACTAAAAAAACCATAAAGCTGTCGCCTGGTGAGCGGGGGAATATACCCGGGACAGTTCATGTGATCCATTGCAGGATCAGCACATCCAGAGAGACATCCACACACCCCTATCCAGATGTGCAGCATTTTTACAGTCTGTGGAAGAAGGTGACCCATGAAGCACCCAGAGAAGCAAAAAACCTGTTCTTATAATCCTGACTGTGCACTCTTGTCTCTAACACTGATTTCTGAGGTCTTTGACTACTCCCGTTTTTCCGTATCTCTTAGGTCTAAGAGCCTGGCCCTCCATGCTGTACGCTCTCGTTCCGTCAACTCAGACCCAGCCGAGGAGGGTGAAGGTGTCGATCATGGTCTAGACAACGCCTCTTCCAGTACTCTGCCTACTCAGAATGCAGAAACCAAGGAATTATCACTGGCTGAGAGGAAACTCACAGATGACTCGGTACCCACCGCCACTCCACTGGACAGAGGGGTCAAAGAGGCAGAGAAGGATCGTGGCAAGCCAGAGGAAGCTGACCGACTCTTCATCCATTTAAGAGACAATATGGAGATGATCAGAGAGTTCTGTAAAAACACGGTGCAGCAGATCCCCGTACCAGAGCACTGTGTGATCGAAGGTAAAGATGTTTCTGTAAGCAGTACTTTGATGTAGCCTTTAAGGAACTGTGAAGAGATGTGTGTGTGTGGGGGGGGGGGGGGGGTAAACTGCACATTGACAGGGTTGATAAGTGATGTGGAATTATTAGAGTTCTGTGTTCCACTTTGTCTCACACACAGGCAGATGCAGCCCTGCGTAGAAGTCAGTCAAGGGTTGATTAGTGTCTCTAATGCTCCGAATGGACAGGGATTTATTTCTGTAGGAGGAGCAGCTAGATGGCAGCGGTGCATGTGCTGATTGCTGATTTTATTCCTGTCTTGAGGGCGTATGAGTGTGATTCTTCTCCCTTCCAGCCTATTGGTTTACAGCTGAATTTCTGCCTTATTTTTTTTCCCATGCTCCCCATCCTTATAACCACTCTGGACACCTAATTTGCACTGGATCAAATCTTGGGTTTCCAGCCACAGTGTACCATTAGGTTCATGTTATTCTCTTGCAGAATATATATATTTTTGGCTCTTATGGATTGGCAGTGCCTACAAATTGTCCAAGCAGTTAGGCAGGTGCACAGCTGCGCAACTGATCCTAACCTAATGAATTAAGGCTAATGTTATCACGTAGTATTTTCAGACCAATATATTTAGATATGACAATGTATCTTAACATTTTTTTTAATGTAATTCATAAGCTAACAACACATTTTGGTGAAGTGGGAATGCAGAAGTGCAGTGAGTTGATCTGGGAAGTGGATGGAGGTGAGTGGCAGGGCAGTGAAGGTCAGTTGATGAACTAGCGGAAGTGAGGGCAGGTGGCAGAGGACCAGGTCTGGACTGACACAATGTGGAAAAACAAACAACCAGAAAAAAACTGAGTGACACGAGCTCAAGCCGTGACACAACGGTAAGTAGAAACAGATGCATGTCGAGGGTATGCGTGTGCAAGAAGAACATGCTATGGGAGCAGTTCTATGAGCACCATGAAGACTTTCTCATCACAGTGACAGCGATGCATGTTGACTAGAAACAAGGGTTCAGACAGTTCATATGAAAAGCTGTTAAAATGAGAAACGGCTCCCATGGCTGAACTAATCAAATCTACTTTCCTTAGCCCTCTAATCACTTTTCATATTCCCTCAAGCATCTCATGTTCAGAGATTTGATATTTTATTTTCTTTCACGTGAATGAAATTTTTGCTTATTTTCAGTTTTTCAATTCGATATGCTTCACTCAACTGGCATCATCTAGCAGCACTTGTCATCACCGTTAAATTTTCAGCTCATTCCGGCAGAGGTGAAACGAGCTTGGGCTCGATGGGCGCTGAATCTGCTGCCCATCTGTCCGCCCACATTTCAGGAGAGTGGCTACTCCTCCTACACCGTCGGCCCAAATTAGTTGACTTTACTAGAAACTTGCGTGTTTTTACACAAGATAAAAACTAAATGTGTTAATTTGTGCTAGCATATAATCCTACGTAGTTGGACTAGACCAGGGGTGTCCAATCACGTGCCTTGGAGGGTCAAGACCCACTTGTTGCTGATCAGTGAAAACACCTGCTGAAGAGACTGGATGGAAAAGAGTTCACCCAAAACATTTATTTTCTACAGTCTAATTGGACATTTTAATTGTATTAAGCTTAAGCATGACTCTTTATCCCTACTTAATATAATTAGTTAAGAATATGGTTCTTTGCTTGGTGCCCTGTGAATGATGAAAATGTGCCATCTTAGCACACATGTGTAACACTGTCCACATGCACACGCTCAACACTGTGTGCTTCTTTGTTTGCATGATCTGCAGCCTTAAAGTATGAAGCTGGACTTTTTTAAACGTATTAAGCCCAGACATGCACCCTTTCACACAAGCGCGTTCGCACACTTAGAAAACAGGTCCCCGAAGCCCCAAAAGTGATGATAAATTGATTGACACGAGTAGATGTTATTGCTGTGCCTTTGGCCTTAATGTCATTTTATCTGAGAGGCAGCCAGGAGTCAAATGGCAACCACGCATTACTCACATGTATGCACTCACTAAAACAGGAAACAAAATGAAAAGATAACAGACTCCGCCTTCGGCCTCTGGCTAAGTAATTTAATCTGAAAATAAATGTGAACACATTAACCAGCTGTGAAGGCAGACATCCTGCATCCATCTGTCCACCGTTGGTGCTCTCCATTTGCTGTTTCAGCTCTAGGTCTCCAAATGAGAATCAACCCAGCGGCTAATAGCCTCATGATGCCACAGGTGGTCTCAGCTGGATGATGTCATCACACTGCTGACTGACCATTACACGAGCGGCTGACCCAGCACTTCAGAGGATGTAGAGGGACTGCCCGGCGCATACATTTCTATGACATGCACACACGCACATTATGGTTCTCATGCTTTTTGTTTGCCTGTTTGTTTGTTTGCTTTTTTGCATTCCCATTTTGGAACCAGGCTGCATCAGTGTAGTGTTGCACACTGAAGCCCAGCCTGTCCCATCAGTAGTCATGTAGAGAACCTGATTGGGTGACAGCAGATGTGATTACTGTGATGAATTGTATGACCTTTGTAGAAACATCTGTGTTGCTCTTTTTCTTTATATTGCAGTTAAATTTGACCCACTTGACAAGCTATTTTTTTTACATAGTTGTCATCTAGCTTTGAGAACTGCCAAAAATCCCCTCTGATCACTGCTCCGAAGTGGCTGAGAGGTGGAAGTTTGTGTGGGGGGGTTATACTTGTATACTATGATTCACTTGGTAAATATGTCCTCAAAGTTGCACAAGTCCATATGTGCAGGAGACACAATGGGAGAGGTTTGGAGCATCTGTAGCATATTGATTTATTTTCAAATCCCTCTCTTTTTTTAATGTGACAGATTCAAATCGAGGCTGCGTGGCCAAGCTGTCATTCTCCTGCCCTCTGAAGGGCCACTACTGTCTGTACGGCAAGTCCCGTTTCAGCCTGAGCAGCCGACAGCCTCACCTGTGGATTCGCATCATGCTGCTACAGCTTCAGGTGCAGCCAAAGTGACCAGCAAAGCACCAAACTTCATATAGAAACACAGTCGTCATCACGTTACAAAGTATCTATTGTAGTCCTGATTTAAATGCTTCCTTTTTTCTCCTGCTCTACTGTTTTTTTTCTGTTTTGATCAGAGTAAGTCCAGCGTCCCTCTGCGCACCAGAGATGAGTGCGTCCAAAGACTGGCTTCCCTGTGGGAAAAAACGCAGCTCAAAGGTGCTCACAGCTTCTCCATGGCCATGACGCAGCAGGCTGTCCCACACAGGAAGGTATGTTCCTGCTGCTTCCTCGTAAAACCTGTCTGTCTCCAGCAGAGAGGATGAAGTCATCGGTTGTGTTAAGAAAAAAAAAAAAAGGAAAGAAAAGAAAGAAACTGAGATAGGAAAGTGTCCATCCTCTTTTGTTTAGATATGGAATGTACAAAATGGACATTTTTGTATACAACTCCTCCGCTCACCCTCTCTTCACAACTTCATCACGTCTGGTTGTGCACATGCATATTTGAACGATTGTGTTGGAAAGAGAGAGAGAGAGAGAAAGTGGCTGGGTGAATGAGATAAAAGTGGTGGGGGGAATACGTGCACTGATGTTGGTATGTTTTTGTAGGAGTGCATAAGTGGGCGGTGTTACTCATGCTGTACCGTCAGCATGTGACAAAGTAAGTGGTCGTTCGGAAATAATTAGCCCCACAAAGAAAATGCAGCTGTCGTTTGTCTTTGTGTTGTGGTTGTGACCAGCTATGGTTACCATATGGGGCATGCACGCACACACACACACACACACACACACACACACACACACACACATGTCCAGCATTCATACAGTAACATGAGCACAAACATAAAGGACAGAAAGGTTACAGTCTGCTACAGTTCATGTAGAGGTGCACTGTCTCTTTGTCAGACGTACACCAGCGGTGGGACAGTGTCACATTTGGACTGATGCTGATGCCTCAGTGCTTGTAGCATTAAGGTGAGCGAATCGTGGACTTGGCGTTCCTCTGTGACTCCCTTGCTACCGTCTCCTCTGGGTGCGGGCGCCTGGTGTCTCCCAGGGTGCGTGTCTGGGGCCCTGGGGTGGGTGCGGGTCCACTGTTGCGGGGGCTGGGGGTGTTGTCCGGGTCTCTTTGGGTGGGCGGAGCCTTGGCTGGAGGTTTGGGTGGCTCTCGGGCTTGTGGAGCCTTGGGTGCCGTGCTCTGCATGTGGCGGGGTGGCGGGTTGTGGGCCGGGGGCTTGCAGCTCACTGTTCCAGATCTCCTGGGGATTCTGCTCCGTGGCTGCGGGCGTGCTGCGCAGGTCCTCCCTCTGCCTGCCTCCCATGGCTGGTGCCTGGCTGTCTTGGGACTGGGTGGCCTTAGGGCACTTGTGCTCTGTGTGGACTGCGGGTTGCCGCAGTGATGGGGCCGCTGTCTGGGGTGGGCGATGCTGTGGCCTCTTACACTCATTTTTCATGTTTTCTGACCCCCCCCCCCACACACACACACACACACATGCAAGCAAACTTGCAAGTTAGGTTAATTGGAGACTCTAAAGTGGCCGTAGGTGTGAATGTGTCTGTGAGTGGTGAAGGGATTGACACCGCACCGTGACTGCCTCATCCGCCCAGGTGGATTTCCTGAATTTCCCTTTGGGGATTAATAAAATATACCAAAAAAAGTCTTAACTCGAAATTCAGGCAAATTAAAAGTCAAGAAAACATGGCAGTACATTGGTACAACCTTTTGTTCCACTTGATTTTGACCAGGCAAGCTGAAAATAATGGTAAAGCGGGTGGTGAGAATACTGAATGGTGGACCCATGTCGTGGCTCTACTGAACTGCTCTTAGTCTGGCCCTTCACCCAGGACCACTCTGTCCTCGGTGACCCTACCAAGGGCAAGATGCCCCTGACAAAATAGCTCCTGGGATCATTAGGGCACGCAAACCCCTCCACTACGATAAGGTGGTGATTCACAGAGGGGCTCTGGGGTAATGTATGTGCTTAATCAGTGTAAAGGGGATTATGTTTCAGTTACTGTGATTGTCAGTATGGTATGACACCACTAATTATTCTCTCATTTAGAGGTGTCATGTTTCATCCCTTTCAAAGGCATCATATTAACATGAATTCATTTTGCTATTCAGACTGATTCCTAACTCAAATAACAACAATAACAACTTTAGTCTTCTAGTTAAGGTGCAGAAAAACGTCATCAAATACTCGAATGTAGCACTATAACACCTTTTGTTGGGGGGTTAGTGGTTGTGTGAATGCTGTGTTTGTCCTCACAGCAGATGTAAAACACCCTCAGAAACGGGACACGTGGAACATATCAGCCAATAAAAACATCACTGTTTAGTTTACAGGCTCTTTGCTGGACAACCGTTCAGTAAAATCTGATTTATCTCTGGCACAAGCAAAACATATTTTTTCACAGCTCTTCACTAACCTCAATAGACCACTTTGACTTTTTACTTATATACCTTGACTATTGTAAATATTGCTCATATGGGCTGTAGGCCTGTACAAACAGAAAGAGAAGAACTACAGATGCAGTCAGTGAGATTAAATAATTTTACACAGTTTTGTTGTATCACCATGATGTGCCAACAGGGACAAGCAAATGGTGGAAGTTGTGAAGTATTTCTGCGCTGACTAAAACTTTCCTCTTCCTCAAGTTTGGTTAAAAGCTCCATTTGTGACCAGAACAAACCAGTTAATCATTGACACTGTTGACCACAAAAAATTCTTTGTGCTAACCACTGCATTCTCATTAAAATGCACTTATTGTGAAGCACATGGAGGGAATGGCAAATACTGTAATTAGCTTTACTTTTACTCAGTTCTTGTCTTTCTTCTCTAAAGCATACTCATTTTAAGCCATTTGGCTGATGCACAGTTGACTTCAGCTCTGGCACCAAACGTGATCCAGAGACCCCACTATGTATACACAACACTCTGACTGACGGAGGCGACTGTAGCTTCGGTCCACCTCACACCAATAACAAACATACTGCTGTGGAAAGAGGAGGTTTAATAGGAGAAAAGAAGACAGACCACGACCTTTTTTTTCTGTCAAGCTATATTTCCTCTTCCCTGTCTTTCAGCTGCACTCCTGTCACTGTCAGCCATATGGGAACATGTAGAACAAGAGAAAAGATGTGTATGCTGTTACATGCATGAGACAGGAAAGGCTGCATCTGTACCAGCAGGGAGATTTAAAGAGAGACTGCAGGGCTTTATGCGACTTCAGTGATTTAAGATGCTCTTATGTTTGGTTCCTGACGACTGTGGTTAGTTGGTTTATGAGAGAAACGGGAAATAGAAAGCCGATGTGAGTTAAAATAAGCGATGAAGCCAGGCAAGGGAAAAGAATAACACAGATGGGGGAGTAATGAAAAAGGTTGATTTGTGATGAAAGGGAGAAGTGTGTCGAGACGTGAGGAAAACGTAATGATTAAACCTAAATAAGTAACAAAATCAGGAAGCTGCATTATTACTGTTTATTTTTTTCATAAATCTAACAAACGGCGTACGTTAACCCTCTGAGCTTGATCTTGACCTTTTGATTGCAAAATGAATGTCTACAAGTTTGCATGTAATATTCCTGCACCGATTTCAGTGGTGATATCTACAGTCGTTCTTTTGTTAGAATCTGAAAAACCAGACAGACAGATGGGCGTACAGCCCTACCCACAGCTACCACTGGAGTGGGTAATGAGGAACAGGATAGAATGGGTGGCTGAATTAATAAACTCAGAATGAGGAGACAATGAATAATATAGATGATAAAAGGGAAGTACAAAAGCATAAGAAAACTGTAAACGGACAAATATTGTTCAGAACTGTCTTGTTGATTTTAACCTCATAAATTATAGCCATGGGTCACATGTATATGATTATTAAAATATTAAAATGCTCACTTAAAAAAATAATATTGCCTTTATTTAGTTAAGCTCTTAAAGAAGTGACCAGATTACATTTCCTGGGCCAACCGATCACAGTTTGTGAGACTCCAGGACTGTGTGTCTGGTACCATCATCTGCAGTACGGGGGCCCCCCAGGGAACAGTTCTGGCTCCCTTCCTGTTCACTCTCTACACTGCTGACTTTTCACATAACACACCACACTGCCATCTACAGAAGTTCCCTGATGACTCTGCGATTGTTGGCCTCATCTCTGATGGGGATGATGCGGAGTACAGAGGACTTATCCAGGTCTTCATGGACTGATGCCTGCAGAACTCCCTCCAGATCAATGCGAGGAAAATTGGTGGTGGACTGCCGCTGGCAAGGACAACCCCTCACAGCACCGGTAAACATCCAGGGAGCAGACACTGAGATGGTGACATCTTACAAGTACCTGGGTGTTCACCTGAACAATAAACTGGACTGGTCACACAACACCAACACGCTCTACAAGAAGGGGAAACGCAGGCTCTTCCTCCTAGGGAGACCCAGGTCTTTTGGTGTGCAGGGGCACTCCTGAAGACCTTCTACAATTCAGTGGTGGCATCAGTCATCACATTTGGAGTGGTCTGCTGGGGCAGTGGCATCACGGCAGCCGACAGGAAGAGACTGGACAGGCTGATCAAAAAAGCTAGCTCTGTTCTGGGGCGACTCCTTGACCCAGTGGAGGAGATAGGAGAGAGGAGGACGATGGCTAAGCTGTCATCTGTGCTGGAGTCCCAGTCCCACTCCATGCGGGACGCGTTGAATGCACTGAGGAGCTCATTTAGCGGTAGGCTGTGCCATCCTAGGTGCACATTGGAGAGGTTCCGCAGGTCCTTCCTACCTACAGCTGTCAGACTTTATAACATAACCAGGGCTCCTCGTAGAGGTCGTATTAAATGTACTACACATAACAACTTTGCACAACAGAGATTGTCCCCTCCAATACACAACTAGGACAATAACAATCATTACTGAGGGTGGCAACAACACGGTTGATTAAAATGCGAAATATACTGTCTGGGTACAAATTCATATTCTGCAGGGTAACTTAACAAACTGTAATGCTGTTTATACTGTCAAGCTGCAATGCTCCTGCACTGTGTATGTAACTGTGTACATATGTATATTTATTTACTGCTTTGGCTAACCAATTCTTATCTTATTATCTTACATATTTACTGTATTTACTATTGCTCCCAGTGCTGCTATCCCTTTGCTGCTGCAATCCTGGAATTTCCCCATTGTGGGTCTAATAAAGGCTTATCTTATCTTATTTTATGATGATCTAAAGTGTCCATTTGTGCCACACTTTGCCCCTTCCACCAGTGGTTTTGGTAGTTTCTGGTGGTACATTGCCCATTTTCACACTTTAGCCCTTCGTCATCCAAATAACAATTGACCATGTATCCACCTACACTCGTAGGAGTGGTGTGTTAAAAAGTGTGTGGCTGTGTGCGAAGTTGGCACGTTGCCATTTTCTGGGATTGGCCCTTTGACCAACAAAAACCACATCTAAAGTCAACAGTGCATTATCAGTTTCTAATTGTGGGTGCAAGTCGCTTCTTCTGACACGGGCACACTCAGAGGCTGTGCAGGAATATCTCCTTGTCCGATATTTTGATGGATAGTTTTTTAAAAAATCTTTCATACTCTAAAATTACCTGGTATTTGAATTTTCATGTGATAAAATGCTGAATAACACTGCATGGGTTTACTCCGGGATTCCTCCGGTTTCCTCCCACGTGCAAGTTAGGTTAATTGGAGACTCTAAAGTGGGCCCAGGTGTGAATGTGTGTGTGAATGGTGAAAGGGTTGGGCACTGCACCAGTGGCTGCCTCACACACTCATGTGGATGTCCTGTAATTTCCCCATTGTGGGACTAACAAAGGAATCTAAAGAATAACTTTTTTTATTTATTTACAGTGAAACTGGAAGATGGTGCAATTGATCAAAATTTTAGTTGCTGAAGTAATCTTCTCTTCTGTTTATCACCTGAGTGGATTTATAAAAGAGAAAAAAAAAACTCAGCGAGGAAGAGCTCCAAGATCAGGACACACTGTGCATTTATATGTGCCCACTTGCATGTCCATTTCCTCAGTGCAAAACCAATTTAGCCTCCCCAAGTAAACACATCATCACAATAGCAACATGGCATAAATCATGCGCCCATGTCTGTTAAAGGCCCCAAACAAGCTTCTGAATATTTAAGCGAGTTAGGGCAGCCCTTTTGATCTTTTTTGCTGGTACAGAATTTTTGTTTTCACCATAATACCAGAATGGACTCTGACACGTCCCTAAATGAGGTTTGACAATGCACTTTTAACCAGATCATTGTAATATAACGCTATGTGTTTTATGATGCCACAAACAAAAAAAACAAAAAAGATTTTTTTTTCACATGAATGCAACCTGAGATTGTCTTGTAAGTTTCTCTGTATTTTCTCTTTAATTAGTTATTATTTGTTCATTAAATTCCAATTCTTTCTAGCAAATTAAAGATATTCTTCTGGTAAATTTGCAGCTTTTTCAACCTAAATTTGCTTCCTTTTCTTGTAAATTTCCAAGTTTTTTTGATAACTTTGTGATCTTTAAAAAATGATTATTTCAAAACCACTGGGATTCAGTGGTTAGTAGATTTAGAAAGTAAATGACGTTTATTTGTTAAGCACTTATCACAGACAATGGTTATACCAAAAAAGTGCCAATGGTATGACACAACAGCTTAGTGGCACCATGAAACTCTACATTTTGAGCTTTAATGGGCAGGTTACACTATAGATATTCAAGGATAGGAATTGATAAGGAATAAATTATACAAACAAAGAAGAGACAAGGAAATAGGATGTAAAAATAAGACCATCATTTGAAGATGAAAAGAAAAACCATCGCTCTGAAATTGGGACAACCAAGAGGAAATGATGTGAGACTTAAAGTGGAAGTCTGATCAACAAGATACTGATCAGCTGTTGTTTTACCTTCATACGTAAGCCAGTTTGTTCATACAGCCTTGGTGTAGATAGAGTGTGATGCAGGAAGGGCAGGGTGCCGAGTGATAGTACTGGACAGTCACGGATGAGATAAAGATGCTTTGGGATGAAAAGGGCAACAGGGAGGAAATGCAACCCTGTGAAATGGCATTTGATGGCAGAACCTCTGCCTCCCTGATATATTTATCCTGAGACAAACCCAAAGTTGAATTTCCACAGACAGAAATGGTGTGTTTTCCTTGTTTATTGACTTAATCCATTGGTTATCCACTCCCACTTCCCCACACTGAGACTTCCTACTTTCTTCCTCTTATTTCTACTGTTTCTTCTCTTCATTTTGCAGAACAGTATAACATCTTAGCATTTTATTTTAGGTGGCATTCGTGCAACAGATTGCACCCGTGCTTTCAAAAAATGAAATTTATCACATCACATTTCGCAGAATTTTTTCCTTTCTTTCAGCTGAAATCATCCCGAGGATGCAATCGACCGTGTCTAGCTACGATCTTGTGTCTTGATTAAATTATAATTTCAGCCTAAAAACAATGATGAAGAGCAAATGAGAGGTACAGACAGGGGAGAGGGAGTTACTCAAAGATAGAGGGATTAAATTCAGCCTCACATAATCCAACCATTGTTTCGTCTCTTTATTGAACCCACCTTTCCACCCTGATGAGTCAAGTATGGCCGTGTTTGTCCACATCACGCTGTGGCCCACTGGCGAATTTGTCACTGTAAACAAAGTAAGCTAAAAGCCAATTTAAACCATATACACAACATTAATTCTGCACATTAGGGCCTGTCACACACACTGTAGTTTGAGTTTTCCTGGTAATGGAGTCCGGAAGCAAATGTGTGCTATCTTACTCATTTTCCTGTGCTGGTGATTCATTTCTAATTTTGCTTTGCAGGACACTCAATCGCTGTATTCTGTCTTGGAAAAGCTCTGAGTCACAGTCTGTCTTTCATTGTCTTCCTGCTTCTGTCTTTTCTTTGCTGGGTAATCAGTGAACAATGTCAGAGCTTTTTCAATTACCTCGACTTTTTGTTGAGGCACAAACTGAATGATTCAATGAAAAGCTGTTTTTAGTTGGGGTTTTTTTCCCCCCCTTAAACCCAAAATGAGTTGGAAAGATTTCTGTAAAACAACAACAGAAGACTAACTAAAAAACCTTCAGGAGGTATAATGTTTGATTGTTACACTGTCCTCTATTACAGAGACCAACATTCAGTGATGCAGATTACACAGAAGTTGAATTAGAGAATGTTTTCTGATTATTATTAATGTGTTTTAATGAGGAAGCACATCTTTTTAGAATTATAAACTCAGGAAATGTCTGAAATTAGGCAAAAAAAAATCCCATTTTTATTCACTGGTATGAGTTACACTAGCAAATTTTTATATACCCTATTTTGCAATAATCCAACTTTCTCAGCTTGACAAATGCAGTTTAAAAACAACACCAAATTACGCTTATCTAGAGAGCTTTCAGTATTTAGAAACCCTAGCAAGCATTTTAAAGTCAATAAATGTAGTTTCCAGTAGTAGGACAGGATGGGCACATAGATCTCTACTTGGTTCTTTATTATTTCGTTTTTATGTAAATAATCTCCTACAGCTCCACCAAAACGTCAAAGTCCAAATGTGTGCAGATGACACTGGAGTTTATGCACAGAAGAAAAAAAACCCCACCAGAATTGGCTGATTTTCATCTTGATATTAATCTAGTGTTCATATGCCAACTTGACTTCATGTCTCAGTGGCTGTGCAGTATATAAATGTAACACTGGGCTCAGCTTGTAAAGCTGCAGTTCTGCGGGAATGAGTCCCAAAACCCAGAATTTGGTTAACATTTTTAACCTACCGACTTTACTGTCAAACTCAATAGGTTTTTATAGTTAATTTACAGTTTCTTTTTTCTTTAATTATGGAAAAAGAAGACAGAATGAACGTACTTGAGTATCAATAGGTTTTTGATGACATACAAGGCCATACTATAATAGAGGGGTGGGCAACTATGTGCCATGGAGGGCCATTCCACTGCAGGTTTTCTGTTCCACCCAGTCTCTCCAGCAACTGCTTCCTCTAATTAGCAATCCTTGAAGATCATCAGGCCAAACACCTGCTGAAGAGACTGAGTGAAACAGAAAATCTGCGGTGGAATGGCCCTCACTGCTATAATACCTCGCCCATAAATTTTGTAGATGTTTTATATCTCAGAGAAGGTGTTCACAGGAACTGAGGACAGCTTGGCAGTAGTGATTTGGAAATGTTGTGCTGTTTGTTGTGCAAAATCTGATGACTGCATTCTCTGGTCAGAAATGATCTCAATCTTACAGAAATGTTCTTTTAGACAGATCAGGTCACTTAACTTTTCATCAACACATATACATACGTCTCACAGTGAATATTTTTTCAATTTTGCCTTTCGCTGTAGCCAGTCTCTCCTAAAACCATAAAGAAGCATGTGTTACTAATCACATTATTCTGTTTAGGCACATTAAGAATGTGCCTAAACAGAATAGAATTTTCATTAATGTGATAGTAACACCTGCATGTTCATACTGTATCAAAAATCTAAAGTTTATCCTGATGCTTTTTTAATGGTTGATTAGCCTTGTTGTCAAGAACAAAAATGACATTTCTTGCAAGTGTTTTTCAAAGAAAGTAGTTGCCACTGCTGTCACATATATTCATAGCACTAAAGCCCCTTTTCCACAGGTACCTACTCAGCCCTACTTGCCTCAACTCTGCTCGGTTTGTAGGGTTTTCCATTAGTACCTGGTACCTGGTACTTTTTTGGGACCTACTTCAGTGAGGTTCCAACCGTGCTGAGTCGAGCTGAAAATGTGGCATCTGCAGATTGCAGGCCACTGATTGGCCAGGCCGTAATGTCAGTGGATGAGAGCGACGTCTTCACAAGATTCAAAGCTGCCGTTTGTAAATTCAGCCGTGAGTTTTTATTATTTCTGGGATAATCAGCGAAATAAATGGCTATGCACAAATCGACACCATTACAAAACACTCACCATCTTCCCCATGAAGCAGCCATCAGCTCAAAGACCTGCTGGTACTTCATTTCGGAGCGCTTTGCCGGTGCCGCAGCTGAAAAGTTCATAGGCGGAAAAGTTCATAGTGGTCAAATTTGATCAAATGTGGTTATTTTTCAACAGTCTCCCCATTAGTGCGCACAGTTCTTCCATCGGTGTTGCAGCGCTTGGATCCATGCGCTTGAAAAATAAACTACGTTTGGTCAAATTTGACAACTTTGAACTTTTCAGCCCCGTCGTTTCTGCTGCGGCAGAGCGACCCGAAATGAAAGTATACCAGGAGGTCTCCGAGCTGATGGCTGCTCACGGGGAAGATGGTGAGTGTTTTGGGATTTTAAGCATCTTTATCACTTTTTATCAGTGAAAATGTCAGCATGTAAACAACATAACGGGATAATGGGCCACCTTCCTGTAATGAAATGTCAGAATGTGGACTGTGCCTATATCCTCACCTTAGTTTATAGTTCAAGTATTTTGTGATAACGTGACATGGGCTGAGGCCACATCCTCGCTTTGAGTTGGATTTTCTTTTTTTTTTCTCTGTGTCTAGTATTATTATTATTATCTTGGTTTGTTTACATTATATTTTCCCTGCCTTAGTCTCTGTGCTGTTTTGTCTTTATATTCATTGTCATCCTAGTCTTTGTTGTATTCTTGTCCTGGTCTCAGTCTTAGTCCTTGTCATGGTTATGTCTCCCCTGGTCCTTTGTTCATGTTTCACATGTATTCTCTGCTTTTCGTTACTCTTTTGACTCAGCCCCTCATGTTTCCTGTACCTGTAGCCACTTCCCCGCTGTCTCTGATTGCCCTGATTGTCTGATTGTTCCCACCTGTTCTGTATCAGTAATTACCCCTCATCTATTTAAGTCTGTGTCAGTCTTAGTCTCATGTGGCGGCATTAATGTTTCCAGTCAGTCCTGTCCGTGTGCTCCATGTAAATTATTGTTACCTTGCCTAACGAGTGATGGCCAGATGAGGCTTTCTTGAAGCGTGAATGTGCTTGTTTTGCTTGGTGTGCTTGTACTACTTATCCATTTTTATTAAGAAATAATTATTTTACAACAGTCTTTGGACTAAGGCGATTTTTTATTTTTTTTTAGATTATTTCACCAGCTTTTGAGAATACTCTTTCACAGGGCACAGAGGATGCAGGTGTGCAAAGGAAGGCTACTGCAAGTTTGTACAATGTAGGGTAGACACATTTCTGTCTTTCCCAGTACATTCTCTTCTGTTGTCCTTATTCTTATGCAGGGTAGGATAATGCCTCACCATAGATGATGTGTTATTGTTGTATCCAAGCTTTTTGAAATACAACAGACACTTCACCTTGCAAATAAAAATAACTTACAAGGATGGCATGACCCAGCTGGGACTTGAACCCTGGCCTACCAGTTGTAGGGAAGATGCTTTACCTCTAGACCACCACTCCAGATACAAGAAACATCAACTATTTGCACCAACTTAATAACTGTAAATACCTTATTGGGAGAAATGAGACCAGAATGTTCCCAAACAGGAGAGCTGTTTTCTTTTCAGAGCTGGCTTCATCTGAAAATGAAGATTGCTTGTGGCAAATCCCATATACAGTCAAAGATCTGACAACACAAAAGGTGAAGAATGGGGATTTCCACCATAACTGCTCACTTTATTTCATGTTGCGTGTCAAATCATGAACAGCTTCCTGACCCACTCATGTGGTACGACTGTCCGGTGAGGCTTCAGACGTCATCATATATGTCATCAATACACGCCTTGATACACGCTTCACAAAATATTTCCTGGATTACTCGGCGCATACTCCGGAGCTCTGCATGGCAAGTCTCATCACTATGCCTAGCTTCTGTGTATTTCAGCCTAGCCTCGCCTTGCCTGTTAGTGTGCCTAGCTTTTGTTTTGTTTTCAGCCCACATGCTGCTTGTTTGTGTTTTTGTACCTCATTTAATATATCTACCTGCGCTTGAGTCCTGTGTCCACCTCAACTACGACACTAAATAGTTTAGTTTTTGCCTTTGAGTATGAAGAAGTGTAGTGTGTAAATTGTCAATCAACAAAAGCAGTGTTGCACTTTTTTTTCTTTTTTTTCTGTTAATTTTTTCTTTCTTTGATTTTCTCATGTTTATCTTCTCTTTTCACATAATCACAATCTGGACCTCTTTGTTTAGTGGCATGTATTTCCTGGACACCAGAGAATATGAATGTTGGTGTAAACCCACAGACAGCCTCTGACTTTCAGCCACACATGGTCCTGGTTTATCTGTATCTGCAGGCAAAGCCTTTCAACTCAGTTATACAAATTATAGCAACACAAAGAAAGCTCTGATGTATGGATAAATTGGAGGGGGCGGGAAGGCTAACCGCTATTTCAGTCACATTTGCACTGTTGAATCAGTGAGTTTTAGTGGCTTTTACTTTTATATCCTTGCTCATTAACATCAAGGATGGAAGGGAGGCAGGTCAAAAGGTCAAACACGCTAGTGGCTCGGCCCGCCCAGTAGCTGCCTGTTTTCCTTGTGGTCATTTAAATCCAACCTTCCCTGGGTGTTTCAAGCTTTTCTGAGGTGAGTTATTACTTTTTTTGAGCAGATCATCCAAGTTCTAGTTTAACCACATCGCAAAATGAATTCATTTGTACAGTGATGCTGCCTTAGACAAGGACACGGTAAATATGGCATGAACACCAATGACAGTAATCCACCATCCCCTTCTTACTCACCAAATGAGGAAAAGGTGAATAACTTAAAGTATTATCTCAAGGGGTTGGGTGTTACTTGAGTGTATTCGTGTGTATCTGAAGTGATGTATAACTCTTACCATGTGCAGGGGGGCTTCAGGGATTTGTAGTGGGGGTCTTAGCTTCCACTTATTTCTATTGGGACTCAGTCACACAGAGGAAGTTGATGTTTTCAGTAGAAAACTTAAGTGGCTACTTCTTGAGGTTTATGTTCATTTAGAGTGTGATTTATTATCTTGTTATCCTGATTCTTTGTCCCTTTTCAATAATATAGAACAATACATATCATACACTTAAAACTCTTTTAAATTATGCATGTTTTTTATAGTGTAACCTAAAAAGATTGAAATGGGTTCAATTCAGAATTTGATTTGAGTTCATTTTTTTGTTCAAGAATTATTTGCCAGTGTAAGATAAGGTGCCATGGTGCTTGATGTCTATCAAACTGACAGAGGTAATCTTTAAATCATCTGACAATTCACTGTATTCATTCCCTCTCTTTGGAACCTTTAAAAAACACGATGTTCCAAAGAGACTGTGTGAAATTGGGAGTGATATGGGTTACAACCCTGACTAGCAAGGCTATGATTGAAAATTAGGAAGTTTTGAAAACAACTGGAAGTTCAAATTTTACATCATATACTTGCGAGAAGAAATCCCACTATTAACTCAGTTACGTAAAGAAGTATTTTTTTCTGATAATGCATTTCTAGCATGCATGTAAATGTGACAAATCCAATTATTTTATTCCTGCTAGCTGCTTCCAATGGAAATTAAATTGTACAAACCCCTGTTCAAATGGCAGGCTTCTGTGAAATGAAAAAGTGAGACGACAATAAAGGATTTCCAGAATTTTCAAGCCTATAATAACCCATAACCCATAATTTGTACAATTTATTTCAAAAGCATGTAGGGGATAAGGTTGTAAAGGCCTTGTCCCAAAAGCATCTGGGAAAGTTAAACGTTTTAGCCACAATTCCAAAAGGTATGTTTGGCACTAAAACAATACACACAACACTAAAAGAACACCATGGCAGCATTATGCTTTGGGGTTGCTTTTCCTCTGCTGGAACTGAGGCTTTAGTCAAGGAGGAGAGAATTACGTATGAACATTTCCGTCTGTTTTGGTTCAAGCTGAAGGTGAAGACTGACTTCACCTTTCAGCATGCAATGACCCCAAGCCTACATCCAAATCACAAAAAAGTGATTTCACCAGAAGAAAATTAAAGTTTTGGAATGGCTCAGCCAGAGTTTAGTCCTACATCCAATAGAGCAGGGGTCTCAAACTCTTTCCATGGAGGGCCAAGACCCTGCAGGTTTTACCTCCACCCAGTGTCTTCAGCAGGTGTTTTCACTGATCAGCAATCAGTTGGAAGAAATTTGGTGAATCACCTGTTGAAGACAGAGGGTGGAGGTAAAACCTGCAGGGTCTTGGCCCTCCATGGAATGCGTTTGAGACCGCTGCAATAGAGTATCTGTGGGGTGACCTGAAGAGGGCTGTGCACAAGAGACGCCTTCACAGTCTGACAGATTAGGAGTGCTCAGCAAGTAGGATGGGCAAATATTGCCAAGTCAAAATATAGTATGCTCATAGACTTCTATACAGAAAGACTAATTGTTGCATCCATCCATCTTCTACCCCTTGCCTTGCCACAAAAGCAGTATCCCAGACAGATAAACTCAGACCTCCCTGTCCCTGGCCACCCCCTTCAGCTCCCTTGGGAGGACACTGAGATGTTCCCAGGCCAGCCAGGAGGCACAGTCTGATGTACCCTGGGTCCACCCTTAGGCCAATCCCCAGTGGGATGTGTCTGAAACACCCCAGATAGGAGGTGACCAGGAGGCATTGCAGTCACATGCTCAGCCACAATAGTCAGCTTAGAAAGCTGGGGACAGGACCACCAAGGTCCCCGCCTTTAACTGCTGAATGATACACATAGCACAAGGCCTCCCTAATCTGTCCTGCAGGTGGTGGGCCCACTGGAGGGCAGGCCCACGCAGTTCAGGCTGAGTGCCCTGACCAGTGTGAGGTTGCCAGGTTCATGCCCCAGAGCCAGGCTTAGGGGAGGGCCTCAACAACAACTCATCACCTGGTTGCCAGGTTCTGCCTATTCGACTGTGTCATGAGTCTGAGCTCAGACTCAATTCATTTCTGAGTTTTGTATGTTCTGCTAGTATTATGTTGTCAGTTTTCTGTATATATTTTGGTTTATTTACTCTTATGTGCCCTCCCCTCTCAGACATCCTCACTTGCTGCTCACGGTCTGTTTCCCAGCTGTGAGCAGTTGGGTAATTAGGTTACCTGCCTGCTCAGCCCACACCTGCTGCTCATTTGTTTATCCAGGTATTTAAGCTCTGTGAACTCACTGTTTCACTGTGGCAGCATTGCATTGTTATGCACTGTTTGGAATTACCCCTCCGTGTATCCCCTCTTCACCTCCAGAGCTAACCCAGCTCTGGAGTGCCTCTTTAAGTAAGTCATTCTTGTTGGCATTTTGTTGTATTGTCTGCACAGTTTTGGATTTTTTGTTAATAAATGTCACTACTGCAGTTCAGCATCTGGGTTTGTCTTTCTGCCCTGGAGGGCCATTCATGACGGACTGAATGCTGCAATTAAATAAAAAGGTGATTGAACAAGTATTAGATTATGGGTATGCAAACTTATGCAACCATCTTATTGTACTTTTTAAAAATATATTTCTCCCCCAACAGAATTTTTTTTTTTTTTTTCAGTTGAATTGTACAGTTCATAGGTGACATTAAACTTCGGAAAAGTTTGCAAATGATTTATCATGGTCCCACTTTTTTCCCATTACAAAAACCTGACATAACAGGCATGTGAAAGCTTTTTATATCTAATGCATTTCCATTTATTACAATATTGAGAACATGTAAATGGATTCTATGACGTCATGCATCTTCAGGACCTGGACAACCTTCAGATCCAGCTGGAGGAAGTACGCTTCTTTGACCTGTTTGGATACAGTGATGAAGAAGGAGGGTGGCTCTGCTTTATGTGCAACAACCCTGAGAAGGCCACAGGTACACACACACACACACACACACACACACACACACACACACACACACACACACACACACACACACACAGAAATTAGATGGGCTATTATCTGAAAATTGACCCCTGCGTCCTTAAAAGAACATTTTGATGTACAATTTCACTCTTGCGTATTTGCAAACACCAAATTACACTCTTTCCCTTTGCACACCACATTCCACAGTGGTCTGCTCAGAATTTCTCACAGCCCATGATCTTTTCCATCAACACAACAATGAACAAATAAAGTGGGATTTTAAAAGATTGCCTTTTCATTTCTTGTCTTCTCACCAGGGGCCTCATGTACAAAGACTTGCTTGGATTTCCTACAGAAAGATGACATAGTATGTTCATATTAAGAAAACGCCATGAGCAAAAAAAAAAATCTAGATGTATGAAACAGTGCATACACAAGAATCCAAGCACATTTCCTTTGTACATCCCAATCTATTTGAAATTGACTGCACATGAGAAAATGCCGGCCTCCTCCATTGACACGCCTCCATTTAATATGCAATTACATGCAAATAGATATGCAAATAGACATATACAAGCCCTGCATGTTTGATTCTTCTGTGTCTATGATCAAAAATAATGGATTTAGTGGAATGTCACGGACTGAGTTGGAGGTGCTCCTGAATGAGGTAGAGGCGCGTTAAAAACATTTCGTTTGGCATGCTGTCCTCCGTCGCCCTCCCCCCCGACTGCACAACAACCACTGCTGCCTCTAAAGTCATCGAGACTTGCTGTCCACACCCCACTCCACCAACACCCCCCCCCCCCCACTCCTAGCACACAGCCCCCCAACCTGACCCTCACTTCCGACATTAGTGCCGGATACAGGGAATTCATGATCCTGATCACAGCCCTATAAGATTAGTTTACTGTTTTCCTTTATTCATACAGGGATGAGGAGATGTTTATTTAACCTTGACATTTCCACTGACGTCTGCAGTCGTCCTAAGATGTGTCAGCTGATCGCTGTGATTTGTGATCAGCCGGGTGGATCAGCTGATTGAATAAAGGAAAACAGTAATGAAAAAGAAGACAATATGAACCTATTTAGTGGGTAGCCAAGGTCACCTGTCAGTTGAAAGCAGATCATATTAGACTCGACAAGTACATATTTTATGTCCAAAATGCAAGCCTCATCCTTTGTTGCATACAATTTACTGTACATGGATTACACACACTATTGCAAATGGATGAAGTGCGCCGGGAAAAGGGTGACACTGTTGCATTTCAAACTTTACGCATGTTTATTGACATAACTACTGTACACACAGAGGCAATTGGGGGCTTGGTAAAATGCTGTGACACTGTAGTTTAATCAGCAAACAAAGGAAGTCACTTACTCCAAACACTGACCTGTAATGAAGCCTTGAAGACAGGATGATATTTGGGGGAGCATTGTGCATGAGGTGGGTTATTATTAGGACAATTGCATGAATTTACTCACCAAGAAGCCACCCATCCGCACAATGCCAGCGTGTAGTTTGTTCCCAACAATGCTGTTCATAAGAGTGAATGAATTGTGCATTGAACCAGGCCACCTTGCAGCAATGTTGGTTAGTCGCATTTGCACATCACATATAATTTGTTTATTGATAGAATGGAAATGTTTCCTGTTAACATGCACATATTCATCTTGTGATGGTGATTTCATAGCAATGTGTGTGCAGTCCATAGCTCCGATTACACTAGGAAAGCTAGCTCTCACTACAAATTGTGCTTTGATGTTGGCCTGTTCAGCTGCATTGTATGGGAATATGGTGTACCTGGGTGGCAGCCGGATAATGCCATCCCATACAGCTGGCATAGCTCAGCTCAAGGTCGACTGGGAAATTCCTGGTTAGTCTGCCAGCTCCCTCTGGAATGCCCCTGTTGCCAGGAACCCTAGCGTTGTCAGCACTAGGATGGGCAGCACACGGCTTCTTGCCATGTTGCGCTCCAAGAGCGGCCGTAACCCTGAGCACAGTTCCACAAGGACTGCCCTTGGAAACCTAAACTGGTTGACAAGCCAGTAATCATCCTGAGCCAGAAAATCTTGTCTCTGACCTGAACCTGAACCTCTAAATACCCTTTCTCTTCTCACTGCACGATTTGCAATATCCTCTAATAATGCGAGCATCATTGTTGTTGGAGGCATTTTCTGCACTTCTTTGCGCTTGCTTTTATATCCACTCATCTAATTGCACACACTTGGATGTTTGTTCATCATGTGTCTCTAGTGTGTACAATAATTTTCACGTCATTATCAGTCTCCCAACATCACCAAGTGTTGCCAACAGACCAATAACAGTAACGTACGTACACCAGCCATGAAGTTGGCGTGGGGCTGTGCATATTTCCACAGTCACTTCATTCTTGACACATTCAATTCAACTTTATTAATATATGAGATGACTGTTGTTGTGATATGGCGCTATATAAATAAAGTTGAATTGAATATAGCGCCATTTCACAACAACAGTCATCTCATAGCACTTTCAACTGTAGGGAAAACCCCCACAATTGCAGAAAGACCCCAGCAATCAGGCAATCCTTGTGAGCAAGCACTTGGCGACGGTGGAGAGGAAAAACTCCCTTTTAACAGGAAGAAACCTCCAGCAGATCCAAGCTCGGGGAGGGGGGCAGTCATCTGCGATGGGATACAGGAGAAAAGAACAGACATGTAGAAAGCAAACAGCACGACGGGGACTCAATCTATGGGAGAGAACAAACATGATAAGGACCAGCAAAAATATTTCATTGAGAATGAAGAAAGGAGTGAAGACCAGTGCATTGTTGGTCCCCCGGCTGTGTAAACCTATTAGCAGCATAACTAAGGGAGGGTTTCGGGGCACATGATCCTTCCCTAATTATAGGCTATATCAAAAAGGAAGGTTTTAACCCTATTCTTAAAAACAAAGATCAACTCTGAATCCAGGTTGGCAGCTGGTTCCACAGGAGAAGAGCTTGAGAACTGAAGGCTCTGCCTCCCATTATACTTTTGGAGATTCTAGATATTACAAGTAATCCTGTATTTTGGGAGCATAGTGCTCTGTTAAGGTAATAGTCGTATCAGATCTTTTAAATAAAAAGAGGCCTGATTATTTAGAGCTTTGTAAGTAAGAAGAAGGATTTTAAACTTAATTCTAAACTCTATGGGAAGCCAGTGAAGGGAGGCCAAAACCAAAGAGAGATGATCTCTCTTTCTAGTACCTGTTAAAACTCTTGCTGCTGTCACTCAGCTGAGTGTGTTGTGTCACCATGCTCAGGCTCTTAATTTAGGTTTGAGTATTTCCTGTATTTTTCCTGTGTTGTGTTTATTTTCCTGTGTGTTGGTTTAAGATGTGTTCATAGTGGTCAGTTTTTCTGTTATTTAGTCATGCCATTATTATTACTATTCTGTCAGTTTCTGTAGCTTAGTGTTTATATTTTGTTTCCTTGTGACATGAGTTCTCTACCTCCTTTTCCAGACACTCCCACTCGGTCATCATCTTGCACTGGCTGTTTATTCTGTTTCAGTTCCACTAGTCGTCTCAGCTGTGAGCTGTCTTGCAATTAGGTCAACCTGCCCGCTCATGTGATCCACACCTGCTATCATTTGTGATCATTTGTTTCTGGCTATATAAGGATTGTTATTTCTCTCCCTCATGGCTGGAGTCTAAAAGAGTCTCACGTCAGAACCCCATCCTGTCCTCTTTTGCTGTCTCTGTTTGTAAGTTTTGCTTTGTGCACGGTTTGGATTTTTGTATTTGTGCACTGTTTGGACTTATAGGTTATTTTCAATAAATATCACAAACTACAGTTCACATTTGGGTCTCTCCTCTCTGCCCCGAGGGGCAATTCATGACAGACTCCAGCCGTTAAGAGACCCAGTAGTTTGTGGTTTGTTTTTGTTTTTTTTGCTTCACTCACCTGTTTTTCGGGAGCGGTCAACATGTCATCAGGTGGTTGCAGTTACCCGATGACCCTGGGGTGGGAGTGCTGCAGAACACTCATGGAGGTGGACGGACTCATCTCCGCAGCTTGCATCGCTCCTACTCCAAAAGGTGCATTGTGGTACCTGGGTCTCGCAGAGGCAGCTGCTTGCCGGTGCCCTCAGCTAAAGAAGCATGCTGAGGGGGTGGAAAGGATTTCTCTGGTGGCGGCTCTGCAACATGAGAACAGTGAGATGGTGTGGAATTTCCCGAGAAGGCCTGGGCCCGCGCCAAAGCGGAGGTGTTCCCGAGCCTCTGTATTATTGGCTCCTCACAAGTCTCCAGCAATCGTTCCTGCTCCCACTCCACCTACTCCTGGACACCACTGTCCAGGGAAATCCCACCGGAAGAATGCCTCCATCTCTCAGTCAGCAGTTTCTCCCACGCTGAACCAGACAATCCCTGCAGCAGTTTCTACTTCTTGTTTGCCTTCACTGACTGTCCTGTGAGCCTCCTCCTCCTCCTTTGCTGCTGTAACTCCGTCTCCTCAACGTATTCTCCCGCTGATGAGGGTCTGACTGTTTCCTCCCTGGCTCCATCCATCACCGTGTCTGCAGGGGCAGCTTCTCCTGTTCCTCTGAGGGGGACACAACCACTGAAGTCACAGAGAGGGCTGATTCCCAACCAGCTGCAGCAGAAGACATTGCACCCCGGGAGCTCAGACAAGTGTTTTTTCACTCTCACTCACCTAAACATGAATTATCTTGCCTGATTCCCGATGGTGAGGCTCAGACTGGGTAGTCTTGAGTCCTCACTGCCTGCTGCAGCTATAGACTGTTCACCTGCTCTCTCTGTCTCCTTCTTTCCCCCTTGAGTGTCTGCCGGCCCCAGGATTGAGCCACCGGGCGATGGAGGAGCCTGCAGTCCTGGAGGACCTGGTACCAGCCCCGCAGCCATTGCCCGGATGGAGAGCACTGCCAGCAATCCGGAGCCTGCGCCGACGACTGAGCATCCCCGGGCTTCAGCTGAGCAGAGTCCAGCACCAGCAGGAAACCAACCCCCTGTATCCACGCTGGATGAGCCACCTGTGTGGGTCTTTTCACTGAGGGGTCCTGGGACTACACCTACCACCATGCCTGCTGCAGGGGCTGCCGCAGCAGAGTTGAAGCTGGACCTCCAGAGGACCGGGCCCGCGATGTTGTCGCCTGGCTCGAAGGAGTCCTGGATGGTGGTGGAGCTTGAGCTCAGGCAAGTCCTCTCCTTTGTTTTCTCGGTCTCTGTTTTGGAGAGATCTTGCCTGGGTCTTGGTGGGGAGAGTCAAGTGCGGTCGTCAGCTGCACTTGAGCTCACCTCACTGTGTTCCACTGCCGCCGGTGATCCTGTGTCTCTGTCCCTCTTGTATGAGCCTTTCCCCAGGGTCACTGAGGTTCATCCAGCTTCGCCAGAGATCTCTGCGGGTTCAGTCCCACTGCCTGAGGTTTTCGTGGGTCCAGCTTCTCCTGCCAAGGTTGTCGCGGGTGCTCCGTCCCAGCCCGGGGCCCCCGTGGGTGCTGCTCCCCCTCCGGCTGGGGTCTTCACGGGTGCTCCGTCACAGCCCAGGGCCCCTGTGGGTGCTGCTTCCCCTCTGGCTGGGGTCTTCGCGGATGCTCCGTCCCAGCCCGGGGCCTCCAAGGGTGCTGCTTCCCCATTTGCTGAGGTCATTGCGGGTGCTCCATCCCAGCCCGAGACCTCTGTGGGTGCAGCTCCTCCTCAGTCCGGGTCTCCGTGGGTGTGGTGTCCTAGTCGAGAACCGTCATGGTTGCTGCGCCCCAGCCTGAAACCAATGTGGGTGCTGCGCTGCAGTGTGGGTCTGCCATGGGCATTATGCTCCAGCCCGGGAGCCACTGTGGGTGCTGCTGTGCTCCAGCCTGGAGCCACCACGGGTGCTGTGATGTCCCAGTTCGGGACCACCGAGGGTGCTGCAGGGCAGTCCGAAGGCATCGGGGTCCCCTCTCCTCCGCCCGAGGCCGTCGTGGTTCCCCCTCCTCCACCTGACGTCATTGTGGTTTCCCGTACTCCTCCGTCCTCTTCATTGCTGGTCTTCCCCATGGGGCAGTCACCCCCTGCGCCACCCTTTCTGTTTAGGTGGCTAAAGAACTCTGGCAGACCACCTGACAGACTGTGCCGGTGGGTTGGGTGGTCCACGTTTCAGATAGGCCACCCGACTTGTTCCACCGTGCCATCTTCCGTCTGGGACTTAACCTGGCCACCTGAACTGTCCAGCTCTCCAGTCCAGGGCGTCTAAGTGCCTGGATTTTGCGTGGGTCCTGAGCAGGTTTTTTTTTTTTGGTCCCTCCGAGCCTGGTTCCCCCACCACCCTCCTGGGTTGGGTCATTGTGTTTCTCCTGTGTGTGTGTGTGGGTGGGGGGGGGTGGGGGTTCTTTCTTTTTCTTTGGTGTTTCCTTGGGGTGTCTGGGACCCACCCCTTAAGTGGGGGGCTCTGTCACAAGGCTGAGCGCGGTGTGTCACCATGCTCAGGCACTTAATTTATGTTTGAGTATTCCCTGTATTTTTCCTGTGTTGGTTTAAGATATGTTCATAGTAGTCAGTTGTTCTGTTATTTAGTCATGTCCTTGTTGTTATTACTATTCTGTCAGTTTCTGTAGCTTAGTGTTTATATTTTGTTTCCTTGTGACACAAGTTCTCTACTTCCTCTTCCAGACACTCCCACTTGGTCATCTCGCATTGGCTGTTTATTCTGTTTCAGTTCACTAGTGGTCTCAGCTGTGAGCTGTCTTGCAATTACTGTACGTCAACCTGCCCTCTCATGTGATCCACACCTGCTATCATTTGTGATCATTTGTTTCTGACTTTTTAAGGACTGTTATTTCTCTTCCTCATGGCTGGACTCTAAAAGAGTCTCTCACATCAGACTGGGTTGGTTGGGACTTGCACGTCACTTGTGGTAATGTATCATCACTTCCTGTATTGCTGTCTGTCCGTGTGGTTTGCTCTCCTCACTCTCCTGAGGATTTTGCTTTTAATTGTATTTTAACCACTTTTTTTCCATCTACCGTTAGTTCTCATTTGTGTTTATCAAGCCTCTTGCACTTGTGTGCGCACTCAGTGTCACCTAATCACCCTCTACAGCCTTCTGTTCACCTTTCATCGGTGTTTTTGTTAGCTTCGGGTTAGCCACTTGCTATGGCTAGCTCTCCTTCCTCTCCTCTGGTGTGCTCTCTGTCAAATGTTTAGCTACACCTCTGCCTCTTTTAGTGATGATGGTAAATGTAATAAATATTGTCTTTTTGAGGCGCTCAAGGCGAGGTTGTCTGATCTGGAATCCCGGCTCCACTGCATTGAAACACCGTCTGCGCCAGTTAATCTTGACGGATGTCCCCTAGCTGCAGCGGAGCTCGCTAGCATAGGCCCTGTTACCGGTCCTCCGGTCCTCCTCAGCAGCGAGGAGACTGGGTGGGTGACGGTGAGAAGGAAGCCTAGCTGCAAAGCCCTGGTTAACCACCAACCTGTTCACTTTTCTAATCGTTTTTCCCCGCTCAGCAACACACCCGCTGAGCAAAAAACTCTGATCATTGGCGACTCTGTAGTCAGAAACATGAACCTAGAAACTCCAGCGGCCATAGTCAAATGCATTCCTGGGGCTAGAGCAGGCGACATCGAGTCAAATTTGACAATGCTGGCTAAAAGTAATTGTAAATACTCCACAATTGTTATTCACGCTGGCATTAATGACATCCGTCTCCGGCAGTCGGAAGTCACGAAACTTAATGTAGAATTGGTGTGTGACTTTGCCAAAACAATGTCTGCCTCTGTAGTGTTCTCTGGGCCCCTCCCCAATCTGACCAGTGATGACATGTTTAGCCGCTTGTCATCCTTCAACCGCTGGCTGTCTGTAGTGTGTCCTGCAAACAACGTGGGCTACATTGACAATTGGAGCTCATTTTGGGGAAAACCTGGTCTTATGAGACAAGACAGTGTCCATCCCACTTTGGATGGTGCGTCTCATTTATCTGACAATCTGACATCATTTTTATCCAAATTTCCAAAACCTTGACAACTCAGAGTTGGGACCAGAGTCGCAGTCTTACACACCTCTCTGCAGCTCCTCTTCATCCGCCACCCCTCAACTTAGCCCCTGTCTTCCCCATCAGAGAATCATTGTCTGCTCCCTCCAAAGCAAATAAAAATATAATGTATAAGTATCCCAAAGTGATTAAACAAAAAGTTGGTAAAACTCAAATTAAACATGAAGCGTCTAAATTGAATGATTTGTCCTCTCTTCCTCCTCATAATTTAAAAATTAAATGCGGTTTATTAAATATTAGGTCTCTAACTCCCAAGTCTCTGTTAGTCCATGATCTGTTAATTGATCATCAGATTGATTTAATATCCCTTACAGAGACTTGGTTAGGACAAGAGGATTATGTAGGTTTAAATGAATCGACTCCCTCTGATTATTTAAACTGTCAAAATCCCAGAAGTTCTGGTCGTGGAGGAGGAGTAGCAACAATTTACCATTACTAGTTAATGTAAAGCAAAAAACATGTTATAATTCCTTTGAGGGCCTGGTCCTCAGTATTAGGCACTTTAGCAATTTTAGGCTAAACCCAGTTTTATTTGCCATAGTTTATCGTCCTCCATCAACCTACTCAGAATTTTTATCCGAATTTGCTGAATTCTTTGCTGATTTAGTGCTGAAATCAGAATAATTATAGTAGGGGACTTTAATATACATGTAGATGTAGATAGTGACTGCCTTAATGTGGCATTTAATTCAATATTAGACTCGATGGGGTTTTCTCAGAAAGTAGGAAATTCTACTCATTATCTCCACCATACGTTGGACCTTGTTCTGACATATGGCATAGAAAGAGAAAATCTGGTAGTGTCTCCTCATAACCCTGTACTGCCAGACCATTGTCTGTTAACCTTTGATTTTACTGTTTCTGACTATTTGGCTTCTAAAGAAAAATATTACTACAGTAGATGCCTATCAGATGATGTTGTTCCCAAATTTATGCAGATTGTTTCCTCTATGCCATGTGTCAACACAACGGAAATAAGCTATGGAGAGCTTGCTCCTTCTGTAATTGATAGCATGGTAGATGGTGTTACAGCTTCTCTGCATCAGACTCTAGACTTGGTGGCCCCCTTAAAAAAGAAAAAGTCTAATCAGAGATTTCTAACTCCTTGGTTCAACACAGAAACCCATAGCTTAAAACAGAAGACTCGTCAATTAGAAAGAAAATGGCGCTCCTTTGGGACCTTGGGGAAGTCAGGTTATTTAGCACCTCAGACAGAGACAGGGAATAAGCATGGGTGAACAATGCCCAGGAAGGACAGAGGGGGTTGAATGCAGTGTAGTGTAAATATCATGCTGTGTGAGGTGAAGTGCCATGAAACTTGTCAAGTGTGACTTGGGTTATAGAGAGGAGAGCTTGCTGTAACCATTCAGTCCATTCTATGCTTGTGAGGTGTGCTTGTTATAAATCGTCTGTCATGAATCTGCCTCTTCATTTACACACTCTACACTGGTAACCCAAGGCGTATTATGGAACACGAGGCAAGAACCCCGGAGCCGGCCCGGTCGGGAAGCCCCAGCAATGCAGCAGCCATTCCACAGACAGCCCGGACTGGAACCCCCAGCAACGCGTGTGCAGTTTCAGTCAAGCTACCGGATTTCTGGCAGCACAACCTGCACTCTTGGTTCCACCACACCGAGGCCCAGTTCGCCCTCCGGGGAGTAACGGCAGATGACACCAAGTTCTACCATGTGGTAGCAGCGCTGGACTCCCGCACAGCCCAGCAGGTAGCAAGCCTGCTCGATCAGCCACCAGCCCGCAACAAATACGAGGCGCTCAAGGCTGCGCTCACCCGGCGTTACACGCTCTCGGAATGTGAGAGAGCGGAGAGGCTCCTGGCGCGGACCTAGTTAGGAGATGGGTCGGCCGTTGACCTGATGGAGAAGATGCTGGCGTTAATGGGCACGGACGACGGGCACTTTCTGTTTGCCCACCTTTTCCTCCGGAACCTTCCAACAGAGGCAAGAGTGGTTCTGGCCAATTCGCCGTTGCTGGCTGCGCATGACTACCGTGCGCTAGCCCAGGAGGCAGACAGGATCATCCTCACCACCAGGGCGATCAGTCAATGCGGCGGCGGCAGAGCCCAGCGAGATGACCAGAGGAGGCGAGGAGCCACCGACGATAGCAGCAGCGGGAGCCAAGGAGCGCCAGAGAGACACACTCTGTTTCTACCACCGCCGCTTCGGAGAGAACGCACGCAGATGTGCGCCACCGTGCCAATTCAAGCGCTCTGGAAAACGCCAAGGCCGGCAGTCGGCAGCAGCTGCGACCCTCGGTGAAGAGAACAAGCTGCTCTACATAACGGACGCACGCTCGGGGAGGCATTTCCTCGTGGATACCAGAGCCCAGAGGAGCATCATCCTGCCGACCTACGCTGACGGGCTGGCAGGGCCTAGCAGCCCCGGGATGTTGGCAGCGAACGGCTCGGAAATTAAGACCTTTGGTGAGAGAACACTGATCTTATCTCTACACGGCCGTACATACAAGTGGACTTTTGTCGTAGCAACACTGAATTACCATATCCTGGGGGCTGATTTTCTGTGTGCACATGGTTTACTGGTTGATGTTGCTAACAGGTTGCCGTGGGTTTTATTGGAGTTGCGCTCCACGCCAAAAGAGGATTTGGAAGCTTCCCCGGCAGAGCTCGTTTTTGCGCAGCCCCTACGGCTGCCCGGGGAATTTCTGCCAGATAATCTCGCGCCGGGCAGCTGCCCATCTCAGCTTTTGCAGCGTAGCGCAAACACAGGCACGCTGCCGGGCCCGGCCCACCACAGTTTTCCGCGTGCCTTCGTGCCTAAAACTTTGAAGAACGCGCAGTTCGTGTTCGTCAGACACGACGCCCACTGCCCCCCATTGCGCCCACCTTATGATGGACCATTCAGAGTGTTGGAAACAGGGGATAAGCATTTTGTGCTAGACTTGGGGGGTAGACGGGAGAAAATTGTTGAAAATTGGCATAGACAGACTCAAACCCGCCTTTGTAGTGGCGGATGAGCAAGGGCTGTTGGCTGGGGCACCTCGGCGTGGAAGACCCCCATGGAGAACTCCCCAGGGAAACAATTCACCAGAGCAGCCGTACGGGCAGAACGAAGTCCCCCCCCCCTCACCACGGCTCATCCGCAGTCAGACATGCTCCCAGCAGCCCCCCACCGGCACAGCAGCGCCACGGAGGCGGTAAACCCCAGTTACAGCAGATATGGGAGGAGACTGAAGCCAAAAGCGAGTGTGGACTAATGTCTGTCTTAGATGCTGGGGGTGGTGGGGGGCGGTTTGGGACCTTGGGGAAGTCAGGTTATTTAGCACCTCAGACAGAGACAGGGAATAAGCATGGGAGAACAATGCCCAGGAAGGACAGAGGGGGTTGAATGCAGCGTGGTGTAAATATCATGCTGTGTGAGGTGAAGTGCCATGAAACTTGTGAAGTGTGACTTGGGTTATAGAGAGGAGAGCTTGCTGTAACCATTCAGTCCATTCTGTGTTTGTGAGATGTGAGTGTGTAATAAATAGTCTGTCATGAATCTGCCTCTTCATTTACACACTCCACTAATTTAGATTAAATTTATTTCGCTTGGAGAAATCATCTTTTAATTTATAAAAAATCTCTTAGGAAAGCAAGAACGAGTTATTCTTCTGCATTAATAGAAGAGAACAAGAATAATCCCAAGTTTCTTTTCAGTACTGTAGCCAGGTTGACAAAGAGTCAGGACTCTGTCAGTCCTAGCATTCCCTTAGAGCTTACTAGTCAGGACTTTATGAACTTTTTCAATAATAAAATTTCATCCATCAGAGATAAAATCAGATTCTTCCTACCGTTAACTTAAATACAGTAACTACTACAATGAGTTTGTCTGAATGAATGAATCTTTATTTTGGATAGATTAAAAGTAAAGATTAAAAAGAAACAGAATAATATAACAAAGGGGGAAAAAAGAAAAAAAAATCGAACAAGGTCAAATTAAACAATAACTCCTCTGATTATACAGTTCAACATAAGTTATCCGAAATGGGTGATGGCTGAAGCCGCAGCTTATATTGCCCACCCATATTCCAGCCAAGAATTCAAAAGAAAAACAAAACAAGAGTGATTACAATTTGGAACAAAGCTAAGACAAAATGTGACAAAAAAAAACTAAGCAACAACACAACACAGACTGGATATGACAATCCTTACGTGATTTTACATGTCATCTTGTATATATGTTTGGAGTATTTCTTCCTTTTGTAACCCAGCTGAGAAAATGACCCTTTTATTTCTCAGATGTCAATTGTATTAATACAATTGTGTGATTTTATTTTGAAAAACGATTATTTTGGGAAGAGGAAGTGTGATCCTCGTTATCCAACTTTTAAATTCCCGTTTCATGGTCACGTTGGGCGATTGTGGTCTTTTCATTCGTTAAGAGCGATATTAGCCCCGCCTTCCGAGCAGAGGCAGCAGGCGCGCACTCGGTTTTCGGTCTTTTGCAATCTGAGAGCGGACGAGAGAGGCTGTGGACGGTCTGTGTGGAGACCTGTGAGTCTTCTTGTTGACGGGAGCACGAGCTTGAGAGGCCGTGAGGCTGTGACTTCTGCTGTGTTCACACTGATACCTCTTCTTGGTGAGTTTAACCTGTTGCACTTCGGTGTACCGCGGGCGGGCACGTCTCTGCGTCCTAAGACGCACGAGGGCGTCCTAGTACGCACACTGTGCGTCCTAGGAGGCACTGAAAAAAAACAAAAAAACACCTGCATTTCCGTTCTTCCACTACAGACACAGCCGCGAACAGAAAGCCAAAGGAGTGTTTGATTGGTTTAGATGTGATTGATCTCTCATTCGACTAATAAGAGCCCTGAATTGGGTTTCTGAAACCTTGAAGAACCAATGGCTGAAAACCTAACAAGAAGGACCCACCTACCAACGGCTGCGAATACAGCCAGCCAATTGAAGCAGAGAAGTTCGAAAGCTGTTTTGTGTAAGGCTGGGTGACACACAGGCGTTCGCCAGTCTTTTTTTCTAACTACTGTTATTTGTTTTGAAAAATCGTTCGCCAAAACTGCAATCATGGAAGCGCAAAACCGCAATAATGGAATTATGGTTTGACCGGGTCACGAGACCAGAACCACAAGTCCGTAACAAGCAGACCAGCTTCATGTTCGTCTGACAATGAGGAAGAGAAGTTCGCCAGCTATGCTGCTGTTGTGAACAGGTAAGTGTTATAAGCTAAATTATTCTTTATCCCTGAAAATTGTAATCAAAAATGACTTTTGACCGATCGGTAAATTACAACTGTGCGTCATCGCCACATGACGGACCGCGGCGCACGAACCTGTGCACCGGGCGATGTCCGTCCTCTGTAGCGGACACACATACACACACACACACACACACACACACACACAAACACAGAGCCCTGAGTGTCACCTTTCATTAGAGTCCAAGATGAAGCTTCTATGTTGAATCATTCAAAAGTTAGACATTTTTCCAAACTGTGCCATTTGCCACCATTTGGCACAGTTCAAAAACGCCTGGGAACAACCTGAGAACAAAGCTGTGTAATATATTCATTTTTTGTGGTATTGTTACAAAATTTTGACCTCAGCTGAATAACACTTGGTTCAACATTTTTGTTGCATTTTCCAGCCCGGATCTGAAGCTGTGTTATTTGCAAGCATTTATATCCAAAAAAAACACCCAGGCAAAATTTATTTTCTTCAAGTTCACTATGTTTAGATGACTGTTACTCAGTGGCCGGAGCACTTAGAGAGATTATGACTGTTTTGCCAAAAAATTCATAGTGTTTTCTTTTAAATGAGACCAACCCCATGAAGATGCTGCAAAGGGTTGAAGAACAGCTTTTGATTTACTTTGGGCACGTTATTTTTTGGCGTTTTTAGGGAAATTGACCAGAGTGCAAGGGGTTAATTTAGAAAGATGCTGTAAATAAATCTAAACACTGTCCAAACACTAATCTGAAACCTTTATTATCCTAAGTTGATGGGAGCACGAGCTTGAGAGGCTGAGATTTTTGCTGTGTTCACACTGATACCTCATCTTGGTGAGCGAAAACCTAGTGTGTGCTAAACAATACATGCTAATGCTAATCGCGAGTGGATTTTTTCTGTTTAAAAGCAATGGAAAAGGCTATTTTTGTGTCTGTATGGTTTTCCTAAATGTGATTTCAGTTCCCAACAGTATACTGAAGTACTTTTAGTTCTTATGCACTATTTCTGTCAAATGTAATGTGTAGTTTGATGCTAAAAGCACATTGTGTTGGTCTCCTATGTAAATTCATAGGTTATGCTAAACCCAGTAGCTCAGACAGGGTTTTACTGATTTAAAAGGGAATATTGGAAGTAATGGGACAGTATATTCCCTGGTTATGTGATAGATTAATTGTATTTCATTTCATGATTTACAAAGACAAGGTTAAAAGGGATTAATCATAATTTCATGGTTAAATGATGTAGAGATAAAAAGAGAAATTCATTTAATTGGTTACATGAGAAAAAAAGTGTTATGACCCGAGCGCCGGTTCTGATCGCGCTTGGGCTAAGTTATGTTTTGCTGCCGGCCTTGACAGTTGCGGGCTGTATTCTGGCCTCACCGGGCTCTTATTGTGAAAGTGCTCGGTGGGGTTTCCGCCTGTCAACGGTCAGTCAGCTGATTGTAATTATCGTCGTTAGTGCTTCGCCTTCTTAAGCCCGGCACTGGCGGCGGTAAGACGCAGCAGTGTCAGTCGTTCTTCGTCTGAGCTACGGATGCTTTGGACTATTGCCTACCTCGCCTGCCTGTGGTTGACCGTCGCTTCCCCTGGACCAGTAAGTGAGCTGTTAGCCTTACCCCTCCCGGTGAGAGTAGACCTCTGTGTGTCTCTGCCTCAGCAGCCTGTGTAGTCATTACTCCATCAACCTTGCCTGTGTATGACCGTCTCCTCTATGGACCTGTAAGAGAGCTGTTTAGCCTTACGCCTCCGGATGTGTGTAGACTTATGTGTCATTGCCCCTGCATCTTGTGTTGTCACTTTTCACCGTAATAAAACTCACTGAAACTCACTGGTGACTGTGTGGCGTCTTATGGTGGCTCGCGAGGGCCACCACTTGACAAAAAGTATTTCATGTACTACCAGAGAGATTTTGAGAAAAGAAAACATTCATGTAAGGTGTGAAATGTGAATTGTAAGATCTTACTATATTACTGGATTGTAAAAATAGTAATATGAGAGAAGAATTTAAACACTAAGCTATAGTGTTATATAAGAAGAGATTGGAAAACGAATTACTCTAGCTGTAAACAATAATACCATTATTGTGGTGCAGGCTAGGTTTTTTTGGTTGCCGATTAAGAACCTTCTGGATCCTGGATTCTCTCCGAATGGAGATGGCGAGCCTGACCCGAGACCTGAACCGAGACCGAACCGAGATCTGACCAAGATCTCGATTGAAGAACATCCTTCCTCTCTCCAGTGCACAAAATTCGAAGTGGTAGCAACTCAAGCCGCCGCTTTAAAAGAGGAAAAGAAACCTGAGTCTGGAGATACAAGATATCTTGACTGGTAAAACGACAAAACCAAAAGGACAAACAAACACTGAGCTCAGTAGGACATTTTTGGGGTTTTATTTCATGCCGGCCGTTGTTATATTTGTAAGTTGTTTGTATATTTTGTTCCTTTTATCTTTAATAATAACAGATATGAATTGCTCATTCCTTGCCTCCAGCTATTTCATTCCACACTCATTTTAATTCCCTATTGTAACCCTTACGAACCTAGCAACTGGTCTACACTTAATAATTTCCCTTACCTAATTAACATAAGGCAAGGGTTACACTTTAGTTTTTGTTTAAATTGTCCAAGCGTTGTACATGATTTTAATTCAGGTCCAAAATCATTCCATAATCTGGCTCCTTGCACTGAAACAGTGTTGCTTGGTGGTAGTTCTCACTGAAGGTTTTTGAAATATACATGTTCCTCTGAAATGATATTGTTTCTCCCTTATTTGGAACAACTTTTGGATATTTGCGGGCAGTGATAGATTCTTCACTTTAAACATTATTACTGCAGTTTTAAAGTCAACCAGATCTTTCAACTTGAGAGTTTTTAATTTAAGAAAAAGTGGGTTTGTTGGTTCCCTGTAAGCAGCTTTGTTTATTATTCTAATAGCTCTCTTCTGAAGCATAAAGACTGGATATATGTTTGTTTTATATGTATTTCCCCATACTTCAGTACAATATGTCATGTATGGGAGTATTAATGAATGATACAAAGTATATAATGTGGGTTGATTCAGCAAATATTTCACTCTGTGTAGTATTGCAATTGATTTAGATATTTTACCTTTAATATAATTAATGTGACTTCCAACACAGTTTATCAATTATTACTCCAAGAAATTTAGTTTCGGATACCCTTTCAATCTCTACACCATTTACACTGAGTTTAGATACTAAGTTGTTGTGATGGTTGTTAAAAACTATAAATTTTGTCTTACTTAAATTGAGCGTTAATTTGTTTGAATCAAACCACAGTTTAAGCTTTCCTAATTCCTTTGAGTGTATCCAAAAGTTATTCCAAAATGCTTCCACGGCATAATAGATTAGTGTCATCAGCAAACAACATTAAATCCATTTTTTCTGAAACTTTACATATCATTTATATACATAGTGAATAACAGTGGCCCCAAAACTGAACCCTGTGGGACTCCACAAGTAGCCTTCAGTAACTGTGAGTTTTTGTTACCAACACATACATACTGATATCTATTCTTTAAGTAACTACATAACCAGGACAGTGCTACCCCCCCCCCCCCAATACCACAGTTTTGTAGTTTCTTTAATAATAAATTATGATCCACTGTATCAAATGCTTTTTTTTTTTTTTATTTAAGTTTTTGTAAAGGGTATACAGGTCGTTACAGCAATGCAGTGTTTACATTTTCATCACATGTTCCCTTATTTTCTGATATCTGACAACATTGGAAGATTAATGTCACCATGGGTTGAGATGCCGTCTCGGCACTGAGCCCATGTTTTCCCTCATCCCTGCCTCCCATTGAGCAGCGTCTCAGCTGGCCCCCAGCTGGCAGCATTATGGACGGCTGGGGCCAATTAGTCTTCATCAGCTGGGGCGCTGCCAATGAGGATAAATAGGAGCAGCCTCGATGACTCGGGGCTGCGACATAAGCACTGCTAGGCTGAAGCCCCTTCGTCTGGTGTCAGCCTCAACTCCCCTTGCAGCATTCCTGTGTTTGTATCCCGCTGTGAGGATGTACGTCTTGCTACCCCCACGTCCGGTACGAGCTGCTTACCTCTGCGCTGTGCAACCTGTGAGTGTACCTCTGCATGAGTATCTGTGCTCTCCTCATCCCTTATCCCTTACCCTGAATAAAATATCACGACTCACTGGCTTGCCCCTGGCTCTGATTGCCCGGCTCCCTAGAGCCGGATATGACAGTATGTCGCAGCCAGAAGAGTTGCCGGCGGCCGTGAGTCGCTGTGGAAATGTACCTTTCTGTCCGGGTGTCAGCGCTGCTAGCATGCCGTTTCCCAGGAGTCACTTCCGGCGCCAGCGCGACGAGCTGAGGTCCATCTCGGAGGCTGTCGACGGGACGTTCTTCACCCTGCACGACGCCTCCAACGCGAGACGCTGGCATCCGGGCCGTGCTGAGGAACTCCTGGACTGTCACCCTCACTCTCTGTACCATCTGGAGGACAGTGCCAGGATAGACGCTGCAGGTACACAGCGAGAGAAGCTCCACGGGGTGGATGGAAATCCCGGCAGGGAGTCGAAGTGGGCGACGTCTTTCCCCGCTTCGGAGTCCCGTTCCTGCCGCTATTCCAGTCCGGGAGTTCGCGCCAACCAGAGGACTTCCCCCGACCTGCGCCACGTCACTCGGGGTTCCCTTCTAGGAGCCGCAGCTGACAGCAGTTATGTCCGGGGTCGAGTGGCTGTCGCGAGCTCTACTGTGTTTCCTGTCACCACCTTCAGGCATGTGGCGGCGGCAGTGAGATTGATGGTGAGGACTTCAGGGCTACGAAGCTTTCCCGTGCTCGACGCCTTCCTCGTCACGATCTCCGATCTGGAGCGGCGAATCCTGGGTTTCCCCCTCGCTTCGTCCCCTGGGAGTAGTCGTCATCACATCGCCGAGTCACCTCTGCACGAACCTCGTCCGGATCCAGTTCTGGGTCATCGTCAGGACCGTTCCTCCCACGCAGCTGTCATCTCTTTGCCTCGTCAGTGTGGAGATTCTACAGCCTCGTCCCCTGAGCCTCGTTCCCCCGCTGTCATTCCTGGACATTCGGGCTGGCTCACCCCGGCTGTTTCCCCCTCCTCCTCGACGCGCTTCTTGACCGCTGTGTGTGCCTGGAATCCCGGCCTGGTGAGCTCTCTGCTGGAGACAACGCGAGCGACCCTCAGACGAACTCCCGGGGGGTCCTCCGTTATCGCCGGGCGGGGAGAGGAAGAAGCTGATTCCACTACAGCAGGCGATACTCAACCTCCAGGGGGCAGGCAAGTCATTGTTTTTTCACACCTGCTTAATGATTTGCTCTGTCACATCCCTGGAGGAGAAGTTCAGGGTTCGCAGCTCCCTGAACTCTCCCCACCTGCTGTAACCTGTATTCCTAATCCCGCATCCTCTGTGTCTCTCTCCGCCGAGCGGTCCCCGGCTCCGGGTCAACGTGGTGGGATATGGAGAGGGCCTGTGGTTCCGCAGCTACATTGCGGACGGAGGAGGGGGACTGACTGCTGCGTGGAGTCTACGCCGACGACTGAGCGTCCCCGGGTCTCCACGGAGGAGCGGTTCGGTCCGGCGGGACGAGATTCTTCTGGCTTCACGCCGAGTGGATCGTCGGCGGGGTTACCTGAGCCGGAGGAATCTCAAGCTGCGCTGACCATCGTGCTGGCTGCGGGGCCCGACGCGGCTAGATGGGAGCCTGACAACGACCTCCTGACGACGGATCCTGGATCTTCGCAGTCCTGGACGGCGTCAGAACCCGAGATCAGGCGAGTGCTCTCCTTTCTTTTCTCTTTTATCCCCGAGCACTTCAGCCTATCTCCAGGGGAGACGAGCCGGGTGCAGCCGCCCGCTGCGTCTGAGCTCGTCTCGCCGGGTTCTGGCGCTGCCGGTGATCCTGATCCCGGTTCTGTTTTCTCTTCTGAGCCTTCTTCCAGGGTCACCGGCAAGGAGTTGCTGTTCCTCGTGGTGCTGGAGGGTCCGGGTTCAACGTTGGAGGTCGGTTCTGGTGCAGTGTCCAACGTGGGTTCGCCCGAGACCCAGTCGGGGTCCAACGTGGGTTCGCCTGAGGCCCGATCGGGGTCCGACGTGGGTGCTGCCCCAGTATTGCCCAGGTCCGGTGAGGAGGTGGCCGTTTTCCTGCGGCCTGCCGCCCTCGTCATCGGCTCTCCCCTGAGCCTCTTCCACCGGGATCCGCTCTGATCCTTCGCCCGTCTCAACGGTCCTGGTGGTTGAGTGATGCGGGTCGACGACCCGACCCGCAAAACTTTCGGTTCGGCGATCTGGTTTCCCCCCACTGGTCTGTGTTTGCCTTTGGGCGGCCTGGTTCGGCAGCCGTTGGACTGGATTCCTGGGATCTGGGTCCAGAGTTCGCCGTCCGAACATTTCTCTTCCCCTGATTCGCCAGCTGGACAATGGGCGGGGAGATCTCCGGAGCCATCTCGGCTATTTTTGGACTCTGCCTGCCATACACCTCGGGTGTCACTTTTTCTTTTATCGTTATTAAGGTCACTTGGGTGTAATGTCTGTCCTGTTGGTGGATGTGTATTTATAGTGCTGTGCGTTTTCCTTCCCTCGTACCCAGCATTTTATTTTTTGTACCATGTTTTTAGTCTCGTTTTTGCATTGTAGAGTTATGTTTTGTTCCCTTTCAGACCATACTCTGCAGTTGCCCATTCATTCCAGTCACTTTCATTTCTTTAGGTGACTGTGGGTATTTATATATTCATGTGTGTGGGTTTTTCTTTGCCTGCACTCAGTATTTCTTTTTTATGCCCTGTTGGTTCATTATAGAGTCATGTGCCTTGTTTTCCGTAACACCATGCTCTGTAATTGTCCATTTGTTCCAGTCACCCTCACTTTTCTTGGTGACTGTGTGTATGTACTTATATTGGTGCTGTGTATTGTGTTTTCCCTTTATTTGACCATACTCAGCATTTTTTGTCCTGTACCTTTTTGGTGGTTCTTTTTTTTTTTTTTTCTTGCTCTGGGTCACGCATGGTTGGTACTCTCTGGGTAGTATGTAACCGGCGTGCTGACCCAGTTCTTCTCCCCATCTGTACCTGGGTTAATTGTTCTGTTGTCAGTATTGTATTTGGGTTTTTCTTTCCCGCTACCCTGCATTGCCCCATTGGTGTTGTCCTTCCCTTGGCTTCTTCCCCTCCGGTCCGCCTCCCTTCCTCCCACCCTAGGTGGGGGGGGGGGGGGGGGGGGCTGGGATGTTCCTGGTCGTTCAGGAGCCCGACCTTGAGGGAGGGGCTCTGTCACCATGGGTTGAGATGCCGTCTCGGCACTGAGCCCATGTTTTCCCTCATCCCTGCCTCCCATTGAGCAGCGTCTCAGCTGGCCCCCAGCTGGCAGCATTATGGACGGCTGGGGCCAATTAGTCTTCATCAGCTGGGGCGCTGCCAATGAGGATAAATAGGAGCAGCCTCGATGACTCGGGGCTGCGACATAAGCACTGCTAGGCTGAAGCCCCTTCGTCTGGTGTCAGCCTCAACTCCCCTTGCAGCATTCCTGTGTTTGTATCCCGCTGTGAGGATGTACGTCTTGCTACCCCCACGTCCGGTACGAGCTGCTTACCTCTGCGCTGTGCAACCTGTGAGTGTACCTCTGCATGAGTATCTGTGCTCTCCTCATCCCTTATCCCTTACCCTGAATAAAATATCACGACTCACTGGCTTGCCCCTGGCTCTGATTGCCCGGCTCCCTAGAGCCGGATATGACAATTAATTCTTACAACACCCCTTTTTTTTTTTTTAAAGTGAAAGAAAAAGTGAAATTAAAGAGAAAAAAAACAAAAAACAAATAACAAAAAAAACAAACAAACCAGTAAAAAAACAAACAAAAAGAAAAAGTAAGTAAATAAAGATAAAAGAGCATCTGAGTAGCTTTGGAACAAAGAGCGGAACCATTATTGAAATGGTATTTGTCAAAGATTAGATCTAATGGAAGACACATATGCGGTCCAGGGTTGCCAAAAGTTCATGAACCCATCCATGTCCTGTCTCAGTGCGAATGTCAACTTTTCCATCGAGTAAATGTCTTGGATCACGTTAGTCCAATCTTCAGGTGTAGGACAGTCCTTCAACATCCATTTTTTAGTTAGAGCTTTTTTGCTTGCCAATATTAAAACATTGAATAAGTATTTTTCTCCTCGTCTTTCCAGTGAGTCCGGTAGTAAACCCAAATACAAAGTTACAAAAGAAAAGGGAACTGTAATTTTGAATATTTTCCCCAATATTGTCTGTACCTTGGTCCAATATTGGTGGATAACTGGGCATGACCAAAACACATGAAAATGACTTGCAGTCTTTTCACCACACAAGCGCCAACAGTTCAATCCCTTATGGGTAAATTTGTTTTGTGCAGGTGTTCTGAAAAATCTTGCCAAGTTTTTCCATCCAAATTCTCTCCACTGCAGGGATGAGGTACTTTTCCATTGCTGTTTATTTAGCTTTTCCCATATTTCCAGTTGTAAAGTGAAATTCCCCTCTTTTTCCCATCTCTCTTTTATATAAGATGTGTTGTCTCCTTTTAAGTCTTGAAGACCTTGGTATATTTTAGAAATGTATCTGATCCCTGGGATCCCTTTATATGCCATTAAGAAGACCTTCAGAACACCTGACTGGGCCCTTTCCAAAACCTCCTTTTTAAGTATATTGTTTATGTGGTGTCTAAGCTGGAAGAACCTGTAAAGGTCTTGATTTATTAGGCCTTGTTTTTTCAAATCTTCAAAACTTCTTAAGATTTGCCCTTTAAAAAAATCGTAATATTTTATCAGCCCTTTCTCCTTCCACTTTTTAAATCTGGTGTCTGTTTTATTAGGAGTAAAGTCCTGATCATAGGCGATCCATTGCAGAAGTCGATAGGGCTCTTTAGTTTGATTCTCTCTGACTATCTTAAACCAAATTTTTAGCGGGGTCTCTATCCACAGGTTAGTGTTATTCAAAAGCTTAGGTAAGGCATTGTTCCCTATTATCGCCTGTAGGGGGATGTCACTTGTTATTTGGCATTCGATCTCCTTCCATTGTGCAGTGTAGACTGGGTTACATATCTCTACTAAAGTTTTAATTTGTGCGGCTTTAAAGTAGTCCCTGATATTTGGCAGCGCGAGCCCACCTTTGTCTTTGTTTAGCTGTAGGGTTCTATATCTGATTCTAGGTCTCTTGCCCTGCCATATGAATCTTGAGATCCTTCTGTCCAGCTCCTGCCATGTTTTTTTGGGAGGTTCTACCGGTATTGTTTGGAAAAGGTATAGAAGACGTGGAAGTATATTCATTTTGACTGCTTCAATTCTTTGTGCAGTACCCAAGAATGGTATCATATTCCATCTTGCTAGGTCAGATTTTATTTTTGTCACCAGTGGATCATAGTTTAGTGATATAATTTTGTTGAGTTGTTTCGGGATATTGACCCCCAGATATTTCATAGATTCCGACTCCCAGTTAGTTTTGAGTTTGCTTAGTGAATAATGATTTGGGTCATAGTTGAATGTTAAAACTTGGGTTTTATGCATATTTAATTTGTACCCCGATAAATCTCCATACTCTGAAAAAACTGAGGTTAGTTCTGGTAAAGAAGTGTCCGGCTGCCCTAGGTATATTAAAATGTCATCAGCAAAGAGTGCTATTTTATGTTCCTTCTGACCAAGTGTAATACCTTGAATTTTTTGGTTTTGTCTTATCCATTGGCTCAGAGGTTCTATGAAGATTGCAAAGAGCAGTGGAGACAGGGGGCAGCCCTGACGACATCCTCTTTCCAGTTCAAAAGATGATGATAAATTACCGTTAATCCTTATTTTAGCTGTTGGTTTTTTTATATAATGCCTGTATAGTTCTAATGAAGTTGTTATGAAAATTGAAACTGGATAAGATTCTATATAGAAAAGACCAGTCAACCGAATCGAATGCTTTTTCAGCATCTAATCCCAATATGACTGCATTTAAGTTATATTTTTTTATATGATGAATTATGTGTAAAGTGCGTCGAATGTTGTCTTGTGTCTGTCTTTGTCTTATAAAACCTGTTTGGTCTAAATGAATTAGGTCTGTCAGTATATTTTCTAACCTTTTGGCAAGGATAATGGTAAAAAGCTTATAGTCCTGATTTAGTACACTGATTGGTCTGTAGTTGGAGCACTCTAGTTTATCCTTTTCAGGTTTAGGTATAACTGCAATGACCCCTTCTCTCCAGGAGGGGGGGATTTCCCCTGTGTGGAGGACATAATTAAATGTTTTCAGGAGGAGAGGAGATAGTTGCTGTTTAAAGGTTTTGTACCACTCTGCTGTATAGCCATCAGCTCCTGGGGATTTGTTAGCTTTAAGTTTCATAATTGCTTTTTCCAATTCTTTAGGATGTATTTCTGACAGTAGTGTTTTATTTTGTGACTCCGTAAGTTGGGGAAGGTTTAATGTGTTTAGGAATGCCTCGGATGCGTTTTTATGTTTTTTGTGGGAGTATAAGTTCTTATAGTAATTCTCGAAGTTTTTAAGAATATCCTGAATTCTGAATTTTATTTCCTTTGATACTGGGTCTCTGATTTTGTAGATTGCTCTTTCTGTTTGATGTTTCCTCAATTTATAGGCTAGCAATTTTGCCGATTTATTGCCTGCTTCATAGTATTTTTGTTTCAGAAATGTAAGTTTCTTCTGGATTTCTATTGTGTAGATCTCATTTATTTGGTTTTTAATTTCCTTAATCTTGAGCGAGTCAGTAGAATGAGTGTTGCCTTTGTGTTCTTTTTCTAGGTTCCTAAGTTCTGACTCTAATGTGGATAGTTTTTCTTGTCTTAGTTTCTTTTGGGTTGCCAGTTTTGCAATAATCTTTCCTCTTATTACAGCTTTACATGCATCCCACAGTATTAAAGGGGATACTTCTCCATTATCGTTATCTTCCAAATATCTGAGAATATCTGATTCCAATTCATCTTTCAATGGTCCTTTCAGGACATTTGAATTTAACCTCCAAGAAAATGTATTATTTGTGTATTTTTGGATATTTAAGTCCATGTAGATCGGACTGTGGTCGGAGAGATCCATCAGTCCTATTTTACATGTTTTTACTCTTCCAATGTCTCTATTAAACATAAAAAAATAGTCAATCCTTGAGTAAGATGAATGTGGAGTTGAGTAAAATGTATAGTCTTTTACACTGGGGTTGAGTTCCCTCCACACGTCACAGATTCCCAATTCTTTTAGTAGCATCCGAGTCTTCCTGTTTTGGGTGTTATTTTGATGTGGGGAATTACCAGAAGCATCCCAGTATGGATTCAGTCTAAGATTGAAGTCCCCACCACATATCACTAAACCTTGAGCTTTAGTTATCATTAGGTCGAATACATTTTTATAAAATTTCCAGTTAGCCCCTGGGGGAGCATACACATTCAGCAGGGTGATATCTTCTCCCTCTAGCCGCCCAGTTACCAAACTGTATCTCCCTTCTTTATCTTTGTGTTCTGATTTTTTTTCAAATGTAATTTTGGTTGATATCAATGTCGCTACTCCCCTCCTCCTCCCTGATTTATATGAAGATGAAGAGATCATTTTAAACCCTTGTCTACTGAGTTTATTGTGTTCCACGTCTGTTAGGTGGGTTTCTTGTAAAAGTATTATTCCTGTTTTGTCTTTTTTCATTTTGCCTAGAATCTTGGATCTTTTAACTGGATTCAGGATTCCTTTTACATTATATGAAATTATTTTGGTTACACCCTGTTTCTCCATTGTGTTGTTTTGTTTAGTATAACTGTGTGGTGGCCCTCTTTTGTGCTACTCAGAAACTGAAAGAACATTAAAAACAAGAAAAACATTAAGAACATAGTGTAAAAAACTTTAAAACAAAAAGCTGTCATAAGAACTTCCTGAGCTGAGGTCTTTTTAAAGACCCTGTAAGAGCCTTGATGGAGTGAAGGCTCTGAGGGAAATTCCTCAAACTCTGTTACGTGTTGAGGGCCCTCTCTTACCACTGAAAGTAGTCCCATGCCTTTAACGTGAGTTTCAGAACCCAATCCAAACTTGTAATGATTTTTTTTTTTTCCTTTTATGCCTAAACCCTGTGAAATTGTGTGCACCCTCCCACCCCCATCACATCAAACATTCACGCAAAAACAGTATTTGTTAGTATGAGGAGAACATGTGGATTATTGTCACATTTCTATTTTAACAAGTTTTTTTTTTTTTTATTACAAAGACTTATTTGTTTCAAATAATATGATTGTTCCATGAAATGTTTTACCACATGCTGAATATGCATCTCCTTTAATGTTTGTTACCTTGTATGAGGGGGGTTGGATGTGCGGATTGATTCAAGAGAAAAGAAAAAAAAAAAAAAAAAAAAAAAGGTCGCTATTCCAACCTGAAAACAGATAGTTTATCCGCGACGCTCTGGTGCTGGGTTTCCCGCTGCTGGTCCGTGGATTTTGAGGGTCTTTGTGTTGTCCATGTTTGCGCTTTGATCTTCTCACTCGGGTCTGCTGCGGGTTTAAATACCGTTACCGGGAGCCCTCTTTTCGCCATGTCAGCTGTTGCTTCTTCCGCCGAATTATAGAGACACGTTTCATCGCCGTAGAAGACCCTTAACTTCGCAGGAAATGGTGTCTGAAAGCGCAATTTCTTCTCTCTTAACACCTTTTTCGCGTCATTGTATTCCCTGCGCTTTTTAAGGACCTCCGGGGCGTAATCGTGTTCCACGTAGACTTTTCTCTCCTGGTGCATAAATCCTTTTTTCTGCCAGGCCAGTCTTACAACCTCTTGTTTTATTTTGAAATTGGAAAATCTTACCAACACCGAACGTGGGGGCGCTTCCGCCGCCGGCCTAGCGGCTAATGAACGATGTGCCTTTTCTATCTTCATGTCGGTGGTTTGTGGAATATCCAATTTCTCTCTTAGTAAGGATTCCACGCATTCTGCCATTGAGTTAAAACCATTTTCGGTTCCTTCTATCAGACCATGAATTCTTATGTTGTCTCTTCTTTGTTTTCCTTCTTGGTCGGTTAGCTTAGCCTCTATAGCTGCTTGTCTTTTGTGTAGGTCTAGCACAGAATCTTCGAGCACTTTTATTTGATCCTCTGTTTCCAAGATTCGGTTCTCGGCCTGGTCCACTCTGCTGTTTGTCCTTTTCAATTCTTCTCTGAATTCCCGAAATTCGGCCGTAACATCTCGGCGAAATCGTCGTAGCTCCTCAAATAGTGATTTCAGGCTAACCCTTTTGTTAGCTATCACCAGTTCCTCGTCTTCTGAACGGAGATCTTCCAGTTCAGATTCTCCGGCCGATACGTGTCCTGGCCTGGAGAATTTCAGTTTCTTCTGTTTTCCTTTAGACATGATGATTTTGTCTTTTGATTTTCACTCCTCCAAAAATCCGTTAAGTTTGATTTTCAAGGTGTTATCCTGGATTGGGTCTGAGAGCTTCAGTGTTAAGCTGCAGTCGCCATGGCGTCCAGACCGGAAGTCATCAAATGCTTTTTTAAGATCCAGGAATACCCCAACTGAGTACTCTTTATTTTCAACGGCAGTTGATATTTTTTCTATAAATTCCATTAGAGCAAATGCAGTAGTCCTCTTGTGTCTGAACCCATATTGCTGCTCACACAATAAATTATTCTTCATTATGAAGTTGCAGTTCTCTCAGAGTATTTTTTTCAAGTATCTTGGAAAATTGCAGCAATAGTGAAATTGGTCTGTAGTTTGAAAGTTCCCCTCTGTCACCCGTCTTGTATATATAGTTTATATGTATATATAGTTTACTCCAATTGACCTTTTAGAGTTAGACAAAATAGTTTCCTCATCCAAGCTTTCAACTTGTCTTTTAGACCCTATTCCTACCAGGTTAGTTAAAGAAGTCTTCCCACTTACTGGTAGCTTTATTCTTTATATAATCAATTCTTCATTAACTTTAGGCCATGTACCGCAGGCTTTTAAAATGGCTGTTGTGGAGAGTGTAAATAACGGAGGCAGACTTATGGAGCAGACGACTTTATTCACTCTCACATCAGTCATACAAAGAAAAAGCATGTCTCAATACACCAGGGTCTCTCCTTTTATATCAACCACCCATCTTACATCTGCATGACATCTCGCATCACAATACATTCAACCCTTCTCCCCCCACTCCTTCTTCCTGCTACCTCACCATAATCTCTCCCATCTCAATACCTATTGTCCTTCTCTGTTTACCCTCTGCATCCAGTCTGAGATGATTAACCCAGCTTCTACACCCCCCCCAACCCAGAATCTCAGAACGAGTTTCAGTCCACAAGTCCTTTTGGCTTCAGTCTCCTCCCGTGTTTGCTGTAACGGGGGTTTTCCGCCTCCGCGGCGCTGCTGTGGAGTCTTAATGTCCAAGCCGTTTATGGCTCCCAGCTGGGGGCCGCTAGTTCCCGCTAGCCGGTTGGTGTAGGACGGCAGGATGAGGCTCTTTTGGGAGCCAGTGTCTATGAGGAACCCTCTCCCCGAGCGCGAGTCCGTCACGTAGAGCAGTTTGTTCTCTTCACCGGCGGTCACAGCTGCTACTGACTGCCGGCCTTGGCGTTTCCTGAATGCTTGAATTGGCACGGTGGCACGCATCTGCGTGCATTCTCTCCAAAGCGGCGGTGGTAGAAGCAGAGCATGTCTCTCTGGCGCTTCCTGGCCCCCGCTGCCGCTACCGTCGCCGGCTCCTCGCCTCCGCTGGTCATCTCGCTGGGTTCCAACGCCACCGCGTTCACTGTGAGGGCTCTGGTGGTGAGGATGATCCGATCTGCCTCCTGGGCTAGTGCCCGGTAGTCACGTGCGGCCAGCAACGGTGAATTGGCAAGAACTGGTCTCGCCTCTGTTGGGAGGTTCCGGAGGAAAAGGTGGGCAAACAGAAAATGCCCGTCGTCCGTGCCCATCAATGCCGACATCTTCTCTATCAGTTCAACCGCCGACCCGTCTCCTAACTCGGAGTGCCTCAGGAGCCTCTCTGCTCTCTCACAGTCCGAGACCGTGTAGCGCCGGGTCAGCGCAGCCTTGAGAGCCCCGTATTTGTCGTGGGCTGGAGGCTGTTGGAGCAGGCTAGCTACTTGCTGACACGTGCGAGCATCCAGCGCTGCGACCACATAGTAATATCTGGTGTCGTCTGCCGTTATTCCCCGGAGGGTGAATTGAGCCTCGGTGTGGTGGAACCAAGACCGCGGGTCATGCAGCCAAAAGTCCGGTAATTTGACCAAAACAGCGTACGCTGTTTCGGAGTTGTCCGGGCCAACTCCGGGGTTCTTGCCTCGTGTTCCATAATTCATCATGGGGTCACCAGTGCGGAGAGTGTAAATAACGGAGGCAGACTTATGGAGCAGACAACTTTATTCACTCTCACATCAGTCATACAAAGAAAAAGCATGTCTCAATACACCAGGGTCTCTCCTTTTATATCAACCGCCCATCTTACATCTGCATGACATCTCGCATCACAATACATTCAACCCTTCTCCCCCCACTCCTTCCTGCTACCTCACCATAATCTCTCCCATTTCAATACCTATTGTCCTTCCCTTTTTACCCTCTGCATCCAGTCTGAGATGATTAACCCAGCTTCTACACTGTAATTAAACCCTTACTCAAAAAGCCAACGCTGGATCCAGGAGCTTTAGCTAACTATAGACCAATCTCTAATCTCCCTTTCATTTCAAAATCTTAGAGTTGTGGCTACGCAATTATTTGACCACATGCAGGGAAATGGTTTACTTGAAGAGTTTCAATCTGGGTTTAGAATCCATCATAGTACTGAAACAGCCTTGGCAAAGGTCACTAATGATCTCCTCTTTGCATCTGATAATGGACTTGTTTCTGTACTTGTCCTTTTAGACCTTAGTGCAGCTTTTGATACTATTGATGATAATATTCTACTTGATAGATTAGAACACTATGTTGGACTTAATGGAACTTCGTTGCAGTGGTTTAGATCTTATTTATCTGATAGGTTCCAGTTTGTTGATGTCAATAATGAGTTTTCTTTCAACTCAAAGCTCAGTCATGGAGTTCCACAGGGATCTGTGCTAGGCCCTATTCTTTTTAGTGTTTATATGCTTCCGTTAGGCAACATTATTAGAAAGCACTGTATACATTTTCATTGTTATGCAGATGACACATAATTATACCTGTCAATGAAGCCAGATGATAGTAATCAATTAACCAAGTTGGAAGCCTGTCTTAAAGAAATCAAAGCTTGGATGACTTGTAATTTTCTGCTATTAAATTCAGATATGAATTGTTGGTCCAAAAAACCTTAGAAATACCTTTCCAAATCAAACTTTCAGTTTAGATGTGGTTACTCTTTCTCTTAATAGCTCTGTGAGGAACCTTGGAGTTATTTTTGATCAAGATCTGTTTTTCAATCCACATATTAAATTTGTTTCTAAGACTGCCTTCTATCATTTGCGTAATATTGCCAAGATTAGGAGCATCTTGTCTCAGAGTGATGCTGAGAAACTGATCCACGCTTTTGTTAGCTTGTGGGACACATATGTGAGTTGCATAGGCTGCATATGTATATTACTCTTGCTTCACGTCTCAGAATGAACAATAGGTCTGGGTCTCCTGGGGATAACGGGAGCATGCGAAATGTGATCTTTAGAGATGACCTTGAGGGATTTCCTGACCACCAGTGGTTTTAGGTGGAGAGGAGAAGACCTGGGGGACGATGTATTGTGTCTTGGGATTTAAAGACAATGTGACTCTGTACCTTGATGTCCTGGGTATAAAAAGGACAGATGTGGGAGGATGGGTCTCTTTTTCTGTTTGGAGGATGTTGGAGACAAGTGAATAAATCTGATTTGAGAAATAAACTCAGCCTCATCTTTTCACGCTCTCCACACTGGTGACCTTAAGACGTATCATGGGCGAAAGAAATTCCCCCGAGCCGGACTCGCCAGGAACCAGCCAGGCGAACGCAGTCTCAGTCAAGCTACCAGATTTCTGGCAGGACAACCCGGACTCCTGGTTCCTCTTGGCCGAAGCTCAGTTCACTCTCCGGGGAATAACGGCAGATGACACGAAATTCTACCACGTTATCGCCAATCTCGACAACCGCACGGCTCGACATGTGCAGAGTCTGGTGCAGCGCCCACCGGCCGAAGACAAATACAGCGGGCTGAAGGCAGTGCTCATCCAGCGCTTCACTCCCTCAGTCCAGGAAAGAGCGGAGAGGCTCCTGGCCCTGAACGACTTGGGAGACAGCACACCCGTCGACCTGATGGAAGACATGCTGAGGCTGAGGGGCTCAGACGGCGACGACCTTCTCTTCACCCACGTTTTCCTGAGAACCCTACCGTCGGCCACGAGAGCGACCCTGGCCGGTTCACCGTTGTTGGCCCAGCGGGACTTCCGCGCGCTGGCCTAGGAGGCACAGCGGATTCTCAACGCCAGCAGACAGCGCGCGGTCACCGCAGCAGCGACAGGACTCGACGCGATGGCCGGAGATGGCAGGGGGCCAGAGATGGCAGCAGCAGACCCACCGGCAACGGCGGCGGTGAAGGCCAAACATCGCGGAGGAGATGACCTCTGTTTCTACCATCGCCGCTTTGCAGAGAGGGCACGCAAGTGTATACCACCGTGTCAGTTCAAGAGCTCGGGAAACGCCAGAGCCGGGAGCCGGTAGCAGCCGCGGCCCTTGGTGAACAGAACAAGCTGCTCTACTTGACGGATGCGCGTTCAGGGAGGCAATTCCTCGTGGACACAGGCTCCCAAGTGAGTTTCATCACGCCAACCTATGCTGACCGGCTGGCAGGCCCCGGGAGTCACGGAGCATCGGCAGCGAACAGCTCGAGCATTAAGACCTTCGGTGAGAAGACTCTGCTTCTGTCCCTGCAAGGCCGTACATTTGAGTGGACTTTTATTATAGCTGCGGTGAGCTTCAACATGTTAGGGGCTGATTTTCTGTGCTCACATGGGTTGTTGGTTGATCTTCCCAATAGACATTTGGTTAATGCACTCTCTTTTTACTCTATTCCCTGTGCAGCCCGAGTGACCCCGCCCACAGCACAAGCCAACGTCGCTACGGCAAGCGGTAAGTTCCACACACTTCTCACTCAGTTTCCAGCACTCACGGTTCCCACATTTTCAGCAGCCGTCGCTAAACACGGAGTGGAACATTTTATTACTACCGCCGGTCCCCCCGTTTTTGCAAAAGCTCGGCGGTTGGATGCAGCTAAACTGACCATAGCGCGCGAGGAATTCACCAACCTAGAAAAGTTGGGCATCATTCGGCGTTCGAACAGCCCATGGGCTTCCCCGCTTCACATGGTCCCTAAAGCTGACGGCTCGTGGCGTCCTTGCGGTGATTTCCGCAGGTTGAACAATGCTACAGCGCACGACCACTACCCAATTCCGCATATCCAAGATTTTTCCGTTCATCTGGCGGGGGCGCGCATTTTTTCTAAAATAGACTTGGTCCGCGGGTACCATCAAGTCCCAGTACGCGCTGAGGACATACCCAAAACAGTGGTAATAACTCCATTTGGCCTTTTCGAGTTTTTGCGCATGCCGTTTGGGCTTAAAGGCGCTGCGCAGACGTTCCAACGCATGATGGACGCGGTGTTGTGCGATCTCCCCTTCGTGTTTGTCTACGTGGACGACATTTTGGTAGCCAGCGCGTCGAAGAGGAACACGAAAACCACCTCACGGTAGTTTTCCGGAGGTTGGGAGAGCACGGGTTAATAATCAGCCCAGCGAAGTGTCAGTTCGGGGTGACGCAGATTGATTTTTTTGGGGCACCGCGTCTCTCCAGAAGGAGCGGTTCCGCTGCCGGACAAAGTGCGCGCAGTAACAAATTTTCCCCAGCCACAAACGGTCAAAGCATTATAGGAGTTTTTGGGAATGGTGAATTTTTATAACAGTTTCCTCCCCCGCGTAGCGCAGCTCATGCAACCACTGTATGCCGTGCTTAAAAAACAAAAACCCACAAATAAAATCGAATGGTCTCCGGAGCGGGAGCGCACATTCTCAGAGGTCAAAACAGCCTTGGCAAACGCTGCGTTGTTAGCACACCCAGACCCAACGGCCCGCATAGCGCTTACTACTGACGCGTCAGATGTGGCCATAGGGGCGGTTGTGGAGCAGCGGGTTGCCGGGGCTTGGCAGCCGCTCACTTTTTTCAGCAGGACCGAGCGAAAATACAGCGTGTTCGACAGGGAGTTGTTAGCGCTCCACTTGGCCATTTGCCACTTCCAGTTCTGGCTGGAAGGACGCCGTTTCACTGCGTTCGTCAACCACAAGCCGCTGACTTTCGCGATGGCCAAGGTTTCAGAGCCGTGGTCAGGCCAGCAGCAGAGGCAGCTCGCTGTAATCTCCTAGTTTACTACCGATATTCAACATGTAGCGGGTAAACTAAATGTAGTGGCAGACTGTCTCTCGCGCGCCATAACTACTCCAGTCCGCGTAGGGGTAGATTATGCAGCCATGGCCGCGGAGCAGGCTAGCGGCGCGGAGGTGCGCGCGGCCCCGGTCCGCGTGGGGATAGATTATGCAGCCATGGCCGCGGACCAGGTTGGCGACGCGGACGTGTGCATGCTCCAGTCTGGACCAACAGGGTTAAGGCTGGAGAACAGGGTGCTGCAAAGTGGTACGCCCCCCTTAATCTGCGATGTCTCCACGGGACGACCACGTCCCGTGGTGCCGGCCGCATGGCGCCGCCGCGTTTTTGACTCGACTCATTCTCTGGCGCACCCGGGGGTGCGCGCGTCGGTCACAATGGTAGGAGAGAAATTTGTATGGCCGAGCCTGTGCAAGCACATTAAGGAGTGGGCAGCAACCTGCATGGCCTGCCAGCGAGCCAAAATACACAAACACACTAAAGCCCCCTTGGAGCCGTTTCACATCCCGGCTAAGAGGTTCGATCATGTGCATGTCGACCTCGTAGACCCCCTCCCGTCGTCGCAAGGGTGCACACACCTTTTGACAATGGTGGACCACACCACGCGTTGGCCCGAAGTGGTCCCACTGGCATCAACCACAGCCGAAGAGGTGGCTCGCGCATTTTTAATGGCTTGGGTAGCGCGTTTTGGAGTTCCGTCGGGTATTACGTCTGACAAAGGTCCTCAATTTGTTTCCGAGCTTTGGTCAGCGATGGCCCGCAGCCTGGGGGTAACGATCCACCGCACTACCGCGTAACACCCGCAGGCTAATGGTTTATGCGAACGTTTCCATAGGTCATTGAAAGCAGCCCTCAGGGCGTCGCTTACGGATGCAAATTGGGTGGACAGGCTACCATGGGTTTTATTGGGGTTGCGTTCTGCACCTAAAGAGGATGTAAAAGCCTCCCCAGCGGAATTAGTTTTTGCGCAGCCGCTCCGGCTGCCCGGAGAGTTTCTTCCAGACAATCCTGCGCCAGGGTGCCCCCTGCTCAGCGGTTACTGAGCGACACAGGAGCGAGCACGTTTCCTGGCCCCATTCATCACAGTTTTCCGCGCGTTTTTGTGCCTACGGCTTTAAAAAATGCGGAGTTTGTTTTTGTCAGACACGATGCGCATTGCCCAACCTTGCGCCCGCCTTATGATGGCCCATTTAGAGTGCTGGAAACAGGTGATAAGCACTTTTTGCTAGATTTGGGGGGCAGAAAGGAAATGATTGGCATAGACAGGCTCAAACCCGCTTTTGTGATGGCTGACGAAGCTGTGCAGTTGGCGAGGGCTCCTCGACGCGGCAGACCTCCTAGAGAGCGTTCCCCAGAGCTCCCACAGGGATTGACTAACAGTTCTCATCCTCAGATAGCAACTCCACAGCAGGATGGCGCCGCGGGAGTGGTAAAGCCCGCTTACAGCAAGTTCGGAAGAAGATTGAACCCCAAACAGCACGTGGACTGATGTTTGTGATTTTATCATGATATGCAGACTGTGTTGTATTGTTTCATCTTAGATGTTTGGGGGGGGGTCATGTGGGACACATATGTGAGTTGCATAGGCTGCATATGTATATTACTCTTGCTTCACGTCTCAGACTGTGTTGTATTGTTTCATCTTAGATGTTTGGGGGGGGTCATGTGGGACACATATGTGAGTTGCATAGGCTGCATATGTATATTACTCTTGCTTCACGTCTCAGAATGGACAATAGGTCTGGGTCTCCTGGGGATAACAGGAGCATGTGAAATGTGATCTTTAGAGATGGCCTTGAGGGATTTCCTGACCACCAGTGGTTTTAGGTGGAGGGGAGAAGACCTGGGGGACGATGTATTGTGTCTTGGGATTTAAAGACAATGTGACTCTGTACCTTGATGTCCTGGGTATAAAAAGGACAGATGTGGGAGGATGGGTCTCTTTTTCTGTTTGGAGGATGTTGGAGACAAGTGAATAAATCTGATTTGAGAAATAAACTCAGCCTCATCTTCTCCACAAGCTCTTCTCCACAAGCTTTATTATCAGGTTGTCCTAAAACATCTTTAAAAAGTCTTCAGCTGATCCAAAATGCTGCAGCAGGAGTTTTAACAGGTACTAGAAAAAGAGATCATATCTCTCCGGTTCTGGCCTCTTTTCATTGGCTTCCCATAGAGTTTAGAATTAAGTTTAAAATCCTTCTTCTTACTCACAAAGCTCGAAACAATCAGGCCCCTTTTTATTTAAAAGATCTGATACTACCGTATTATCCTAACAGAGCACTACGCTCCCAAAATGCAGGATTACTTGTAATACCTAGAATCTCCAAAAGTACAATGGGAGGCAGAGCCTTCAGTTATCAAGCTCCTCTTCTGTGGAACCGGCTGCCAATCTGGATTCGGGAGTCAGACTCGACCTCTGTTTTTAAGAATAGGGTTAAAACCTTCCTTTTTGATATAGTCTACAATTAGGGAGGGATCATGTGTTTCTGAACCCTCCCTTAGTTATGCTGCTAATAGGTTTAGACAGCCCGGGGACCTCCAATAATTGCACTGAGCTTCACTCCTTTCTTCACTCTCAATGAAATTTTTTTTTTTTTTTTTTTTTTGCTCGTCATTGACATCTGTTTGTTCTCTCCCATAGATCGAGTTCCCATCATGCTGTTTGCTCTCTACATGTCTGTTCTTATCTTCTTCTCTGTCCCCTCACCCCCCAGCCAGTCGCAGCAGATGAATGCCCCTCCCTGAGCCTGGTTCTGCTGGAGGTTTCTTCCTGTTTAAAGGGAGTTTTTCCTCTCCACCGTCGCCAAGCGCTTGCTCACAGGGGATCGCCTGATTGCTGGGGTCTTTCTGCAACTGTGGGGGTTCCCCCTACAGTTGAAAGTGCTATGAGATGACTGTTGTTGTGAAATGGCGCTATATAAATAAAGTTGAATTGAACCCCAACCCCGTTCTGGTGTGCATCCTGTCTTCTCTTTTGTCGTCTCTGTTCATAAGTTTTGCTTTGTGCACTGTTTGGAATTTCGTGTTTTCAATAAATATCACAAACTACACTTCAGCATTTGGGTCTCTCCTCTCTGCCCGAGGGGCAATTCATGACAGCTGCAGCATTTTGGATCAGCTGATGACTTTTTAAAGATGTTTTAGGACAACCTGATAAAGAGTTACAGTAATCTAATCTAGAGCTAACAAAAGCATGGATTAGTTTCTCGGCATCACTCTGAGACAAGATGCTCCTAATCTTGACAATATTATGCAAATGATAGAAGGCAGTCTTAAAAACAAGTTTAATATGTAAAGAGAGAGTAACCGCATCAAAACTAAGAGTTTTGATTTGGAAAGGTATTTCTATGGTTTTTTGGACCAACTGGAATGACTTCAGTCTTATCTGAATTTAATAGCAGGAAATTACAAGCCATCCAAGCTTTGATTTCCTTAAGACAGGCTTCCAACTTGGCTAATTGATTACTATCACCTGGCTTCACTGACAGGTATAATTGTGTCATCTGCATAACAATGAAAATGTATACAGCACTTTCTAATAATGTTGCTTAGTGGAAGCATATATAAACTAAAAAGAATAGGGCCTAGCTCAGATCCCTGTGGAACTCCGTGACTGAGCTTTGAGTTGGAAGAAAACTCATTGACATGAACAAACTGGAACCTATCAGATAAGATCTAAACCACTGCAATGAAATTCCATTAAGTCCAACATAGTGTTCTAATCTATCAAGTGAAATATTATGATCGATAGTATCAAAAGCTGCACTAAGGTCTAAAAGGACAAGTACAGAAACAAGTCCAATATCAGATGCGATAAGGAGGTCATTAGTGACCTTCACTAAAGCTGTTTCAGTACTATGATAGATTCTAAACCCAGATCGAAACTCTTCAAATAAACCATTTCCCTGCACATGGTCAAATAATTGCGTAGCAACAACTCTAAGATTTTGAAATGAAAGGGAGATTAGAGATTGGTCTATAGTTAGCTAGAACTCCTGGATCCAGCGTTGTCGTTTTAAGTAAGGGTTTAATTACAGCAGTTTTAGAAGCCTGCGGTACATGGCCTAATGTTAATGAAGAATTGATTATTTGAAGAACAGAGCTGTCAATAAATGGGAAGACTTTTTTAAATAACCTGGTAGGTCATATTGGCTGGACAAGCAACCTGAGTGCAACGTGCAATCACCAAGAGAACACACAGAGAACGTTTGCGGTTTTGAAAATTCTAATAAAAGGTCAATCTTGAGGAAAACACCAGTCACTTGCCAGATAAGCAGGAGCCCTGCGGAGGATAAACGAGACTGGTTAGGATGGAATTGAGAAATAATGGGAATCAAATTATGCCACTCACGTGGGAGATGAGGAGAGACCAGCACAGAACCTAGCGAAGGAGAAGAGCCAGCAGGTAAGAACTGCATGTATCATGTATGATTGTAGAGGTCTGACCGGGTGGAGAGGAAGGGCTGACTTGAGGCGGAGCAACAGGCTGGCGAGCGCACCAAATCCCCAAAGACACATCGCTTCGTTTGCAGCAACCTGAAAAAGGTGGAAGAGAAGGATTGTAAGGCAAGGTCATAAACGACACAACCGCTTACTTTGAGAGCTGTCTGCTGAACAGTATACCCAAATGAGTCAGCGTTGAATCACTGAAGATCGCTTCCTTATAAATCCTGGCCCAGCAGGAATCAGCAGGTGTGTCTGTTGAAGAAGCCGGTGAGCAGGAAGGAGGGGGTGAGCGCTCGCCAGCACATGACAGGAATAGGGTCTAAAAGACAAGTTGAAGGCTTGGATGAGGAAATTATTTTATCTAACTCTAAAAGGTCAATTGGAATAAACTCATCCTAGCAGATATTAGTTGAAGGAGTTGTAGTAGTTACTGTAGTTAACGGTGGAAAGAATCTGACTGATTTTATCTCTGATAGGTGAAATTTTATTATTGAAAAAGTTCATAAAGTCCTGACTAGTAAGCTCTAAGGGAATGCTAGGATTGACAGAGTCCTGAACCTGTCAGCCTGGCTACAGTGCTGAAAAGAAATCTGGGATTATTCTTGTTCTCTTCTATTAATGCAGAATAATAACTTGTTCTAGTTTTCCTAAGAGAATTTTTATAAATTGGATACATCTGAAATTTTCCATGGAAAAGGATGTACACCATGTTTTTGTGCGTAAGTACCCTTTGTACATGAGGCCCCAGCTCTTTTGGGCACAGTTGAATTTCTCTGGGGGAGCTCTGTGGGATGTTTTCCCTCAAATGCCTTCAAGAGGAGAAATCGGTTCCTAGACCAGTGAAGGAAACTGGAGCAAAGAGCAGCTTTTATTAAACAGCTGCCACCTTGATTATAGTGAGGGTCAGTGTGAGCAGCCAGTCACTCGATTATGATTAGTTTTAGTGACCATACTGTCCTGATGAAGTTGGACTTAGGGCTGGGCAATATGAAAAAACTCCAGTCACGATAGATTTTTTTCATATTGTTCAATATCAATATACAGTATATTGCGATATAAATCAAATGACTATTTCTGTTGAGCTTAAAGGTTCCTTTTTACTCCTGAGATGTGAAGCTATAACAAGATTAATTTTAAATGTTTATTTTCTTCAGAAATTGAACCTGACAAATGTAGTGTAGAACATTACACAACTGTATTTCAAATAATTATAAAGCATAAAATAATTATAAAATATAAATATTTTATAATATTCTGCTCATCAACTTACTGATAGCTGAGTGAAGTGCATGCCCAAAGCACTGCAGCCTTTGTCCCACTGTCTGTCGTGATGCAGCCTTGTTTTCATTCAGTCTCTAGGATGCAAGTGCTTCGGTCAATCCTTAAGCAATGACTTCACCTGTATGGTCTTCAGGAAAGTTTGAAGACATTTGCTTTTCAAATTCCAATCTTGATCAATGGAGTGGGCAGTGAGGCTCATATATGGTTCAGATGTGTGACTTGACCATAAATCTGACGTTGTGGAGATGTGAGAATGACGAGGCAGAGTTCTCTCTCAAGTCAGGTTTATTCACATCACCATCGTCTCAAAGCAGTAAGAGGGCCACACAGGAAACTCCCGTCCTTGAATATCAGGACTCTTACAGTTCACACGTCACATGAATCACCTTGCATTATAAAGACAGTAACAATGCATCCTCTCTCCCTGATATCACTTCCACTGTCTACAATGCATCCCTTCTTTAATCCTTTAATTAAACCCCCCACAGTCTCAGGCCTTGCATACCAAAGCTAAGATTCTTGCAGCTTCCTGTAATCACCAAGGAAGCCTCTTACTTTGTTCTGACCTAAAATGTGAGTCACAAAGCAGGTCCCGTATGTGTGTCCACCACACAAAGCTCCCCCAACATTTTAGAAAAAAACAGAACAAACAAGAAAATAACAACATGCATGCCGTGACAGTATCAATACACATCAGTCCACATGCTGTATGGGTTTCAGTCTCCTGCCGTATCTGCTGTAGCTGGGATTCAACATCTCTGCGGCGCTGTCACGTTGGGGGTTTGTCGTCTGGGGGTGGAAACCTTTTGTCAGCACCTGTGGGTGTTCTGGAGAAACATTACTCTGTGAAGCCCCCCGCGGTGGTCTACCTCGCTGCGGGGCCCTCGCCAACAGCACCTGCTCATCTGCCACCACAAAAGCGGGTTTGAGTCTGTTTATGCCAACTTTCTCTTTCCTACCCCCCAAATCTAGCAAAAACTGCTTGTCCCCTGTTTCTAGCACTCTGAACGGTCCGTCATAAGGCGGTCGCAGCGGGGTTCGGTGCGCATCGTGTCTGACAAAAACAAACTCTGCGTTCTTCAAAGTTTTATGCACAAAAACGCATGGAAAACTGTGGTGCGCGGGGCCGGGCAGCGTGCTTGATTCTATATTACTCCGCAACAGCTGAGACGGGGAGGCGTCTGGCGCAGGGTTATCTGGGAGAAACTCCCCAGGCAGCCGGAGTAGCTGCGCAAACACGAGCTCCACTGGGGAGGCTTCTAAGTCCTCTTTAGGCGCAGAATGCAACCCCAATAACACCCACGGTAACTTGTCTACCCAGTTTGAATCCGTCAGTGATGCTCTGAGAGCTGCTTTCAATGACCTATGAAAACGCTCGCATAACCCGTTAGCCTGCGGATTGTACGCGGTTGTGCAGTGAATTGTGACACCCAGGCTGCGGGCCATTGTCGACCAAAGCTCGGACACAAATTGAGGGCCTCTGTCGGATGTAATGTCCGACGGAACGCTGAAACGCGCCACCCAAGCTGTTAAAAATGCGCGCGCCACCTCCTCGGCCGTGGTTGATGCCAGCGGGACCACTTCAGGCCAGCGCGTGGTGCTGTCCACCATTGTCAGAAGGTGTGTGCACCCTTGTGACGGCGGAAGGGGGCCCACGAGGTCCACATGAACATGATCGAACCTCTTGGCCGGAATGTGAAACGGCTCCAAAGGAGCCTTCGTGTGCCTGTGTACTTTGGCTCGTTGACACGCCGTGCAGGCTGCTGCCCACTCTTTAACCTGTTTGCAAAGGCTCGGCCACACAAATTTCTCTCCTACCATTTTGACCGACGCGCGCATTCCCGGATGCGCCAACGAATGAATCGAGTCAAAAACGCGGCGGCGCCACGCGGCCAGTACTACTGGACGCGGCCGTCCGGTGGAGACATCGCAGATTGGGGGGGGCATACGGTCTTGCAGCACCCTGCTCTCCAGCCTTAACCCTGTTGGTCCAGACTGGAGCGCGGGCACATCTGCGTCACTAGCCTGCTCCGCGGCCATGGCCGCATAATCTACTCCTACGCTGACTGGGGCCGCCACAGCGCGTGAGAGGCAATCTGCCTCTACATTCAGTTTCAGAATCAGAATCAGAATCAGAATCAGATTTATTGCCATTGTTCATGTGATACACAAACTAGGAATTTGTCTCGGTGCCATGCTGCAACATTAAAAACATAATGAGAAAAAGGGATAAAATAAAAAACTAAAGGACTAGAAACGTGCAATAAGTGTAGAAAAATAAGAAATAATAAGTAATAATAATAATAATACTAGTAATAATGAGTAGTACTAGTCAAGGCAGTTTAAAAAATTAGCATGTAGCAGATAATGTGAAGTACCACATAGTGCAGTCAATAATGCAACAGAAAAACAGTGGTGATTGACATGAGTCTGGTTGAGCTGCTGTACATAGTGCACGAGAGTCAAAAGTCACTTAGTGTTCAGCAGTCTGATGGCAGAGGGGAAGAAGCTGTTCATGTGCCGGGAGGTTTTAGTCCGAATGGACCGAAGCCTTCTACCTGAGGGGAGGGGGGCAAACAGCACGTGACCAGGATGTGAAGGATCGGCTATGATCCGGCCAGCATGCCTCCGAGTCCTGGAGATGTACAGGTCCTGGAGAGATGGGAGTTTGCAGCCTATCACCTTCTCAGCAGAGCGCACGACGCGCTGCAGCCTTAGTCTGTCCCTGGCAGTGGCTCCTGCGTACCACACAGTTATGGAGGAGGTGAGGATGGACTCGATGATGGCCGTGTAGAACTGCACTAACATCTTGGTGGGTAGCTTGAGCTTCCTCAGCTGCCGCAGAAAGAACATCCTCTGCTGGGCCTTTTTGATGAGGGAGCTGATGGTTGGCTCCCATTTGAGGTCACGGGTGATGGTGGTGCCCAAGAAGCGGAAGGAATCTGCAAAGGTGATGGGAGAGCCTGTGATGGTGAGGGGGGGCAGGGGGGATGTGACTTTCCTGAAGTCCACAATCATCTCTGCTGTCTTCAGAGCATTCAGCTGCAGGTTGTTGTGGCTGCACCAGGACACCAGCTGGGCCACCTCTTCCCTGTAGGCGGACTCGTCGCCGTTGGAGATGAGCCCGATGAGGGTGGTGTCGTCCGCAAACTTAATCAGCTTAACAGACTGGTGGGAGGAGGTGCAGGAGTTGGTATAAAGGGAGAAGAGTAGGGGGGAAAGTACACAGCCCTGGGGTGATCCAATGCTGATGCTAACAGAGTCTGAGACAGACTTCCCCAGGCGCACATGCTGTCTCCGGTCCATCAGGAAGTCGGTGATCCACCTGCAGAGGGAGTCAGGCACGTTGAGCAGGGACAGCTTGTCCTGGAGCAGATCGGGGCGGATGGTGTTGAATGCGGAGCTGAAGTCCACAAACAGAATCCTAGCGTAGGTTCCCGGGGAGTCCAGGTGCTGCAGGATGGAGTGGAGGGCCAGGTTGACTGCGTCGTCCACAGACCTGTTAGCACGGTAGGCAAACTGCAGCGGGTCTAGGAGGGGTGTGGTGATGGACTTGAGAGTTTGCTCAACTCTCAGTTGAGACAGTTTGCCCGCCACATGCCGAATATCAGTGGTAAACTCTGATATCGCGGCCAGCTGTCTCTGTTGCCGGCCTGACCACGGTTCGGAAACCTTGGCCATTGCGAATGTTAGCGGTTTGTGGTCAACAAACGCGGTGAAAGAGCGTCCTTCTAGCCAGAACTGAAAGTGGCGGATGGCCAAATGGAGAGCCAGCAGCTCCCTGTTGAACGCGCTGTATTTACGTTCGCTATCGCGCAAGGTCCTGCTGAAAAATGTGAGGGGCTGCCAAACCCCGGCTACATGTTGCTCTACGACCGCCCCTATGGCCACATCTGATGCGTCAGTGGTGAGCGCTATGCGGGCAGTTGGGTCTGGGTGTGCCAACAACGCAGCCTTTGCCAAGGCTGCTTTCACCTCCGAGAACGTTTGGTCCCGCTCCGGGGACCACTCGACCTTATCGGTTTCTTTTTTTTGAGCGCGGCATACAGCAGCTGCAAGAGTTGCGCCGCGCGGGGGAGAAAACGGTTATAAAAATTCACCATTCCCAAAAACTCCTGCAACGCCCTGACTGACTGCGGCCGGGGAAAGTCTGCCACCGCGCGCACTTTGTCAGGAAGCGGAACTGCTCCTTCGGGGGAGACGCGGTGTCCTAAAAAATCTATATGCGCCACCCCGAACTGACACTTCGCTGGGTTGATTATTAACCCGTGATCTCCCAACCTTTGGAAAACAGTGGCCAGGTGTTTTTCGTGTTCGTCTTCGGACGCGCTGGCTACTAAAATATCGTCCAAGTAGACGAACACGAAAGGGAGATTGCGAAGCACCACGTCCATCATGCGTTGGAACGTCTGAGCAGCCCCTTTAAGTCCGAATGGCATGCGTAAAAACTTGAATAGGCCAAACGGAGTTATTACCGCTGTTTTGGGTATGTCCTCAGCGTGCACTGAGACTTGGTGGTAACCGCGGACCAAGTCTATTTTAGAAAAAACACGTGCCCCTGCCAAATGAACGGAAAAATCTTGGATATGTGGGATTGGGTAGTGGTTGTGCGCTGTAGCGTTGTTTAACCTGCGGAAATCCCCACAAGGTCGCCATGATCCGTCAGATTTTGGGACCATGTGCAGCGGGGAAGCCCAAGGACTGTCTGAACATCTGATAATGCCCAACCTCTCCAGGTTGGCGAACTCCTCGCGCGCTATGGCCATTTTAACTGCGTCCAAGCACCGAGCTTTTGCAAAAACTGGCGGTCCGGTAGTGGTAATAAAATGCTCCACCCCGTGTTTAGCGACTGTTGCCGAAAATGTGGGGACCATGAGTGCTGGGAACTGAGTGAACAGTGTGTGGAACTTACCGCTGGCAGCTGTGACGTTGGCTTGTGCTGTAGGCGGGGCCACTCACGCTGTACAGGGGATAGAATCAAAAGACAGTGCATTAACCAGGCGCCTGTTAGCGAGATCAACCAACAAACCATGTGAGCACAAAAAATCAGCCCCCAACATATTGAAATTTACTGCTACTACAACAAAAGTCCACTCAAATGTACGGCCGTGTAGAGACAGAAGCAGAGCCTTCTCACCAAAGGTCTTAATCTCCGAGCCGTTCGTTGCTGTCACCCGGGGACCTCCAGAACCCGCTAGTCTGTCCGCGTAGGAGGGTGTGATGAAACTCAACTGGGAGCCTGTGTCGACGAGGAACTGCCTCCCCGAGCGTGCGTCCAACAAGTAGAGCAGCTTGTTCTCCTCCCCGAGGGCCGCGGCTGCTACCGACCCCCGGTCTTGGCGTCGCCCAAACTGGCATGGTGGTACACACTTGCGTGCCCTCTCTGTGAAACGGCGATGGTAGAAACAAAGGACGTCCGATCCGTGTTCCCTGGCCCCCGCCCCCGCCGTCGTCGGTGAGTCTGGCACCGCTGCCTCTGGCCTCCTGTAGTCTCCGGTTGTCGCGCTGAGTTCCGCTGCAGCAGCCGTGGCTGCGCGCCGCTTGGTGGCGTTGACAATCCGCTGTGCCTCTCGGCCCAGCGCGCGGTAGTCCCATAGGGCCAACAGTGGCGAACTGGCCAGGGTCGCTCTCGCTGCTGATGGTAGAGTCCTGAGGAAGAGGTGGGTGAAAATGAAGTGATCGTCGTCAGAGTCTTTCAACCGCAACAACTTCTCCATCAGGTTCGCGGGCATGTCATTTTCCGACTCCGTCAGCGCCAGGAGCCTCTCTGCTCGCTCCTCCGCCGAGGGGGTGAATTGCTGGATGAGTGCAGCCTTCAACGTGCCGTATTTGTCGCTGTCCGGCAGCTGGTCGATCTGGCTCTCCACATGCTGGGCTGTGTTGCTGTCCAGCTTTGCGACTACGTGGTAGAATTTCGTGGCGTCTACCGATATTCCCCGGAGGTTGAACTGCGCCTCAACCGCGTTGAACCAGGAGCGCGGATTGTTCTGCCAGAAGTCCGGTAGCTGGACTGTAGCGGCATTCGCTTGGCTGGGGGCTCCTGACGAGGCTGGCCCGGGGGAATTCTCCTCTTGCATGATACGTCTCGGGTCACCAGTGTGGAGATGTGAGAATGACGAGGCAGAGTTCTCTCTCAAGTCAGGTTTATTCACATCACCATCGTCTCAAAGCAGTAAGAGGGCCACACAGGAAACTCCTGTCCTTAAATATCAGGACTCTTACAGTTCACACGTCACATGAATCACCTTGCATTATAAAGACAGTAACAATGCATCCTCTCTCCCTGATATCACTTCCACTGTCTACAATGCATCCCTTCTTTAATCCTTTAATTAAACCCCCCACAGCCTCAGGCCTTGCATACCAAAGCTAAGATTCTTGCAGCTTCCTGTAATCACCAAGGAAGCCTCTTACTTTGTTCTGACCTAAAATGTGAGTCACAAAACAGGTCCCATATGTGTGTCCACCACAACATAACAGTGAAGTATGGCAGACTTTGTAGCTCCTTTTCAACAGTTTCTCTACATTCCGTGTACAGCTGGGAAAGTGCCGTCTGGGAGAAATATTTATGGCCAGGGAGTTGGTAACAACGGTCAGTTACTTTAATCAGCAGCTTAAATCCAACATTCTGTCTGCACTACTGATTTCTTCGGACCCTTCTTTTCCACAATTTCCTTGTCTATTGAGCATTGGGCGGCATTCGTTTCGGTGTCTTCTTTGGTAACACTGTCACTGGACTTTTCATTGTTTTCTGTCATTTTCTTTTTAACCACGCTCCAACTTCAACAAGACTGCGCTAGCCCAAACATTAGCAGGTGTGCTCAGCCTCGGCTATTGGTCCTAAGCGCCTACGCACGCTGTTGTGCGTCAATCCAACGTGACTTCCAGCCACATGACTGGTTTGATGCGGTGTATTCTCATTTTCATTGGCTTTTTGAGCTGTCTGTCAAAACACAGAACGAATGACTTCTATCAATGTTCTATCGAAAATGTATTATGTCTCTATCGAGGAAAAGTTATTTTGCAATAATTATCATTATTGTTTTATCGTTCAGCCCTAGTTGGACTTTAAATCACTGTTGGTTTCTGGTGTGTTTTCTGTGTGCACTTGTATTTTGCTCTTTTTTTTTGATGTGCACATAATTTCTTTCTGCATTAACACTGAAGCTCTTGTGTGGAAGAGTGATGGCACAGTCGGCTTTAGATCTTTGTGCTTCTTGTTTGCCTCACATGGGAGCATTTATGAGTTATAAGGACAGTCAGAAGGTAGTTTATGGTAACTGTTGTGTTCTGATCAGTAAATATCGAGGAGGACTAAAAGTGGGAGAAACGGTGAAAATGAGGGGAAAAGAGAAGCAAGTAAAGTGTCACTAATAAGCAGCTGTTTCCAAGCTTTCATTCTTGATGGCCTTTAATAAGAAGTCAGCAGGTATTTCCCAGAAATGTAAAGCAGGGGACAGGAAGTAGTTTTTGGTGGAGGGAAAAGGGGAAATGAGATGCAGTTAAGCTTTTAGTGTGCACATGTGTGTGTTTCTAAATGCACTTTGCAGGGAGAAGACCACTTTACCCTTTTTTTTTCTTTTTGTTGTAATTACCTTAAGTGTTGTTTTAGCTGTCATATTTTGTTTTTAATGGATCTAGCACCCATCAAGGGTAAAGCACTTAAAGACTAATAAGGCATTTGGCCAGAACTGAAACATTAACAGTAATTAGGTTAATGGGCATTTTTCCTTAGAGAAGAAAGAGAGGGACGCACTGAAATATCAGCTTAACTTTGATATCGGCTGATTTTTACCTTGTTGACTGATATTGGCCTGTCAGAAAACAAGATTCACCGATGGCAGTGACAGATGATTTTCTGGTGTGTCCCAGCTGTGTGGTATTGATTTTGCACTGAACCTGACAACAGTCACCTACAACTGCAAAAAAAAAAGGCGAGAAAACATCCAACTGAGCTGTTGAAAGTATTTTACTTAAATTATTTTTTATAATGCATATTTATCTTTCTGACATTAAAGATAGAATAAATTACAACAAATACATTTAAAAAATAATTATCTGCTATCAGCAGAAGTATTATTTTAAACATCGGTGTTCGTGTCAGCCAAAAATTGGCGCATCCATGAAAAACTATTAACAATAAGGTCATTTGTTATTATTCTGACTTTAAAGGGTCATTGACTGAAAAATGGTGTTTGTAAGTTTTAACTGTCTGAAATACAGTAAGTCTACTGGTCACATAATTATCAGAATATTTCCAAAACAGTCAATTCTCTTAAAAAAAAAAAAAAAAAAAAAAAACCATAGCGTTTATCTTGCATTTCTCTCCCAGAAACGTTTTTGATTCTTCAGGGTAAATCGTATATGTCACGATTAGAAAAAGCCAACCCACCACTATCCCAAAGACCCACCCACTGCTCTATTATTGGCCCGCCTAGCTGTCCATCATGTAGATGGAGGGGGGCTAAAGGTAGCTTATTAGCCCCCGAGCTAGCACTGGTACCAGGAGGCTTGCTGTAAACATGGCTTATATTGTTATTTTCTTCTGATCTTAGTCACCCTAATAACCATCCCTGTTACCACCTGGTTCATCAGCCCACAGTCAGCGGTGTGCCTTGTGTCACTGCGGCCCCTCTGCCAGTGGTTTCATCATGATTCCGCAGCGGATCGCCAGCATCAGCATACCTGCAAACAACCTGGCCCAGGACCAGAGGCTGCTGGCTTTCATGGCCAGCTCCATCACAGTCCTCTGGGGTGCCAGGCGACTCTGCTCTTGCAGACAGCGTAGGGTGCCGCCTCATGGGGGGTGTTCCCCCGGCTGGCTGCGACACTGCCCTTTGAGATCCCGTGGTTTGGCAGCTCGGCTCGGCAAGCTTCTCCAGCTGGCAGCCTCAGATCCTAGGCCAGGTCAGTTGCGGCGACCAGGGGGCCACCTGACGGACAGTGCTGGCAATTTGCTGTGGCGTCATGGTGAGGTTGGTGGGGGGGCAGGTCGAGATGACGGGCCGAGGTGGCGCGCGCTGTGCCATTGACTGATTCAGTGAACCAGCACGGCTTATCTGAACTAGAAGGACGCTAAAAGCTGAAAGCTAGATGCCAGTCAGTTAATGGCTAACTGACGTAGGAGGGAGGGCGGAGTTGAATAGGTGAAGGATGTTTCTTAAAGTGATAGGCTTTAAATCAGTGTTTCAAGAAAGCAAGGAAAATACAAAACAAATGTGCTTCAGTAATTTAAAAAAAAGAAAATGTGAACAAAATATGTCACAAACATTTCATTAAGACAAATGTGAGCTATCTGTTAAAATGTGGAAAAAATGCAGTCAATGACCCCTTTAAAGAAAATAAAGGTCAGCATGATTTACATAGCAGAATCATTTATAATTCACTTAATCAAAACATTTCTTCGGATTATTGTAATATTTCATATTATTTCATAGCTGCTGTCTATTTCGTTTGTTTTGCTGGTGCTTTTTTCTCTTTTATAAGAATAAGGAATGCTTACTGCATGTCACAGTTCCAAATCTTTTATTGGCTTCAACATGACACAAAGTAAGAGCATGAGACGTTTTGTCTCTTATTTTGTTTGTTTCTGTTGTCGATAACCATCTGATAGTTTGGAAAGCAGTAGTTAAACAAAGGACATCTTTTTCCTGAGTAATGTTTATATTTTTAAAATCTACCCAGATACATTCAGTTTTATCCTTGTGCACTGTAGGGCTACATTTGCAACTAGAAAAGTACTCAGAGCACATACCTCTGCCAAGGTTCCTTCCGTCCCTCATGGATCACCTCCAAAATGTAATGGGTTTGTATGTAGGCCACGAGCCAGTTCTGGTGAAAATTACAGCAAAGTCTGTTCAGTAGTTTTGGAGGATTCTTGCTAACACACTGTGAGAAGATAAGAGCCTTGGTGGAGCCTCAGCTCGCCCCGACTCTACTCGGCCTGAAACGGTTTAGGTTGTTTTCCATTACAACTGAGTACCACCTCAGTACTTATCCTGTTATGTTGTTGACATGCTGATGTTTTGCTGCCAGAAGCGAATACTTATCACAGCAAGCGCAAAATACAAGCAAAGCATAGAGTTACTCACTTTCTTCCCCGTGAGCAGCCATCAGCTCGGAGACCTCCTGGTATACTTTTTCATTTCGGGTCGCTCTGCTGGCGACGGGGCTGAAAAGTTCATATAGTGGTCAAATTTGACCAAATGTGGTTATTTTTCAACAGTCTCCCCTTTGGTCCACACACTTCTTCCATCGGTGTTGCAGTGCTTGGCTCCCTGCGTTTGAAAAATAAACTACATTTTGTCCTCAGGTTATTGAAAAAGCCTTTCATGTTTAATAAGTGACCCACTGTTGAGGCCAGCCCGGTCACAGCTGAGGCTGCTGACATGAATTTTGTGGACAGAACAAACCATTTCAGCAGCTGATCATCACTCTGCTGTCAGCTAATAAGGAACTTAATGTAATTACATCCATTCATTTTATTACTTGCTTATCCATTGAGGATCTTGCGGGGCTGAAGCCAGTTTCAGCTGACGTTGTGTGAGAGGCACCTTGGATGGGTGATCGGTCCATCACAGTTAAAGTACATACACTCACTGCTACACTTTTAAAATTACTAGTTATGTTGATATTGCTGTGTTAAGTGTGTGTTCAAAATTTTAATAACACTTTAGTACTGACTACAGTCGATCTAGTTTGTAAAAGTCTAAAAAAAATATTTTTTAAATAAAAATCTCTGTATTTCACTTTTGTTTGGTTTGTTAATAATAATAATTATTATTATTATTAATAATAATTCATGTGTGCCTGTGTTTGTGTCTATGCTGAATGTAATTTGTGGCTTGTAAATATGGATGTCACCAGACTGCAAAACAAATTTACCTACGGGTACAAATAAAGTAACCTGAACCTGAACCTGAATAATAATACATTTTATTTGTATAGCACTTTCCAAGGCACTCAAAGACACTTTACAATAAAAAAAGTTAAAATTAAAAATTAAAAACAAGTCTGAACAGGTGGGTTTTGAGTAGTGATTTGAAGTAGTTTAAGTCTGTGCAGTCACAGATCTGTTGGGGGAGAGAGTTCCAGAGGGAAGGGGCCGTGATGGAAAAGGCTTTGTCCCTCCAGGTTTTGTGCTTGGTTCTGTGTGGTGGAGAGGGGAGGTTTGCATTAGACAAACAGAGGCAGCAGGGGGGGAAGGGGGGTGCCAGTGCAACAGGTTGGTGAGACAGCAAGGGGCCTTGTGTTGGTAGGCTTTAAAGGTGAAGAGAAGGACTTTGAACTGTATGCGTTGTGAGATTGGGAGCCAGTGGAGGTTCTGGAGGATAGGGGTGATGTGGTCGCGGGAGCGGGACTGGATGAGGAGACGGGTGCCTGAGTTCTGAATGTATTAAAGTTTCTGGAGGACTTTGGATGATGAGCCGTAAAGAATGCTATTGTAGTAGTTAATTCAATTCAACTTTATTTATATAGCACCATTTCACAACAGCAGTCATCTCATAGCACTTTCAACTGTAGGGGAAACCCCCACAATTGCAGAAAGACCCCAGCAATCAGGCGATCCCCTGTGAGCTCTGGAGGAGCTGTGGCCACCCCTGGCATAATCTTGGCCACCCCTGACAAAACTTGCCCACTTAAACTCCAACAGTGGGCACAACTGCATTTGCCTCGGGCAGAATCTTTCTTTACAGCCACGCTGCCCCACCGGACTCTCAAACTGCATGCACACCCAGTGGGGGTGCTAGTTGTTGTTAGTTGTTACAATGGCGGACACGGAGTAGCTAAGCTGCCAGTCAGTGGTGAAACTTTGATTGACAGAATGATAAAGAAGTAAGCTATTATATTAGAGAGGATGTCATGTTGATATGCTTTTACTAATGTTAAGCATCACTTAGCTGTTTATGTAATTTAATGAAGATAAAATGTCTCTGCAACTGTAACTCACCGGTACAAAAAATGGCAAAAATGTAGCACTTCCGCTCATAATTTCAGCATACCATACAGCTGACAGAAACAGCTGATGGCGCTGCACCGTGATTGGCTGATTCAAAAAATGTGGCGCGTTTTCATTGTGTCTGTTTATATATGTTTGTAGCGGTTTGATTCAACCCCCACAACACACAGACAGAACACAGAGACAGTCAGCTCGCACTCCTGGGTTTTTTCCGCTGCATGCTGCGTTTACAGCCGTGAGGTTAAATTGTCATCCATGCATTGTGTTCATGCATCCTGTCTGTACCTCTGATATGCAAATGCCCAGATTAACTTCTGTGAATGTCTTTGATCTATTGTTTGAGTTGGGTATAAATACTGCACAGGTTCTGTAACACATCCTCTCATTCTCTCACTTCAACCTCTGCTGCAGGACACAGACTTTGTGTCCCCTCTTCACTGAGAGCCGTGGGCTCGCTCCCGGCGCGCACGCACGGCGCCGGGAGAGGATCTCATGACGGCGGTATGATATAATAAACTTCCTTAAAACCTCCAACAACGCTGCCTTATTTTATCATCCGCCGCACTGGTGACCCGACGCTGAAACGAACATGCTGCCAGCGAATGCAACGCCCGGCGGTGATTCTCCGACGACAAGCGAACGCGGCAGCCTGACTGATCTGCCCTCCCTTCTGCTTCAGGGAGACCTCAACGCGGAGTTTCCAGGCGAAACTCCCCGGAGAACACCCACGACCGGGAAAGCTGAGCAACGTTTCATGGTGAGATCTGCACGCCTAGATTGGCACATCCACGCTGGACCGGCCGCACTCACAGCCCCTCCACACGAGAGCGCATTCACCTCGTCCCCTCTCCACGACGGCGATCCCCATGGCCGACGGAGCACACGTGGACCTGAACGCACCATGACCGAGCGAGTGACAGAGCGTCTACTTCCCTTCACCGCTCCAACACACTGAGCAGGGATGATTAAGCTCCCTGACCCTGGTTCTCCTCTCCAGCTGGCCCACCCATCACGGAACCCCGGCGCACGCACCGGGGAGTTACAAGGACGGCGCACACCACGCACGGGACAAATACGGCTTTTCTGACCGCCTTCCTTCTGCTGCACACTGGCCCTTCAGGCTTGCTCGTTCACCTGAGGCACGCAGCTTGCTCACTGGATTTTATGGTCTTAGCCACGGCACACAAGGGGAATTCAGCTGTCTGCGGTTCCCGAGGCTTTAGGGTTACGCCTGAACCTAAAGTCAGCACGCCAGTCCCTCTGCTCTCATCACAGCCGCCACGCAGCCTCGTCTTTTCTTCATGGCCGCTATTAATCCTTGCAGGACTTAATCGCGGGAGGAGCCAGTGACAAATTTTTCTTCTTCTGATCTCTGCATGTTCAGACGGGACATCGCGGAGCAGCAAACACTTTTGGAGCGACTCGAACGATTTTCCCGCGCCCGGTCAGCATGTACTACCCCCCCCCCCCCTCCTCCTGCACAGAGCTTTTCCCTGCTCGCTGCCCAGACTGCAACATCGAGGTCACGGTCCCCTACCGTTCCCTCTGGGGGGGGAGCAGTGTAGCGGTTTGATTCAACCCCCACAACACACAGACAGAACACAGAGACAGTCAGCTCACACTCCTGGGTTTTTTCCGCTGCATGCTGCGTTTACAGCCGTGAGGTTAAATTGTCATCCATGCATTGTGTTCATGCATCCTGTCTGTACCTCTGATATGCAAATGCCCAGATTAACTGCTGTGAATGTCTTTGATCTATTGTTTGAGTTGAGTATATAAGCTGCACTGTGCTGTAAATCTGCCTCTCAATCTCACTTCTGCAACTACAGCTGCTGGACACAGACATTGTGTCCTCCTTCTCTGAGAGCCGTGGGCTCGCTCTGGGCACGCTTGCACGGCGCCGGGAGCGGAGCTTGTGACGGCGGTATGATAATAAAACTCTACTTAAAACCTCCAACAACGCTGCCTTATTTTATCATCCGCCGCATGTTAACTATATATTTCCTGCTCAATACAGCTGATGGAAGGTAAACAATAGCATACCGCGGCCCAGCTGACGGAAGGTAAGCAGTTATGTAATGTTAGTGGCAAGTTTGCAGTGCAACTGATTGTGACAAAGTATCTAATTTACTGAGATGTACTCATAATGCCATATTTATTCAATTACTGTTTATCACAATGAATAATTCTGCAAGTGTTCCATCAGAGTGATAGGTCCGATTTTTAAAACGGACCAAATGTAGTGTTTGAACATGATGTGTTGCGTCATATAAAGTGTTATTGTAATACTTATGTTGGATTCATGTTTATTTTGATGATATAATTAAATCAGAATTTGATTTAAAACAATCCATTATGTATCTGTGTTTCCTGTATTTCAGCAGTGTGAGGTCATAGTCTTAGTGTGACATACTAGTGCATCTCAGTAAATCAGAATGTCATGATTTGTAATTTTAACAATTATAACTATGATCATCAATATTGGGTTAAAAAAACCTTTGGAATATTTCCCTGTGTAAAAAATATTAATGTATGAAAGTTTCTTTTTTCCACAATATTGTAATTTACTAATATGCATTAGTAGGCTCTTAGAGCAGTGGTTCGGGATGTCTGTACTTAAAAATACAACAGATTGTCTAAGTTGTCATCACAAAGCTGAACAAAGACATTTAGTGTGTCTGTCCTCAGTGATGGGCCCTATATAAAATGATTACAATTACTACAACTCTACACACAAAACTTAACAGCCAGTATCAATATATAAATACAGAGTTAATACATTTATATAACCCCTTATTTTGTGACAAACATTAAGTTATTGTAATACCAATTTCTTGGCCATCCAAAACTGATCATAGAGCCATCCTGGCCACCCCACTGGCCATCCCACTGAAAATGTCCTGGCTCCACCACCGCCTGTGAGCAAGCACTTGGCAACGGTAGAGAGGAAAAACTCCCTTTTAGCAGGAAGAAACTTCCAGCAGAATTGGATATCACATCTGCCTCCAGTCGAGTCCGGATGTGATAAATGTGTGTATGAGAGTTTCTGTGGGGGAGAAGATGAGTGAGGGATGGAGTTGGGCTATGTTTTTAAGGTGAAAGGAGGCAGTTTTGGTGACATGATTGATGGTGGTTCAAAAGTGAGGTGACTGTCAAAGATGACTCCAAGGTTTTGTATCTGTGGGAATGGGGAAAGTGTGGAGTTGGCAACAGTGAGGTTGAAGTTGTGAGTGGTATTGATGAGAGATTCCGTACCGATGATCAGCATGTCAAACTTATGATAGTTAAGTTGTAGAAAGTTCTTTTGCATCCAGGATTTTATTTCAGAGAGACAATTTTCCAGTATGGAACAGGTTACTGTGGTTATGCAGTTAGTAGAAATGTAGATCTGAATGTCATCGGCATAACAGTGGAAGTTAAGGCCATATCAGCAGGTGATGTTACCAAGCAGGAGCATATAGATGATGAAGAGGAGAGGGCCAAGCACAGATCCCTGGGGAACACCATGGGAGAGGGGGG